>CAWUFW010011275.1:0-627219 GCA_963921515.1 Calotriton arnoldi
TCGCAATTCAACAAAGAGATTCTACTACAAAAACATATAAACGCACGTAAGTGTGTGCTTAATCTTACTTGCGGTGTTTTTAAAAACGGTGGTGATTAGAAAAAAGGAATACCTTCTCATGTTTGTAGGAAGGACAGTGTTCAAAAAGTTGTAAAATACCCCTCACACACTGAAACCTGATTCAGTGTCATGCTTCATCATTGGGGTCTTCCCGCCCCTCTACGGGACGGGCGTGCTACTACCTACGTGGACGCGGGAGCACTTACTTTAGTGATTAGTGTATATGTGTAGTGCGTGGGATCGTGAAATATAAATATATGTGATGGTTTAAAAATTCTCTGGCTAGTGGAAAAGAATACACTTTATTAGCTTCCCTAGCTGAGAATGGTAAAAAAGAGGGGAAAAAAAGTAGATGGTGTACTATAATGGGTCACTTTCTACAAGGTCGACATGTTTCAGAAGCCATCCCCTAGGCTTTCTTCTTCAGGACCGAAACGATCCCTATAACGCCTCACTGGGCTGTATAAATGTACATAGGCCTACTGATCACAAGTACTCTTCTCTGCGCCCCAATTGCGCATTTGAAAATTATATCGTTAGTATATCCTATGAAAAAGAGAACAAGGTGGATAAATAGTTGCTTGTATCATTTATCACTTTGTATATTCACATCACCATCATGTGTAAAGGAAAAAACTTATCATCACTGTGATATATTTTTCTCACCCTGATATGGGTGTTTTTTACTCATATATCAATTGCTACAACACTCCTGATAGTATTAGTACCCAGTTTTACATACATTCAGAACTTTCAAACATCCAGATGGGTGGTAAAAAAGTTTTTTTATGTTTTTTATTTTAAAGCATTCATTCATTCATACACTGTTTTTAAACATTCATACATTCATATTTACAAAAGTAAAATAATTTAGAATTGTCCTAGTTCTGTGAAAAAGCGCATGTGCCTTCGTTTTTCTTGCCTAGCGCTTTAGAATGGTAAGTTTTCAGCATGTATGTGCATTCACTCACTTATAAATAAGTGCTCCCCTAGCATGCAGTTAAACATGGGATTCAAAATCCAAGCTCTCAAAGAGACATGCCGTTAAAGATGTTTATATATACATACATTCGTATATTAATGTGTCCTCTCCATGAGATGTCACGAGGGGTATAGGGGCGCCTTCATACAGACAATGCTGCCCGCTGCTAGAACACCTGGGAATACCTTCTCGTGGCTCTCCGGGAACAGAATGATGTGTTCACAAGCCTGGTTTATAAAGGGTGTGCCTTGCTTAGAAATGCCCTTGATTAGATGCAGCTGGTGTTACGACAACTAGACTGAGAAGAAACAAAAATGGCTGCCACTGAATGGCACAAAAAGGAGCTATATTCAGGTCCACTTCCTGTTTGAAGTTTTGGATGAAAAATTCTGGGATCCTTCTTTTTCGTGTTATGATGATTAAAAAACTGGCAGGGACGCCCAAAAATGTTTTAAAAAAATGATATATTTATATTGAGATATTTGAAAAATATGAATATATATATATATATAATGGCGGAACTTATGAATAGTCTAATAGGCTGTTTTCAAGTGGATTCACTAGGTCGATTACAGACCGGTCATTTGCAAAAGCATGTGTAGGTGTGCCTTAGGTTACAGATTTTGCCATATGGCAGGTTCTCAATTTGTTATGTAGTGTATATTTGTAGTATCCTCAATGTCAGAGTAGATTCCAAGGAATATCATCATTTAACCCTCTTTCATTGGTTCTCAGACGGAACACCCAACGCTGTTCCTTTTCAAATAAATACCTTTCATTATCGATTTGTTCGATTATCGTCCAAGAGAGATCCTCCCATTTATGACCTTTTTCCAAAAAATGAGCTGCCATTTTTGTTGTGCCTTTTTTTACATTTTATGTTGCTTTTGTGTTCGCCTATCCTTAGTTTCACTGGGCGTGTGGTCATTCCTACGTACTCCAAGAGGCACGGGCAGGAAATAAGGTAAACCAAATTTTTTGAGTTACATGTTGTAAACCTCCTTTGGTCCCATCTGGTTCCATCTTGGAACCATATCTCTTTGCTCTTCTTTGTTAGTTTACATGCATGACACATGCCACAGGGATAATGGCCAGAAACCGGTGGCAATAGGCTAGTTTGTGTGCTGTGTCCATCTTTTGTCTCTTTTGGTCTGGTGTGTACGACAAAATCTCGGATACTCTTCGCTCTTTTGTGTGAGAAGATAGGTTTTGGTAAATTGATGCCTCCACTATTGAGGATTCGCCAATGTTTGTTTACAACTTTTGTAATCCCATTGGAATTGGTGTTGAAGGTTGTTATGCACACTGGGCGGTTTTCCTCTTCCTTGAAGATTTTTGGTTCTAAAAGGCCTTCTCTGCTGTTGTTACGCGCCCTTTTGTATGCTTTATCAATCACTTTTTAGGGTATTGACGTGTCTCCAATTTCTTTTTCAGGTCATTAGATTGTTTTTTGAAATCCTCAATTTCCGTGCAATTTCTTCTAAGCCGGAGAAATTGCCCATAGGGGAGATTGTCGCGGAGATGTCGGGGGTGGAAGCTGTTAAGACAGTTTTTAGAGGTCTCTTTGAAATGGGTGGTAGTTGTCAATTTTCCGTCTGTTGCATAAATATTTAGATCAAGGAAAACTAATTTTTCATTTGAGATGGTACTTGTGAAATTCAAAAATGTATCTTGGCAGTTCCGCCATGTCAAGAAACGTTTTGCGGTCGTCTCATCTCCCTCCCAGATGATCAATATGTCGTCTATGTATCGTTTCCATACATGTATATGGTCACGGAATGGGTTTCTGGGATTCAAGATTCTTTGTTTCTCTAGTTGATGGACATAGAGACCAGCTATACTGGGAGCAAAGGTGCTCCCCATGCTGGTCCCATGTTTTTGCAGGTAAATTGTATCCTGGTACTCAAAAAAGTTCTCTTTGAGTGCCAATTGACAGCACTCCATGACCATATTTCTTGGTGTTTGGTAATCCCAATCAGTATCAAAAAGGACGTCTTCTATGATATTCAAAGTCTCATTGTGGGGAAGGCTTGTATATAAGCTCTCCACATCGCAGCTTATCAATAGTTCTCTTTCAGGATTGAAAGGTAGACCTTCTAGCAGTTGTAGGACGTCTTTAGTATCTTTTAGGTACGTAGATGTTTGTTGTACTAGCGGCCTTAGGAAAGCGTCTGCAAATTTTGAGACCGGTTCCAGGATTGACCCAATCCCAGATACTATTGGGCGGCCCGGCGGTGAGATCTGGTTTTTGTGAATTTTAGGTATAGTGTATAGATAGGGTGTTTTTGGTGAACTTGTGGTTAAAAAATCACCTTCCTTTTTGGATATCCACCCATGTGATCGTGCCTCTTCCACCATGCTTGCTATTTTTACTCTTATTTTTTCGGTGTGGTCTTGGTTGAGGATTTCATAGTTTCTTTCATCCCGAAGGAGACGTTTGCACTCTTGGTCGTATTTTTTGGCAGATTGTATTACAATGGCCCCTCCTTTGTCTGCTGGTTTTATTACCAATTCAGTATTGTTCGCTAGTTCTCTGAGAGCCTCGTTTTCTTCTCTGGTTGTGTTGTGAAAGACTTTCTTGGTTTCTGAATCCATTTTCTCTAGGTCTTTCATCACATCCTTTTCGAAGGCGAGCAGTTCTACTGGTAGGTTGGCCTCAGGTGGGGTGAAGGTAGATTTTGGTCTTAACATTGTGTCCCCATCTTGCTGGTCATCTCTTTGTTTGTCTTTGAAAAAGATTTGCAATTTGAGTCTCCTCATGAATTCCTTCATCTCTTTGCATAATTGGAAATTGTCCAATTTAGCTGTGGGCACAAAGCCTAGTCCCTTTTCCAGGACTTTGATCTGTGCTGATGTTAAAATGTGATCCGAGAGGTTCACCACCAGATTCATTTCTTGCTGGTTGAAGCCCCTGTCATGCTTCTCGTTGCCATCCGAATTTGTTCTTCGTTTTGTGGGGCCCAGTGGACATTGTTCCCTCTCCGGTTTTTTCCTCTGTTTCTCCCTTGGCGTAGCCCTAAAAAATGTGGCTGTTCATAGTAGGGATGGTCTTGCGCGGGGTAGTTTCATTGTGGGTAAGTACCTTGTTGATGTGGGTACATTGGAGGTCCAAGGGAGTATCGTAAATATTGGGGAGGGTCTTAATAGGGTCCCCATCCTCTTTGACCATGGAACCAAGGACGTCTGTAATTGCCCCTCCTGCCCCGATATGGTTGGTATCTACCTTTTCCTGAGTCTGATCCACTGGATCCTGAGTCAGATGAATCGTCATCAGTTGTCATTTCCTGGCGGTTCTCTTGGGGTTTGTAATCATATCTTATGTAAGGATAAACCCTCTCGTGGCTGAAACGAGAGACGTCTTTTTTAAGTTTATCGTACTTGCTTTTTTTCAATGTTATTTCAAAGTCATTGAGAATTTTGTTCAGCTCTTCAAGATGTTTTTTGAGGGCACTCGGTGTTTCATAGCTTTTGAGACGGATTTCTATTTCTTGAATTTCAATTTTGAGTTCTTGTGCTATTCTGCCAGCTGTCTTAATAATCAGCACAAGCCAGTCTCGTGTGCAGTGCCAACTTATTAGTGACCAGTCTTTTTTAAAAATGTTGTCATTTTGAAAGATATATGGTTCATTTTTGACTATTAGTCCATTTGGTGCTGCATTTCCTTTAAGATATTCAGTCATAAGAAGACCATGAAGGGCAGTTTTTATCTGGGTGCGTCTTAGTTGTTCTATCTCATCCCAGTCATTGTTTGTTGGTATTGGATCAGGTGTATTTAATCCTTCAAAATTATTTAATGAAGCTATGATGCTGTCTATCTCCTCTTCTGTGAAAGTCAAGCCTATATTTTCTGCCATTGTTGTAACTGGTCTTGGGTGTGTGTTTACCTGAAGTGAGTTCTGTTAGCATGTACTGGGTTGTTAGGGAGTAAATATAGCTGGATTAAAGGGGAAAAAAAAGGAGGTACTAAAGTTCCTCCCCATAGGGGACTTTATTCCAAGAAAAACTTTTTCAAAGAAAAAGACTCCCACAGCTGTGCGCTGTCAAGAATGAACAAAAATATCATGAGGGGGAGTGAAGAGGAAAAAGGTAGAATCGTCCTCCTCTCAGTATCGCAATTCAACAAAGAGATTCTACTACAAAAACATATAAACGCACGTAAGTGTGTGCTTAATCTTACTTGCGGTGTTTTTAAAAAACGGTGGTGATTAGAAAAAAGGAATACCTTCTCATGTTTGTAGGAAGGACAGTGTTCAAAAAGTTGTAAAATACCCCTCACACACTGAAACCTGATTCAGTGTCATGCTTCATCATTGGGGTCTTCCCGCCCCTCTACGGGACGGGGCTTGCTACTACCTACGTGGACGCGGGAGCACTTACTTTAGTGATTAGTGTATATGTGTAGTGCGTGGGATCGTGAAATATAAATATATGTGATGGTTTAAAAATTCCCTGGCTAGTGGAAAAGAATACACTTTATTAGCTTCCCTAGCTGAGAATGGTAAAAAAGAGGGAAAAAAAGTAGATGGTGTACTATAATGGGTCACTTTCTACAAGGTCGACATGTTTCAGAAGCCATCCCCTAGGCTTTCTTCTTCAGGACCGAAACGATCCCTATAACGCCTCACTGGGCTGTATAAATGTACATAGGCCTACTGATCACAAGTACTCTTCTCTGCGCCCCAATTGCGCATTTGAAAATTATATCATTAGTATATCCTATGAAAAAGAGAACAAGGTGGATAAATAGTTGCTTGTATAATTTATCACTTTGTATATTCACATCACCATCATGTGTAAAGGAAAAAACTTATCATCACTGTGATATATTTTTCTCACCCTGATATGGGTGTTTTTACTCATATATCAATTGCTACAACACTCCTGATAGTATTAGTACCCAGTTTTACATACATTCAGAACTTTCAAACATCCAGATGGGTGGTAAAAAGTTTTTTTATGTTTTTTATTTTAAAGCATTCATTCCTTCATACACTGTTTTTAAACATTCATACATTCATACATTCATATTTACAAAAGTAAAATAATTTAGAATTGTCCTAGTTCTGTGAAAAAGCGCATGTGCCTTCGTTTTTCTTGCCTAGCGCTTTAGAATGGTAAGTTTTCAGCATGTATGTGCATTCACTCACTTATAAATAAGTGCTCCCCTAGCATGCAGTTAAACATGGGATTCAAAATCCAAGCTCTCAGAGAGACGTGTTGTTAAACATGTTTATATATACGTACATTCGTATATTAATGTGTCCTCTCCATGAGATGTCACGAGGGGTATAGGGGCGCCTTCATATAGACAATGCTGCCGGCTGCTAGAACACCTGGGAATACCTTCTCGTGGCTCTCCGGGAACAGAATGATGTGTTCACAAGCCCGGTTTATAAAGGGTGTGCCTTGCTTAGAAATGCCCTCGATTAGATGCAGCTGGTATTACGACAACTTGACTGAGAAGAAACAAAAATGGCTGCCACTCAATGGCACAAAAAGGAGCTATATTCAGGTCCACTTCCTGTTTGAAGTTTTTGATGAAAAATTCTGGGATCCTTCTTTTTTGTGTTACGATGATTAAAAAACTGGCAGGGACGCCAATTTTTTTTCCAAAAAAATGATATATTTATATTGAGATATTTGAAAAATATGAATATATATATATATATATATATATATAATGGCGAAACTTATGAATATTCTAATAGGCTGTTTTCAAGTGGATTCACTAGGTCGATTACAGACCGGTCATTTGCAAAAGCATGTGTAGGTGTGCCTTAGGCTACAGATTTTGCCATATGGCAGGTTCTCAATTTGTTATGTAGTGTATATTTGTAGTATCCTCAATGTCAGAGTAGATTCCAAGGAATATCATCATTTAACCCTCTTTCATTGGTTCTCAGATGGAACACCCAACGCTGTTCCTTTTCAAATAAATACCTTTCATTATCGATTTGTTCGATTATCGTCCAAGAGAGATCCTCCCATTTATGACCTTTTTCCCAAAAATGAGCTGCCATTTTTGTTGTGCTTTTTTACATTTTATGTTGCTTTTGTGTTCGCCTATCCTTAGTTTCACTGGGCGTGTGGTCATTCCTACGTACTCCAAGAGGCACGGGCAGGAAATAAGGTAAACCACATTTTTTGAGTTACATGTTGTAAACCTCCTTTGGTCCCATCTGGTTCCATCTTGGAACCATATCTCTTTGCTCTTCTTTGTTAGTTTACATGCATGACACATGCCACAGGGATAATGGCCAGAGACCGGTGGCAATAGGCTAGTTTGTGTGCTGTGTCCATCTTTTGTCTCTTTTGGTCTGGTGTGTATGACAAAATCTCGGATACTCTTCGCTCTTTTGTGTGAGAAGATAGGTTTTGGTAAATTGATGCCTCCACTATTGAGGATTCGCCAATGTTTGTTTACAATTTTTTAATCCCATTGGAATTGGTGTTGAAGGTTGTTATGCACACTGGGCGGTTTTCCTCTTCCTTGCGGATTTTTGGTTCTAAAAGGCCTTCTCTGCTGTTGTTACGCGCCCTTTTGTATGCTTTATCAATCACTTTTTTAGGGTATTGACGTGTCTCCAATTTCTTTTTCAGGTCATTAGATTGTTTTTTGAAATCCTCAATTTCCGTGCAATTTCTTCTAAGCCGGAGAATCTCTTTGTTGAATTGCGATACTGAGAGGAGGACGATTCTACCTTTTTCCTCTTCACTCCCCCTCATGATATTTTTGTTGACTGTACCAATATGACACAAAATAAGGGAGAGGGGCCCCTTGAACACCAAAGGAGTAGGGCACCAATAGACCGTAGTCAAAAATAAAATCCCCTTTGGGTAACTTAATACATCAACAAACACACACTCTTACAGCACTGAATGTACCTGAACCTACTAATATACCACCTTCCAACATTTAGTGTGCAGTAGTGGAATCCAAAACTTGTGTTTAATAACACCATTCAGCATATGAGTGAGAAAATGAAATTCCTCTAAATTGGCCTAGTGCAAAAAAAAATTGATTTTTAATTTGGACTAATATTAATTAATTTATTTTTAATTTTTTTCTAAATTGTTCTAACTTCAATTTTGCCACAGATTTTTTTGTTACTAAAAATTAAGTGATACCATGGAACTTGATCTGGCTAGCCTACCCACACTCACAGTAGCAGAACTTAGGGGGTTGTGTAGGGCTAGAGAATTACCAGCTCCCTACAACTAGGGAGACAGCATTGATAAAGTTTCTTACAGCCTGGGCAGAGGCCCAGCTAGTAGATTCAGCCTCTGAGACAGAGGAGGCCCCAGAGGTAGAAGGAGAGAGAGAGGAGGACCTCTTAGACCTCAGTGATGATGAGGCAGAATGCATGTCCACTCATAGAGTAACCAGGGCCATGACTAGAACTAGTGGGGGGAGAGGATCCACCACAGGAGGAGTAGGACTGTCCCTCAGAGAGAGAGAACTTGAAGCCCAATAAGCCTACATAGCCATAGAAGCAGAGAAGTTGGCCCTGTCCAAAAAATGTGGCCATATGAGGAAAGAAGAGATGGTGGCAGCGAAAAAGAGACAGAGGTGTCCGGGGTGGTCGATTTGACCCAGGGCCTAAGGGGATTGTCCTTAAATATGAGGAAGGTGATGGCATTGTCAAGTGGCTGACAGCTTTTAAGAGGGCCCTTAAGATTTATTTATTTTTAAACCAGATTTTATTAATTTTCAAGACAATCATATTACATGCATCAACATTAATGTGTCTTACATAGGTCCTTAGTGCATTGCTGGCAGTCCATTACTAACTGTTCAACTGTGTCCCCACTCCCTCCTCCTCCCTCCCCCCTCTGAAGTTGCTTCCGCTTCTAAGTGCTGTTCTCTCAGTAGAATTATTGAGTCCCAAGGTCGACCTTGTGAGGGATCCTTTAGTCAGATATGCCAGGGGAGGGATTCAGAGACTAACCCCTTTCTTATCTTATCAGGTCTGGTCCCCCTCTATTTGCTGCCCATGAAGTGGGGAGTCACCCGGAGATGACTGTTCCTGTTCTTGTTCAGGCGCCATCAATTTGTCTACCATCTGCCCCGACACCCTGGCTCCATCGAAGGTGCCTATCCCCCGCCTTTCTTCTAATAAGAGGATCCTCCCCTCCACACTTGCCCATTTTTCAAGCTCTCGGTTCCAGGTTCTCACCCTCTGCCCACCTGGCAATTTCCAATTTCTAGTGATCTCCCGTTTGGCCAGTACAAACGCCAGGTCCTGGAATTTCCCGGTCGTTTACGTCTTGGCCGTGTGTGGAAACCAGCCCAACAAGCAGTGTCCTGGAGTGCGCGGGATCTCTTTGTCTAAGATAGTTCCTGTTATGTGTAGTACCTCTTCCAAGAAGGGGGTCAGTCCTGCCAAACATCACGCATCGGGCATTAGACTAAAGCATTTCAGTGTGGTGATCAGCATCACTGCACTGACATGCAAAGTCACGCATTGTAGGCATAGCTTCTGCCTCGGCTGTCAAGCCGTAGCGCTGCCATGCTGACTGTAAAACTAGAGGCTGGAGTGGCGCTGTTACGAGCACGCTGCTCCCGGTAGGTAGGCTTCAAGGGCTGGCTGAAGCAAAGCTTGGATACAATGTATCAAGTATTCCTGGGCGCGGCCTTATTTTCTGACAGTGATTTGTGTCAGTAGAGGCCGTGCCTAATTGCTATTTCCGCTGTGCAGGACGTTACGTCCTGCTGCCACCTCCTGCGGTGGCGAGAATGGGAGGCTAAAGGTTTGGAAATGTGGAAGCCTGGCTGGGCAATTGCCACTGCTCTCACAGCCGCGTGGTACTTGAATCCACGTGACCGCCGCTGGAGCTCAGGCACACGCTGCAGTACTGCAGCTGAGACTTGAATTAAATTTGCGTTATGTAGCGCAGCTCGCTGCAAAGCATTTTAAATCATTTGACTTTCTGGCTCACTCAACTGCCGCATTGTGTGTGTGCGTGCGCGCCTCGCAGCCTAGTCCCGGGAATGAATGCCCGGACCGGGGCTCTCTGACGCGGCGGCTGTAAGTCGACTTTCAAGTGTGTTGGCTCATTCAGGCAACTCACCTGGGCCGTTGGATACACCGGTGCTGGGAATGTAGCGGCGCGCCGACTGGGCCGAGGACCTCTTGCTTTGGGTAAGAGTTTGTTGTGGCCTCGCACATCCTGTTAGGGCGGCCTAGTCGTGAAGGGCACTACGTTATTACCCTTCCATTTGTGGTGCTTTGCAGCAGCTAACTTAAGAGTTTCTCATTGCTCAGATAGGTGTTATTTATGATATTTGTGTTTCCCTTGTCTTCATTCCTTGATTTTGCTTGTGAAAGGTGTCACTCCTATTTGTGATAATGTCACTCATAATTACACTGAAAATATTAAAATGTCACACATAGCAATCTGAAACCTTGGCAGCTATGGGGGGTCAGCTTGGGGCAGTCCCAGAACATGTACAACATGTGTGCCTCCCTGTCGCCACACCTGGGGCAAGCTGCTTCCTCTACTTGGAAGTATCTCCTAATGCTTGCCGGAGTAAGGTAAGCCCTTTACAGGACGTAGTAGTTAATGAGCTTAAACCTTGCTTTTCGGGATGCTTTTGGTGTCCTCTCTACTATGCTCTCCCAGGCTGCCTCCGGGACCAGAATTCCCAGGACTTCCTCCCAGTGCAACCGCAGCCGTTCCAGTGGTTCTTGAATGTCGCAGCTCATTTCTTTGTATAGGCAGGAGACCGTTTTTATCCTTCCCGCCAACGTGGCGACATACCGGCAGCCATCTAAGGTCCTGGGCTCCACAAGTCCCATCCTCCAGTGCTTCCGTATGCTCATAGTGATTTCTCTGTGCAATAGGAAGTGGCCCTGGGCAGATCATATTCTACTCGAAAATCCTCGAAGGTGAGCATCTCAGAGTCGCGGAAAAGGTCCCCCATACTCCAGCTTCCTCCCAGGCATCGAGGCCAGCCCAGCTTCCTCTATGCGGGAGGTGTTGAAGCAGGGCTAGGGGCAGGTCAGGTGAGTAGGGGATTCTATTGTTTACACGCTGTAGATATCTAGTTCAGCATTTATTGATCACTTTGGTCTCCACAGTGTCATGCGCTGTCTGTCTTCGCATACGCAGCAATAGTTTTACCTGCTCTGCCTCTGTCAGTGCAAAGGGATATTGAGTCCTGTCTGGGTTCCGCCCCGCTGCCAACCACTGGATCAGCCAGTTCAGCTGTGCTGCCAGGTAATATAGTTCTAAGTCCGGCACCGCCAGTCCGCCCGTCGCTGTAGAGCGCTTCAGCGTGGCTAGGGCCACCCTCCTGCGACCCGCTCTTCATAAGAACGATGTGATCATTGAGTCTAGGTCCTTAAACCTTGCCCATGAGATCCAGACTGGGAGGGTCCCAAAGAAATACAGCAACTGAGGCAGGGCCACCATCTTCTGCAGGGCCACTCTGCCAGCCACCAATAGCGCTCTAATAGGTCCGCTGCCTCGTGATAAATGCTGACCCCTAAGTAAGTCAGGCATCTGGGTTCCCATTGTAGGTTGCCCAATGTCAAAGACCGTGGTGTGTTCGGCATCATAGGAAATAGTTTCGACTTCTGCCAATTAACGTTTAGCCCTGATAGGCTGCCAAACTCCTCTAGCATGTTCTGCGCTCCCCGCAGATCCCTCTCCGAATCCCGGAGGAATATCAGGAGGTCATCAGCGTACCGGGCTATGTGGTGTTGGGTTCCTCTCACCAGCAAACCTTCGTAGGTCTGTCCCTGTCTCTCCCAGCAGGCCAAAGGCTCCATGGCCAGAGCAAACAACAGCGGGGAGAGGAGGCACCCCTGTCTCGTTCCCCGCCTCACCTCCTGTCTTCGGGATACCACCCTGCCTGTGCGCACCCGTGCCGTTGGATTAGTGTATAATAGTCGCACCCACGCCGAAAAGCCACCTCTCAGTCCCATCGCATCCAGTACTACATAAAGAAATGGCCACTCAAGGCTGTCAAAAGCCTTCTCAATGTCCACTGTGAACACCGTTGCCTCTGGTCTATCATAGTCATGTGACTCCATGATGTTCAGGAGTCATCGTATATTAATCGCAGTATTTCACCCCAGGATGAACCTGGCCTGGTCCGGGTGGACAAACTTTGCCATGTGGGGCAGCAGGCGGGTTGCTAGGATTTTACTTAGCAGTTTGTAATCCATGTTCATCATGGAAAGAGGCCTATATGCTGTGCGGTCGTGCACCGGCTTACCCGGCTTTAGGATCAGTACTATGAGGGCTTCCCTGGAGCTCTCCGGTAGGATTTCTGCTCCGCAAGCCGCACTGTAAAGGGAGACCAGCCTAGGCGTCAGTTCTTCGGTATACGCTGCGTAGAACTCCGCCGGCAATCCATTGGTGCCAGGGGGCTTATTGCGTGCCATGTGTTTTATGTCCGCCCGTATTTCCTGCACTGTAATGTCCTCTCCCAATTCTTCAGCCTCGTCTGGCTCTAAGCTAGGCAGTCGTATCCCCGCTAAGTATTCCCTGGCTGCAGTCCCATCGCAGCTAGCAGAGCTGTGATACAGTTCAGCATAGTATTGTGCAAACATGTAAATGATTGCGTCTTGAGCGAAGCATCTATAACCTAGGTAATCGTCTAGTTCCACTATCGGGGAGTTCCTATTAGTGGGGTTAGCTAACCACGCCAGGAAGGACCCAGACTTGTCTCTCTCTGCGTGCGTTTGGTCTAAATACTTTTTGTAGTCAAAACTTCTGAGGCGTTCCGTCGGTCGCGGTACTTCCTCCCTAGCGTCCTGCACCTCCGACTGTAGCTCCGATTTCTCTGGGCGCTCCCTCTATAACTCTCCAAGGTGCTGCTCTGCCCCCTCTACCTCTAAGAAGAGTGTACACCTAATCCCAGTACCCTCCGCTATGCAGTGGCCCCGTAGGACCACCTTGAACGCGTCCCATTCTGCCATTGGAGAGGAAGCTGTCCCTGCGTTGTCCTCAAATTACTGTGTGATTTATGCCCTAATCCCTTCTCTAAAGACATGGTCGTCTAACGCCTCCGGGCAGAGTCTCCATGTAGGAATTGCAGGCCTGGGATGTGTCCGCTTAAGTGTTATCATAACCGGGTTATGATCTGAGATTGTTCGGGCTAGGTACTCGGCGAGACCTACCGAGCTCTGAACATCTGCAGTGCACAAGAAGGTGACTAGGCAGATGTGCAGGTCGTGCATGGGGAGGAGAAAGAGTAATCTCAGTCGTGGGGATGGAGCCTTCTCCAGGAGTCTAATAATCCGCAGTGTTGCTGCCAGTTTGTAAAAGCTTGCGCGGTTCACGCTGTTACTGAGTCATGCAGCGGGGGATGGGATCTGTCTAGGCTTACATCAGCCACACTATTGAAGTCCCCTTCTATTAGTGTAGGGCCAGTCAGTTATGGGGCCAATCGGTGGGATAAGCGCTCAAAGAAGGCAGGTTGATCAGTGATGGGGGCATATATACTTATAATATTTAAGTCACAACCTTCCAGGCGCTCCTTTACTACCACATATGTGCCCTCTGGGTCCACTACGGAATCTAACACCTGAAATGGGATCCCTGCCTGTATCCAAATCATGGTTCCCCAAGCGTATGCTGAGTACGTGGTGCAGTATGTCTGGCCTCTCCATCGTCTCTGCAATGCCCTCCCCTCTTTCTGTATTAGGTGCGTCTCCTGGAGGAGAGCTATTTGTACCCCCCTTCTCCTGAGGTAAGATAGTACTTTTTATCTTTTTGCCATAATCTGCATTCCTCGGATATTCCATGACATACATTTATATGTTTGTACCCCAGCCATCATTCCTGCTTCTAAGTGGATTGCTCCATCCCTCCTCCACTATCCCCCCTGTTTTGTATGTTGGAGAGTCCCGATCATCTTGTCTCAAAACTAGGAAGCGGTGCAACTCTAAGTCCCCTGAACTATGTAACTGTAAACAACCTCCCCAACTCCCACTCCCCAGGATAAGTAGGTGTGTGCCTCCCATCCAAACTATTAGAACTCGACTATCAGCAGCTCCCTAGCTGCTCAACTAATCTGGGGGGTGTGCCCCGTTGCTCCCCTAGGCCTAGATCTGCCATCCAGTTCTTGGAAGACAAGGTTACCCCTTAGACCACCCGCTCAGCCATCTCTGTTATCCTCCTCCTGGCCTGTCATTTCTACGTATCCCGTTCTCAGCTGGCGCTCATATAATGTTGTCCGCTGTCTGTGGCGTTACCTGCGGCAGTTCAATGCTCGGCGCCTCAGACACACTTGATGCATTGTCAGTGTCCGACTCTAGGAGCGCATCCCCGCTTTCTTGGAGTGACAGTTCTGGTCCTTTGCCACTTATGAGCGCCAACTCTTTCACCACGTTCTGTTGCTCTATTTCCACCTCCTCTCGCGTGGGCATGGGAAAGTCTCTGTTGATCCGTTTGCTGCTTGGTCTTCCACTGCATGTCCGTTGCCTCTTCGGCTCTTGAGGAGGGGCGCCCCTGCACTTACGCTCCAGCCAGTCCCAGGCCTCACGTGGGGTTTGGAAAAACTCTGTCCCGCTCTCCGTGACCACTCTCAGTCTGGCAGGGTAGAGCATGGTGTATTTGTAGTCCAGTTGTTGGAGTTTTTGCTTCACGCTTTGATACGCTCCCCTCTGCTTCTGGACTTCTCTGGAGAAGTCCGGGAATATGCGCACCACCACATTATTCACCTGTAGTTCTCCATTTCACGGAGCCCTTGCCAGAATATGGTCTCTGTCTCTGTAGTGGAGTAGCCTCGCCACCATCGCTCGCGGGGGGCTCCGTGTGCAGGCGACCTTGCCAGTACTCGGTGTGCTCTTTCGAAGGCGTAAAATGCCAACAACCCCTCCGGTGCCACCTCTTTGCTTATCCATTGTTCAAGGTACTCCAGCATGTTGGTGCCTTCCACTTTTTCGGGGAGCCCGACTATTCTGATGTTGTTCCTGCAGGAAATGTTTTCATGATCCTCCGCCCTGAGTTCTAGAGCGCTCACCTTGGTTTCTAGGGTGGTCAATTGTTTTTTCATGGCTGAAATTTCTGTGGAGGTTTCCGCAAGTTGTCGCTCGTTCGCAGAATGCCCTGGTCCATGCCTATCGAGTCATTATTCGCCTCTAGGCGCTCACTGGAGGATGTTATCACTTGTAGAATGTCTTGCAGGTTTGGGGTTTGTGGGCCTTCCGTCTGGGACTGGTGGCCTCACCTCCATCCATCCCGGTCTCCAACAAGGATTCTTCGGTGCCCTTCTTCCATGTGGCTTTCCCCATATTCTGCTCGCAGTTCGTACCAGCACAGCGAGGCGCCTCCTTCAAGCGCGGCTCAGCTGCGGCTCTTTCTTCAGAAGTGTCTCCTCCTCTGCCTTTGTTAGGGGTCCCCTAATGTTCTTTTACCGGTTATTGCGGGGCGTTATGATCCCCTTGGACTGGCTTGTGCTCTCAGGATTGGCTGGGGTCTGTCTCTTTGGTAGGGCCAGCTGGAGTTGCACTTATCCTGGGGACTGGCCTCGCCCATGAGTATGCTATGGCCTGTCCCTTTCAAACTTGATGCCTCCTGCAGATAGCACAGCTGAGCCTAGGTCATTCCCCCCTCTTTTGCCTGTGCTGATTCACTTTCCAGGCCCGCAGCTGGGGCTCTACCAGTTCCTGGGCAAGGTGTCAACCATATATTATCCAGCAGGGAACCATGCAGTTGCTCCTCCGGGGGCCCGTCTAGTTGGGTCCCAACCTAGTGCGCCCACCCCGCAGGGCTGCACCACCATGCAGCCTGTGTCCAGGTCAGCTGCCAAAGTGCTGCTTGAGCTGTCCCGTCTTCTCCTGGGGCAGCGAGATCAATGCGGCAGGGGGCTGCGGCTCTCCCCCTCCGCCACAGTGCAGGGCAATCGAGGCTCCCCAGCCGATTGTACCACCAGCTGTGCCTGTCGCTCACTGGGTCTTCAGGGTCCTCCCCAGTGCCTTGCTCGACCCTCTCCAGGCAGACAGGCAACCCAGGCAGGGCCCTCACACCTCGTTGGCGTCTCCGCTCCACACGGAGCAGTCTGATCTCCCAGCACGGAGTCACTGGGCGGCAACAGCCTCCTCAGCAAACTGTGTCAGACGCAGCTCACATTCACCAGCGCGACTCCGCTCCCT
Source organism: Calotriton arnoldi (assembly GCA_963921515.1). Classification (NCBI taxonomy): domain Eukaryota; kingdom Metazoa; phylum Chordata; class Amphibia; order Caudata; family Salamandridae; genus Calotriton; species Calotriton arnoldi. The sequence continues at coordinate 16,153 of CAWUFW010011275.1, forward strand.
GCTCAGACATCCATCTAGCAGTTGTAAATTTCAAGCTGCCCCCCCGGCACTATGTTAATACTCGGCCTTCACGTCCAGGCTGCTCGCAGCTGCAATCGCCGTCTATGTTTCAGGGGCACCAGGACTGGTCCCCAGCGCACCGCTCAAGACCATCCGGGTTATAGCCAAACATATATTCCAAGTTTTCTGATTGCGATATTTTCAGTGTGACTATGTGTGACTTTTCAAACACTAATGTATGACACGTTGTGTGACACTTTATCATTAGTATAACATAGTAATTATGCTCATTTAATGAGAAACATTTGAGAAAATAACATTTTCTGTTCAATGTGAGGGCAGTTTGGACATGTAAGACATCTTTCTTGTGCTCTGTCTCCAGGATTTGGCTTTTCATGCAGCAGCATTAAGTTATGGCAAGGCCGGATCACACTACAATTTGCAGAAATCAACTGAAAATGTTCAGAAAATATGAAATGGAGCATTTAGACTGTGCATTAAAGATTAAAAAATATGCATTTAGAAAGTCACACGATATTTATCAACTCTTTTCGCTCAAAATCCTAATACATTGATATTAAATGTAGCCAGAACTTATTTTACAGTTGTCCTACTTACAACCAGCATCATGGGGGGGGGAAAAGAAAGGCACATTTGTAAAAAGACAAAAGACCTGATTCACAAAGGTAAACTTACACGTTTGTGTAAGTTTGCTCTTTTTCAGTATTTACAAAACTGCAATATAATAATAACTTAACAAGACTCCTCAGTCTCGGCAGAGAACTATGCACATGAAAAATAGGACAGGCCTACCTTGTGCGGAGTTCTCCACAACTGCAGAGTCTCCACAGCCATAAAGTTACTTTAAATTGCAGTTTTGTGAATACCGAGAAAAGAGAAACCTATACTTGTGCTATTGAAATTAGACTACAATAATACTGCCTTGGTGGGCCTTCCAAAAACATCACTTGCACATATGTAGGCTACACTGAATGCAGCCACTGAGGTTAACACTGGATCAAAAAAAAATGATCATATCACCCCCCAATTTCAGTCACTGAAATTGCTACCCTTCGAGGCCAGGTATCATCTAAAAATTGCTTGTATGTCCCACAAACGCTGCATCACAATACCCCCTCCTACATGACCCGGAAACTGACCATATCGGGGACAACAGATCTTCTAGAAGCACTAGCTGCTAACTTCTTAGCAACAGAAATTCCAGAGAAAAAGACACAACCGATTTGTCGCCGGAATTGCCCCAAAAATCTGGAACTCTCTCCCTACCAAGATCAGATGCAACACATCCACATCCATCTTCAGGAAGGAAGTAAAAATTTTACTATCCAAGAAATTCCTCCCAGATTGAAGACTCTCCTCAATCTCCCCTTGATCGATTCCTCACGCCTATCTGTTTGTTGCCTCTTATCACGCCGTAATATGCTTGGGACTGGACTTATGCTAGACTATGTACTCCTATCTCTCTGTTTACCATATGTGCAAGTATATTTCTGTCAATTCCTATACATCTTATTTTGTATATAGTGTATTTTTATATATTGTATTTATATTTCTTCCTGTTCTATCTCATATTTTTGTACACTTCTGCAAAGCGTTCTGTCATCCGAAAGGGTCTTGTTCGCGCCATATAAAACTTCAAATAAATAAATAAATTAAAAGTACCATAGGATATAATGCACTTGTAACATGGCGGACAGGATATCTGTCACATTGTGATTGAGTAAACCACCTCTCAAACTCCATATCAGGCCCTTAATTCCTACTACAGGTTCTGCTGAACTAGTTTGAGAACTGTAAACCTTGGAAGGTGCAGATTTGCAAACGTTAGACCATACTGAAGTGCTGGCTTCCTGAAGTTTGCAGGCCTTTCTTTGGGTATGTGGCCCTTTAAGCTAAATATTGGAGAGAGCAGGTGTACTGGGGGCATTAACTAAGCAAACACCATAGCGATGCTTAGTACCCTGAGCAGACAGTCTTTTTCATGCCTTATGTTTACTGAGGGCATGGGTATAGCATACAAGGAGCAGAGTTCTCTGCCCCGGTCTGTGGGACATGGCTTCCAAGCTCGGTAATCAATACCTGCAAGACATTGTAGCAGTCTATACACTGTAGTCACTGGAAGCAATGTTACTGGCAATGCTGAAAATCATTTTGTACAGCACCGATTGAATGTAGCTATAGCTTGTCATCTGTGAGTACTAGCATGGAAGCCATGCAGAGGGTACGGCCTTTGATCATGAACCATGCAAAGTTCATACTAATCATAGCCACAGGCCTACACTTATTGGTACAGCAGCACCCTCAAGACTTTTCCACTGAATATATACAATGTGTAATGAAGCTGCTGGCAAGGTCGTGTGTGCACGACAAGCATGGCATAGAAGCAGGTTGCGCTAGGATTATTTTAGGCAGAAGAGTTGGGTATAGAGCATGGCAACAGGCCAGAAAAAATAAAACATACATAAAATAAGCAGAAGAGCTTTAGACAGATCTGTAGCAAGTATCTATTGCCAGGGTAGTTCATTGTTAGTTTTACTTTACCTATGACGTTCTATGACAATTTTTATCTTGAAATGACACATCAACTGGAACAACAGTATAACAGACCAGCAGCATCTCCAGTCAGGCAGCAACTGCCACTATTGGAAGGACACTAATAAAATCTGAATAATACATTCCAATTCAACATTATAATATAGCTGCATTCTATTCACATACAACAACATACATACATGACATCCCTTTTCCCTGACAAAAGAACATGCAGTCACAAAAGAAGTCCTTCTCACAGGAAAACATCAGATACATTTTTTTCTGCGTGTCTCCCCTGTGCCGGGTAGAATTTACAATCGACAGTTATAAGTTAATCTGGCATTACATACATCAACCACTTCAACAACTACTGAGTTATGAAAAGCTTTCATAACTTTTGTGGGTGCAAAAACACTGGTATCCCTTTTTTAGAATTGATTTTACAATCCAATCATTCATTTAAAATGTCCTTGATGCAGATAACATTTTCCTTCCATGCCTAACCCAATATTCATCCTAGTGTAGACCTGTAACTCCATAGAAGTTTTTAATTTCTTCCTTCCACTCCAGACCACTCTGCATGAATAACTGCACATATTATCCTAACTCATGGTTGAAAGGTTCCACTAGAACATTTCACTGTGGATAACATAGTGCATCTCAAAAAACATCAACCTACGTTCAAACATAACTGTGGTAAATTATCCATTACTACCCACTATGGGCATGTTCCCATAGCAAATACCTCCACTGTAAACACTTTCACATCTTATCTAATAATGTTCTTGACAAATTTAACTTCCCGACATTTCGAGTAGTAATCAACCATTATCAGCACATATCTACTAGGCAGGTCTTTGTCAATAAACAGCACACTTTCTGTTTACTGCTTCTTGGAAATTCTCTGGGAACAACTGGAGTTCTTTGAACTTCACTAGATTTGCCACTCATTGTACACAGCATGCAATTTCTAACAAACTTTTCTATTTGACAGTCCATTCACGGCCACCAAAAGTGCACATTGCCTTCCTTTTCATTGATGACATCATTCCATTAACTTCATGTAAAGGACCATAAACCAATCCCTGAAACCACTAATCTTTCTGCTTGGTATAAAACTCATCAAACTATAATTAATTTTAACCACACCATCTTGTAATTATTCCATAAAGCTTGCATTTCACTACCATTTGGCCAACCCTCCCCCAGGCAATCAATGACACCATCTTGCTCAATTTCATTCTGCCACTGCTACTCACCAATGCGATTGTTAAACTATCTTCAGCCTTCAATAAATCCTCTTCCTCACAACATTCTCACTGACCAACCAATTGCAAATGGCACATGATAATTGTGAATCCCTGGCAAATTACTTTTCCTCAAAAGTAAATTCCTCTGAATAACACATCCATCTGCAAGACAAGGTGTGGCTTTGGTCCAAGGGTGTATGATCCATTTGTGACTAAATGTGTGTTCCCCATACAAATGCTTTGAAATGTTTGGCTGTCCACTATTATGCAACACCCTCTTTCAGCCTTATGGTGAAGAAGCTTTCCATTCCCTTAATGATTCTTCTATAGGAACACAGTTTCTAAACCATATGCACTGGCATCTGTTACTTAACTGTATTATCTTTTGGATCAGAATGTTTTAAAATTACTATATACTATACACTTTTTCCTCAAAAAAAGCCTGTGTGTAACTCTCCATCCGTTCAAATGTCACATTTCTTCAACAACCTCTCCAGCTACTAGTTTTTTTTGCAGTGAAATCATCAGAAAATTTAAAGTAAAACTCTACCATTCCCAAGAATGAATACAATTATTTCCTTGAGCATAGAGCCTTTTCAACTGCTTTCGCCAATTTAAATATGGGTTTTATCCTTGCTGGAGGTTGCATGCCCTATATACTGCATCCCTTTCACTTCAAAATTACAATACCCTATACTTAACTATACTTAAAAGCAAAACTGCTTCAGACAGAAAGCCCAATACTTCTTGCAATAGTGTATCATTCTGTTCCTGACATATTCAACCAAAAAACATTCTCAAAAATGTAAAGTGCTTTCCAGTGTGACAAATAAACATCGATACCTTGGAGGAAGTATCCCAAAAACCAACCTTACAATAGGTTTTTCGCAAAGACTTTATTATTCAGAACTTAATTTGCTCAAGTATGCCATTTTCACACAACACATTTAACTCACTTCATAGTGCCTCCTTCAGAGCCAATGTTACATTCCTCACCTTATGAACACAGGGACCTGCTTCCCAAAGGTTACTTACACTATTCATCATCATCATAATCTTTATTCGATTTTATAGATAAAATCACAAAAGACAAGTCATTTAAAAACAACATACAGACTATCAGTGTCATAGTCATTCATATTTTAAAACTCCCACTAGAAAGCGTACAAGAAAAAAGCAGGTAAAAGGTGAATTCAGCAGCTGTAAAAAAAGTAAGGCTGGCCTAACTTGGTTAAAATTGAGCGGTAATAAAATTGGGCGTATGAATTTGTGTCGCAGGTAACTATATTTTGGGTAGAACATAACCACTTGTAATGTATCGTTAATCGATCTATTATAGCAGTTGCAGGGGGGCAGAACAACCACGAATAAAAAGGACCAATCAGTGAAATAAATTTAATCTAAAATAGGTCAACAATCGGCATTGGTGGCGTGGTATATCCCAAGTCAGATAAGGTTCAATATTACCTACTGTTTTAAGAGCGGATTCAACCCCTTTCCCTTCAGCACGAGTTATGCTTTTGGTGTTAACAAACATATCCTGCCTCCCTACAGACCGCAGGCTACATGCCACATACGCCAGCCATGGAATCTGCAGGGGCTTGTCTAATTGTAAGCTGTCTTGCAAGATCAGTCTACTAAAACCCAACTCCTCCTTTGTCCAGATTAAATTCCAGAGTTTTAATCGATTGAGGCGAAGCCAATCAGTTAAATAATCTATGCCTAATTCTTCGTGGACGATTTCATAAGGTGTACTTTGGCAAACTCCCAGGAGACTCCTTAAAAACGTATTTTCTGCAACTTGAAGTGGTGCAACCTGGCCGTATATCCAGATTCCGCTACCATAACACACTAAGGGGATACATTTGGCCCTGTAAATATCCAGGACCGATTGGATGTGAGTGCGCCCTAATCTGTGACAAAAGTCCCTAACACCAAATATCGCCCTGCTAAAAGAGGAAACATTCTGAATAATGAGCGAATGCCAATTGAGCTCAGAATCCAGTTGTATCCCCAGGCACTTGAACTTATCCACCCTTCTAATATGTTGGCCATCTTTTACATATTTCATTGTTTTTGTTTTTGATGGGCCAAAGTTCATGACATGTGATTTAGAATAATTAGTGGATAGGTCAAGACTGTTCATAAAATTAATAAAAAGAGTTAGAAGCTTATTCAGACTATTAGCAGTACGGGCAATTAAAACTGTGTCGTCTGGATATCGTAAGGCAGGAATGGGACGGCCTCCTACTCTGGGGACATCAACACCCATGACAGTCAGGACCTGCTCTATGCTGTTGAAATAAAATATAAATAAAAAAGGAGCTAAAATGCAACCCTGCCGTACCCTTCGCTGAAGTTTAAAGTGCTCAGTGCATTCCCCATTGGGGCCAAACCTAACGCAGGCGGAGAGACCGTTGTGCAAATCACGCAGAAAATGATTTAAACTATATCAACATCCATCTGTTCCATCATCGACCAAAGCTTAGAGGGGTTAACTCTATCAAAAGCCAAGCTGAGGTCCATGAAGGCCAGATGGATGGCCCCCTTCTTGGCCTTAGTATACTTGAAAGTTAAAAGATAGAGATTCAAGGTCTGTTCGATTGTTCCCCGCCCGGGTGAAACCCGTACTGAAGGTCAGGCAAAAGCCTTGCTCCTCGGCCCAATCCGTGAGGCGATTTAATAAGATCCTACCGATAATATCCACCTCCGAATCTATGAGGAAGATGGGTCTAAAACAGGCCGGGTCTGATCTATTGCGCTTTTTAAAGACAGGTACTATTATAGACTGGGACCAAGTTAAGGGAAGGCGACTAGATACAGCAGAATTTAAGTGCAGTGTCAGTATCCAGCCCACAAGTCTATGCAATCCTTGTATAGGTCACCAAGTACCCCATCAGGCCCTCGTACCTTGTTTAAAGGCAACTGGGAAATAGCAGCTCTAACCTCCGACAGGCTAAAGGTTAAGTTACACTCTGTCCGAGGGCCTTCTACAGGCTCCGGCTCTGCTTCGAGGCTATAAATGGCCCTAAAATGATCTACCCAGGCCTGAGTTGGAATGGTACATGCCTGCTTGGTAAGATGGTCTTCATGAAAAAGGGACGAGTTGATGACCCTCCAGAAGGCAGCGCTATTGCGCTGCTGACTAGCCATCACCAACTTGTCCCAGGTCTCTTCTTTAATTTGGGCTTTACGATCCTTACAGCTTGCTTAAAGGTTGCCTTGGCCTTCTTAACTTTTTCTTGACAACGGGGTTTAGCATGCAAGAGATTCCAGAGGTCCTTGTGGGCTCTGGAACATTGCCTGTCAAACCATCTAACCACACAGGTGGCCGGTGAAGCAACGATTTTAAGGAGTGCAGACTTTATAAACCTGCAGATATTACTAAATGACGCCAAGATTCTCTGTGGTGGCTCTACATCTGACAGATATGTTTGGAAATCAGCTTGACACGAAGCAATCAAGTTTTGGGCAAAGGCAGATGGAACAATACTGACCCACTTTATCCTTCGGCCCTGATCAGCCAGTGTGGTAGACACCTTGTGAACGGGTGTAGAGCTCAGCGCTTTATTATCCCAATATAATGATGCAGTCAACAGGTTGTGGTCACTCAAATGATGTTTTAGAACCTCGAAGTCTAAGAGTGTGGCAAACAGGCAACCAGAGACAAAAATATAATCAATCACACTACAGTGCCCCCCCCCCCTTAAAAGTGGGTGTGCAAACCTCCTCGCGATCATGGTTGCTCACCAATAAGTTCACCAGATTAAACTCAGAGATAAGGCTGTTTGCCGCTTCCCCTTGGTGTGCCTGACTTACAAATGGTCCCTCAAAATCTGATTCCTTATTGTTAAAACAGGAGCAACACGGGTGCATGTTAAAATCTCCCACCAACATGATTAGAGTAAAAGGGGGTACTGACAGAAAGAAATCATCCATAAAGCATTTAAGACTAGCCATAGCTTCCTTTTCATCTTTCAATGAAACTGCATTATAAAAATTGACAAGGAGCAATCTATGTTTGTTAGGGAATATTAAAAGGATGCCCAAGATCGTTTTACATTTAGAATTTATCACCTGGACTTTATAGTTATACTCTAATTTAATTAGAGTCATGAGGCCACCACTAGCCCACCCACTAGAGGAGCTGAGTGGGACGAATAACCATCAAGATTCAAGCAACTCTTGGTGTCCCATGTTTCGTGTAAACAGATGAGACCAAAGTTCTTCAGCATGCCCAGCCAATTGCCATCAGATAGTTTGCTCTGGACCCCAGCTATATTCCAACAGATCACCTTGACAGAGTCTTGAGTCATAATCACGGGGTCTTTGGTAGGGATGGCATAAGTCTCAAAGTCTGTGATGGGAGTAGACTCCAGTCAATCTGGATCACCAAGCTTACTTAATGGGAGGAAACGGTTGCTCAAATACAGGGGAGTGGTGCTATAAGAAGCTTGGAAATTTGCAGGGCCACATCGTAACTTTCTCTGTGGCAGAGTCAAATGGCTCGTCTCCCCACCGTCAGGTTTATTGGGGGGGTTGAAGAAGCCTAGTGGAAGAGCTGTTATACGACCTGAAGGTGCGCCCATTGAGTCTAAGGCGCAAAAAATTAAACCCGCCTCCAGGGGATTATTAAAATTCACTATTATGCAATCTCCCAGCGCCTTTTTCCGGTTTTGGACTATCCAACCCACCCTACGGACCATTATAATTTTCTCTACCAAAATCTGCGTGGGGGGATGAGAGGCATTTGTTCTGGTTGCCAGCCAATGAACAGTTTTGTTTTTGAGTTGATCAAAATTTTCCTCTGCCCCCATCCTCAGAGGGGGCACATCCACCAACACAATGACATAAGGTGTGGCCGCTGGAGGCAGCTGGATGGTTGTATTAAAGGAGCAATATGCAGACTGTGATTTTTGAGATGTGGCGGGGACGGACAAATCTGTGTTACTCAGACTTCTCTGCTGAATTGGATGAGCCGTGCCAGACACTTACCGCCCAGAGTTAGTCTCCATTATCCTAGGCACGCCGGTTAAGTTAGGAGTATGGGTGCGCAGAGACGGTTGCGCTGGGGCTGTCGGTAGAACCTGGGCCTGAGCTTGAGCCTGGGGTGTTGCTGCCACCCTGTGCTGGCAATAGCGTCATGGGGGATAGTGCTAGGAAGCAAAAGACACACAATTGATGGACGGAATGCAGAACAAATCAAAACATTCACCCCCAGTCAAGAGATCTGGGTTAAATCCATCATTCTTTTGCTCACCATGCCACCCCAGTTTAGACCTGGCCATATGCAAATCAGTCTTGACCCTGTGCCTCATGGGAACAGTCCAGCCCGAACTGCCAAGCCAGGTCCTCCCTGGACCGGAAACAAGCATCCTAGGACCGGTTTCGGGGTTTCACCCCTCATCAGCCAGGATAGCTTGATTCCAGTGGCACAGTGAGCCCGGGACCCACGTCTGGGCATACCCGGCACACTTAGGGCGCGGAAGCAAAAGACACACAATTAATGGACAGAAAGCAGAACAAATCAAACCATTCACCCCCAGTCAAGAGATCTTGGTTAAATCCATCATTCTTTTGCTCACCATGCCACCCCAGTTTAAACCTGGCCATATGCAAATCAGTCTTGACCCTGTGCCTCATGGGAACAGTCCAGCCCGAACTGCCATACCAGGTCCTCCCTGGACCGGAAACAAGCATCCTAGGACCGGTTTCGGGGTTTCACCCCTCATCAGCCAGGATAGCTTGATTCCAGTGGCACAGTGAGCCCAGGACCCACGTCTGTGCATACCCGGCACACTTAGGGCGAGGAAGCAGAAAAGACACACAATTGATGGACGGAATGCAGAACAAATCAAAACATTCACCCTCAGTCAAGAGATCTGGGTTAAATCCATCATTCTTTTCCTCACCATGCTACCCCAGTTTAGACCTGGCCATATGCAAATCAGTCTTGACCCTGTGCCTCAAGGGAACAAGCCAGCCCGAACTGCCAAGCCAGGTCCTCCCTGGACCGGAAACAAGCATCCTAGGACCGGTTTCGGGGTTTCACCCCTCATCAGCCAGGATAGCTTGATTCCAGTGGCACAGTGAGCCCGGGACCCACGTCTGGGCATACCCGGCACACTTAGGGCGAGGAAGCAAATGACACACAATTGATGGAGGGAATGCAGAACAAATCAAAACATTCACCCCCAGTCAAGAGATCTAGGTTAAATCCATCATTCTTTTGCTCACCATGCCACCCCAGTTTAGATCTGGCCATATGCAAAGCAGTCTTGACCAGTGGCGGCTGGTGACATTTGAAAGTGGTGTGGCGTAAATACTGCACTGTGGCGAGCGTGCCTGAACCACCTATGGGGGGTTCTCCCCCCCCCCAGAAATTTTTTAAAAAAGAGTGTGCAAATGGTGCATTCTCAAGCAAATTTGAGAAAGAGGTGGCTTGGCGAACACATCTCTGGGAGTAGCCAGACAAGTCTCTTTGCACTTGCACAGATACATCACTCTCCCTGCATTCACATAGGCACACTACTCACCCTGCACTCATAGACCCATTACTCACCCTTCCCTGACAGATCACTAAGCCTGCATTCACCCATCCACATCACTCACCCTGGACTCACACAGGCACACTGCTCAACCTGCATTCACACAGACATCACTCACCCTTCGCTGCACTGCACTCAAGCACAGTCTTGTTTGGTTGGGCGAGGTAAGCTAGGTTTGTTTTTTTAAGCTGAAAAAACAGTTCTTGGTAACCAACAAAAGTCCTGCCATCAGTCCAAATTCAAAATGATATCAAACCTATATCAAACCAGCTTCAAATTACAATCAATATCAATGTTTTAAAGGGAAAATATGTGCACTCCTCCATAAACGGAAAAAAAAAAACTAGCGCACATCTTGATATACACAAACATGCCCTCACATTCACCCTCAGGTCTATCAAATCTTCTATCAGGGCCTAATGTTAATTTTCCACCTTTAATGATTGACTTCTGCAATTATTTGCTCTTCTTTCATCCCTTGCACATCAGTCTCACATTCCTCCCTCTCACTTAATAACTTTGCATCAGAGTTCTCCTCAAAGGGCTTAGATATCAGAACACACCTGGCATTTCCTTAGGCCCACCTATTTGTGCTTACATTTTGCCCACACTTTTCACTCTGTCACACTACTTTGCCTTTTCTCACCCATCTGTCACTGAGCAAATTCTCATTCTCAAATCTGCTAAGCCTTCATATGCACAGTGTGACCAATTCAACTCCCAGAACACCACACCATTCACCCTCCTCTCTCTTGCTATCTTGCATGATATCATTTTTCTATCATCCTTTCAACACAGCCACCTATCATTGCTTCAAATCTCTGCAGTTGTCTTCTAAACCCTTTAAAAAATAACATTGATGACCCTTCACGCCCAGACGTCTATCTTCCCTGACTCACTCGTTCTTGAATGACTAGCATTGTTTAACATACTTCCTCACTACTCAGACTTCCTCATCTCTTTCAATCTGGATTCAGGATGCTGCACGCCACAGACACTGACTTCACTCACCTATCTAACTTTATAACCTCTGCCGATTCACACACACTTTACTTCTATTCTTATACTTGTTGACCTCTCTGCAGCATTTGATCCCATAGACCACCACTCTACAGGACAACCTACAAACATATCAACATGTTCTAAGGTGAAAATGCGGAGGAATACAATGTAAGAGCGGGAAAGATGGGGGGACATGCCAGCTGGTTTAGGCCTATCCTGCAGCGATCACTTGTTACACAGAGTGCCTTGTCATTTAGGGATTGCGGTTATATACAAGCAACAGATTATTTTCATTCACAGATATAAGGCAAAACACAGGTTGCAGTCCTGTATATAAACAGTATACTTTTCGCCGCAGCACACTATATAACACACGTCAAGTCAAACAAAGGCCTGCATCAGTTCAAATAATGTTTTACGTCGTACAATACCCATCGACATCACACATCCATCCATGTGATCGTTCGTCCCATTCACATTTCGTGTCTATTTCTGTCACTGTGCAACTCAGTGCCCTCACTCACCTGGGAAAGCAAACAGACCTGAAAGTAAAGTATGCCTGGCATCCAGTACCAATAACATCAGTGGCATTACTTAAGTTACGTGAGACATGAGACGATCGAGATGGAGGGAGGGGAGGCGCCAGCAGCCGGAGCTGGCTGAGTCGGTAACTGGAGGCCAAAGGAGGACGCCCTCTCACAGCCCACCTGTAACCTCCGCTGCATGCTTTCATCGCTCGCTTGCCGTCACGTTCTCATCTGGGGGGTGACTTGGTGACTGGGGTGTGCTCCCTGTCTCCCGCCTCTAGCCTTCAGCCTCCAGTCAGGGTGGCAGCAGTCGCAGGCTACGGTAGCGGCCACAGCAGTGAGAGTGGCCCAGGGGCTCTTGTAAGAGCCACGGGGCCAAGGTGAGCAAGGGAACTCCCAGTGGACCCGCGGTGCATTAAGCACTGCGACTTCTACCCCAGGGGGCAGAAGTGGCTGGCCTAGTTGCTGATGCGGTTTGTAACCGGGCTAAGGGTTGCCAGCGGGGAGTGGGAGTGGACACATGGCCCAAGTGAGTCTTGTTCGGGCCCTGCACTCACGCATTACTTTCACTCCGCCGTTCCACGTGCTGGCTCATAACCCCTGCCCAGAGCCTGAATAGGAAGTGCGGGAAAGAACAGGATCGTTTGGGATAGGATGTAGCCGGGATCGCATGATTGGAGGCAAACTCTCCCAGAAGTAGGAGCGCAATGAATGTTCGAGAGGTGGCACATACAATAAAGAGTAGCTTGCAACTCACTTGTGTCTGCGTGGTCTACACCGCCAACATAACAACTGGCAACTACGGCGAAACAAGTCCACATTCGTTCAGAGCCCACTATACTGTACGCACTACCAAGCTTCCCCATGGCGCTTACCTTCCTGAGGGCTTGTTCTAGCCTGCCAGGTTCCAGGGGTGTTGTCCCGTCAGCAGGGCTTCTGTCTTCGCTCTGACTACAGGCCCGAAATACCATTCAGATCTGTCTCCATAGTTGAAGTGCTGGAGATCAAATGGCGGCCTCCACCTCCACACAGTCCTTCGGTTAGCAGCGCAGTAAACAGACACCTCCTCCAGTCTGCGAAGTGTCTCTTCAGAACGGCTGGGAGCACTGAGCACAGCAGGGCGCGGCAAGTCCAGCCAGCGGGATACGAGACACGAGAGAGAGCAGACCTCTGAAGTTCAAGTCCGAGAGAGCTAGAAAAATGCAGACCGCCCTGTAATGAATTAAAGTTGTATTTTAAACTGCGCACAATCGACTTTTGAACTTCCCGCCACCTGCTTGCAGCCTCTACCCCACCCCTTCATAACTCATCATAGTGCAGGAACCGCCCCCCTGTGACGGATTCGGGAAAGGGATTGGCTAAAGAGCAGAGATGCCCCCCGCCCATTAGGAGACCGGGGGGCCGGGGCTGCTCAAATGAAGCAAGCAACCCTCGGTCCCTCGCTCTCCTAAGGGGAAGGCAGCGGCTAGTAGTAGTGCGCATGTTCGTGCTGGTCGTAATAGTGACCATGCCCAAAACTGAACATGCGCACTATTACTGCGCTCACAGACAACAACTGTCAACTGCTTCTTGTTGTCTGTCAGTCACCACCAAGTGGGCGTGCCCCGGGGTCAGGTGCCGGCCCGGAACAGCCGCGTGGCGCGCACGACTCGACTCGAGTAACACAACACATTAGAACGCAACGAACGAGATTGAACGAATGATGAATGTGCCCTGGGGGCATGTGGCATTAGTGGCAGGTGGGGCAACGCCCCAGCGCCCAAATGGACGCACCGCCACTGGTCTTGACCCTGTGCCTCAAGGGGACAGTCCAGCCCAAACTGCCAAGCCAGGTCCTCCCTGGACCGGAAACAAGCATCCTAGGACATGTTTCGGGGTTTCACCCCTCATCAGCCAGGATAGCTTGATTCCAGTGGCACAGTGAGCCCGGGACCCACGTCTGGGCATACCCAGCATACTTAGGGCGAGGAAGCAAAAGACACACAATTAATGGACGGAATGCAGAACAAATCAAAACATTCACCCCCAGTCAAGAGATCTGGATTAAATCCATCATTCTTTTTCTCACTATGCCACCCCAGTTTAGACCTGGCCATATGCAAATCAATCTTGACCCTGTGCCTCATGGGAATAGTCCAGCCCGAACTGCCAAGTCAGGTCCTCCCTGGACCGGAAACAAGCATCCTAGGACCGGTTTCGGGGTTTCACCCCTCATCAGCCAGGATATCTTGATTCCAGTGGCACAGTGAGCCCGGGACCCACGTCTGGGCATACCCGGCACACTTACGGCGAGGAAGCAAAAGACACACAATTGATGGACGGAATGCAGAACAAATCAAAACATTCAGCCCCAGTCAAGAGATCTGGGTTAAATCCATCATTCTTTTGCGCACCATGCCACCCTAGTTTAGACCTGGCCATATGCAAATCAGTCTTGACCCTGTGCCTCATGGGAACAGTCCAGCCCGAACTGCCAAGCCAGGTCCTCCCTGGACCAGAAACAAGCATCCTAGGACCGGTTTCGGGGTTTCATCCCTCATCAGCCAGGATAGCCTGATTCCAGTGGCACAGTGAGCCCGGGACCCACGTCTGGGCATACCCGGCACACTAGTGCTAGGACCTGCATTTAGAAAGGCGTGCTGTGAATCAGAGAGCCGGCTGCTTATACTTGAATATAGAGTGTCCACTGACCCCTTCAATGATCCGACTGTTTGCTCAAGTGCGGAAATCCAGGTATCAAATGCATTTAGGGCTGAGATGATCTTCATTTCAAAGTCTTTAAAGGACACTAAAAAACTATCAACTGGAGTATCCTTCCCCGTTGCTACAGGATAGTCCACTACAAGAGTAGATGGATCATTCACACGCTCCGGAATAATCTTCCTGCTCGACTTGGTAGATGAGGGCAAACCCGGGGTGGAATTTTTGTGTCTGGTTCCCAGTTTGCATGTTTTGGTGGGACATTTCAACGTAGGGTCCCTTGGTGTGGGCACCTGATCCAGTGCTTGGAGTAGCTAGCTAAGGGTTCAAGGGCAGTGGGGGGGGCAGGAGGTACACTGGTTATAACGTTATTTTGATCAGCCGGTCCTCTGGTCAGAGTGTCTGCCACTTGGTTCTCTGGAGATGTAACTTGATGGTTCCCAGCCAGCTCTATTTCAGCACTAGTAATCTCCTCAGATAATACTCCCACAGCCTGGTTAAAAAAAGACAGGATTGACGTGCTGCCTCTTGAGCATTTGTCACCCCCATTAGTTGTTTCCGCCTTTCTTTTCCCCACATTCAAAGTACATAGACACTAAACTATGAATGAACAGACCAAAGAGATGACAAACGGTGCTGGGAGAGAGTAGTATACATAGTCACTCACTGCCTGCAGAGTATGCCAATATCCAAGAAGCCAGAAGAAAGGGGGGTGGCCTAGCCTGGCCTCTTTTGGTCTATGACGGGCTAAGACGGGCCCGTCTTGGCCCGGTCTTGGCCCGGGCACGCGCCCGGGCACATCCCACGCAGGGTGAGCCTGAAGGTCCTTTAAGCACCTCCGGGTGCAGGAACAGCTGTGAGAAAGTGGCAGAGCTGCGGGATGCTCTGGGGCTTGAAGTCCACCCCTCTCAAACCACCGGATACCGGGTCCCGCGCAGCGGGAGCCTGAAGGTCCTTTAAGCATCTCCGGGTGCAGGAACAGCTGTGAGAAAGCGGCGGCAGCCGCTGGATGATCCGGGGCTTGAAGTCCGCCCCTCTCAGACCACCGGATACCAGGTCCCCTTTTATGTAAGTTTACACTTTTGAGTAAGTCAACTACTTTTTCATATTCACATTTCAATATAAATTACCACAAAAAAAACAGTAGTAAGTCCAGCAGTACATATGGTCAACCACTGGTACTGGAACATTATCACATAGAAAATAATGGAGGTGGGGACTTAAATGAATGTAATTATTTCTAGAAAATATAAAACGAGTACATATTTAATTATAAAATATTTTAATAACTTTTAAAATACTGTAACAAATATTGAAAAATAATTACATTCATTTTAATTCACTCTATAGTTACACATTATTATTGTTCATTAAAAATGCTTGGAATATATTTTTTGTTTAAACTACATAAAAATATTTTTATTTAACATATATTTCCATTAATTAAAGC
This sequence comes from Calotriton arnoldi, assembly GCA_963921515.1. NCBI lineage: Eukaryota > Metazoa > Chordata > Amphibia > Caudata > Salamandridae > Calotriton > Calotriton arnoldi. Next base: position 32,183 of record CAWUFW010011275.1, read on the forward strand.
TTTCATTTGAAATTAATTTAATGATGCTTTAACATGTGTGTTTCTTCTACACTTGAAGTAAATATATAAACGTAATTTACATTAAAAGTTACCATACAAATATTTGTAATATGTATTTTACAAACTAGATAAACTTTTTTATTTTCTCCTATGCTTTACCATGCCAGGAAGAAATTAAGTCTGGAGCCGGCAGCTCATCAAATACTGCGCACAGATGCTTTAAAGGCAGACCAAGGTAAGTTGGCAGCCAATCTCATTTGCCATTAATAAGTTTCACGCACTGCAGATTTGACGAGAATAATCACCTATTTCATGTAACTGGAACAGCATGATAGCAGACCACCAGCATCCCCAGAACTGCCAGTCCTAGAATACACTGGAGAAATCCTAATGATACATTTCAAATTCTGCTGTCAAGTACTGAATGCAAGAAGACCTGTTGAATCAACTTCTTGGTCTGTGCAGTCTGTGCAGCTGGAGAGCCCAAGTAAGCTTTGAGTGTGCCATTCAGCCACATGCTGCCTGCTACAAAAGGATTGGAACACCTGCATTCCTGTAACTTTTTGGAAGCTCTTAGTACTCTTGGCATACTAAGTATGACGGTAATATTTACACTCTCATGTCACTACTTTTAATTCACATATATCAACACAGATATATGTCAATGAGAATTTGAGGCTCTGGTTGATGTTTATGGTATACAAAGGGTCACTGGAATTATGCAATTGTGTGGCCGCTGCAATTTTCACATAATTGTAGATTTGCCACATTTGCCACATAATCCATCATCTGTCGCATAATCAGCAGATTTCAACAACAAAAATAGTTTCCAGCTCAAAGGGTTCAAAAGTTACTAAAAACACACCGACACATTTCGCCACATAGTGGAAGACCTTTGCAAAGGTTGACTGGTCACCTTTCTGTAGCTTATTGCTATATTTGGGTGTTAAACTGGTACTAATGAGGTGCAACTAGCGCCCAGACAGTGTTAACAAGTTTAAAAATAGCAAACTAATAAGGTAATACTATCACAAAATGTTCCACATAATACCACATAATTTGCCTTTTTGCTGCATAATTTACTCAACCCTGCTGCATAATTTGGCCCTCCCCTGCCACATAATTCCTTTAACCTTTATAAACTTTATTTTGTCTGTGAGCCATAAAAGCACAAAAGGTAAAACATACATTAAAACAATTGAGTTAAGCCTTATAAAATGTAGAAAAGTCTGTACAACAGTATAGTCAATGAAGCAACCTATGTCTCAATGCTATTAGGCAGACTCCTACAACACATAAGTCCAGTAGCCCTGAGTATACATAAATCAAGGAAGGCAGTTCTGTTTTTATTACATGTATCCTGTAGTTGCTTTACACTTTTCATATATTGTAAATACCTGTGACTGCCAATGAGCTGCAGGTTAATATCACTTTTTGTGACAATGCACAGGGACAAAGCCATGATATATCTTGCTAGTAATAATTTTGAATTTTGAGATAGCTGTGGGCCTACTTCACAGACATCAGCTACATATGCTCAATATACAACAATACTTGCCACACATGTCCATTTGTATGTGAACTGTGGTGTAGGAGTGATAAAAAACCAATTCCCAAGTGTACCTAAAAATGAAAGATCTGAGAAGTGCATTTTGTTCTGTAAGGTGCTAGAAAGTTGTTCCCAAAAATTCACTTAGGGGCCGATTCCGATCTCGGTCGGAGGAGCACCTAACAGCATTCGGTCGGGAAAAAAGCCATGCAAATGCCTGTTTCCCGACCGAACCGCACATTTTCCGAACGAGCAAGTACGATGCGCATAACAGCATAGATTCCGACCCAGTCGTACTCACCCAATCCAGGACCTGTTCCCCGACCGAGCCAGATCCGTAAACGCAGAATCGAGTCGCACGGAAGCCAAAATGCAGCCCCGTCCGGCCGGACAAGTACGATGCGCTTCCCGTACGCGCCGAACCCGTCGCTACGCACGGCACGTCAAAGCATCCGGGAGAGGCGCACATAAGCTCCGATTCGCGCCACAACATGATCCACGGCTACGAGACGCACACGCCAGCGACGAGACGAGGCGAAGCAACGAGAAAGACGAACGAGACGAACCAACCATGAATCCCATCGTGCCGATCCTACCAATATTCTACATCTACTACCGGAACAGGCACGGACGCGTACGGCGCAGAAGGTAAGTCAGACACCAACCACAAAAACAAACTACACGTACCCGACACATCACACACACACAGAGGGATGCAGAAATTACTTACACCAGCAACAGCAGCACCATAGGGGCGGGATGGCCATCACCAATGCCACATATACACATAGGGGCCCGGATGTCTACCACCACTACCACCTTAACCCAGGGGTGCCAGATGCCTACCACTACTACCACCTCTACCCATGGGGGCTGGATGCCTACCACTACTACCACCCTTACCCAGGGGTGCCAGATGCCTACCACTACTACCACCTCTACCCAGGGGTGCCAGATGCCTACCACTACTACCACCTCTACCCATGGGGGCTGGATGCCTGTCACTACTACCACCCTTACCCAGGGGGTGCCAGATGCCTACCACTACTACCACCCTTACCCATGGGGGCTAGATGCCTACCACTACTACCACCCTTACCCAGGGGTGCCAGATGCCTACCACTACTACCACCTTGATCCAGGGGTGCCAGATGCCTACCACTACTACCACCTCTACCCATGGGGGCTGGATGCCTGTCACTACTACCACCCTTACCCAGGGGGTGCCAGATGCCTACCACTACTACCACCCTTACCCATGGGGGCTGGATGCCTACCACTACTACCACCCTTACCCAGGGGTGCCAGATGCCTACCACTACTACCACCTCTACCCAGGGGTGCCAGATGCCTACCACTACTACCACCTCTTCCCATGGGGAGCTGGATGCCTGTCACTACTACCACCCTTACCCAGGGGGTGCCAGATGCCTACCACTACTACCACCCTTACCCATGGGGGGCTGGATGCCTCACCACTACTACCACCCTTACCCAGGGGGTGCCAGATGCCTACCACTACTACCACCTCTACCCAGGGGTGCCAGATGCCTACCACTACTACCACCTCTACCCATGGGGGCTGGATGCCTGTCACTACTACCACCCTTACCCATGGGGTGCCAGATGCCTACCACTACTACCACCCTTACCCAGGGGGTGCCAGATGCCTACCACTACTACCACCTCTACCCATTGGGGGCTGGATGCCTGTCACTACTACCACCCTTACCCATGGGGTGCCAGATGCCTACCACTACTACCACCCTTACCCAGGGGGTGCCAGATGCCTACCACTACTACCACCTCTACCCATGGGGTGCCAGATGCCTACCACTACTACCACCTCTACCCATGGGGGGCTGGATGCCTGTCACTACTACCACCCTTACCCAGGGGGTGCCAGATGCCTACCACTACTACCACCTCTACCCATGGGGGGCTGGTTGCCTACCACCAACAACACCCCCACTCACAGGATGGCTAATACATGACTGTAGGAGAGTAGGATCTGCTTCACAGGGGTACCCCCACTTTTTGCTGATACTTCACTGGTTTTCGACATTAGTCTGGCTGGGGCCCTGCTATTCAGAACCCCAGCCTAGCTGTTTCCTCTTTAAAAGGGTCTCCATGTGCCATAGGCACATCTCTGATTGGGATCTGGAGTGCCCTTGTAAGTCCCTAGTATATGGTATACTATGTACCAAGGGCATAGGTACCTCAGAGGCCTGCCAGGGGCTGCAGCATATATTATGCCACCCCTGGTAGGCCATCCAAACTGACACCACAGGTCTGCTACTGCAGCCTGGGTAAGGTGGTGCATGCACCCCTTGCTGTGGTATAGGTTACCTATATCACTAAATGCATACACACATATAAACCTATAAGTCACTCCTAAGGCAGGCCTTATCAATCCTAAAGGCAGAGTGCATGGTTTCTATGTGAGAGGGTGCCCCTGCATGAGCAGGGCCCCTCTGCAGCGTTCGGAGACCATCTCTGATGCTGTTTGTAGTGCAGCCTGACCATATACTCTTAAACGCATTATATCCTCGCGGTAAAATGCTAACTATGGAATGGCTGCACCGAAACATGTCGTGTTTGGTGTCAAACATCTTGGAATACTACCCCCCGCCAATTCTGGCGGCGGGGGTAGCATTCCACCCTTCTAGAGGGAAAGGCATGTTAACTCTGACGAGTCCGGTAACTTCTTTCCAGAGCCTGGCATCACAAAATGGATGCTACTGCCACAGACACGAGTCTGGCCTCCTGCTGCTGGACGAAACTCCGGCAGGGGAGGCCTGGACAATAGGTTTCCTGTCCCAGGGAGGTGTGACCACCTCCCCAGACAGGACAATGTGTATTGGGGCTGGGCGGGAGCACTTTCGGGTGCTTTGAAGTCCTGCACTGGGGGCACATTTGGTGTCCCTGTGCATACCCCAGTTCAAACCGGATCATGGGGCTTGCAGCCCCTGCTTTGGCGCGAACTGGACAAAGGGAAAGGGGTGTAGCCACCCCTCTGCCCTGACCCACCCATAGGTGGGGCCACAGAGTAGTCCATCCCCTATTTTTGGAATAAAGGTAGGAACCCAGTCCTTAGGACTTTAGATTATACCTGGACGAAACTCTGACACAGAATCCTGGACCTTCGACGCTCTACTCACGATTAGAGGACTGAAGAATCTCCCTTGGGGTCAAGGAGTGACTCCCCTGCTTGGCAGGCACCAAAGAAGCATCTGTCCGGTTCGCATCACTGAAGCTCCCGTCGGACGCCGAAGTCATCGCATCACCAGAGGTGGATTCTCAGACTTCCCCGAGGCTACCCTGAGTCCCCAGCAAAGCTGAGGCCCGTGGCTATCGTGGGTAACGTGAGACCGTGACCCCTGGACACCGAGCACACTTGCAAGTGCACCATCTTCTGGGTCTCCCTAGAAGTCGTGCTTTGGGCTCCGAGTAGCCCTAGCCTCCAGCACCACCTGCACCGAAGATCACTGGCCCCCACTCCACGAGTGTCCTGTAAGCCAGCTCCACGTGCGGCGTCACGAGGCTCCTTCGCGGTCGCTAGCCCGTTGGCTAGTAGCCCTTACCGAAGGCCAATCTTTTCTTTACTTGGCAGTCTGGTTGCTCCAGGCCTGCCCTCACTTACCCTTGCTGGGTGAGTTCCCCAGACCTTGCTGGTCTGCACCATCGACGATCTTCAGCTACATCGAGACTTGCCGTTGCCAAGGCTTGTTGGGTCCAATCTGGTCGCCGACACCGCAGCACTCGACAGACATTGTGTACCAGCCCGAATCCTGCTCCTGGTCGCCGACAACGCCTCCTGGACCTCGTGGCTGCAGAAACGAGACGACCGTCAACGCACCTGAAGCACTCGACATCGGTGGGCATCCGTCCATCGCCTCCCTGGTCACTGGCTAGTGACCCAGACTCTGTCCCCTCTGCTTTCAGGTTCTTCAGAACTCCGATCCACTCTTGGATCCACCCGGACACTTTTCTCCTGGTCGCCAGCAGCACTTTGCAGCAGATCGCCATAAGAACCGACGACGAAACCCGACCCCGAAAGGCACCTATGCACCCGGCTTCCCTGGGTGAGGTAACACGAGTACTCCGGTGCTCCCGTGGGTAGAGACTCTTCAAAGTCCTAGATCTCAAAGGGTTTTGTCCTAGTCCTCTTTAAAGTGTCCCTTTCCTCTATTTTCCCGATCCCGACTTTCTCCATAGAAGTTAACGGCGTACCGCGGTTGTGTATTTACACTGCACGCGTCTCCCGTGGGTCCCCTGTGTCACTACCTTGGGTGGTTCCTTGTGGTCCAAGCACTTCTAGAGGCTCTAGGCCTAGTGTCTAGTTCAGTCGTGGTTCGCATACCACTTTATTGGTATATGGTTTGGTACGCCCCTAGGGCCCAAACGTGTATTTGTGCTATTACTGTGATTTAAGATCTTATAACCTATGTACTTCGAACTCTAGCCTCATAAAGAGACTAGAGGGGTGTGTTTAGTAATAAATACATATATTTTGAATATATACCTGGTGTGGTGCTCTTTCATTTGGTCACTCAAGAGATTATAGACTGGTAAAACAAGCTGCTTTACATTCCTTCAAGACTTAGCCTGAAGGCTGCTCTCCACAGCTACCACTAGGATAGCTTTCAATAAGGTTGTCTTTAACCTACCTACCATAAGAGTCGATTTGGACTGGTGCAAGGTGCCCACTATAATTAGTGGACAGCATATGCCAGGCCAACTTCTCACATTGGTGTGCAGCGTGTGGGATTCCAGCTTGCTATTGTTTTACCAGATAATCTCAATTGAATTGATCAACTGAAAACCACTAAAGGTACCTAAGGTACATATAATTTAAGCTTAGAATATCAGTAAGTTCTACTGAACTTAGAGTTGTGTGTTAAGGGATAGCACAACCCTTTCTACAACTCAAGAGAGTTTAGTAGGCCACACTAGAGTAGGTAGTGCATACACCACACCACACTAGTAATGTCTTTAAAAGCAGGATCCAAAGATGCCCTGCAGGAAGCCATTGAGCTTCCCCCTCCAAGTATGACACACTCCCATTCTTGGAACTGAGAGCTTTGTGTAACGTGAGGAAATTAAGGACAGGCCAAAGTCCCACCACCCAACACCTCCAGGAGTTGTTGGTGGCTTATGATCTTAGTAAGTCCTCAGAGACTGAAGGGGTAGGAGCAGAGGGTGGGCCAGCAGATGAGGAAGGGACCAGGGGTACTACTACCCCCAGCCCCCCTCTGAAACTGACCAGGAGGGTGACAATGACCCTGACCTGGAAAACCCAATCCCTTCTGGGGAAGATGAAGATGAGGATCTGGAGAACCACACCTTTGTCCCCCCAGGAAGGATTATGAGTGTGCTCAGAAAGTCTAGGTCTCCTTCTCAGGAGTCTAACCACTCTGGCACCTCAATAGGGAGCTCTGTTTCTTCTCACAGGAGGGAATCCTCTCATGAGAGAAGAAAGAGACTGGTCCAGTATGAGGAAACTCAACTGGAAATCAGGAAGAAGCAATTGGCTTTAGATAGAGAATCCCTAGATCTCCTTAAAGAGAGAAGAAAGTTGGGATTAGAGTCCCATGGTGGCAGCCATATCCCTAGAGATAGGGAAAGGTCCTATGACCATAGGAACCTGAGCAAGATTGTCCCTCCCTACCAGAGTGGGGATGATATCCACAAATGGATAACTGCTTTAGAGAGGGCCTGTAAAGTACAGAAGGTCCCTCAGGAGCAGTGGGCAGCAATCTTGTGGCTCTCCTTTGCTGACAAAGGTAGAGACAAGCTCCTCACTGTTAGAGAGGAGGATGCTGACAATTACAAGGTCTTGAAGAGTGCTCTTATTGATGGGTTTGGCCTAACCACTGAACAGTACAGGTTGAAGTTCAGAGACACCCAAAAAGCACAGACTCAAGACTGGGTAGACTATGTGGATTGTTCTGCCAAGGCTCTGGAAGGCTGGTTGATGGGCAGTAAGGTGTGTGACTTCTCAGGATTGTATAATCTGATAATGAGGGAGCAGATTCTTAATAACTGTCAAAACCAGCTGTTGCATCAGTACCTGGTTGACTCTGATCTGACCTCTCCCCAAGAATTGGGAAAGAAGGCAGACAAATGGGTCAGAACCAGGGTGAAGCAGAAGGTACAGAACCAAGGTGGGGAAACCAAGAAGCAAGATGCTAAGAACTCTGACAAGGGTGGGGAGAAGGGTAAAGATCAAAAGTCTTCATCAGGCCCCCAAAAATCTTCTTCTGGTGGGGATTCCCAGTCTACCAAGGGTAAAGGCCAAAGAAAACCATGGTGCAAGGTCTGTAAGCAAAAGACCCACTGGACCAGTGATTGCACCAAGTCCAAAGACTCCAGTCCAGCCTCCACCAATGCCCCTAAGGCACCTGTTCCCCCTAGTACAGTTGGTGGAAGTGCTCCAGCCAAGGGTTTAGTAGGGTTCACCCTGGGAACTGAGTTGGGCTCTGACTTAGTCAGGGAGCTGACTCAGGCTGTGTTAGTCTGTGATGGAGGCATGGATGTGACCTCCACTGTGAGTCCCAGTAATCTGGGCAAGTACAGACAACAGCCTTTAATCAATGGACGAGAGGCTTTGGCATTTAGGGACACAGGGGCAAGTGTCACAATGGTGACACAAGACCTTGTGCTACCTGGGCAAGTTATACTTGGTGAAATGTACCAAGTGACCAATGCTAGCAATGTCAGAACAGACCATACTCTGGCAGTTGTTAACTTCTCCTGGGGAGGGGTAACTGGCCTTAAGAAGGTTGTGGTAAGTGCAAACCTACCAGTCGAATGCTTGCTTGGCAATGACTTAGAGACTTCTGCTTGGGCAGAAGTGGAGCTCAGGACCCATGCAGAAATGCTGGGGATCCCTGCAGATGTGTTTGCTGTGACCAGGTCACAAGCTAAACTGTCTAAAACTGAACAGGCCTTGGATTCTGGAAGAATGGACCAAGTGCCTTCCAAGAGGAGGAGTAGTAGGGTTAAGGCAGTGCCTTCCCCTTGGCTCAGGAGGAAGATCAGTCCCTTGAGGGGGATGATCTCAGCCCTGAAGAAGGAACTGTCCCAGAGGAACTTGAGCCTGACCAGGTTGAGTTCTTGGGGACAGGGGGACCTTCTAGGGCAGATCTGAGCCAGGAGCAGCAGAGCTGCCCCTCCCTTGAACCCCTCAGACAGCAAGCTGCTGCTGAGGCTGCTGGGAAAGCTAGTGGTCCCCATACAGTGTATTGGGATGATGGACTCCTGTACTCAGAGAGTAGAGACCCCAAGCCTGGTGCTACCAGGAGGTTGGTAATACCTTTGAAGTTCAGGGGCTTCCTATTGACCCTAGCCCATGATATTCCCTTAGCAGGACACCTGGGCCAGAACAAGACTTGGGACAGAATTGTCCCTCACTTTCACTGGCCCCACATGTCTGAAGACAGTAAGGAGTTTTGTCGCTCCTGTGTAACCTGCCAAGCCAGTGGCAAAGCAGGTGGCACTACAAAGGCCCCCTGATACCACTACCTGTGGTGGGGGTGCCCTTTGAGAGGGTAGGGATTGACATTGTTGGTCCCATGGATCCCCAAACAGCATCTGGGCACAGATTTATACTGGTGGTAGTGGATCATGCCACCAGGTATCCAGAGGCTATACCCCTTAGGACCACTACAGCACCTGTGGTGGCAAGGGCCCTCCTGGGAATTTTCTCAAGAGTGGGCTTTCCTAAGGAGGTGGTATCAGACAGGGGTGCAAACTTCATGTCTGGGTACTTAAAAGCAATGTGGAAGGAGTGTGGAGTTACTTATAAGTTCACCACACCCTATCACCCACAATGCAATGGTTTAGTTGAGAGATTCAACAAAACCTTGAAGGGCATGATTAAAGGGCTCCCAGAAAAGCTTAGGCGTAGATGGGACATACTCTTGCCCTGCCTTTTATTCGCATATAGGGAGGTGCCTCAGAAGGGGTTGGTTACAGCCCTTTTGAACTTCTGTTTGGCCACCCTGTGAGGGGTCCACTGTGCTTGGTGAAGGAAGGATGGGAGTTACCTCTCAAGCCCCCAAAGCAAGATATAGTGGACTATGTACTTGGTCTCCGCTCCAGGATGGCTGAGTACATGAAAAAGGCAACCAAAAACCTTGAGGCTAGCCAGGAACTTCAAAAGGCCTGGCATGACCAAAAGGCTGTCCTAACTGTTTACCAGCCAGGACAGAAGGTGTGGGTGTTGGAGCCAGTGGCCCCAGCAGCTCTCCAAGACAAATGGAGTGGACCCCACACTATTGTTGAGCAGAAGGGTGAGGTCACTTACTTAGTAGACCTGGGAACACCCAGGAGTCCCCACAGGGTTCTCCATGTCAACAGACTTAAGCCATATGTGGACAGGGCAGACATGGGCTTGCTCATGGCTACTGATGAAGGGCAGGAGGAAGAGAGTGACCCACTCCCTGACCTGCTCTCACAGAACCCTGACGATGGGTCAGTTGATGGTGTAGCCTTGGCAGGCAGCCTCACTACCCAGCAACAAACTGATTGCAGGCAAGTCCTCAATCAGTTTAGACATATGTTTTCTCTGACACCCAGTCAGACCACCTGGTGCACTCATGAAGTGGACACTGGGGACAGTCTGCCTATTAAAAACAAGATTTATAGGCAACCTGACCATGTCAGGGACTGTATCAGGACTGAAGTCCAGAAGATGTTGGAATTGGGAGTGATTGAGCCCTCAGATAGCCCTTGGGCTAGTCCAGTAGTCCTAGTACCTAAACCTCACACCAGTGGTGGGAAAAGAGAGATGAGGTTTTGTGTAGACTACAGGGGCCTCAATGCAGTCACTAGGACTGATGCCCATCCAATACCCAGGGCAGATGAGCTCATAGATACTTTGGCCTCTGCCAAATATCTCAGCACATTTGACCTAACAGCTGGCTACTGGCAGATCAGACTAGCTGATGCTGCAAAGCCCAAAACAGCATTTTCAACCCCTAGTGGGCATTATCAATTTGTGGTGATGCCCTTTGGTCTGAAAAATGCACCTGCAACTTTCCAGAGGTTGGTGAACACAGTTCTCACAGGACTGGAGGCCTATAGTGCAGCTTATCTAGATGATATTGCTGTCTTTAGCTCCACCTGGGAGGATCACCTGGTCCACCTCAGGAATGTTTTACAGGCCCTGCAAAAGGCAGGCCTGACTATCAAGGCCACTAAGTGCCAGATAGGGCAGAGTCAGGTTGTGTACCTGGGCCATCTTGTGGGTGGAGGCCAGGTTCAACCTTTGCAGAGCAAGATCCAGACCATCATGGACTGGACTGCTCCCACTACCCAGACTCAGGTGAGAGCCTTCTTAGGCCTGACTGGGTACTATAGGAGATTTGTCAAGGGGTATGGATCAATAGTGACACCCTTGAATGACTTAACTTCTAAGAAAATGCCCAAAAAGGTTCAGTGGACAGTTAGCTGTCAAAAGGCATTTGATGACCTCAAGCAGGCCATGTGCACTGCTCCAATTCTGCAGAGTCCTGATTACTCCAAGAAGTTCATTGTTCAAACTGATGCATCTGAATTGGGGGTAGGGGCTGTACTGTCACAATTGAATGAAGAAGGTCAGGATCAGCCAGTAGCTTTTATTAGCAGAAGGCTGACCCCTAGAGAGAAACGTTGGTCAGCCATAGAGAGGGAGGCCTTTGCTGTGGTCTGGGCTCTGAAGAAGTTGAGGCCATACTTGTTTGGTACACACTTCCTGGTTCAGACAGACCATAAGCCCCTCTTATGGCTAAAACAAATGAAGGGTGAAAACCCCAAACTGCTTAGGTGGTCCATTTCCCTACAGGGGATGGACTTTACAGTGGAACATAGGCCTGGGAGTAACCATGCGAATGCAGATGGACTCTCTAGGTATTTCCACTTAGAACATGAAGACTTAACTGGGCAAGGTTAGTTTAATGTCCCTACGTTTGGGGGGGGTTGTGTAGGAGAGTAGGATCTGCTTCACAGGGGTACCCCCACTTTTTGCTGATACTTCACTGGTTTTCGACATTAGTCTGGCTGGGGCCCTGCTATTCAGAACCCCAGCCTAGCTGTTTCCTCTTTAAAAGGGTCTCCATGTGCCTTAGGCACATCTCTGATTGGGATCTGGAGTGCCCTTGTAAGTCCCTAGTATATGGTATACTATGTACCAAGGGCATAGGTACCTCAGAGGCCTGCCAGGGGCTGCAGCATATATTATGCCACCCCTGGTAGGCCATCCAAACTGACACCACAGGTCTGCTACTGCAGCCTGGGTAAGGTGGTGCATGCACCCCTTGCTGTGGTATAGGTTACCTATATCACTAAATGCATACACACATATAAACCTATAAGTCACTCCTAAGGCAGGCCTTATCAATCCTAAAGGCAGAGTGCATGGTTTCTATGTGAGAGGGTGCCCCTGCATGAGCAGGGCCCCTCTGCAGCGTTCGGAGACCATCTCTGATGCTGTTTGTAGTGCAGCCTGACCATATACTCTTAAACGCATTATATCCTCGCGGTAAAATGCTAACTATGGAATGGCTGCACCGAAACATGTCGTGTTTGGTGTCAAACATCTTGGAATACTACCCCCCGCCAATTCTGGCGGCGGGGGTAGCATTCCACCCTTCTAGAGGGAAAGGCATGTTAACTCTGACGAGTCCGGTAACTTCTTTCCAGAGCCTGGCATCACAAAATGGATGCTACTGCCACAGACACGAGTCTGGCCTCCTGCTGCTGGACGAAACTCCGGCAGGGGAGGCCTGGACAATAGGTTTCCTGTCCCAGGGAGGTGTGACCACCTCCCCAGACAGGACAATGTGTATTGGGGCTGGGCGGGAGCACTTTCGGGTGCTTTGAAGTCCTGCACTGGGGGCACATTTGGTGTCCCTGTGCATACCCCAGTTCAAACCGGATCAGGGGCTTGCAGCCCCTGCTTTGGCGCGAACTGGACAAAGGGAAAGGGGTGTAGCCACCCCTCTGCCCTGACCCACCCATAGGTGGGGCCACAGAGTAGTCCATCCCCTATTTTTGGAATAAAGGTAGGAACCCAGTCCTTAGGACTTTAGATTATACCTGGACGAAACTCTGACACAGAATCCTGGACCTTCGACGCTCTACTCACGATTAGAGGACTGAAGAATCTCCCTTGGGGTCAAGGAGTGACTCCCCTGCTTGGCAGGCACCAAAGAAGCATCTGTCCGGTTCGCATCACTGAAGCTCCCGTCGGACGCCGAAGTCATCGCATCACCAGAGGTGGATTCTCAGACTTCCCCGAGGCTACCCTGAGTCCCCAGCAAAGCTGAGGCCCGTGGCTATCGTGGGTAACGTGAGACCGTGACCCCTGGACACCGAGCACACTTGCAAGTGCACCATCTTCTGGGTCTCCCTAGAAGTCGTGCTTTGGGCTCCGAGTAGCCCTAGCCTCCAGCACCACCTGCACCGAAGATCACTGGCCCCCACTCCACGAGTGTCCTGTAAGCCAGCTCCACGTGCGGCGTCACGAGGCTCCTTCGCGGTCGCTAGCCTGTTGGCTAGTAGCCCTTACCGAAGGCCAATCTTTTCTTTACTTGGCAGTCTGGTTGCTCCAGGCCTGCCCTCACTTACCCTTGCTGGGTGAGTTCCCCAGACCTTGCTGGTCTGCACCATCGACGATCTTCAGCTACATCGAGACTTGCCGTTGCCAAGGCTTGTTGGGTCCAATCTGGTCGCCGACACCGCAGCACTTGACAGACATTGTGTACCAGCCCGAATCCTGCTCCTGGTCGCCGACAACGCCTCCTGGACCTCGTGGCTGCAGAAACGAGATGACCATCAACGCACCTGAAGCACTCGACATCGGTGGGCATCCGTCCATCGCCTCCCTGGTCACTGGCTAGTGACCCAGACTCTGTCCCCTCTGCTTTCAGGTTCTTCAGAACTCCGATCCACTCTTGGATCCACCCGGACACTTTTCTCCTGGTCGCCAGCAGCACTTTGCAGCAGATCGCCATAAGAACCGACGACGAAACCCGACCCCGAAAGGCACCTATGCACCCGGCTTCCCTGGGTGAGGTAACACGAGTACTCCGGTGCTCCCGTGGGTAGAGACTCTTCAAATTCCTAGATCTCAAAGGGTTTTGTCCTAGTCCTCTTTAAAGTGTCCCTTTCCTCTATTTTCCCGATCCCGACTTTCTCCATAGAAGTTAACGGCGTACCGCGGTTGTGTATTTACACTGCACGTGTCTCCCGTGGGTCCCCTGTGTCACTACCTTGGGTGGTTCCTTGTGGTCCAAGCACTTCTAGAGGCTCTAGGCCTAGTGTCTAGTTCAGTCGTGGTTCGCATACCACTTTATTGGTATATGGTTTGGTACGCCCCTAGGGCCCAAACGTGTATTTGTGCTATTACTGTGATTTAAGATCTTATAACCTATGTACTTCGAACTCTAGCCTCATAAAGAGACTAGAGGGGTGTGTTTAGTAATAAATACATATATTTTGAATATATACCTGGTGTGGTGCTCTTTCATTTGGTCACTCAAGAGATTATAGACTGGTAAAACAAGCTGCTTTACATTCCTTCAAGACTTAGCCTGAAGGCTGCTCTCCACAGCTACCACTAGGATAGCTTTCAATAAGGTTGTCTTTAACCTACCTACCATAAGAGTCGATTTGGACTGGTGCAAGGTGCCCACTATAATTAGTGGACAGCATATGCCAGGCCAACTTCTCACAATGACACAACAAGCACACACCAACATAAACAATGCAACATAAAGACATCCCCCCCAACACCATGACAAGCGTGTGTAGACTGTGTCAAATGCCTACAACACTGAACATGACTTTGAACATACAATGTGACCCCCTATCACATGTGCCACACATAAATGTGTGTGGCCCCCACAATGCAAGCAGGCCATGACCATTGTGGCAATGGGGTCCAAACCCCCATCATCACAGTGACCAAAATGTAAGTGTGGGGTCCATAGCTGAAGCACATATTGAACATTGTGGCAATGGGGTCCATACCCCCATCATCACAGTGACCAAAATGTAAGTGTGGGGTCCATAGCTGAAGCACATTTAGAACATTGTGGCAATGGGGTCCAAACCCCCATCATCACAGTGACCAAAATGTAAGTGTGGGGTCCATAGCTGAAGCACATATTGAACATTGTGGCAATGGGGTCCATACCCCCATCATCACAGTGACCAAAATGTAAGTGTGGGGTCCATAGCTGAAGCACATATTGAACATTGTGGCAATGGGGTCCATACCCCCATGTAAGTGTGGGGTCCATAGCTGAAGCACATTTTGAACATTGGGGCAATGGGGTCCAAACCCCCATCATCACAGTGACCAATACGTAAGTGTTGACAAAGAAAAAGCTGCAACTGCCAAACTGCATGGATGATTCCTGGTCACAGAACAACAAACACATCAGTGGCAAAGTAGTGCTTGTGTCCCATAGCAACATAGATTGGGGGAGGCAAACAGTGCTGTGCAAATAAGACATACCTTTGGCCATGTGCAGACAAACTTCACCCATGGGGGCTGACACTGTCAACATTCATCAATGACACAATGACAGAAGTGCAATAAAAACAACAAGGACCCCCTGAAACTAATAAAAGTTCCTAGGACAGGGAAACAGCAAATATAATGTAAACAATCCTAGGCAACTTACAACTTGTTGAAAATCAAGTTTGGATAATATCAATTAATAAGTGCAAAATCAGTGTACAGCCATATTATTTAAAATGAGTACATTTTATTATGAAACATAAAAACAGACTTATTTTTAAGCACAGACATACAAAAATACAATAAACAATGTGTCATAAAAATATCATTGCGTACAATCACAAAACATATACATAACACAAAATACTAATAATATCCGAATTTAATCCAGCATTGGTAATGGTGTGGTTCCAACAAACCACACAATGTGTGTACATTTGATAATCATAAAAAATCATATATATTTAAAAAGCAATAACTTGACTGTTGAAAAAGTGGGTAATATACTCTACGCGCGTTTCGGCGTAATCTACGCCTTCTTCAGGAGAAACCACTTTAGCCTCTATAAAAAACATAAAAAGACAATACATATATTTAGCAGGCTGTACATAGAACTTGCCTAGATAGAATTCAAAAATAGCAAGTGAGCCACGATCTCCAGTGAAGAAAAGGGACAAGGAAGGGTGAAGGGAAATCCCACGACCAAATGAATGTAACTGAAAGATGCAGAGTGTATATAGTATAGGCAAGAAAAGGAACGATAAATAATCTGTGAATGAAACACAAGAAAAAAGAGAAAGAGATATGATGATATAACTAAACTAAATAGATAGTGTAGAAGGTGAAACACCTAATGCCCAAGAATTAAATGAAGCAATACAAAAAGTGACAGAATTTACCTGACCTTCGCCCACAAGCGCTTAGACAAGAATACTCATTCAAAAGAACTATATGTCAGTTGTCTGGAAATAAGAAAATAAAATACTGTTAAAAGGAAACTAAATAGACGAAAGTCATCTACCAAGGAATAGTGGATGCCAAGTAAAGATTAATTACCACAATCACGGACTTTCCATAGAGATAAAGCCGAATAACAATCTTCAATATAGATGGTTTAAAAGTTTTGGGAAAGAGATGGAGAATGACAATCTCAAAATGGAAATATCTGCAACATAGAAATGTCATAAATATATTAAAACTATTGCAGTGGGTCACGGACAAAAAAAATCCAAATAAGCCTGTATAAATAGTGTTGTACCTTAAGATGTAATAACGAAGGTTGCATCCTTAATGAAGATATATAGTTATCAGGCAAGATCCTGAATGGATCAGAAAATGTTATCCAATGAATGGAAATATATAAGAAATATCAGTCCTGGATGGTCAAGAAAAAAAAGGGATGCACAGGGTGAGTCCTGGAGCGCACCAATACAGATAAAAAGCTTGAATGTAAAACGCTAATATATATACAAATTGTGGTAATTTTAAAATAAACAACGACATGGTATAATATTGTCGTGCAAAATGTACGATGCATACAAGGCATGGGACTCTAGCTAATAAATGTGACTCGATTGCAAAATGCCTATGGGTAATGGAAAATTGGTAACTAAATGCGAACAAACATCGCAGATACTGAATACTGAATAAAATTATGAAGATATAAATGTGTGCTCACACGGTTAACCTGCTGAAAATAGCGATACATATAAAGTAAATATGACGGGTCCCACCTGGTATAAATATATGGCTACATGTCTAAAAGAAAATATAAAACAACAAGTCTCTTGTGGCAAGTACTTATGTACCGAAAAATCGATGAGCCTGGCGTCTCGCATCTGGCAAACCTCGAGGGAACTGAAATGCGGTGAAAGACGTTTAAATAAGTAAGCGGCAACACCCGGCTACAATGACAGAAGTGACCATCAGAATGCAGACCCACATATTTGCACCAATGGGCACACAAATGCAGATACCCTGTGGAGACTGTAGATGTGAGGTGAACAGATACCATACCATGGCAGCAATGGGACACACAAACAATGATCATTGTGCTGACTGATGACCTAGGAGTCCCAGGGACAGCAGGGGAAACACACCAAACAACATACAGCCAATGGCACACTAAAGATATGCCAATGCAGTGGTGCAGATGCACAAACACAAACAGGCAGACCCACACTGCACATCAAACACAACAGGTGAGGGAGGGGGGTACCAGTGTCCCCAGGCAACCACACAACACATGAGGAGGCCTGAATACCAATTACACAGATGTGCATACAGTGCCACACAAAGGCAACTCATGGATCCAAATCCCCTATGTGGGCAATCAGGCATTGTCAGATGAGAGGGAGCACAAATCACACATGTCACACAAGCATGTAGGAACAGCAACTGACACAGCAAGACACAGAGACACCACAGCACTACCCCCAGGGCCCCCACAATGTGGTGACCCTGGGCTGCATTACAATCCCACTGTGATGACAAAGCTAGATGTCGTTCACACTGTGAACCACAGTCATGTGTCCTGAGCAACAAACTACCATCACACCTACACAAGCACAAATAAATCAGCACGGCCAGTAAGCCAAGGCCAACATGGAGGCAGGGGTCTAGCCGGGCAACAACTCTCATCTGCACACACTCAACACCACACACCTCGACCTCCAACAATGTGCAGCAGTGAAGCTCACATGCACTGGTGACATTGCACATGCACCCATGACAATCCCAGGGGGTGGCGGGAACCAAGGTGCAGAAACACATCACACATGGCCACTCAACAAGACTCCTGAATGTCTGACACACTGCACACTACGCTGTACATGGACATGACGGCAATACCACACCAACCAATGGGATCCCAGCCACAGTCACACACCAATGAAGAAGCCAAGGTCACCCACAAAGAACACACATAGACAACTACCAACATTGCAGCCCTGTTCCTGAGGAGTGCCAGCAGTCACACACACAACGTGTCACAACCAATGAAAGCTAACACAAACCGGAAATCACATGACAGGTGTAAACAACAAGTGCCAAGGGGAATCCTGACTGTGACCCATCAGCGTCTGCCCACAAACTCAGCCCTGACAGCAAACACACCTATGGGTGACACCCTGATGACCAGTAATGTGCCATGCACCCACATCACAGAGAACCCAGGGAGAAGACTTTGGGGGAACATAGGTCAACTCAGCAAGCATCACAAACAGGAACATCACTAGGGATCCCAGCATGCACAGCAAAATGGAAGTGAACACACAGACACTCATACAACACACACCTTGGGCGCAGGCGATGTCACAGGAGCACACACTGCCATGAGGGGACTCCACTCCTGTGTGAGGAAAGCTGTGCCATATGTCGCCTTAGTAGGGCTCCATCATGTCAGCAGAACACTTGGTCACACAGTCAACAATTAGCACCAAATGAAGGCTCCTGTCACATCAGCCTGGTCATGGGAGTGTCAACGAAATCATCAGCACAGATCCAACACACATGTATAGCAAGTTGCACTGACAACACAGATGAGTCCTTCCCCATTGATGCCCAAACCTGCATGTCCAGTGGAGATGGCCACACAGTCAGGGAAGTAGACTAATTGAACAATGGCAAGCACAACAGATGTGCAGGGGTGGAAGCCACAGATGTGACATTGCTAATGTAAGTAGGAAATCCCATTGCCAAATATTGAAAACATGACACCCTCAGATGCTGCTAAGGATGACATGGATACACTACAGGATAGGACACATTACCCATGGACCACATGGGTTCCTGCAGAGTAACACTTCATTTTCATGAGACCAAAAATCACCATCACTGCAGCAAGGGCACGGTTAGCATCATTAACATCATGTACATCAGAAGCAAAACCACTAGAGAACAGAAAGTAGCTTTATTCAGCATATGTGGGTTCAAAAGTTAAAGTCCAGAAAAAAGAAACAAAGGCCAATGGCCAGTCCATTCTGAAAGTCAAAACAGGGTGACAGTGGCAGATGTCACCCTACGCATGCCTGCACTGCTACACACAAGGGACAATCCCCTCGGAGGGGCATACGGGGGGGCAGACCAGGCACCGCAGGGACAGGATCAGGGCTCACCAGAAGGAGGCAGGGAAGGGGTGGTGGGTGCTGGAGAGCCACTGACAACTGCAGTGGAGGTGTCTGACATGGTGTGTGCCGGCACAACTGGGGGGCATGACTCAGATGGTGTGGGCGCCGGCACGACTGCAGTGGACCATGCAGATGGAGTGGACAGGTTCGCCACTGCAGTGCCCAAGTCAGACAGGGTGGTAGTGGCCTCCACTGCAGTGCCTACCTCCAGGGGAAGAGAATGGGGATCAGGTAAGGTAGGCAGGACAGAGGGGGAGGACACCCTCACCACACCAGTGGCACAGACAAGTGCAGCGGGGGGTGTGGGGCCGGAAGAGCAAGTGGCAGGGGGAGAAGGCCTGATCCTTTTGGGGATGGTGTATCTGTGGGTGGGGGAACCTGGGGCAGGGTGTGGTGGGGGCACCTGTGGAGTGGGGGCCTGAGGGATGGAGGAAGGAGACTTGGTGCCTGAGCTGCAGGGCGGCGGCGGGGTCTTGCTCTTCCGGGTCCGGGGGGACTTGCGGGTGGGGGCGTCAGTCGGTCTGCACCTGGGGGAGGGTGTCCAGGGGCGAGGGGCACTCCGCTCCGTGTGGGTGGGCTTCCTCTTCCCCCTGAATGCTGTATCAGCTGGATCGGAGGGGAAGAGGCCGAGGTCACGGAGGAAGAGCCGCTGTGTCTTTGGGGTTGCAGGTGAGGCAAGGGAGGGGGCTTTGGAGGGAGAGGCAACTGAGGACTGCGCAGTGCTCATGGATGCGTGTGTGTGTGCCTGGGCCCCATCCCCTGTGAGTGTGGTTTCAGTCCCCTGACTGTGCGTGCGTGTGCGTCTTGTTAGTGGCGTGTGTGTCTGTGTGCTGCTCGTGTCTGTGCTGGTGTGTGCCTGTGCCGGTGTGTGTGTGCGTTGGACAGGTAAGGTGCTGGGGAGTGTGGATGGGGCAGAGGCAGGAGGGGTGAGGGACTGTCGGAGGAGGGACACTGCTGCCGTCAGGGAGGAGTCCAACGACCTATTGCCCCTCTGTAGGGCAGACATGCCCGATGAGATGCCCTCCATGAACGACACCAGCTGGGTCAACAGAGTGGTGTGGGCATGGAGGACACTCAGCATCGCTGTCTGCCCTACATGGAGCTGGCGAAGGAGGTACACAGACTCCTCACTCAGGGCAGCAGGGGACACAGGGGCAGGGGGTGCGGTGCCTGGCCCGAAGGAGACACGCTCCCAAACATGGGAGCCTCCACGGACCTCGGGAATGGGAGCCGATGGGAGGGCGGTGGTGGTGGTGGCGGGGACAGCAACATTAGCTGGGGTGTGGTGGCTGCTGACACCCGCCTTCATAAGGGAGTCATCCTCCGAGCTGCTGTGGTCCTCAGCTGAGGTGGATGGTGCTGAGGACTCCTCGGTGTGGCTCCCCTCGCCCTCCGTGCCACTGGGTCCCTCCGACCACTCCTCGGCTGCTGACCCAGTCTGGCTCTGCGGCTCCTCCTGGTCCATGGAGCTGTCCCCTCCTGTGGCCGTGGATGTATCTGCAATCAATAGGGAAACAGACAGACATCAGTCACCTGCACCGAACGCACACACCACAGTTAGTACAGCACATTACAGAGCAAGCCCTGGCATCCTTAGTTGAACTTTGCTAAAAGTGCCCAAACAGAACAGGAGAAGCCAATTGTCAGTCTGATGGTCAACCATGACACTCACATCCCACCTGGCCTTGCACCCATCTGTCTGGTGTCTGTTGGATGGCAATACCCCAGTGTGGACACATGCGCCACCTACACAGTAGTTGGACAGTGCAGAGAACCCGGTTAAGCATGTGAACATGCACACATCACAACTCTTGCCACTGAGTCAGTACAGGTGTCCGGATGAAAGGGATGCCCAGAGTCAAATAGGAAATGCATGTGATGCATACCAGCGACAGACACCATGATGCACCCATGTCCTGATAGCCATTGCCACAATGGTGTGCATGTAGCACATGTCACTCCCCTGCAGGATCACTCATTGGAAGTTTCATGCCATGGCACAGGCATGCCTGCTAAGTCATACATCACTGTCTCCAGTCACATGGGCAGGGCAGCCAGACAACAACAGTCTGCACTGTGTCACAATCCAAGGTCATGGGGAGTGCAAGTCCTGGAGCTGAACAAGTGCACATGTACATCCCCCACACACCATATCATCTGAACCCTTATCTGTCCAGGTCATACCGATTGGACATATGGGAGACCTGTAACACGACCCTCTGAACCTGAGCACCTCACAATCTGCTGTGAATGGGAGACAGCTGCCTGAACTTCACATTCGCATACCCCAGTCTGCACGGTCAGGTGATCAAACACCTATGTGTCACACAAGTATTGTCTCCTATGGTCACATCTCCGGTGGCATGCTGAGCCCCAACCGAGAAACACCCCAGCAGTCCTGACAACGAAGCCACAGCACACTGACACAGAGGCAGACACCTGAGGGGACAAATCACTGAGCACAACGTGTCAGCTGATACACGGGAGTGGGAGTACAGAGTGTATTGTATGGCCTGGAGTAGGCATGACTATCCTGCCCCACATGAATGAGGGATGAGCCCTGGACAGTAGGCAGCTGGCTAAGTATGTGTGACACACGTAATATACACACTCCTGGGGCCCAAACATTGTTCCCACCCGCAGCATGGGTGTGTGCCAGATACCCCAGGCACATGTGGTGGATCAGCTCAGCAATTGGACCACATATCAAAGTAACACGCAGATTACATGTCAGAACACAGGCATTGTGTAAGCAATGGACCCACCCATGATGCCCACCACAGAGTTAGGGAAACAGATGCTGTCCCCCACCTTGAGTCAAGCAAACTGCAAGGACACAGTACCCAAGTGACACAATTCCCTGACTGTAAGGGCCACACCTGGGTATCAGATGAGGAGTGGGCAGTGCACAATAGAGGGACATGGGTTCTGGACCACATGACTGATGTACTGTGGAAGTTTAACCAGGCCAGAGGAGGGCACATAGCATGGCAGACATAGTTCACAATGCAGTCATGGACTCACCCCTCCTTGCTGCTCTCTGGCCTTCAGCTGCCCATCCAGATCAGGGAAGACCACCGCCAGGATCCTGAGCATGTGGGGGTCAGGGTCCGGTGTCCGCCCCTCCTGCGAGGAGGCGACAGCTTCAGCTGGACCCGTGCGATCCTCCGGGTCCAGCCCCGAAGGTCCTGCCACCTCTTCTGGCAGTTGCGGATCCGGCGCTTGTAGACCCCCACGGTTCTCACTGCCCGGACGATGGTCAGCCATATCTGCTGCTTCTGGTGGGCATCAACCTGTGAGGATGACAAAGTGAGAATGCCATTACTACACATGCAACAGATCCGTGCATTACACAGTTGTATATACATGTCTCAATCACAGGGGCACATGATGTACACAGGCAGTGCAACGATGGACATGGACAGTATGCCAGCAGTTACTACATGGTATCATTGCCTGGGAAGTAAAACCTTGTTTAAATGCACTGTCACTGCACTATACCTGTCCAGTGCATATAACTACACACTATGGGGGTGACAACTACTCAGTGAGCCTGCTAGCCAGTGGCGTGCAGACTGTTAGCCTTGCTAGTCAGACAAACATGCACATTTAGGAAGGCAGTGGACAGAACACTCACCTGCTCCCCTGCTTTCCCATACAGCTTGCTGTACTGTGGAAGGAGGCTGTCCAGCAGGGCCTGGTTCTCCTCAGTGCTGAAGGCTGGGGCTCTCTCCACAGTACGTGCCATTGCAGGTTCCAGAGGGTGCAGATACAGCAGCAGTGGTGGTGGCAGATGTCGTCCTGGAGCATGTAGTGCAGGCAAGTGAGCTCTCAGGGGAACAGCCAGCATTATATGTGTGCTGCAGAGGCAGATACTGTCCCATGTGTCCAAAGTGATAGGTCCAAGTCGTTTGCATCTTCTGAATCTGGCCAATCCATGGAATTGCACCACTTACACACGCCCACAGCATCCTTCAAAAGTTCAACTTCATGACACCCATGAATTTGCAACATTGTTGTGGGTGACCAACTGAATTTACAGCATCAGACTCGTTCAAAATTTGAAAACGCGTCCGTTGCCAGGCCAGGCCATAGCCAATGGGTGCGCACCGATCGGTCCATTGCTGTTCAACGCGTACCTAGGATACAACGCGTACCCGCACACATTGAATGCAATGGGCCGGCCGGGCACACCGATCGGTCCATTGCTGTTCAACGCGTACCCAGGATACAACGCGTACCCGCACACATTGAATGCAATGGGCCGGCCGGGCACACCGATCGGTCCATTGCTGTTCAACGCGTACCCAGGTTACAACGCGTACCCGCACACATTGAATGCAATGGGCCGGCCGGGCACACCGATCAATCCATTGCTGTTCAACGCGTACCCAGGATACAACGCGTACCAGCACACATTGAATGCAATGGCCAGTCTGTGCGCACCGATCAGTCCATTGCTGTTCAACGCGTATTGCGAATACAACGCGTACCAGCACACATTGAATGCAATGGCCAATGTGTGCGCACCGATCAGTCCATTGCTGTCCAACGCGTATTGCGAATACAACGCGTACCAGCACACATTGAATGCAATGGCCAATGTGTGCGCACCGATCAGTCCATTGCTGTCCAACGCGTATTGCGAATACAACGCGTACCAGCACACATTGAATGCAATGGCCAATGTGTGCGCACCGATCGGTCCATTGCTGTCCAACAGGTCCCTGTACAAGTCACTGCATATGTCACCATGCCTGTCACAGGTGAACATATGCCAGCCACATATACTTCCCAGGGAGTGAGGGGCACACCTACAACACCACAGCCTGTCCAAACTGTATCCTAAGGCATGTAAGGCTGCATTACCTATTCCGTGTATGGGGGTGAACATGTTGTTCTGTGGGTGTCACTTGGGGGCAGCCACCCCCAGGCTGTGCACGTGTTCATGGGGACAGGATCCTTGGTGTTTCGTGTACATGACCACTGTGATGTGCAACTGTTCATATCTGAGCATGTGGTGTATGTGTATGTCATGTCACATACCCCCTGAGTCCCATGTGGGACGGTATGTTAAACCCAGGGTGACCCATTGGCACAATAGTGATGGTCCTCCACAGTCTGTGTGCGTGTTGTGTTTACAATGTCTCTGATTTCATGTGCACAATGGGAGACAGTCTCCACATCCACGTTGTTTGTGCATGGACTTTGATGTTGTGCGTGTGTGTGTCACAGACGTACATGTCTGTCCTGCCGAGGCAACAGGGACCTGTGGGGGTCATGGTTGTTTTGCTGTGGTGTATACATGATACACCATGTCATGCCAGTGTCCATGTGGCAATACAGGGTCCCTGGGAATCTACCTGTCGTTGAGCTGTGATGCCTGGGGCACATCTGTCCTCACATGTCACTGTGGGGTGTGTTTGTAACGTGGCAGCAGGAGATGGGAACTGTGACACGGCCTAATGATATCCAATGGCACAACCTGGGACTTATTGATGCCACTTGTTGAACGGTGATGTTAGATGTTGGCCATGTATGTGCCATACATGTCCTTACGGAACTGCACACATCATGTACTTGTGCCTCATAATGATGTATCATGTGATATTGAGTGTGTTCAATGCCACATATGTGGGGTGACTGACAATCTTTCTTTCTTCACCTATGCACTGCAGGGCACCAGCTGTCCATAGACCATTCCCTGACCTGGCAACGATGGTGGAAGGTGACAGCATCCGACGGTACCGCTTCACCAGGCAGCTGATTGAGGATTTGGCAGTGCGCTTGGCACCACATTTGCAACCTGGCCGGCCGTACCCTACAGCGCTGACCCCCAAGGTGAAGGTGATGACAGCCCTACACTTCTTTGCCACCGGTACCTTTCAACACACTGTGGCGACTGCTGGTGGGATGTCACAGACCATGTTCAGCCGTGTGCTCCGCAATGTTTTGGAGGCTATGTTGATATACCTGAACCAGTACATCTATTTCCCTAGACTCCAACAACTCACTGACATGAAGAGTGACTTCTATGCCCTGGGGAGGATGCCTCATGTCATTGGCTCCATTGATGGGACACATGTGGCTTTGGTACCACCACAGGCCCAAGAGCAGGCATACAGGAACCGCAAACACTACCACTCGGTCAATGCACTGGTGGTCTGTCTTGCTGATATGAGCATCTCACACGTGTGTGCCCGTTTCCCCGGTTCTGCACACGATGCCTACGTGATGAGGAGTAGTCGCATCCCGAGGATGATGTCACAGATGTGGAACCAGCGTGCCTGGCTTGTTGGTGTGTACTGACTTTGTACCATTGTGTGTGTTCTGCAATGTAGTGTTCCACCCTCTTTTCCAACTCAGCTAATGTGCAATTGTCTGTATGTAGGTGATTCCGGATACCCCAACATGCTGTGGTTGCTGTCGCCCCTCAGGAACCCTGTGACACCAGCCCAGATGCGCTACAATGAGGCACATGGTCGGACCAGGAGAGTGATTGAGCGGACATTTGGTCTCCTGAAGAGCCGCTTTCGCTGCCTGGACAAGACAGGAGGGTCCCTCCCATATGCCCCAGCAAAGGTGTGCAAGATTGTCATCGTCTGCTGCATGCTACACAACCTGCCAGTGCGGAAGGAGTTGCCTCTCATCCTGGATGACGATGACCAACGTCTGCCACCTGTGGAGGATCCTGGCCTGGACCACGATGCCAGTGATGATGATGATGATGATGGTGATGTCCGCACACAGCTCATCACCAACTTCTTCAGCTGAATGTGAGTATCCAGAGATGTCATGTCAAAGATGTGAGTTTGCATGATATGTGTTGGTGGTGCTCTGGTGCTGTTTGAGTGTGTCCATGGGCTACATGACTGTATGCGTGTAGCGATGTGTCCTTACAGGTAGTCTGTACTTCCCAACAGTGTTGACATGCTAACTTGGTTCTGGGTGGGTATCTTGTGACATGTATTGGGCATGTGTATTGCAGTTCTGTCCTGTTCTTCAGTGCTTTTGACTATGTGTCATTTCTGTCCTTCACAGGGTACTTTCAGAGTCGTTTGGTCAACTGTGATCCCCAACACCGTGATTCGACTTCCAGGGTGTTAGCTGTCGTGTCCCTACAGGTGATGTGCGCCACACCCATGGACTTCCTTCCTTCTACACTTGTTGACTGTGTGCCCGCTGCCAGGTGGGATTACCTTGCATCTGTAGTGGTTACAACATGTTGCAAATGTGTAATAAACCTGTGCGTCACTTTGGGATGTGCGTTGTCTGTGGTCACACATTTGACTGACATTTGCTTACTGCACCAGTGGGCTAGTTGACTAAGACTGTGAATAGGTGTTGTGTCTGTGCATTGCACCGTATTTCCTGGCAACATCAGTGTAGGCAATGAGTCAGATGGCCTAGGTGTGTATTTGTTGTGTTGCCCTGGTGGTGTGTCTCCCTCATATGTGTCACGTTGCCATGACTCACATGCCTGTGTTGTACTTGCTGTAGCAGTTAGCATGCACAGTGTAATTTCGCTGGTCATCATCTCCATGACAGAAACCACGTTGGAATCACGACAGAGGCAGGTATGGTGTATTAGTGTGTTTATTGTCATACATGTGTGTGAATAGTGCACAGGATGGTGATTGCTGTACATTTTGATTGCAATCCAAAGTTCCTAGATGAATTGGAAGTCATGGTAGCAGAAATGTCCTGTATCAAGTCCACAGTCATCTGAGACATTGATTCAACTTGTACTCCCCATGTCATGTGGGGGAGTTGTGTTGCAGTCAACAGGGTGAACAGTTTGCGCACAAAGGTGATTATCCAGAACAGGTGTTGGCTTCCTGGGGGTTGTGCATGGCCATCAGCCTCTCAGTTGTCCTTCCTCGGACGACCCCTCTTCTTTGGGGGGACCCTCAAATGCAGGCTGCTGCGGTGCAGGGGACTCTCCGCCAGAGTCATCCTGCCTCCCTGTGGCAGTTGCAGTTGTTTCAGCAGCAGATGTTGTGGGCACACAGGGAGGTGTTGACTGGTTGCTGCTCATCTGGCGGAGGCATTGTAATATGTCCCTATGCACCGCCGTCATCTCTTGCAGTGTGTCCCACTTGGACTCCACGCGGGACATGTGTGAGTCCAAGCGGGCATGATGGGCAGCCTGCTGCTGTTTAATGTCCCTGAGGAGCCCCACTACCTGGCTGAGCTCTCCGGTGCTGGACTGGTACGCATCGGCTATGCGTGCCAGTTGTGGGTCATCATGCAGTCCAGACCCCTCTGCGAGCAGCGACCTATGTCTCCCACCCCTCCCACCACCCCTGGCGACACGTGCAGTACCTGAGGTGGCACGCACAGGTGACCCTGGGCCCCCTTGGGGGTTGTTGGTGGTGTTGGTGTCCATGGCCCCACGTTGGTCCAGGGTCCCTGTGCTGGTGGTGGTGGTGCTCCTTGGTCTGTCCATGTCGGCAGGGGTGGTATGTGTGTTGACAGTCGTTGGAGGGGTGGGTGCAGGGGGTGCAGCTGGTGGTCCTGCTGGTGCTGCATGATGACTTGCTCCGGAGGTGCCAGGTGGGTCTTCTTCATCCGAGGAGGGCAGAGGCTGTTCCACACCAGTGAGCTCCGTATCCTCTTGAGCCTGGGACGGGGACTCCTCAGCGTCTGCTGCTGTGTCCCCATCATCACCTGTTTTTGGGAGACACACACAATGTATGTTATGTTTCTGCAGGCATCAATGGTTGACACACCTGACAGTTGTGACTGTGCCTCTGGATGCGGGCCTGTACATTGCATTGTCCTAAGTTGTCACAGTCAGGGATTGATATTGGTGTAGCACATTGTCCTGCATTATTTGGGCTTTTCTATGTGAATGTTGGGGTGTGTACATGGTCTGCATTGGTTGTTTTTGGTTGACATCCGGCCCTCCTTCCCACCCAGCCAGATATTCCACCATGGAACGTGCAAGTTGTCTTTCAGGATGTCAGTCAGTGGTGTCCTGCTGTTGGTTGGTGCACAGTTGCCAGCAGGGCCTTGTGCTCCCCACAGCAGTAGCCAGTGTCAGCCATCTTGTGAGTTGTTTTCCACTCCCTGTGATGTGTGCATGGTTCAGGGTGGTGTTGATGGGACAGTTGTGGGGGTGACCAATATCTGTGACTACCACTCCCATCATGCTATTGCCTCTACCCCCCTTCCCAGCATGCCCATGCTTCCTTCCCTTTGACTCTGCTTCCCTGTGGGGTTGTGTGCCTGTGCTGACAAGATGGCTGACAGTGTTATCCTGGGGTTAGTTTTGCTACAAGTCCCATGTGTGTCCCTGTGCTTCACTCAGCATGACCCAGGGTTGTGGTTCTTTGTGGGATATTTGACTGGAGTGTGAGGCAATGCATTCTCCCAGGTGAGTTTTGTGGAGTTTGTGTTAGGGGTGTGTGTGAGAAACGCTGCTGGTAACTATGGTCAGGGCTGTGAGTCCTCCTTCCCACCCAGCCAGATATCCCACCATGGAACGTGCTTCCATTGCAGGGAGTGCAAGCTGTCTTTCAGGATGTCAGTCAGTGGTGTCCTGCTGTTGGTTGGTGCACAGTTGCCAGCAGGGCCTTGTGCTCCCCACAGCAGTAGCCAGTGTCAGCCATCTTGTCAGTTGTTTTCCACTCCCTGTGATGTGCGCATGGTTCAGGGTGGTGTTGATGGGACAGTTGTGGGGGTGACCAATATCTGTGACTACCACTCCCATCATGCTATTGCCTCCACCCCACTTCCCAGCATGCCCATACTTACTTGCTTTTGGGTGGACTTCACTGTGTGTGAGTGTGAGTGCAATGGCAAGATGGCTGACAGTGGTGTCCTGCTGTTAGTTGGTGGCCAGTTCCCAGCATGGCCTTGTGCTCCCCACAACAGAGCACCAGTGTCAGACATCTTTGATGGGGCTTTCCACTCTCTGTGGGGTGTGCATGCTTGAGTGTGAGCTTGCTGGGCCATGTGGGTGGGGGATGTTGAGCTGTGACTACCACTCCCATCATGCTATTGCCTCCACCCCCCTTCCCAGCATGCCCATGCTTCCTTCCCTTTGACTCTGCTTCCCTGTGGGGTTGTGTGCCTGTGCTGACAAGATGGCTGACAGTGTTATCCTGGGGTTAGTTTTGCTACAAGTCCCATGTGTGTCCCTGTGCTTCACTCAGCATGACCCAGGGTTGTGGTTCTTTGTGGGATATTTGATTGGAGTGTGTGGCAATGCATTCTCCCAGGTGAGTTATGTGGAGTTTGTGTTAGGGGTGTGTGTGAGAAACGCTGCTGGTAACTATGGTCAGGGCTGTGAGTCCTCCTTCCCACCCAGCCAGATATCCCACCATAGAACGTGCTTCCATTGCAGGGAGTGCAAGTTGTCTTTCAGGATGTCAGTCAGTGGTGTCCTGCTGTTGGTTGGTGCACAGTTGCCAGCAGGGCCTTGTGCTCCCCACAGCAGTAGCCAGTGTCAGCCATCTTGTCAGTTGTTTTCTACTCCCTGTGATGTGAGCATGGTTCATGGTGGTGTTGATGTGCGCATTGTGAGGGTGGGCAATATCTGTGACTACGACTCCCATGATGCTATTGGCTACACTGACTTGCCCAGCATACACAGTATTCCTTCCTTTCAGTGGGCTTCACTGTGTGGTGGTGTTGTAGTGGTGGCTACATGTCTGGATGTGTTTGTTAGTTATATTTGTGCCACTGCCCAGCTGTAGTTGTAGTTGTGTTTGTACATGTGATGACACAGTTGCATGTCACTATGAGATGGCATGTGTTGTGTTTATCTGACTGACATACACATTTTGGGATGGTTCTGTTCTGGTTGCTGTGTATTTGCTAAGGGTGCATGGTTTGACTCTCCCCTTGACAGTGATGTGTGTGTATTGTGGCACAATATTGTGTACATTTGTTGTGTACTCACCAGGCTCTGGGATGTTTTCTAGTCCATATACGCTCACTGGTGGTAGGATGGCCCGCACCTTCTCCTCCCAGGGCCTGAGGTATACTGGCTTGGCAGGAGGGCCACTGCCGGTGTGTTGGCTCAAGAGGTAGTCCTTCTTCAACAGCTCCCTGACCCTCCTGCGCATGTCATACCACCTGTTCTGGATGTCTATCTTTGTGCGCAAACATGGTGATTGTGCGTTCACCCTGTCGACGATCCTCTCCCACGTTTTCTGCGCCATGGGTGTCTGTTGGACCAGTGTACCAAACAGCTGTGGCTCTACCCTGAGGATCTCATCTACCAGGACTTCCAATTCACTATCTAGGAACTTATGATTCTTCTTTGGGGGCATGGTGATGGGTGGTGATGGTGAGTGATGTGTGTGTTGGTGTGCAGGTGAATGTGTGTGAGTGTGTGTTTTGCTGGGTGTATGTGAGGTTGCTATTTGTTGGGGTGCTGATGGTGTGTGGCTTGTGTGATGGATGAGCTGTGGGTGTGTGGTTGCTGACTGTTGAGTGCTGGCAGGTAATTTGAATTTGCAAAGGATCATGGTAGGGATTTGTGTCCTTTATATGGGTGGAGTTGTGGGTGTGTCTTTGTTCCCTGCCCCCCCCCCAGTATTTATTGGCTTTGTAATTGCTTGTTTGGCCTTTTTTTTGTGTATTTTCCCTTTGTACTTTTTGTGCATGTAGGAGACGTTCTTGTGACCGAGTCGGACCCTGCAGTTGTCTCGTACGGGCTTCTCCGATTCGTTCACGCTGTGTTTGTGCTGTTTTCTATGCTGCGTACGCGTCGGTCGCGGTGTTTTGGGTTGCTTTGGCTCGCAGTTTTGTATGCGTGTCGGTCGTACGGCTTGTCCTCCGTGCAACTCGGTCGTGTTTTCCACGCGTTGCATCGTACTTGGCGGGTAGGAGTTCGCGGGTACGTTTCGTTCGGGATTGTTCCAGGTGCGTGTCGGTCGGTTCAATTCGCGTGTTTTTCCGGCCGGATTGCTGTTTTCCGCGCGGCTCGGTCGTTCGTCTTGTGTTCCGTACGAGTCGGTCGGGTTTTGCACGCTTCTCATCGTACTTTGCGGGTCGGGCTGCACCGGTACGTGTCGGTCGGAATTTATTCCTGCTCCGAGTCGGTCGGTACGTTTTCCGGCCAGAATCGGAATCGACCCCTTAATTGGTAACGCAGTTTACTATGATCATCAGTGTGGATAGATGCATATTCCCTATAGTATTTGCTCTTTTAGTTCCAATGCATGAGATAGATTTTCAACTTTACTTCTGTAACATTTGATGTGAAAGTGATATCAATAATATTCATATCTTACAGGTAATATAGTATAAAAAATGACCATTTGTTTGATCAGTTGTTTAATACCTCCTGTTTGGAAATAATAAATATCGGTTAAGAGCAATAAAATAAGTTTGAACTAGTCGTCTAGCACCATTAAAAGCCATACAGAAATGTATTTTGACATAATTAACTCTGCTCAAACTCACAATCCTTTCATTTTTGATGAAAACATTTATTTGCCACCCTGATGCAGTGCAGTGGTACAAATGCGCCCTATCAAATGTTGGCAACAATAAGTTTACCTTTTTGGAATTGAGATTAGATGATCTTGGGTGAAATTGATGAGATGTGGTCTAGTGCCTAGAGCTGCTGACTTTGAAGCTGGGGAACCAGGTTTAAATCCAGGCCTCCGCTCAACATCCTACGATTCTGGACAAATCACTTAACCTCATTGTGCCTAAATGAAAAAAAAATGTGTAATACTTAGTTAAATACATGTTAAAGTGCTTTAATGTCCTTGGACCACATTTGCTCTATATCAGGTGTCTCCAACTAGTTGATCACAAGCTACCAGTAGCTCACAGACACCTTCAGAGCAGCTCACAGCCTAGAGTTCATTTTTAAATAAGCACTGGGTCACATTTTCCTTTTAAAGTTAAGGGAAGGCTGTGTTTATTTTATATTATTATGTTCAGGCTGCAGATAGCAGGGCCTGATAATGAGCAGTGCTGGAGTCAGATTTATGACCCAGGACACAGAGGTGAAGAACAGACATGGTGGTCTGCTGACCCCAGCAGGCTACCATCCCTGTGAGTGCCGGCCATTCCCAATGTGTCGCAAATTTTGGCATGCCACATGAATATTAATGAGGCAGTTCTATTGTGACCCATTTGGAAATCAAAAACAGTGCCTGAGACACTGTTGTACATCAGGTTTTGCTACAAATCGCAATTTGCGACTCGCAAAACCTGCCGGTCATACATGTGGCCCTCAATTAGGCCAATTACATCTTAATATTTTATGAAGCATATTTCTTCACTTTAAATCCCTCCAATTTAAACACATGGCTGTGTTTTTCTGTTATAAATATGGCACTGTGTCTACAGGCCACTGGGTGCAAAATGCCTGCTGTTTGTGAATGCAACACTTTGAAATGGGAGAAAATTTAAATGATTGTAATTATAATTGCATTTATATAGCGCTTACTACCTCTGACGAGGCATCGAAACCTTTTCCGGCGAGTAGCACGCCACTCCGGAAACCCATAAAGGATTAGTGTTGGATTAGTTTAGTGAAATATGAAAGTAATTTGAGTGGCGGATAGGTTAGTCAGTTATTTAGATTCAGAAGGATAGCGGAGGGATAGAAGAGGGAAAAAGGTTTCCATTTATATAGCGCTTGTTACCCCTGATGGGGTGTAGAAGCGCTTTTTTTGGCGAGTAGCACGCTACTCCGGAACCCATAAAGGATTAGTGTTGAATTAGTATAGTGAAATATGAAAGTAATTTGAGTGGTGGATATGTTAACCAGTTATTTGGATTGAGAAGGGTAGGGGAGGGATTGAAGAGGGAAAAAGGTTTGCATTTATATAGCACTTGTTACCAATGATGGGGTGTTGCAGCGCTTTTTTGGCGAGTAGCACACTACTCTGGAATCCATAAAAGATTAGTGTTGAATTAGTATAGTGAAATATGAAAGTAATTTGAGTGGTGGATATGTTATACAGTTATTTGGATTGAGAAGAATAGCGGAGGGATAGAAGAGGGAAAAAGGTTTGCATTTATATAGTGCTTGCTACCCTTGATGAGGTGTTGAAGCACTTTTTCGGTGAGTAGCACGCTACTCTGGCACCCATAAATGATTAGAGGTGAATTAGTATGGTGAGATATGAAATTTGAGAAGTCGACGTGTTAGTCTGTTATTTTGATTGAAAAGGATAGTGGAGGGATAGAAGAATGAAGAATTTTGACTTTTTTTGTTTTGTTTTGGAGGTCATAGCAGTAGGAGGAAGCTTGGTATGAGTAAAAAGGGATGTGGAGGGGAAGAGTCAGAGGGAAGAGTTTAGAAAGGCTTGTTTTGGGGGATCAGTATAGTAAAAGAGGTATCAGATGATGCAAGGAGGGGTAGAGGGGAGAGTCTAGAAAGGGCTATTTTGGGAATCATAGTGGTGGTATGGGGTTTGAGATGAATGAGAGAGTGGATGTAGAGGATATATTGATAGCGGTATTGGGTGAGAAATAGGGTTGTGCATTGGAAAGAGTAGTAGAAAGAGGTTTGAGATGAGTCAGAGAGTTGAGGTAGAAGATATATAGAGATAGGCATGGGTGAGAAATAGGGTAGTACATTGGATATGCTGAATTAGAAGAAAGTAACAAATATATAGATCCATAAGTACATGGAAAGTATATAGATGCATAAAGGAAGTAAGTATATGTAGATTAAAGATATTGATAGAGGTATAGGGTGAGAAATAGGGTAGTGCATTGAATATGGTTTTTTAGGAGAAAAGAAATAAATATATAGATCCAAGTACATGGAAGGTATATAGCTGCATAAAGGAGGTAATAATATGTAGATTAAAGATGCATTAGATGAACTCTGCTTTTCAAGTTTTTTTGTACTTATTATTTTTATTTTTTTTAAATATAATTATTCTACATGTTTATACAAAGCAATAAACATATATAGGTACTTAACTATAGTAGAAATAAATGCTTATATACAGAGGGATATGCTGTATATTTCTGTTTGCATATGGTGCTAATGTGGGGAAGAGCCAATTCTTGAGTAGTTTTCTAAAGATAAGGTGGTTGTCTGTGGTCTTATGTTGGGGGACTAAAGAGTTCAATAGTTTGGCTGCTTGAACAGAGAAGGATGTGCTACCCATGGTTTTTTTCTTGTATCTTGGGATTTTGAGGCCTATCTGGCAGTCCGACCTGTCCATCGTGGAAAGTAGTGACCGAACAGTCCTACAAACCTTGTGGGAACGTACCTTGGAGTATGGACAAGTTAACTAGAGGCTTACAAAACAGCTTACAGTCAGATCAAGCTATTTTGTTTCGAATTAGATCTTAATTGAAGGTGCAGGCTTCATTCACTCTTTGTATGCTCTTTAATGAGATTGATTACAATTCCAAGGTAGTTGTTATGGAACATTGGATAAGAAACAACAACATTTCTGGTAAAATGACGCCAGGTATTTATTACTAATCAAGGCAAAATAAATAATTTGAGCTTAGTTGGACTATCTAAAAAAACAGGTGGAAAATCTGCATTCGGTTTTTGAGATGTATGGGTGTGAAATATAAAAAAAACGAAGTGTAAAATTTGCTATGCTTAGTTTTTTAAAAACTTATATATAGTTTGTAAGTACAGGTTTTTCCGAGTCAGTTAACTCAACAGGCAATCCCAGAAAGGGTGACTTATATGAACTTATTATTACTCTTATATAAATTGCAGAAAGAGACTGTCCTCCCAAAAGTGGGCATCCAACCCACAACAGTTAAAATGTTTACATGACTGCTGCTGGTTGGAAACGGCACCATAATGCATTGAACATTCAATGCCTAGACATACATTTTGCAGTTGTGCCAGGACTTACAGCACTAGAACGAAAGGAGGCAACTAGAGACAAAAATCACAAACTGCAATTCAAAGGGTGGACGGGTTGATTGCTTTACAATCTGGCAAGGACAAGAATTTCAAATGTAATAGCATAGTATTACCTTTGAGGGGTGGAGAAAGGTTTCAGATACTTTGGCATGATAGCTACCACAGCCAAAGTAGAGTTCTTTTAGGATAATCCTGCAGCGCACCTAGAAAGGCTTCTGTGCTCATTACTGGAATACACTTCCCCTGTCCATGCTGGGTAAGGCAACTCTCTAAAAGTTGATTTTGTGGCCAGGTCTTTTTATGGCCTAATAAATTCCCCATACTTGTATTATGAATGTCTACTTTAACAAAGCCACTGTTCTTCGTACTTTATTGTAGAATACAAAAGTCCCCAGAATTTGATTGCTTGGAATATAACTTAGTAGAGGTTTTGCCTTACCTCTTCAATTTAATTTTCTCCCATTTTAAAGTGTTGCATTTACACACAGTAGGCATCTTGCTC
Source organism: Calotriton arnoldi (assembly GCA_963921515.1). Lineage (NCBI taxonomy): Eukaryota > Metazoa > Chordata > Amphibia > Caudata > Salamandridae > Calotriton > Calotriton arnoldi. Next base: position 67,700 of record CAWUFW010011275.1, read on the forward strand.
CCAGTAGCTGGTAGACACACTTTCATATTTATAACTGAAAAATACAGCCATTTTTTAAAGTGTAAAAAATGTAAGTAAAAAACTGGGAGAAATTTAAAGTGCAGAAAAATGTTCCACATTATCTGCACTTTCATTTTCTCCCATAAAAAAATGGTTGTATGTTTGTGTTATACATTTGACAGTGCCACATATAGCAAAAGGTATGTCCTGTGCCACAAGTACAGACAACACATTCTCTCATTCACTCGTGAACAGATATCCCATTCATACACACACCTGTTGAAACAACCCCAAAGACCACACTCTCACTGTCACACAAGGCAGCTCTGTCAAAGTGCTCCTAGTCAAAGTATTTTGTTCAAACCATAGTCTTTGGTTCTATGGACCTTAAGCTTATATTCAATGAAACTGGACGTGGGGGTGTCTGGTAACATTGCACAAGTGGCTTCGCCTTTAGTAGATCACAATGATTTTCACTGATCAGAAGTAGCTCTCACTACACAAAAGGGTATAGACCCCTGTGCTACATAAAACTGCAAAAAAGATAGTTAACAAACTGAATACGAGTAACTTTAATATTCCTCTTATAATCACTGTGATGCAAACTGAATTCGCTTTTCTGAATTTAAATTGGAAAAAAAGATCTTTTACCATTACCTATTTGTCCTAAAAAAACATTCTTGCATGTGAAATACTATTATATAAAGGAATTGACAGTGTTCTATTTAGTAATTTTTTTTAGCGCTAATCTGGTTGCAGCAGTACTAATCTTAACAAAATGTAAAGTAATATACTCACTAGTTCAAGAAAGGGAGTATAACAAAACATTACTATAATCAACTGCGAAATGAGATTAAATATTAGAAAAATAATGTTTACTTTTCAACACAAGATTGAATAAACAAAGCAACAATGAAACTAGTTTCATCATCCTGTTCAACAACGAAGACTGATGAATTATTAAAAGATGTTCAATAAACATCGGCCTCTTGTGTGATTAGATAAATACCTGAAATTGAATGGCAAAGTGCAAATTACTGATACACCGTTAATATACACAATACTTCTAGCCATAGGTTTCTTTAGCTGTGGCTATTGTAAAACACACTGCATACTGATTCCTGGAGTTTTCAATTTAGGATTATTGAGGAAAAAATTAAAATTGAAATTGTTTGAACATTTTTTGAATTGTCGATCAAAATTTGTAGTGTATTTGTTTTTGGCCAACAATCCATTCACAATTCAAATACTTACGAGTCACATTAAGTAACATGTTAGAGCTATTGACAAAGGGGATTTACAAATGTATACAAGCAGCTCAGTTCAAGGATAAATATAGTGGTAGCACAAATGAACTGTGCTTCTTTGCTATAGACAAAGTGCCCAAACAATTTAAAAGTGGAGATCCTTAAATTGAGATTACAGCAATTGATGAACAATGGATTTACATAATAAATATTTTACAACCCACTGGAATGAATGTTCATTTTCAACTATATGTCTATTGTGTACCTTCATTTCGGAGGTTCAAAATGCACTCTGGGAAATAATATGAGAACATTTAAAGTTAAGATGTTTTTATATACCAACTAAATGATGCCAATGATAAGTAAGGGGCATGATCCTGAACTACATTTTGAACTGTGTAAAATAAAGCCAATAATGAGTCTGGGCAGTGGAATATTAGTGCTTTCTGGATGGAAATGCTGCATCATTATGTTCATGTTTCTCTTGAAATAAAGTTTTAAAACACCTTACAGTATGGATGGGGCAATGATTTTAGTTCACTAATTTATGGGTGGAGCCTTCATTAGGCAGAGGGTAAAGCCCACTAAAAGTGTTTTGTATTGGAAGATGACAATGTGACAAAAGAGAAGAAATAGAAAGCTTTTAAGTGCCTTAGATGTCCTTTGTGAATTCTGCTGTAATACAGATATAAATGTGATATCCAGTAGCGGCCCGTGGTGGGAGTGCTGCCGGGCGCTGATGTGGGGCAGGGGAGAGGCAGGGTGGGGGGTAGTAAACTACGGATTACGGCAGATTAGAGGTAAGTAAACTTATAAATAAATAAAACGAATTTTGTTGCGCGCGCTGCATCACCAAATGCGATGCAGCGCGCGCAACGAAATTCGTTTTATTTATTTATATGTTTACTTACCTCTAATCGGCCATAATCCATAGTTTACTACCCCCCACCCTGCCCCTCCCCCGCCCCACGTCAGCGCCCGTCAGCACTCCCACCACGGGCCGCTACTGGAATATAAATACTGGCATCTATAAGCTTATAGATAGGGAAAATGTGAAACTTGTTTAAATGGTCTGTAGTCTGTAAATCAATAGAGAAGGCAGAACTTTAATGAGAGAAAGAAGTTAGAACAGGCCTCTTTATGTAAACTGTTGTCTCGCATACACTTAATTTTAATGATGTTACGGTCTCCACCAGCAAATCACCAGCAAAGCTCAAAGGGTTATGATGAAGATGGTCAGTATAGAATTAATAAAGTATGCTACATGAAGAATGTAAGAAAATTACTATAGATCACAGGGCTGAACATTTATAAAGTACATTTGGTTGCAAGGGGAATCAGAGATTAGAAGTGACTTACAGATAGATGGTGACAATATCAATTAATAGGCTGATTGATCTATTGCTATTTAGTATGAAATATCAAAACAAAAGGGAGCAAAACGATTGTAAATATATATATAAGCTCTGACAAAGAATATCAGGAAATTTCACACTAGCACAGTACGTTTTCACAGGCATGCAGGGTTTAGACCCTCCATTAAGATCAGATGATGTCCGGCTTGAGAATATGGAGGATGTGGAAACAAGGCTAGTTCTCACTTCTAAGTTGTGGGTGGGACATCTGGGGCCTTATGGTTCCCTGAGTATAAAGGCCAGAACAGGCACTTTGTTGGTTCCTTCCTACATTTTTCAGTTGTTTCGGCTTATCTTGCTTATGCTAGTATGTCATTTAACATTTATGATACCTCACTGTTTGTTATTGTGCTCTTTTTTGGTCTCTAATGTCTGCTTGTCCTCCAGGCCCCTTTGCCTTTATCCTCAGTTTTCTGCTTACTATTTTGTGCCTACTAATTTGTCTTTCTCCCTTAACACTATGGCCCTCATTTTGATATCGGTCGGAAATTCTCCGACCGACATCTTCGGTTTCACTTTCGACCGCTGTATTACAATGATGGCATTACGAAGTGAAACCGGATGGTCATTCTGACTGGCTTCCGAGAAGCCCGTCGGCCAGTCGGAACCAGCACGGAATCTCTTTAATATGGCATTTCCGCCGTCGGGATAATGATGTCGGTTTCCCACGGGCTTTTCATGTTGGGCTTTCCGACATGAAAAGCCTGCCGGAAAGCGACTTTGGGGGCCCCTAGCAGGGCTCCCTTGCAACAGTGACCTTTGGTTGGGGACATGGGGGGCACATATGGTGCCCCCCTGTCAACCCCTGCACCGAGTGGCAGGCACCATGTGGTGCCTGCCACGTGGTGCAGGGATTAACAAAAACTCCCATTTCTCTATGGGAGCTTGTGCTGCAACCGGTCTCCGACCACAGCATAAGCTTCCATAGAGAAATGGGAGTGTGCGACTGCACCATGTGCGGTCACATCCTAATACTGTGGTCCCTATTCCGCAATGGTGTCGGGCAGACGTGAGCCCACCCAACATCGTAATGAGGCCCTATGTGTGCCATATCCACAAGCATGCTGCTGCTCTCCAGCTTAGCTCCCCTCCGTGGTGTTTGTATCAGTTCCAGCACTAACTAATGCAAACAACCTGATAAACCAGCATGCTGCCTCTCTTCATTCCATAAATAAACATATACACCAGTCGGCCCTCAATCTGTAATAATTACTTAATGTAATGCCAAGCACACAGATATAGTTCTAGTGCTTGTATGCATAATTACATTTATTACTTCTACAGTTGTTTAAAACACAACAAATCCCAGACCTAACCTATTAAGCTGAGTAGTTCCTAATGCTAATGTGCTGTACACTCCACACAGAGTGCCCACTGATATACAATTTAATGAAAAATATTTAAAATATAGTAGTAAATTATGTAACCCAAGATAACTTGAATACAGAACAATAGTTTCAAGTCAACTTTTTTTGACAATTACTTTCATCAAAATGTCACTACAATTGTAATGAAAAATGTCCCGGATGAGGGTGACCAAGGTGAGGAAACATTCTATGATTACTGTGCACCAACATGGTAACCTTAATGTAGTTAAACCAGGCCCACCTTCCTTATGAAACTGAAGGGCAGAGTGCTGAAGAAGACCTCTATTAAGTATATGACACTAGGAGATATTGAAATGTGTCACCATCATGCAATGAAGAGTGTTATATAAAGAACAAGTGTAATTTTCTATTGTGCGGAACATGCAAGTTTAACAACTGAAGTACATAAATCATAGACAATCCCCTCACCTTGTCCAGCTTTCATGCGGGGCACTATTCTCTATCACTGTCCTCTGACAACTCAACAGTATCTGACACAAAGCTGTGGACCTTGTTAGGGCCTCTGCAGATCTGTAACAAAGTCTTTTTCTTAGAGGAGCACTTTCTTCCTAACTACTTAGGGCCCAATTCACAAAGAGAAACTTAGACGTTTGCTCTAAACTTAGACCAAACATCTAAGTTTACGACTTTGGGAATTAACAAAGGGTATTTGCGAGTACTATCTTTATGTCTGCACTCGGGCGAAGTTAGTTCAGTATCATATATTTAGTTATCAGTTTTATAATGTACTCTTAGTGATCTCCCTGCGCTCAAATGCACGCTACAGGAAAGCCAATGGTTTTAAATTAGTCGAAATTCCCATATTTTTATCCAGTTGTATGCACGATTTTTAGACTTGGCTCGGTGCACCTGTGATGGACACATCAGAGCTTAAATTGCCTGGAGTAGAGATTTATTGATTTGATATGTACTACATTGGTGATTATGTTATGGATTTAATGTATGTTTATGGTTTTAATTAATTAATAAAAAAATTTTGATTGAGCTCAGCAGTGTCATCCTGCTTTCTACAGGGTGACCAGTTATGTTATGTTATGTTAAGAATTGCTTAATATAGCGCCGGAAGGGATATCTCGGCACTTGGAAGGCAGATGGCTAACATAAGGATGTTTTTTTAGAATAGCCAGGTCTTGAGGTGTTTCTTGAATTCCGTAAAGGTAGGGCATTTTCGTAGAGTCAGTGGTAGTTTGTTCCAGTGAAGTGGGCTCAGGTGGGAGAATGCACAGCCTCCGTATTTTAGGCGTACGAATCCGGCGGAGGCATAGTAAGAATTGATTGCTGGATCACACGTTTCTACTGGGAATATAGGCATTACCATAGTCTAGTCAGCTGATGACCAGTGCATGGGCAAGTGTTTTATGTGACTGGAATGGGAGCTATTTAAAGATCTTTCTAAGAAGACTTATAGTGCCAAAGCAGGTGACACATATGGAGGATATGTAGTCTCGCATTGAGAGTTGATCGTCGATAAGGATGCCTAAATTTCTGGCCATTCTACTAGGTAAAGGAGAGGGGCCTAATTCGGCTGGCCACCAATCCTCAGTCCAGAGACCTTGGGCTTTGCCAAAGAGACAAATTTCGTGCTTACTCCCATTTAGTTGTAGGCAGATAGAGCACATCTAGGAAGCAACCCCCGTCATGCAGGTAGAGAATCTGTGTTTAACATTCTTAATGTCCTGTCTGAATGAGACAACCAATGGAGTGTCATCAGCATATGAGTGTCTCAAAACCAAAGGATTTGATCAGACAGGGCAAAGGGGTTACATGTATATTGAAACGCGTTGGGCTCAGGGAGGAGCACGGGGAAATTCCTTTGTTCAAGGGGAGAGTCCTAGAGTGCAATGGTCCTATAGAGGTTGTTAAGGCTCGGCCTTTAAGGAAGTCAACCAGGCAAGGGCTGAATCCCTGACACCTATCTGTTGCAGACGTTGCAGTAGGATTGTGTTTGAGATGGTATTGAAAGCTGCCGATAAATCAAGCAGCACCAGTATAGCTGGTTGTCCATCGTCAAGTGAAATTCTAATTGTGTCTACTACTGCAAGTAAAGCAGTCTCAGTGCTTTGAGATGGTCTGAAACCGGATTGGGAGATGTCTAACAAATTGTCCTGTTCGAGGTGGACCATAAGTTGTTTGTTACAATGGGACTCTAGTATATTTCCAAGTAGGGGGAGGAGAGATATGGAACGGTAGTTGTTGGGGTCCTTGGGGTCGGCGGTGGATTTCTTCAAGATAAGAGTTACGTAGGCTGCTGTCCTTTGCCTTGGAACCGTGGCTAGGGTCAATGATTGGTTGCGTTGTTCAGTGATGGCTTGGGCAAGATAAGGGGAGAGAAGTGAGATGATTTTTGGAGGAGAGGGATCAGCAGGAGAACCAAACTTAGCCATGGCTAGTGAGTCGATCATTTGGATTAGTGGGATGGGCTCAAAGCAGTTAAGTAAAGCCGAGCAGGAGTAACGTTGTGTAACAGTGGGGGGAATGAGAGTGGATTGAAAATTATGGTAAATAGTGTTGGTTTTAGTTTATAAATTAGTTGCCAGAGCATAGCAGAAGAATTGGGATGCTGGGGTGGGGGGGAGATGAGCAGGCCTGGGGTTGGGCGACGGATTTTAAAATTTTAAAGAGTTCCTTGGAGGAGTTACCGGCTTGGTTAATTTTAAGAACAATATATTGTTTACGAGCAGTCTTTATTTTAGCATGATAAGAGCAAATCATCTCTTTGAGTATTTGTTTGTTAGAATAGTTTTTTGATCAGGCGTGGCTTACGCGCTTGACAAGATGGCGGCTGATAGATGAGCTCTGTCGCCTCACGGAGCTCACGAAGGAGATTTCGGCCACTTAAAGACCTCGTCCTGCATTTCCCAGGCTGGATACACCTCCTGCTGTATGGCAGCACACGTTTATAATAGCGGGTGAGTTTTCAACTCACCATTCAGCTGATTCTACCATGACGTCATCTTCCTAACGCAAGCAGCCGCCATTTTGTTTGCACGGCGTTCGCGTTGCTCAAAAATATGTATTTTGGAAATAATCAAGGGGGAGGTATTAACTTGGATGAGCCTCCTCTTATTTTTTTTTACTTCATCAAATTCTAAATGAAGGAAGTCCTTATGCACCACAGTAGGAATTATATTTATAATTGAATGTCCTCTCGTTAAAAGCAGACAAATTGTCCTCTCCTGTGATTACTTTAGTCTGCGTTGGTTGTTATCGGCATTTGAACAATGAAGACTCTACATACATCTTACCAGAGGCTCTAGAAAGCACCTTCTTGGACGTTATAGGCGATTGGTGCGAATGAACCCTATCCTTCTTTTGCTTAGCATGTTGTTTGAGGTGCACTATTCCCTCAAGGATGGGTAGACCATTTTATTAGCATATAGCCTTTACTGTTACTCTTCTGGTTTCTATTGAGGCAGCCAAATCCTGGGTCTCTCACAAATGACTCGAGCCTGAGAAGATGTGAAAAGATATTCACACGTTGTGAGGTATCTCCTTAGTAGTCACTTCACATCTTGTCTCCAGCATTTTTTCAAGTCTGTGGGTTCCTCCATTAATCTCTACTCTATAGCTTGCTATATGTTATAATCCCGTCATCTGGGATTTGGTTGCGTCATTCATCAATACTGTGACTGAAACATCTCTATATCCTCATTGTGATCTATATCATTGAGCACCTATTTTATGGGAAAGATCTTTGCTACAAAAAAACTTCCTCATAGACAAGTACATTTTGTCAAGATGGCTAGTGACCCACTCTCTCGCACAAAAACATCTTCATCTGGCACTAAACCCAAAAGATTCAAATTGACCCTCCATCTCCGGTCCAGTCATCCTCTAATCTGGTCTTGGACTCAATTTTAGATGAACTACGTGCACTAAAACCGTTCATGAATACCACCAATGAAAAACTACTACTGATTGAGGACCGATGGATCAGCATGGAAGGTAAAATGTCTGAAATGGAACAGCGTATTAGTAATCTTCAAGATGTGGCTACTAAAGTACCCTTACTGGAACAAGAAATTTATAAGCTTAAACTCCATTCCGAGGATCTCGAAAATCGCAACAGAAGGAACAATCTTCGACTGTATGGCCTACCTGAAAATGTTGAGGGTCCGGATCTTCTTTCTTATTTAAAGAAATTTTTGTCTGACCTTCTCAACCTTCAATCTTCGACTTCTCTCAATATAATATCCAGCGGGCACATCGTCTTGGTCGTCCTCAACCTCAATCCAACAAACCACGTGGTATTATTAAGCTTTTTTTAGAATTCACGGACCTGATGCATGTATTAAAAGTTGCCAGAGAAAAACGCCGTCTTGTCTGGTCTGGCCACAACATCTTCATCTCACAGGATCTTTCCAACGCCACCAATGCTGAAAGTAAAGAATTCCTAGCTCTCCATCCACAGTTAAGATCTATGAACATCCGTTATGACATCTTGCATCCTTGTCATGGCAAAATTACCCATGAAGGTGTCTCTCGCTCATTCGAGGATCCATCTAAACTAAGACAGTTTTTGCATTCTATCACTAGAATACCTATGAACACAAATGCTCAGTGTTCTTAAATTGTTAAACAGTTAATGATTTAAAACTCATTATTCCTTGTTGCAGTCTTTGTTCTCTATATTTTATTGTGGCTTATGCGGCCTAAATATCTTATAATATCTTATTTTCTCTATTTTTCTTACCTCCTTCAGGTCCATCTTCCTCCGTTGTTGCTCTTGTTCTTGAGTGCTGACATGCCCGGTTCTTTTTTCTTTCTCTGTATATTTCAGATCTGCCTTTTTGCCCTTGATTTGTCCCTGTTCATCTCTATTTCGTTTATTCTCTTTTCATTTCTTCTTTCCCTGTATCCTCTCTTTCATTTCCCTCTTCCCAGCTTGTTTCCCTTCCCCCTTCTTATATTTGTATATATGATTATTTTATTTGCTTCTTTATGCTCTTATTAATTTCATCATGTTTCCCGTCTTTTATGACCAGTGTCTTTTGTCTCCATTGTTGTTTTTTGCAGTTCTTCATCATTGTGATTATTCCCCTGTTTCTTAAACATTAACATGTTTAATGTTGTATCGTGGAACGTTCATGGTCTGGGTCATCCTGTTAAGCGTCGAAAGGTACTTTCTCATTTATCAAAGCTTGATTGTCAGATTGCTTTTTTGCAGGAAACCCATTATAATGATGTTAAATCTCTTAAACTGAAACGTCAATGGGTGGGTCAGGTTGTTTTCTCGCCAGCTATCAACCGTAAAGGTGGCGTTGCCATCCTTTGTCATAAATCTTTGAAATTACAAATTGTATCTACTGAAAATTATACGAGTGGACGATGGGTAATACTTCATGCCACGGTCTATAATAAACATGTCACCTTTTTTAACATCTATGGGCCGGTTAAATCTGATCTGGATTTTTGGCACAATATTAAACTAAAATTATCTTCAATTACTAACCCTAATATTATTGATGCTGGAGATTTTAATATTTGGCTTGACCCCTTCTCTGATAGGAAATCAGATTGTAAATTTAAACCAGATAAATCTCATAAAGCATTTCAAACTGCTATTGCCTCTCGTCCACTCTATGATGCTTGGAAGACTAGTAATCCCGATAATTATGAATTTACATTCTTTTCTAATGTTCATCATACTATGTCTTGCATTGATTATGTTTTCATCGCTAAACCTTTACTTCCCTCACTCCAATCTTCTGAGATTGGCTCCATTTTTATTTCTGACCACACCCCGGTCTCAGTTTCTCTTGATTTGTCCCTTGCCACCCCCAATCAGGCTAGATGGAGATTTAATAATTCCTTACTATCCAACCAAACTTATATTTTAAATGCTACTTCCTTTATAAAAGAACTTTTTCAATTTAACAAATCAAGTGATTCCTCTGTACGTAACAATTGTGATGCCTTTAGAGCCTTGTTCCGAGCATTTACCATCGCCTACACTGCTAAAAAGAAAAAGTTATTGAACTCCCAATACCTCTCCTCCCTCAATCATATTAAGACCCTTGAACACTCTTACTATACTTCCAAATCCCCTGTTCAACTCTGGGATCTAATCAAGGCTAAATCTGATCTAAACAAATTGGCCACAACTGATGCTTGTAATATTCTATTTAAAATAAAATCCAAATATCATGGGTGTCAAAACAAAACGGGTAGAATGTTGGTTTATTATTTAAAAGTCAAATCAGAAAGGAAAACCATTGGACCTATTCGTAATACCCTCACTGACACTCTATTACACTCCGACTCAGACATCGTTGAGGCATTCCAGACTTATTACCATTCATTATATCTGGAAGACACCCATCCCACCGTTATCGACACTCAGTCATTCTTTGATGGTCTCCCCTCTCCTTGTTCTATTCTGGATGCTATGGCCCTCCTGGAAAAATATATAACTCTTCCAGAGATTTTAGATGCAATTAAATTCTTAAAGAGAGCTAAGGCTCTTGGCCCTGATGGTTTCTCTATTGAACCTATATCCTCTTTTTCATCTTTTTTTGCTCCACACTTACTTCAGCTCTTTACCTCCTTTCTATTGCATTCTAAACCTGAAGGCTCCTTTCTTGATGCTCTCCTTGTAATTCTCCCTAAACCTGATAAAGATCTTTCCCTTTGTCAAAATTATCACCCGATCTCATTAATAATTATGACTGCAAAATGTTTGAAAAAATTCTTGCCTCTAGACTGGAAGGGGTTATACCCCTACTTATTAAATCTGATCAGTCTGGCTTTATTAAGGGTAGGCTCTCCTCAGATAATGCTAGAATGTTTTCTAATAGTTTTACTCTGGGGAGAGGTTATCCTGATCCTCTAGCTGCATTATCCCTCAATGCTGAAAAAGCTTTTGATAGCATAAATTGGCAATTCATGTTCAAAACTCTTCAGTGGTTTGGTTTCTGCCCCAAATTTATTTCGTTCATCAAATTACTGTACTCAGATCCTCGTGCATGTGTAGCTTTTAATGGTCTCTTATCCCCTTATTTTAACTTACACAGAAGTACACAGCAAGGTTGTCTCCTCTCTCCTCTTTTATTTCTTTTATGACTCGAACCCTTTCTTGAACACATTCGCCATAACCCTTTGATAACTGGTTTCCTTCACAATTCCCATGAAATTAAATTGTTTGCTTATGCAAATGATATCCTGATTTACATTTCGAAACCCTTAACTTTCTTATCCCCCTTCTTGCAGGAAATTGACTTATATTCTAAAATATCTGGCTATAAATTAAATTTCTCTAAAACTGAAATGTTACCCTTAAACTCACTTTGCTACCAGTTCATGTTCTCTGACACCAACTTTAAATGGTGTCCATCTAAAATTAAGTACCTTGGCTTTTGGTTTTCTCCTACCATTCCTCAAACTCTTATCCATAACTTTAGTGCTTTGAAAATTAAGATTCAAAACTTACTCTCCTCATGGTCCCCCCTACACTTATCCTGGTGGGGTAGATTGGACACCTTTAAAATGATGATTGTACCGCTCATTTTATGCCTGCTTTCTATGTTACCCTTTAAAATCCCCAATTACTATTTTATCCAAATCAATTCCATCTGTACTAAATTTCTCTGGAACAACAAACCTGCTCGTATTGCTTTAACTAAATCTATCAAACCAAAAAACGAAGGGGGTGTTCGATTTCCTAATTTTAAGCTATATCACACTGCTTTTTTAATCAGACAAGTGTATGCACTTAACAGACAATACCACGATGCTCCGATACCTAGCTGGATTAATTTTGAGCGTTCTTTATTACATGACTTTTCTTTTTATGACATTTGTTTTATGCTCATTTGCACTTTTGTATCTAAGCATCCTATTTTAAAATACTCCCAACACCTGTTACATTCACTGTTTACAGACGGCTCTAACTTTTATCAAGCCTTCCTTGCCTCTTCTATTTGGTACAATAAATTTATTAAGTTTTGCCATAAATCCTTCTATTCAAACATTGGAAAGAGAAGAATATTCTATATGTCCACCAACTCGTATCCTATAACTCCGTTATACCTTTAAATACAATACAAGAATGTTATGATTTACCCTCTTCTTGCTTATCTCAATATTCTCAATTATTACAGACACTTCGATCATTTCTTTCAACCAAACCAACAATACTCCATTTATTCCCTTAACTCCTTTACACAACATCTCTCCTGACTCTAATCCTAAAGCTTCCTTTATATACAACATTTTATCTACTCCTATCTCTGAAAGACCAAAATCCCCAATTGAACTAGCTTGGAAACTAGACCTCTCCATCACCCTTTCATCTAAAAAATGGGACAAATTATGGCATAAAGTTTTTTCCAACTCTAGAGCTGCTAATATTACTCAATCTTTATTTTTTCTATATAATAGAGCTGTTAGAACGCCAGTATTTATACATAAAATCAACCCCTCTTCTGCTCCTCTCTGTTGGTCATGCCTCTCCACCAATGGTACATTATCCCATTTGATATACCATTGCCCTAATTTCCTAAAATTTTGGAAATCCATTTGGGCCAAATATTCCAAGTATCCCATTATCAATTCAAAATGCTTTTCTTGGCTCCATGTCAGTTGATTTTCATGACACAGTCTCATGTTGTGTCAGTGTGAGAAAGTGGGATGTTGGTTGAGGGGGTGAAACCCTCCTCAAGCAATAGCCACAATCCTTCTTGGGGTGAACCACAAAAAGTCACTAAATTAACCTGTGCTTAACTCTATGGTAGCTTGTTTCAAAAGCAGTCAGGCTTAATCTAAAGGAAAGTTGTAAAGTATTAATGCAGCACACAAACAGTAATAAAGCTAAAACACAAAACAGAAAAATTCCACACCAATTTAGAAGAATAGAGTAAAATGTAATAACAACCTCAGAGCATGGGCCGGATACAGGAACCAGGGTAGTCCTGAGGAAAAAGTTACCTTCTAAAGACTAGCAGGAGAGTTCCGTTCGCAGTGGAGAAGGCCGTGAGGAGCAGGGAGAGCATTGCTGTAGTATGAAGAGCAGGCCGGGTTTTGTGGACAGTCAGCGCTGTATTGCGAAGGTCCTGTCAGGCGTCGCGGACAGTCGTTGCTGGAGCTTTGCATTGCTGGTCACCGCAGGCTGTCGCTGCTTTAGAGGGAGTGAAGTTCTCGCATGCCGGTTCTTGCTGGCGGTCGCTGTACCACAAAGAGTCTGGTTCATCAGGAGCTTTGCATTGGTTCGGGACAGATGGCAAGATCTTGGCATGAACTAGCCCATTCATGGTCTCAAAGAGCCCCAAACTTCAGGATTTCTTCTTTTAATCAAGGAGGAGCTCAATTGATGCCACACCAAGGGCTAGGACCTGGACAGTACCTCTTGGGTGTCAGGAAATCACTCCAGCAGAGGCAAGCAGGGCTCAGGCAGTTTTAGTTGCAGGTTGAGGCAGCAGGTCAGCTGGGCAGTTGCACGGAGGCTTGGGGAGTTATGTCCCAGTAGCTCAGAACAGGAGGTCGGACATCTGATCCTTGGAGTCCCTTCAGCCTGGGATGAAGGGGGCAGGTCCAGTAATCCTTCTCAGCAAGCAGGGCAGGCCTAAAGCAGCAAAGTAGCAGGGTGTCCATCTTCTGTAGTATCCACAGATCCAGGAGTATAGTGAAGAGTTGGACTAGAGGGTCCAATATTTATACCTGGTGCGTACTTTGAAGAGGGAGAAGCTTCCCGGATTTTCCCCCTGCAGAGGTGCCTGGAATCTCCTGCTTCCCTGTCCTAGTCCCAATCTGTCTTGAGGCACAATAAGCTAGTGTGAAGTCCTATGTCCTATGACCTTATGCCGAAATCTCCCAGGATCTCAGCAGTCTCATAAACAAAGCGGCAATGAAACAGAAAACACACTGCGTTCAGTGATACAGAAAAAGGCAATAATAACATGGAAACAATAGCAAAATAATACAAAAAATAGGAAGGCTTTCTCAGAATGTGCAGAATGTTGCGCAAATACTTTACACATTGCCTTTAAGTTACGCCTGACTGCTCTGTGCCAAGCTACCAGAGGGTGAGCACAGGTTAATTTGGGGATTGCTGGTGCCTTACCCTGACTAGGATTGTGGTCAGTGCTTGACCTGGACTCACATCCTAGTCAACCAGATACGCATATTCTAACATAATCCTTTTACAGGAAACATGGTCCAACATTCCCTTGCTTAGAGTTGGCTTTCTATGTTATTCCAATTTGGCTATATCATCCTAATCAGAAAGAGCAAAGGGGGCTTAACATCCTGGTTCAAATTTATTCTGAATTTAAAGATTTCCCCTATTGAGGTAAATTGTAAAGCAGTTCAGGCCTTTTTTGTGAGCATTTTAATAATTTCTATTTATTTTTTTAATAAAGATTTTAAGGTCTCTAACAACTTGAACTTTTCCATATTTTTTAATGTTGTTGAAAACCTGCTTTCAAGTAATAGCTCCACAAATCTGCTAATCTGTCCAGATATCAACACCAAAGTCTGCATTAATGCATTTGAACTGAACATGCTTGCAAATAATTCTCATGCAGATTTAATTACCACACATGAAACCGATTCTACTAAATCTATACTATATCTATCCCCATACCCAATTTTTTGGGACGAAGCTGTACCGCTATCCTGGATTAGTATTTATGTCACATAATTGGTTTTTAAGTAGTGAAATGTGGGATGTTAACATTGGGGAGCATAACCCATCTATTATATCATTATATTTATCCACTCAGTCCGTAAGCTGCTGTAAAGTATTTAATTATTTGCCCGCTCCTAAGGCCAATGGGTTAACGTTAGCATGTCAACTTCTCGACCCACCTCTATTATTAGATTCTATGATAAAATTAAACCTTGACATTTTGTTTAATTTGGCATTCTGACTCCTCTAGTACTGATCAATTTATGGGGTCTTACATCTGTGGCAAAATTCTCAGAGCTCTCTTTAAGGCCCAACCACAAGCATCAGAATCACACCCACGTTGGTTTGATGCTTCCTGTCCTCTGGCCAGTAGGTGTTCACAAGAGGCTTTAGCTAGAAAACCTAGATGTAAGAATGAGATCATTGCTAGCCACACATTCAATAATCCACATTGAAACAAAGAAAAAAGGAATGCCAGCTTGTGCACTGGGTACTAATCACTGAGGCCGCAGCACAACATAATCCCATTATTTTTGTTTTGGGCAGCAAGTCAGTTCTATCAAAAACAGTGATATTTTTTTATCCATAGTGAGTACATATATTAGTGAAACACAATGGATTTCACATTTTCAGTTAATTTATAGTTTAAATTAAAAAAATTTAATATTTATGACGTTATTCAAAGTGCAGGTAATGATTTTAAATTATGTTTTACTAATGATGAGGTCACACTAGCTATCCGACAGAGATCAACTGGTAAAGCCCCTGGGCCAAATGGTGAAACAATATACATGTTCAAATGTAACCTGGATTTATGGGACCCTCTTCTAACAAACATTTTTAATAACTGTTGCTCCATTTATTTACCCCTGCCTTAATCTACAGCAATCATAGTTCCCATTTTTAAGAAAGGAAATAGACTTGAACCGTGTTGGTCTAGGCCAATTTCACTCATCAATTCATAAGTGATTTTAGGTAGTGGTATTTTTAAAAGAATCCGGGTGTGGGCTGCCATGAGAAATATTCTGAACTTTTATTATTATGGCTTCAGGGAGCAATTAGGCACTAGGGAGCAATGCCTATATCTTAACTTACTGATAGGCAAGTACACCATCACCAGTCGCCGTACGCTATATCTAGCAGTTATGGACCTCTCTAGTGCCTTTAGCAGGGTAAACCGCTCCAAGCTTTGGCACCTTCTACTAGATTTAGGTCTAAACAATGCAGTAGTCACTTTTCTTGCCAATCTGCACAAGGATTTGACAGCGATGGTGAGGTACAGTCCTAAAGTAGAGCAAAACAAACAGTTCAAGCCTGAGCGGGTTGTCCTGCAAGGGTGTATACTGGCTCCTTTATTTTCTATTCTATATATAAATAATATTAACTATTGTTTGCTGCAAAGTTGTGCACATGTTCGCTCCATCAAGGGATCTTCTATCCAAGTACTGCTTTATGTGGATGATGTAGTGCTTCTGGCATGCACCCCTCGGGCACTTCGGATGTTGGTGGCATTTTATGACTAGCTTGAACCTGAGCACCAACTTCTCCAAATCACAGGTTATGTCATGTGGGCCAGGATTCTTAAACCTACACACATGCAAAATGGGCAGTAACACACTAGAAAAGGTCTATTGTTTTTCCTATTTAATCTGGGAAGGAAACCCATTGCCGCTATGCTTGATATTCATCAGCTACAATCAGTGGCGGCTGGCATGGCTCGTGGGTGGGGGGGCGGGTGCAGGGGGTTGCGGGGGTGTAATAATTTAAAAAAAATAATAATAATAACTTACCTTGCCACCGGGTCCTGCGTCTCTGCTCCTGCTCTCTTGCCTCCGACTTCAGGAACAGGAAGCAGGCAGTCAGGCTCCCTCCCCTAAGCCAAGCACAATGCTGCAATGCAGCGTTGTGATTGGTCTGAGCGCCGTTACGCTCAGCCAGGGGTTGGAGGGGTGGGCATGTTCTCCATGCAGGCTGTAATGCAGTCTGCATGGAGAACAGGGAAAGTGCGCATGACTGGTTTGGGTGCACGAGAGGGCCGACCAAACAGTCATTGAGCACTTAGGAGTGGCAAACCACTCCTCCCCTGCCCTGCTCCGAGCAGAGCTGCCCCAACCACCCACCCGCCCGCCCGCAAAGCAGCACAAACATAAAATGATAATAACTGAAAGTTATGGAGCTGGTTTTGGGAACTTAGGAGCAAGCCTCACTCTTCGGATTCAGATGTTGTATTGTACGGAGCTTATTGTGCTGACCTTAAGGATAATACAGCTTGACAGACATCTGTATCTGCCCATGCGATGGCAACTCTAACCGGACAGTGTCGCATTTTGCAATCATTTTGTTTTTTTTATAAATCTTTAACTAATCATTTTTGATTACCTTTAATGATTTTAATTTATCGTAAAGTGCTTGCGGCTTTAGTGTAAACAGAATCGCCTTTGACACAGTAAAACATTGCAGTATGAAACATTGTTCTTCTTGCACTACAGCGTGTAATTCCTGCCAGATATGTTATGTTGCTTGAAACGTCGGCCCAAATGTCCCAACTTATCCTTAGATCTAAACTAGTTGCTATTATTACAACATTTGAAAAGTCACTGAACAGAAAAAAGGAATTATCAGCTGCCTTCTCTAATTGTTCTTTGTATTGAATCTTGACTTTTGAGCTCGATCTGACCTTCTTATACAAATGACAATGTAACATAAAGTGCGCCATGTCCTCATTCCTGCAAGCACATTTATCCGAGGACGCAGGGTTTCTTCTGTTCTTATTAGCATTCAATAGCAAGCAGCCTCCTCTTGCCAAAGCAAACAGCCTTCTTTCCCTCTGGTTTCCTAGAATAACTGTTCAGCATTGGGTGAAGGATCGAACAGGCCAATATGAGATGGCAGATGAAAATTGCTTAGAGCGCCAATTTTTTGTTTGTGGTTTAAGCTGAGAAATTGCTTCCTTATGATATCATTTGCCCTCTTGTGTGTCAACATGTTCATGTTCGCTGTTATAGGCAAGCCAAGTTTCTCAGCTTCCTTTTCCTATTGAATTAATTACGTATGATGATTTGGTGTTCATTGAGAAACGTTCTTTACAGGCATAATCCACAAACTTTGTGTATTGCGATCTCAATCTTTTTAGTCCATACTTAATGGGAGCCATCTGGCACTGCCTTTACTGAGAAAGTACAATTTAAAAGTCACCTCTAATAGGTAATAGGAATGGCTAAGAAGTAGAACTCCCTTTCTTTGAGAGAGCACACATATATCCAAATAATTCTAACAGTTTGCACAGCTACACACAGTTCTCAAGAAAACTGTCCAATGAGGTTAGAGCAAAATGATACAATTACAAGCATGATAGATTCTCAAGTTTTCTCGATGTTCAAGCTTCTCTCCACATCCTTCAGACTTACACTATCCGCAACAAGATAAGATACCTGGACTAGTGTGCACAATGCAACTGACTCTTGAATGCACTATTCATTAAAACAACATTCCACAAGAGGTACAAAGAAAAGAAAAAATGTCTTCGTATAGGAAAGAAGGCTTACCTAGACATAAAATGTTCACATGTAACAAAGCAAAAATGGCAACTAACATTGACTCTTTACGAAATTTTGGCCTACATTAGTCATAATAAAATGAAAACATAAATAAACAATTTCTCTCTACAAATAGCATTAGTGTGAGTTTGTGTTAATTAATGTCATGTTGATGTAAAACATTTAATATATGCAAAAACATTGCCAAGACTATCATGTGCATGACCTACTAAGAGCACACCTTAAGCAGATTGCCTTCTAGTGGCTCCCATCTTTTCATTTTGCCAAATATATTTGAGAATTACACTTGGAATATAAAAATTGAAATACATTTCATTCAAAAGGCCCCTACCTATCCTTCTCTGTCTCATTGACCTGGTCCAGCCGTTGTTTCAGATCTGTGCATCCACTCGATAAATCCTTGCTTGTTCACTCAGCCTTTCGTCTTTCTGAGGTCAATAAAAAGAGTTCTATTCAGGTAGGTGACAATAAACATTTGTGCCTAGATGCTACAGAGGCTGAACATGCATTTAACAAATTAACATGGTATGTACATTTATCCATGGGCACATTGAAGCACGCACCAATAGTATGGTCTCATTCATATCCAAACTACCAGATTCCTTTTACTATTATGGGCAATTTTGAGTGTAGTAGGCTGGTGTCTGCCTGTTGGCCCGTTGCCTTTTGGGTCGGAGTCCATCGCTTTTACCCACCCAGTGCAAGACCTCCAACAATACCTAGAGATCCATGCAATATTGGTGAGGGTCCCTTTTGGCAAAGTTCTTCTACTAATGCAGTGGAAGCACTGTTGCCAAAAACAAAGTCATGAAAGGTCGCTGAATTATTGTGGCAGGTCCAGGTATATGTCACGATATCATATACTGAAATATTGTCCGACAGAAATATTGTTTCCTAAATATTTTTTTCAAAGATAGTGTGCCAGTAGGTATAGATTTTGTATCAGTAATCCCATGGGATGATATTTTTATAGAATAAGTATCGGACACAATATTTATGACAAACATATTCTAGTAGTACACCACCATTACATTTTATTTTGCAGAAACAAACCCCCAAAGCAGGAGTCTCTTTCTGCAAATAGGTCCACTTTTTTTCTTCATATGAGCAACCACTATGACTGTCATGGATAGGTAAAAAAAGAGTGTTGGAAGTGGCTTCTAATTGCTCTGAAGCCAGTCGCCCTATTGCATACCGGCTGTCAGTAGAGAGTTTCCTAAGGTGAAGTTGGCTGAGGCACTGCTATGGGAAACCCAGTGGTTCTCCAACCTCTAAATGATGTGGGAGAAACTCAAACTCAGCAGGGTAGGAAACCACTGATTTACTGCACTTCTCCTATCCTGACAAATTCCAAATAACTAACCTATCCTCAGGACAGTGTTACTCCATATCTTTTTCATTCTTATGAGAGAAATAAGAGAGAGTCTCAGAGAAAAACCTGCTTGCACCGGCCCTCCAGGGTAAGTAGACATAATATTGAGTTTAAAATATCGTTGTATCATAATATTGTGTTTTTAAAGTCGATAGTCAAAAATATCGTGGTATGTAATATCGATGTCAAGAATATCGATTTAGTATGTTGTTTAAAATATCGTTGTTAAAAATATCGATGTTGAAAATATTATTAAAAAATATTGATTTTTTAAATGTAATGTAGTATTTTTTATAGTATATATTTGTAAATATAATAATATTTTTTAATAAATTGGATATGTTTTATTGAAAAATTGTTTTAGAAGCGGGATGTTGGGTTTATATGGGATATGGGTGGGAAGTGTTTTAAAATGTATTTTTAAATTTGTAGAACATTTTAAGTTATAATAAAGAATTTGATAAATATTATTTAGGAGTGGGATGTTGGTGTTATAGGGGATAAGGGTGGGGAGTGTTTTAAAATGAATTTAAAAATATTTTGAAAAATTGTAAATTAAATTTGTAAAATTAATTAAAAAAAGTTAGGAATGGGATGTTGGGTTTATAGGGAATAAGGGTGGGGAGTGTTTTAAAATATTTAAAAATTCATTTACATTTTTCTTTTTTTAATTTAAAAATATAAAAAACAATTTTAGGAATAGTGGGATGTTGCGTTTATAGATGAAGGGTGTGGGGAATTTTATAAAAATTTTATAAAATCTAAAATATAACTAAAAAAGTTTTTTAAAAATGGAAAATTTCATTAAGAGTGGAATTTTGTGGTTATTGTAGATAAGTTTGTGGAGTGATTTTTAAAAATAAAAAAAAATAAACAAAATATTTAAAATACAATTTTTGAAAAATGTAGTGATTAGATGTCTTTATAGGGGATAAGAGTAGTCATAAAAAAATATTTAAGACAAAAAAAATTAGAAAATGTTTAGGGAGAGGTTTGTTGTGTTTAGATGGGATTAGTGTGGTGTTTTTGGTGAAAATGTGCAATAATAATTTTCAATTTGTTTTTATATCTTTGAGGAGGTGGAATGTTTGTGTTTGTAATTATTATTGTTATCATAAAAAGAAAATTAAAAAATGTGTTGAGGTGTTTATTATTTAATATACAATTTTGTAATTACAATTTTAATTTTAAAAATGTATTAAATTTGATATTATGTATTATATTTTCAAAATTAAAACAAATATTTAATAAATAATTTAATTTTTTTTTAGCATAAATCTTTTCTTGATATGTTTTTAGAAGTGGAAATAGGATAATATATATGTGTAGTGTGTAGCATTTTTTATCTATTAATGTAGTTTGGAGTGGGAATATTATATTTTATGAGTTTATTGTCCAGCACCTTCCATGTGTTAATGTTGTTTGGAGTGGGAATAATAAATTATATATGTTTACTTTCCAGCAACATCCCTGATTTAATGTAGTTTGGAGAAGGAATAGTTAGCTATATATGTTTAGTGTCCAGAACTTTCCCTCAGTTAATGTAGTTTGGAGTGGTAATATTAAATTATATATGTTTACTGTCCAGCACCTTCCCTGAGTTTTTGTAGTTTGGAGTGGGAATAGTATATTTTATGAGTTTATTGTCCAGCACATTCCATGTGTTAATGTTGTTTGGAGTGGGAATAGTAAATTATATATGTTTACTTTCCAGCACCTTCCCTGATTTAATGTAGTTTGGAGAAGGAATCGTTAATTATATATGTTTAGTGTCCAGAACTTTCCCTCAGTTAATGTAGGGGCCTATTACGATGGCAGTCGGAAAACCTCCCTGACCGCCATGGTAACGGGAAAAGACCGCCCGCAAGGCCTGCGATATAACCGCCGGTCGCATTAGGATGTTCCTTGCTCGAAATCCGACCGCGGCGGTCGGATCGCTGGCCTTAACATTGCGGCGGTTGCTGCTGCCCGCAGCACCGCAGCGATGTCCAAATGAGCATGTCCTGCATTTCCCTGCACTGCGTGGCAGGCACTGCACAGTGCCTGCCACCTGGTACAGGGAAATGTAGGGGGGGACCATGGGTACCCCCCCAGTGCACCCACACCCCTCACAAAACATTGGGGGCCCGCAACGGGCACCCGGAAGACAATCACCGCATGCCTTTCCATGGCGGTCTGACCGCTGAGGAAAGGCTGGCTACCACAGGCATCATAATCGTTCCGGCGGAGCCTGCCCTGCACCGCCACCATTATCCCGGTCCTTCTCCGTCCGCAGGGCAGGAGTGCGGATGGCAACCGGCAGAAAAGCGGCGGTCGTAATTTCCCACCGCCACGGTCACCACCGCCATCCTAATCTGACCGGCGGTTTTGCGGCTTGCAATCGTGGCGGATGTCCGCCGCAGGTCCGGCGGTTGCCACTGCCGGCCGGGCGGCGGTCATCCGACCGCCATCATAATAGGCCCCGTAGTTTGGAGTGGGAATATTAAATTATATATGTTTACTGTCCAGCACCTTCCATGTGTTAATGTTGTTTGGAGAGGGAATAGTAAATTATATATGTTAACTTTCCAGCACCTTTAGTTATTTAATGTAGTTTGGAGAATTAATAGTTAATTATATATGTTTAGTGTCCAGAACTTTTCCTCAGTTAATGTAGTTTGGAGTGGGAACAATAAATTGTATATGTTTACTGTCCACCACCTTCCCTTAGTTATATATGTTTAGTGACCAGAGCCTTTTCTGAGTTAATGTAGTATGGAATGGGAAATAGTAAAATATAGTTCTTTATTTTGGAGCAAGATTATTGAAAATAATATATGTTTAAGTGGTAATAGTATGTAATATATGTTTATTAAAATGTTAATTCATAACAGCTATTAAATGTAAGACAATTATTTTATTGCAAATATAGTATAAGAAAAATAACAGAAAGTAAATAGATGACAATATTTATATTGTATTTTTTTCTTTATTTTCATTCAAAGATTCTAGCAAAGAAATTTAGTGAATTGTATTTTATTTACAATCTTTCATATATATTGTACTAAAGCAAAATAATAGTAATTTTTTTTGCATATGTCACAAATTTAGTAAATATTTAGTAAACATTTAAACATAAATAATACAACTTTTTAGGCATAGTAGAAGTTGGTAAATAAGGAGATTTTTACAAACATAAGATGCAGTTATCTACAGTTTTGCATACATTTATTTAATATATATTTTTTGTAACAGTTATACAATTTTTTTATATTGTAAATATGTATTACATAATTATATACAATTTGCATTATTCTTAATATACATTTTGTAAAAATTATTTCGTTGTATTATCTTTTTTATTTTTTTGCAAAATGAATACTAAATAATATTATATTTTGTATAATATTATTTAATTTGTATCAAAAAAATATTATAAAGTTAAGAAAGAATTTTGTAAAAAAATACTTTTAACATTAATAAAAATTTTCAAATTTTGGCAAGCAGTACAATTTCTTTCCTTATAATAATAGGTTATTACAATTTTTTTAAATGTATAATAATAAATATAATCTGTGTTGTAATATTTATTATTATACATTGTACAATTTTTACTAGAATAGAATAAACATTTTTTACATTAGTAATATTAATAAGTATTTTTGAAACTTTTTTTTAGTCTGTTTAGTTAGTTTTGGACATAGTTGTGTTGCAGATTGTTCTAGTCTTAGTTGTTGGTAGCTTTGTTCTTTTTGGATTGATTCTAGTAATTTATGTAGGGTTGGTTGGGTTCTGCCAGTTGTGGCTTGGAAAGCATAATCCCATCCTTCGACAGCGTTATTAGTTTTTTGCTTCTTTGTTTAGGGTACTGTTGTATACATTCCACCATGGAATGTGGAATTTTGGCTGTCTTCTGTGTCCAGATCTGTGTAGCCTTCCTACCCAGGTACCCTCAAAATAGTCTAGTAGGGGACTTAGTTTATGTTCATTAGTTTGGTAATAGGGGCTTTCCATTAATAAATTGTAGTGTTCTGCTACATTAGTTATTGGGACGTAGGCTAGTGCAATTAGCTTTTTAATTTCATATGCAAAATTGCTGTTAGTTGCATATTCTACACGAAAGGTAGATTTTTGAAGGTGTCTCCATATGCATTGATTAAAGTGGTAATAGCAACCTTGTATTGCTGTGTGAGGGTAATTTTTTCAGGATGGTTGACCTTGATTGGTAGGTCGCTCCCCCACCACACAGCTCCGTCTGTGTGCCCTGCTGCTGCCCCTGATTGTGCTCGTTTTTTCCTTTCTGTGCCCCCTTGCTGCCCCTGATTGTGCCTCGTTTTTTCCTTTCTGTGCCCCCTTGCTGCCCCTGATTGTGCTCGTTTTTTCCTTTCTGTGCCCCCTTGCTGCCCCTGATTGTGCTAGTTTTTTCCTTTCTGTGCCCCCTTGCTGCCCCTGATTGTGATCGTTTTTCCTTTCTGTGCCCCCTTGCTGCCCCTGATTGTGATCGTTTTTCCTTTCTGTGCCCCCTTGCTGCCCCTGATTGTGATCGTTTTTTCCTTTCTGTGCCCCCTTGCTGCCCGATTGTGATCGTTTTCCTTTCTGTGCCCCCTTGCTGCCCCTGATTGTGATCGTTTTTCCTTTCTGTGCCCCCTTGCTGCCCCTGATTGTGATCGTTTTTCCTTTCTGTGCCCCCTTGCTGCCCCTGATTGTGATCGTTTTTCCTTTCTGTGCCCCCTTGCTGCCCCTGATTGTGATCGTTTTTTTCCTTTCTGTGCCCCCTTGCTGCCCCTGATTGTGATCGTTTTTTCCTTTCTGTGCCTGTTTCCCGCTGCTGCGCCCCTGCGGCCCCGCCCCCTCACTGCCCATTCGCTGCCCCATTCCCTGCTCCTCCCTCCCACCTCCGCCGAAGGCCACATCAACAGACGCCGATACGACGCCAGCACCCTCCACGCACTCAACCCCGGAAAAGATCACGCCTGCTACCAGGCCACCCCGAAGCGCACCCAAGGGCCCTTCACCTGCCGGAACTGCAGCTTCGCCAGCACCTGCCCCGCCAAACCACCGCCCAGGAAAGAACCCAACTACCTCAGATGCATCCTCCTCAACACCCGCTCCGCCCGCAAACACGCCATCGAACTCTGGGACCTTCTCGACTCAACCTCCCCAGACGTCGCATTCCTGACGGAGACCTGGCTGAATCCCGCTTCAGCCCCCGACATCGCCATTGCCATCCCGGACGGATACAAGATCACCCGCAGGGACCGCACCAACGGAGTCGGAGGAGGCATCGCCATCGTCCACAGGAACACCCTCAGAGTCTCAACCAACACCGACGACACCCTCAGCACCGCTGAACACATGCACTTCCAGATCCACACCGATCCCAACACCACCCTCAGAGGAACCCTCATCTACAGACCCCCCGGACCCCGACCACAGTTCAGCGATTCCATCGCTGACTTCGTCAGCACACACGCCATCGCCTCCACGGACTACATCCTCCTCGGGGACCTGAACTTCCACCTCGAGAACAACAAGGACACCAACTCCACCACCCTGATCGACAACCTCGCCAGCCTCGGACTCAGACAGCTCGTGACTACACCCACCCACGCCGCCGGCCACACGCTAGACTCCATCTTTTCCGCAAGCCCACACGTCTCCTTCAACCACACCTCCGAACCCCACTGGACTGACCACCACTGCATCCACTTCACCTACAGGAAGCCCACCACGCACCACCGCACTGAACAAATGCCTCACCGCTGCTGGAGCAGAGTCACGGAAGACTAGCTAACCACGACCCTCGCCCTGAGCCCACCCGCCGAACCCTCCGACCCCGACACCGCCGCCCGCAACCTCAGACAGTGGATCGACGACTGCGCCAACACCCTCGCCCCGCTCAAGAATACGCCCAACAGCCACACCAGCAAGAAAGCCACCTGGTTCACCGAAGACCTCCAGGCCTCCAAACGAACATGCCGAAAACTGGAGAAGATCTGGCTCCACGAACGGACAGCGGACAGCTACGCCGCCCACAAGAGCGCCACCCGCAATCACCATCACCTCATCAGATCCGCCAAAAGGGCCTCACTCAAAGACCGCCTAGACAACAACGCACACAACAGCAAAGAGCTCTTCAACATCGTGAAGGAACTCTCCAACCCCAGCTCCAACACCAACGACATCCAGCCGTCGCAAGACCTGTGCGACTCACTGGCCACCTCCTTCCACCGCAAAATCGCCGACATCCACAACAGCTTCAACACCACGACCGCCCCGGCAACCACCGAGACCACTGCCCCCACAACCACCAACCGCCTGCTCTCCTGGACCAACATCAACGACAAGGACACCAGCGAGATCATGAACACCATCCACTCCGGTTCACCGCTAGACCCGTGCCCTCACCACATCTTCAACAAAGCCAGTACAGCCATCGCGCCCCATCTCCGGAAAATAATCAACATCTCCTTCGAGACAGCAACCTTCCCGGAAAGCTGGAAGCACGCCGAGATCACCGCCTTACTCAAGAAACCCAAGGCAGACCCCAAGGACCTCAAGAACTTCCGACCCATCTCTCTGCTCCCGTTCCCCGCGAAGGTCACCGAGAAAATCGTCAACAAACAACTGACCCGCTACCTCGAGGAGAACAACATCCTGGACCCTTCCCAGTCCGGCTTCCGCAGCAACCACAGCACCGAAACCGCCCTCATCGCCGCCACCGATGACATCAGGACCCTGCTAGACAACGGAGAAACAGCAGCCCTCATCCTCCTGGACCTATCAGCCGCCTTCGACACGGTCTGCCACCACACACTACGAACACGCCTTCACGACGCCGGGATCCAAGAGAAGGCCCTGGACTGGACCACATCCTTCCTTTCCGGCAGAACACAAAGCGTCCGCCTCGCCCCCTTCCGATCCAAGGCCACCAAGATCATCTGCGGCGTACCCCAAGGCTCCTCCCTCAGCCCAACGCTGTTCAACATCTACATGGCACCCCTCGCCCACGTCGCCCGACAGCACAACCTCAACATCATCTCCTACGCCGACGACACCCAGCTGATCCTCTCCCTCACCAAAGACCCTCACACCGCCAAAGCCCACCTCCACGAAGGAATGAAGGCCGTCGCCGAATGGATGAGGACCAGCCGCCTGAAGCTGAACTCGGACAAGACGGAGGTCCTCATCCTTGGTTCCAACCCTTCAGCCTGGGACGACTCCTGGTGGCCAACATCACTGGGAACAGCCCCGCCACCCACCGACCACGTACGCAACCTAGGGGTCATCCTCGACCCCACCCTCTCCATGACTAAGCAGGTCAACGCCGTTTCCTCATCCTGCTTCAACATCCTCCGAATGCTCCGCAGGATCTTCAAGTGGATCCCCACCGAAACAAGAAAAACAGTCACCCAGGCCCTCGTCACCAGCAGGCTGGACTACGGAAACGCCCTCTACGCAGGAACGACGGTTAAGCTCCTGAGACGGCTGCAACGCATCCAGAACGCCTCTGCACGTCTTATCCTCGACATCCCCCGACGCAGCCACATCACACCCCACCTGAGAGACCTGCACTGGCTCCCTGTCAACAAGAGGATAACCTTCAAGCTCCTCACCCACGCACACAAGCACTCCACAACTCCGGACCAGCCTACCTCAACAGACGACTCAGCTTCTACACCCCCACCCGCCAGCTCCGCTCGACCAGCCTCGCCCTCGCCACAGTCCCCCGCATCCGGAAAACGACCGCCGGCGGCAGATCCTTCTCCCACCTCGCCGCCAAGACCTGGAACACCCTCCCCACCAACCTCCGACAGACCCAAGACCTACTGGCCTTCAGAAGACTCCTCAAGACCTGGCTCTTCGATCAGTAGCAGCACCACCCCCCTCTTCCCCCAGCGCCTTGAGACCCTCGCGGGTATGTAGTGCGCTTTATAAGTGACATGATTGATTGATTGATATCATTGACTGTTCGAAGTCTATGATAATTTTTTGTGGGTAGTAGTTATTAGTTTCTTGCTTTACTTTTGTTAGGAGTTCTACATAGGTAGTTGTTTGATTCTTTGGTAACAGGGTATATATAAAGGTTATGTTGCTATTGTGATACTGTCCATGGATTGTGTATAATTGGTAACATGGTTTGGGACATATTTTAAATGTTCCATCCATCATCCATGTTTTGTAGTTTAAGTAGGTTTGTGGGAGTTGCAAATATTATAATCCTTTTTTATTAGATTAATTATCATAAAGAAGGAATTGCTCTTCATTATGAGTTAGAGTGAGTTCAGGTGGTATTTGAACTTCACTGAAAGTTTTGGGGGCAGGTGGGGTGTTACTAGTTGACTTTTTTGTTCTAGCTATTAATCTTTTTAACGTTGAAATGGAGGGTAATTGGCCAGTTATGTGTTCTGGAACTTGGGGTAGGATGTCCTTTAGTATTTGAGTTGTAGGTTTTTGAGAGCTAGTACTAGCTTCCTTAAGAGTCTCTAAAGTGTCTCTTATTCTATTTCTGCTATGTTAGGGGATGGTTATGTTCTTTACATTTATTACAGTAGTTTCTTTTGTTGTAGCTCTCCCATAACATGCATTTGCATAATATTTGCTGCATTTCCAATTCATTTAGTCGCCTGTTTGTTTTTCTTGGGTGTAGACATATCCCATATAGCATAATAAAAGTTTTCCTTTTTGTGAAGTAATGAATTTTGCATCTTCAGTCATTTTGATGTTTTAACTGTTATGAAAAATATATATAACATTTTTTACATATATTATAAATGTTTTTATTGTATTACAGATTTTTATAAACAAAACTATACTTACATGTTTTAATCTGTAGAACTTTTTCGACGCTCAGATGTTTTCTGCTGGTGCTTGGCTTTAGTGTTTCATTTTATTTTCTGTAGAAAAATATATAATTTTAATTCATTTGTTTAACAGCATTTTCTGTATTTTGGGGTTTGTGCGGTTAGTGGGGTGTTTGGGTTGGGATTAATAGTTGTTGGATTAGTATAATATTAATTTATACTTACTTTTTTGCAAAGAGGTTTTTTGATGTTGTTTGTAGTTAGTTGAGTGTCGTTTGGAGTTTCTGTAGAGGAGATATAATTAAAAAAATATTACATTACTAATTTAATTATTTAAAAAAAACTTTACTTATCTTCTATTAAGTTATAACATTAGCTTTATATTTTACTTACTTTGTAAAATTGAAATCTGAGTTTTCAATGTGGAAGTGCGATGTTGTAAAAGCAATCCGGCAGAGATTTTCCTTATTCTTGTGTTTGCTGTTGTAGCATAAAATAGTGTTAATTTTTCTTTAGTTTATAAAGTGTTTGTCTAATTGTTCTTTAAATCTTATTGGGTTATTTAAGTTATTTAAGTTGTAGGTGCTTTTCATTGGATGTTACTAATCTTTGTAAATTATTTTGGCAGTTGTTTCCTTATTTGGGAAATGCTAATTAATGTTCAGTTAAACTTTTTTTATTATTTGTTTATTTAAAAATATGATAGTATATTATTTGTAATTTATATTGTATTTAAAGTATGAAATTAATTATTTATTTTTTAAATTCTGTTTGTAAAGAGGAATTAATTTGGTGGTGTTTCTTATGTTAAAGTTATTTTTTTAATTTATTTATTTTTTATTCTAATTGTATATATTTAATATGTTGTGTGTGTTTGTGATATTGTTTATATTTTATCTGTTATGTATTGTGTTATTTGAATTATTTTTAAGGTGTTGATATTTTGGTATTGACGATAATTATGTGGTCTATATTTTTGTTTTTGATATTTGTGTTATTTTGTATGTTTATTTAATGTTACTGATATTAGTTTTAAAGATATTATTGATTTCGATATTAGTTATATCGATGTTTGTGTTTGACAATATTTATGTTCCGATATTTGTGCATTTTTTAAAATAAGTATAGTATATCGATATTTATGGTATCGATATTTGTGTCTCGATAATTTTGTATGTTGATATTATCAGTGTCGATATTATGTCAGTGATCCACCCTCCAGTGGAGGCAACCCTGCAACATCTCTGATTATGTACTAGCACTTAATGCACATCCCCAAAGAGCTCTCACTAATGAATAAACGAGTGGCCATTTACATTTGGCAAGCACTGTTCTTAGTATATGTGGATGTATGCATTGGAACTTATATAATATGAAGCTAGCTGGCTAGCAAGTGACTGCTGCAGGTATTCACAGGGAAAGGGGGATTCAGGATTGTGGGCAAGTATAGATGGTTTTCCTTGAGTGTCAGCACAAGGTATGGAAGAAGGTTAGTGTTTCCTCATTATGCGTCATATCACAGTGGTTCTATTCAGTTTCTATTTAGAAAAGCTTATTCTTGGTACGTTACATTGTCTATGGGTGCATGGGTGAATATGGGGTATCTCAATATAGGGTGTTTTTATGAGGGGCCCCATTCTGTGATATTCTTCCAAAGAAAACAATTTGAGTTTATCTGCTACTCATCGTCACAGCATTTCTATTGCATCAAGGGTAATTGTCCGTCTCACTATTAATGGCTTCTTGGTCCAAATTCCTATATGATCTTGCAGGTGTATAGCTTACTCTTAATTTTATGAGAATCCTGTATGGTGTCTGCAGATTAGGGGTTATCCCAGTGTACAAATTCACCGAGGAGGGTTAATCTTGAGACCTTATACCAACCCATGCAAGTATGATCATTGGGTCTAATTCCAAGATTATGATGTGCATGTCAGTGTAAACCAACGCTTCTACTGCTACATGTCATTATTTGTGTCATCTAGACATGTAAATGAATATATTTAGTTCTCTCTTGATGTTCTGTCTCTGAAATGGTGTCTTGACTCTGCCCTTCACCTTTTCATGTTTTAATGTGAAAGTAATTGCAATGGTTATGCCCAATGCGAGTCTCTTACTCGCTGTGTCATAGGTGCCAAAGTTTCTCCTCGCTGAGGAAGCCCAACAAGGCTGAAATCCTTTTTGGCTAGCTTATGTTCCCATTAGAAGGGTGTGAGAAGCTGGCCATGTTTATGATGTCCACTTATGTAAGTGGGCACCCTGCACCAGTCCAGAAAACTCTTATGGTGATTTAAGAGGTCTTAGACAACCTTAGAAAGCTCTCTAAGTGGTAGCTGTGGAGATCAGCCTTCAGGCTTAGTCAAGAAGGAGTGTAAAGCAGCTTGTTTTACCAGAATGCAATCATATCTGTATAGATTAAGTGAAAAAGAACCACACAAGGTATGTATAAAAATATGTTTTTATTATATAATACTCTTTAACACATACAACTATCTCCTACCCGGAGATATTCACAATGCACACAATACTTTGCATAGAAATCAAGTAAATAGCATGAAATACACAGTAGACACCAGGAGGGGACCAAACCATATACTAAGAAAATGGTATAAGATCCACGACTCAGGTCAAGATAATGTTGAGAGGATGTAAAAGTGCTGTGGCCCCAAGGAACCATCCAAGGTGAGTGACTAGGAACCCACGAGAGCGTGTGCAGTGTGGGAACACCACTGCGTGCTCCGTACAAATCAATGTGTAAGTCGCTGTTGGAATTTTAAAGATTAAGGACCCTTCCCAGTGGACCCTGAAGAAACCCTCTGGAAGATAGAAGGTTGAAGAGCCACCCCACCCGTGGATACCCTAGTACCCACGTTACCTACACCAGGGAAGCCGGGTGCATAGGTGTGAATTGGTGTCGGAAACCGCTCTCGAACCCAATGGAGGACTTCAGGAAAGTGCAGCTGCTGGAGAAGGAGAAAGTATCCGGTGGAATCTGAAGGTGGATTCTAGTTGAGAGGTACCTGCAAGCAGAGGGGACAGAGTCTATGTCACTCAGGAGTGACCAGAAGATCTAGAAGACAAATGCCCACCAATGTCCGGAGTTGCAGGAGAGTTGACGAGAACATTGACTCTGCAGCTGTGAGGACTAGGCAATGCTGAGGAAGACCAGGAGCCATGTACGAGCTGTCCCATGTTGGATGTCGAGTGCTGAGGGATCATTGTCCGGCGGGAGCACAAACAAGCCTTGGCAAATGCAACCAAAGCAGAAGTCGAAGAAAGTGCAATGTCGGGACCAGCAAGGTCCAGGGGACTCACCACAAGCAGGGGAGTCAGGATAGACCCCGAGCAATCAGGGGAACCAAAAAGAAGCAAAGATGACCCTCAACAGGACCCACTGGCTGGAGGCACTTGAGTTGCAAAGTGACCTCGAGCAGCTCACAAAAAGATGCAGTCCACGATGCGATGTGGATGAAGACTTTGGTCACTGGAGATGCTTGAGGTTGGGGCTACTTGGAGCCCAAAGATCTTGTTGGAAGGAAGTCAACAAGCCTTTGCAACTTCAAGTCAATGCAATGCACAGGGGTTCAGTTCCTGCGGCTCCCACGATGGACACTGGCCTCAAACTTGGTGAGAGGGCAAAGAAGGCCTCAAGAGCTGTGGAGAACTACTAAATGTGTTGCAGAACCTTTCAGAGTCCATAGGAGCTCAGGATCAGCAGACTGGTCAGCTTGGTTGTGGTGCCTGCGAATGCAGGAAAGTGACTCCTTCACCTCAAGGGAGATTCCTTCAGGTGTCTTGGATGCCCACATGCCTTGGGAGGTTCCTGTATGGTGCACAGGCCTAGACGAAGCAGCAGATTGAAAGGGGGATGAAGTTGAGTGCAAACGTCAGTCCAGCGAAGTCCAGAGTGCCCAGACAGTAGAAGTAGAAGTGGTGTCTGAATTGAATTTTGTCCAATGATGAATCTAGGGACCTACACCCAGGTAAGCCCTTAAGTACCCTCAGGAAAAGGTTGGGACGATTCAGGGGACCATTTTGTGCTGTCCGGGTCTGGAAGGCAGGCACCAGGAATAATGAGAGCCTAACGGAGGGCTCTTCCAGTGCTTGGAATCATACCTGGTATGATTTTAACATGTTTGATACCAAACATGATAGTATTCATTGCAGCCAATTTCGAGATGGTCATCACTTAATTACGCGGTGCCCCTCTATATAGTATATGGCTGCTTCACTTACAACTCGGGAGAATGGACTCCGTAGGCTGTAGGGGTGTCCTGCTCATGCAGGGGAACCCTCACACCTAGAATCAAGCACCCTACCTTCAGGGTTGCAAAGGCCTGCTATAGGGGTGACTTATAGGTTTTAAGTGCAGTGACCCTAGATATAGGAAACCTATATCTTTAGTAAGTGGTGTTAGCACGAGCTTACACAGGCTGCAATGGCAGGCATGTAGTTCCATTTTGAATGGTCTCCCATGGGTGGCATAATGCATGCTTCAGCTCATGAGGGACCTCTGGGGTACCTATGCCCTGGGTACCTTAGTACCATATACTAGGGACTGATAAGGGTACCTCAGTATCCAATCTGGGATGTACCTAAGTACTGAACATCACAATTTAAGGGAGAAAGCAGATAGACTGGGGTCCTGATTAGCAGGATCCAAGTCAGACTAGTTAATAACACCATAGCACTAGGGAAAAAGTGGGGGTAACCATAAAAGCAGATCCTACTTTTCTACAAAGTGTGTGGAGCAGTGGGAAAAAAATGGACTGGAACACAACCTGGGTGTTGGACTTGGCCCTTGTGGCAGGTTCACACCTAAACTTTTTGCCTGTCTCCTAGCCTTTTCCCTGTGTAGTGTTGGTGGTTTTAGGCCTCTGCGCACTTTAGCACTGTGTCCCAGTGTAAAGTGCGTGCGCACTCTGAGTGCGTGTGGTGAGATGGGCCTGCCCTCCCATAGGAATGCATGGGGGATATGTGTGTCCATGGTAATTCCTGGTGTGAGAGGAGTGCAGGGTCGAGTTTAGTATGTGCGAACTCGTGAGAATAAATGCTGCGCAATGGTGTGTGCAGATTTATTATGACTGGTGTAGAAATGCCACTTTTAGAAGTTGGCATTTATGTGTGCTCTGTGTCTGCCTGCCTGATGTGGATTACATGTCTGGCTTGTGAGTGACAGGGGCTGGGAGGTGTGTGTGGCTCCAGGAGGGGCAGGGTGAGTCAGCGCAGGGCTGAATAGGGAGATCAGCATCTAGATGGGAGGGAGGAGTTGCACCTGGGACCTGAATAGGGCTGTGCCTTCCCTCCACAATGCTGGCTCCACCCCCTGTGGTGCGTCTGATGTCCCTAGCCTGTCCTGTGAAAGGAGAGAGGAGCTGAGCAAAACAAAGTGCTCCAAAGCTCCCCCAAACCAGTTGCATCTGGTTTTTCCCCAGCCCTGTGCTATGTGACAAAGGAAAAGGGTGTATAAAAGAAGGGGCTGTGACCCCATGAAAGTGTGCTCTGCTGTGCTGGTCCTGAGGCTGGGGGCTGCTGCTGCTGGCCTCCAGGAGGAACCGCCACAAGGGACTGCCTCCCTGCTGGAGGGCCCTGTGTGCTGGCCTGCCTGAGCCCAGCCTTGTGCCCCCTGGACCTTGCTTTTATTCTGGGGAAAGGTGCTTCGTTTTGTCCCTGGACTTTGACTCTAGCGCCTTGGGAGCGCTTGGCTTTCATTTTTGAAGAGAGCTTTGCTCTCTGCAGCGTAGGAGCAGCGCTTCTAATTTTAGCTGCAGCCCGGAGCTGCGATCATTTTAAAAAGGGAATCCCCGGCGTGGAGATTCCCCCGCAATCCTCTGTATTTCTGGAAGCGGGTGCCCACCCCGGTTTATGGCCGCCTTTTGAGCTGTTGTTCTAACAACGGGAGCCTACCCCGCGTCGTGGTGTTTCGCCGGGTGCCCACCCCGCTTGTGTGTGGTGAAGGCAGGCGGGAGCCCACCCCGCACTGCGCAAAGGAGAGAAGTCACCGCGCAACCCGAGTTGCCGAGTCCTGAGAGCGGGTGCCCACCCCGCATTGCCGCAGAGAAAAGAGAAATACAGCGGCCCGACCCGGAAGCCAGGCAGAGTCAGCCTGACCGGGGGCGGGGCCACGAGAAGGAAGCAGTCCGGAGCCTCGCAGGCTCCATACCGAAGTCCTGGTTCCGAGAAGGGGGACCGGGTGAAGCGAGGCGCAGTGAGAAGCGGGCTCCCGTGAGTGAGGGAAACCCCGGAGACTCGCCCGGCCGTCTGCCAGGAAACCCTGAGGCCTGCGGGAGGAGGCAGCGCGACGCACGCAGGGCTCCGTGTGGTGAGAGAGCCCTGCATGTGGAGGAGGCCGGGCGAAGAGCAACGTTGCCGCCTGGGACCTAGAGGAGTCCTGAAACGGCCCGGTGAGTGGGGGCCGGTCGGGCGCATGGTTGGTGGCAGTGTTGGTTCGCCTCCTTTTGTGTTCTGCTCCTACAGCTGCCCCGCCGGACAGAGGGCAGCTGCACCGTGGGGGCAAGTTGTGTTTCGGAGTCCCGGTGGGGCTCACGAGGCACTAGTGGTGCCAGTGGCTGATCTTTTCTTCCCAGCTGCACCGCCTGCTAGAGGGCAGCTGCAACGGTGGGCATAGTTGTTTTCTAAGAGTCCCCCGAGTGGGGCTCCCCCTAAGTCACAGGGGTGCCCACGCTGATTTCTTTTGGGGGCTGAACCTAAGCCCCGCATTGGAGCTCCGGCGAAGGGAGCTAAGGAGTCCCAGTCTTTTATTTGCACCTTTTGCCAGCTGCCCTGCGAGAGCGCAGGTAGCTGCAACCCTGGGGGACAGGTTCATTTTAAATTGCGAGTCCCAGAAAGGGGCTCAGGGGGCACGCTGGTGCCCATGCTCAGTTTCACAGCTGCCCAGCAAGTAGTGGGCAGCTGCCACGTTTAGGCTCGTGCAATTGCGCACTCTTATTTCGCTGCATGCGCAGCCAGCCCTGACATTCTGGACGTTGGGCCTTTGAGCCCCTGTGAGAGGCCAGTTGGCCTGGGGCCAGGGTCAGTGCGTTGTGCCCCCGATTGGGGCACACTGTGTTTATGCTTACGAGGCCTATTGCCTCATGTGATTATTGCATAATGAGGTTGGTGCATAACGTGTGATGCTAACGAGATTTATGCCTAATGTGATTTAGGTGTCCCATCTTTTATGTTACAGGATCTCGTGCTAAGTTCCTAACTTTACCGGTAATTACTGGTTGTGGTTTACATTTTACTTACCTGTTCTGATGGTTCTGGCCTGGCCTGGTCCTGTATATAATTCCCCTGTGAATTCCCCTGTGAATATTGCCTAGTGCCAGTTGGCACAGTGTATATTATGTGATTATGTTTCTACGGTATTTATGACAATACAAAGGCTATTTTTTATATAACCTGGTGTGGAGTTCCTTTTGTGGTGTGCCTAGT
Source organism: Calotriton arnoldi (assembly GCA_963921515.1). Lineage (NCBI taxonomy): Eukaryota > Metazoa > Chordata > Amphibia > Caudata > Salamandridae > Calotriton > Calotriton arnoldi. The sequence continues at coordinate 103,523 of CAWUFW010011275.1, forward strand.
GTGTTGCTGCTGTGTGAGTGTGTTGCGCAAACGCTTTACACATTGCCTCCGGGATAAGCCTGACTGCTCGTGCCAAGCTACTAAGGGGGTGAGCAGGGGTTATCGTCGGCATGTAACTCCCTCGCCCTGACTAGAGTGGTGGTCTCTGCCTGGCTCTGGCGCAAGCCTTAGCCAACCAGAGATCCCATTTCTAACACTGGGCTTATAGATGGGACTTTTCAAAGCGTTCCACCCATACCTCTGATTTCTAAAATTGTGTGCCTGACTGCCTGTGGTGCCACTGTTATATTTCTCTTGGTGTAGCAATAGGGTGGGAAGAGTGAACCAGAACAAGGTATACACCAATGATTTAACCTTTCTGTGCATAACCATGAAGCAGTCCTGTACGACTAAATACCAAGTGCTGTCAAGAATGCTCTCCCCGCCGTGCCCCCCGGGAGAGGGAGGGCGCTGCTAGGCCTGGGCAGGAAGGGCCAGCCGCTCCAGGGAGCGCCTGCCCCCTCCCGGACCGGGAAGATGTCCGCCTCCACCGGGGAGTGTATGGTGAACCGGCAGAGGAAGCTGGAGGCCTTCATCCGGGACCCCAAGTCTCCCATCAATGTGGAGAGCCTGCTGACCCAAACCACCATGGCCGCTGGTTCGGCGGGGATACCTCGCTGAGGAGGGAATGTGAGCTAGCGGCTCCCCCCGCCGACCGCCACCTACTTTCAGGACTGTACTCTTTTTGCTTTGTTATACTGCGGTCCCATCCCGGATCTTCCTGCGACGCCTGCCGGATCAGCCGACCGCCACCTACCTTCAGGACTCGACTTTTTGCTTCGTGTACTGCAGACCCCTCCCGGAGCATCCCACAACGCCTTCCTGATCCACCGTTGAGACGTGCTAACAGCAGTTTGATTACTCCCTCCAGTCCTCTGGCGCTGACACGCTCTCGTTGAACGCAGGATGGCAGAGTCCCGAGAGGGTCCGACTGCGGTGCTTGCAGCCTGACTGAGCTCCGGATTCCATCCTGAGCGGCTGTTCCCCAAAAGGATGGCCTCTCAACGACTCTCAGGCCAATTTCTATGCAAGGAGCTACCCATTCATTTCTTACCTTTAATAGCCCTACATGATCTGCGGGGCGATCGATCCCTCAACCCTGCCTGACCCTAAAATGGCGGCCGCACTAGCAGCGCTTGCACATTACCAGTTCTTTTTTATTTTTCAATTGTGCACACGTCTAGGTGAGTTAACGCTGTGCCTCACTCGTGCCAGATCCATAACTCTTCGCTTGCCTGCTGCCCATTTGTTGTCTGGGTATTATAACGATCGCAACTGACCTCAACATTATTGACTCTGTTCTCCCTGCATATAAGATGGCGCCCGCCCAGTGGTAGCCTGACATTCCACATCATTTGTGATTGTACCCTCCGCAGCCATGCACATCAGACCTGATAATGCATAAGCCTGCCAAACATCTCCCCATCGCGTTGATGGATCGCTCCGGAGTACAGGAACTACTGAGGGAGGCATGGAATGAGATGCTGCACGGTACCCCCACATTACCGAGATTACCTAACGCGATGACTGAATTTGACACTGGACTTAATGACCATGCTCCCCCTTCTGGGCTTTGGGGCCTGCTTACTCTAACTTCTTGGGCACCCACGAGGTACTTCTCTTACACTGCCGATCTGCCAGAACTGATCCGCTTCCCAGCCCCCTGTCTCCACACCCTTCCCCATTCCTCTATTGAGGACTTGTTCTCATGTGTTTGACTATGCAACTGTAATCTAATGCAACCATGAAAAATTGTTTTTCTTGTTATCCCTGACCGCTGAGACTTGAGCAACATGGCTGATGCCCGGTGGAGCTGCTAGACATCTGTTGATCTGATTGGCCCTGATTCACCCCACTCTGCTGTAACCTACCCAGCCGGACATTGGGCACAGTTCTCCCCGTCTCCCCGCTGTGTCTCCTTCCTCCCCCTCCCTGTGACGTATTATTGTAGTATTATTTCTTTGCCTATGTTTTACTATGCCCTGGTTAATGGATGTAATTTGTAACTTGTAACGCAACGATCCTCATGTAAAGCGTTCTGATACCTACGGGTCTAGCCAGCGCTATATAAAACTCTTCAAATAAAAAATAAAAAAATAAATAAAAATAAAAACAATTGTTGTATGCAAAAGAAGGGGGGGGGGCTAGGATCTAATGAAGGGCCAGTTCCCACGCTCCAGAATAATTTATCACTAATACAAGAAGGTACTGTTCCTATAGTGGAAAAGGAGAAAGCAGTTGGAGAATCCTAGGGGATCCTAATTATTTTTCCTTGGTGCCCTCACACATCCAAAGGATTCCATGCTTCATCATAGGGCATGCTCCTCGTAGGGCCAGTGCTGCAATGCCCTAGGTAGCCTGGATGAATGGGTGCGGTCAGGTCACCACACCCATTTATCCAGGCTACTTTGGTCTATTGAGCCCTTATGATAGCCTCTCTTCATTAGTTTTTACCCTTTATGGGGAACCACCATATTAATCATACTTCATGCACCCATTCCACCCTACACGTTGTAGGTCCTCATACATACATGCATCATTACAGCTAAAAATAAAAAGATCTCTGATACAGTGACCCTTCGCGGGGCCCGTAGGAATTGCAGCACAGGCCCTACAAGGAGCACACCCTATGATGAAGCATGACATCCTTTCGGATGTGTGAGGGCACCAAGGAATAATCATTAGGATCCTCCAGGTTTCTCCGAACGCTTTCTGCTTTTTCACTGTAGTAACAATTGTGCCAAGAAGATGTCTGCTGTTTAAGGACCTAGTCTTACGGACCAATGACAAAGTGGGTGCACTGATTAAATCATCAGTGTAGGAAGGTGCCCTTTTTTGACATGGTCACCCCCACTTTTTGCCTAGTATCTGATAACATTTTGACAGAAGGCCACTTGGTTCCTGCTATCCAGGTCCCCAGTGTCAGATCTCTTTCCCTAAAACTGTACAATTGTTCCCACAATTGGCAATACCTTTAGCACCCGCTGTAAGTCCCTAGTAAATGGTACCCCTGGTGCCTAGGGCAAGGAGGCTAAAGAGGGCCTCTAAGGACTGCAGTATGCATTGTGCCTTCCTAAGGGACCCCTCAGCACCAACATGCAAACTGTCATTGCAGGCTGCATGTCATGGTGCAGAGAAAAGTGAAGACACGACATGTTACACCTCCTGTGTGCCATGCCTAAAGACACTGCATGCAGTATAGGTAAGTTACCCCTACAGCAGCCCTTACAGCCCTAAGGCAGGGTGCACTATACTACCTATGTGGACATATCTACACGAGCATATTTGCCCCTGGGCTGTCTAAGTCGATTCTTAGATATTAAAAGTGAACAGGGAAGCCATTTTGAGAACATGTGCTGGGCCCTGGTGTTTTTGAGTACCCCAGCTAATTAGAGTATCAAACATCTCGTATGAATGAGCCCACACTGATTCCAGTCATGGATTTATTAATACATGCACCCAGAGTGCACCTTAGAGGTGCCCCCTGAAAGCCTCCCTACTACTAGTGCACTGGCTGACTGATGCAGACCAGCCTGCCACCATAGACAGGCTTCTGACCCCCTGCAGATGAGAGCCTGTGCTCTCTGAGGGCAGAAACAATACCTGCTCCGGCCGGAGGTGTTGTCACCTCCTCCAAGCAGGATGATCAGCATATCAAGGCAGGAGGCATGAAAGGCCTTTGCCACCTTTGATATGCGATCCAATGCTTCCCCGGATAGGGGAAATGCCACCTCCTGGCCTGGGCCCATTTGGCACAAGGACATGTGAGAAAATTAGCCAGCCAGGAAGCATGTTCCCCCCTCAGGCTAGTTCCAGCCCTAAGGTGGGCTAATCGAGGTGAATATAAAACATATAATTCCACCATCTTGTTTTTGGCACTCCCCTTAATGCCCCATAACTGAGGATTTAGGGGCACCCCTGATGCCCGGAAATCAGATTCAACTGATCAAGAAGAAGAGGACAAGAGAAAACTTAGAACTGAAGACTGCTGAGGACTTTTGGTGCCAAACCCTGCCTGAGCCAGTCTTGACAATTATAACCAGCGACTCGTCCTGCAGCTTACTAGCTTCCAGGAACCCCGGGAAACTGCTGGCCCTTCGCAAATTGCCAACAATCTCCCTTGGAGTAGAGGAGATACTCCCCTGCAGTCTGCAAGTACCAAAGTTGCAAAATCTGGTTCATTGAGTTGCTTCTCTGCAGCCAGACTGATGCAGCTGCACCCCAGGAAGAGGTACCTGTGCTTCTGATGGTCAGATCTGTCCCCCCACAAAGTGAGAGGACACCAGGGCTGATCAGAGCACAGGACCAATACCCGGGGTATTGCTACACCGAGACCGAGCAGCTGTCGAGTGATGTCAGCACCACAGAGACCCACTTCTCGAGTGGCCCAGCAGTCCTGGTTTTTGTGCCCTCAAACGGTGCTACAGACAATCGCATGGGCCTAGGACACACAGAGCCCAGCTGACCTTTCTACTCTGCACCCGAATGCCCCAGCCCAGGTACTGATGAACTGGCTATGCCCCTTTGTTCCCAGGACCCTTGTGACCCAAGCACCCCATTAGGAGCTCCCGGACTTGTCCCCAAGTCTGCCTCTGCAGCCTGTTTCTAGGTGGTCCCCCCTTCTTTCCACCGGCGTAGCTCGCACAGCTACCAACCCGACCAGCATCTCTGCACCCAGATGCCCCAGGGCGGGTAACGAGTAACTGCTGTTGGTACTTTGGAAGTGAGCCCCTTACAACCTTAAGTCCCAAAGGAGACTGCAGAAACCAACCATAAATTACAATATGCAACATATGCCTTTTCTCCCATAGGGAAGCATTGCTTAGTAAAGATGCATTGAAGTGAACTATTTACTTACCTATAAAAATTCATACCTGCAAAAGTACTTGCTTGACTTGAGAGTCCTATGCATGATTCAACCTGCCATCTAGTCCTGGTTCTATAATTGCAGATTGAAGACAAGTTTGTAAATACACCATCTAATGCTACGAGAGAACAAGTTTAAGCATAAATGACATCATAAAATTGACACCATTTGCAGGAAAACCTTATAAGCCATTGACCTTGCCTAATAACTAAGAAATCTTCCCTGCTGAAAAACATTCCAGTGCCATAATTCAGCCTTCCAGTGGGAACTGACCAGCTGTCAATCCAGTTTGCATCACAGCCCATGCATCTTCATCTTCTGACCCTGACAATATGGATTCAAAGTGCCCAAATACCTATGTTTGAAGCTGCTTTCCTGATCTGAGAGAACATATTGGCATTTGCCACCAAAGGCAGGCTCTAACACAGAGCTTACTCCAGTGGCCTTACCATGAAGATATTTGCTATTTTTTTCAATGTCTGTCCATTTCAGTATCCTTGTTTTATTCTAAGCCTCCCTTTTATGTCTGAACAGCCACCTTCTTTACTAAACCATCATTTATGCTGTTCATTTTTATCCACACATTGTTTATTTTTGTAATGCCTTTGTCTAGGAATTATGTTTTTTGATCTCTTAACCTTTGGCTAAATTGCTTTGAGCTACATATCACACCCATCAACTACCTTATGATGTGGCTGTTAGCTTGCAGGTTCCTAAAACTAAAAGGCAAAGCGATATAAAGGAAACCCTGATGCTCCTTTTTTTTTTCAATAATTTTTTATTAAGTTTTCAGAAAAAGAGAACATATAATAATCCAATAAACACATTATAAATAAATTACAATGAAAAATTGTAAGAGAAAGGTATGAGTGATAGAGGAAACAAGAAAGAAGAGAAGTGAAGAAAGAAAGATAAAGAAGAGAAGAAAAGAAAGCGAAGGGGAGTAAAGAAATTTAGAGACTAGGAAAGAATTAGAGATTAAGGTGTAGGTGCATATGCAGAGAGATAAGAAGTAAAGGGTAACCAAAGTAGATCAGATTTAATTTTCTGAGACAAGGTAAGAGAGGAAACAGTAGTAATTCTGTGTTCATCGCAAACAAAGTTCCACCAAGTTAATAAAGATATTTTAGAATTGTCTTTCCAACAGGACAAAATCACTTTAAATGCTAAAGCGATAAATAAGTCAAACAACAAAGTAATATTATTAGATACATCAAAAGCAGGTGAGGAGGAACCTAGGAAAACATTTTGCATTGTTAACGGAATATTACATTGGAATATTCTCATACATTTAGACCAAATAGATTGCCAAAATTTTAAAACATTTGAACATTCATAAAGTTGGTGAAGAAAAGTCCCCGTATTTATAGAACAAGACCAACACAGTGAAGAGGAAGTAGGGGAAAACTTAGCTATGTGAACAGGGGTAATAACAACTCTACTATAAATGAAGTACAGGGATTGGGTTATACGAGCTGCAACAGAGGTTTTAAAGAGCTTGAGCCATAATTTGTCCCAGAAGGGAATAGGTAATGATAAAGATAAGTCTGATTCCCAAAGTAATTCAACCGGGGATTTAGGTCTCTCAGAAATATGAGATAACAACAGCTTATAAATAAAAGCAGCCTTAGGCGTATGATCATGAGGAATGTTATGTAAAGGTGAGGGGGATGTAAGCAATGTAGGAGCTAAAGGGTAATTGTTGGAGGATAAAAAAGACTGCAGAGCAGTTGCTATTAAATGGTAGTTATCAAGAAAAGAGTCAGGTAAGTTATATTGGGATTGTAGTTCCTGGAAGAGGAGAACAGAATCATGTTGAATAAATTGATGGATAAAGATAATTCCCTTCTCCTTCCAGTGCTTGTAGTAAAATGATTTACGTTTATATTTAATAAATTTGTTATACCAAATAGTGGAGGACAGAAAACACCGATACGGGTCTAAACCATCAGAGAGGGTATTATATAATAATTGTCGGGAGTATTTTAAAATAGGGTTGTCTGTTATGAAGGAGCAATTAGACATATAAATTATATCCCAAAAAGAAAAATCTTTTAGAAGGGAACGTTCAAAAATAATCCAACGAGGGATAGGGATATCAACAAAATCATAACTTAAAGCAAAACTTTGACGAATTAAAAATGCAGAGTGATATGATTTAAAGTCTGGGAAACGAACACCCCCCTCCATCTTAGGACGTTTAAGTTTCCAAAGAGCAATGCGGGGATGTTTGTTGTTCCACAAAAATTTTTTACAAATAGAGTCAATCTGTGAAAAATATGAAGCAGGAATTCGAAAAGGTATCATGGACAATGTAAATAGGATATGGGGTACAATCATCATTTTGATAGTGTCCAATCTACCCCACCAGGACAAAAAAGGGGGGACCAGGAAAAAGAAGCAATTGTATTTTGGTAATCAAGGCATTAAACGTATAATTAATTGTTTTAGATAGTGTAGATGAAAACCATATACCTAGATATTTAATCTTTGCGGGACACCAAGTAAATTTAGTATTATTAAACATATATTGATAACAGGTAGAGTTTAAGGGTAAAACGTCCGTTTTAGAAAAGTTCAACTTATAACCAGAAATACTGGAATATAATCGAACTTCATCCAAAAAAGGGGGGAGGGAGGAGTTAGGATTAGACATGTATACTAGGATATCATCAGCATATGCTGACAATTTGGTTTCTATGGAATTATGCGAAAATCCAGAGATATCTGGATTAATTCGAATCCGTTCCAGGAAAGGTTCAAGACACAGTACAAATAACAATGGGGATAAGGGACACCCTTGGCGTGTGCCTCTAGATAGCACAACAGACTTAGAAAAATGATTGTTAACAAAAATACTAGCTCGGGGAAAAGAATATAACAATTTAACATAGGAAATAAAATTTGACCCAAAACCAAACCATTTTAGTGTACTATACATATATTGCCAATTTATGCGGTCGAAGGCCTTCTCAGCATCCAAAGATAAAGCTGCTAGTGGAGTTTTATATTTTTTACCAAAGGAGATAACATTAGCAAACATGCGAGCGTTATCCGAAGCCAATCTGCCCTTGACAAAGCCAAACTGATCTGTTTTAACCAATAATGGGACAATGTTCTCAAGTCGAGTGGCGAGAATTTTAGCGAATATCTTGCAGTCATAGTTAATTAGGGAGATGGGACGATAATTTTTGCAAAGGGAATGATCCTTATCAGGTTTGGGAATGAGGACGATTAAGGCCTCCATAAATGAACCAGAGGCTTTAGGCGTCAACAATAAATGAGTTAAAAAGGTCCAAAAGTTTGGGCACAAAAATAGATGAAAAGGTAGAAAAAATTCAACAGGGAGGCCATCCGGCCCCGGTGCTTTAGCTTTCTTTAAGGATTTAATAGCCTCCATTATCTCCTGTGAAGTAACCGGGTTTTCTAATAATTCAAATTTATCAGGAAGCGAAGGGGGTTAGGAAGACCAGAAAAAAAGGTATGAAGGTTCTGATCAGAGGGATTTGTATCATCAGAGTATAATGATTGGTAATAATCATGAAATACAGAAGCAATATCTTCATCCGACGACACTAGATTATTAGTGGATTCATTAAGGATAGGGCCTATATTTTTACGTTCAGATTTAATTTTTAAATAATTGGCCAGCATCTTGCCAGCTTTATTTTGACCACCATGGTATTTAGATTTAATTTTAAGAAGAACATTGCATGCATCATTCGTGGCAATTTTGACAAGAGCAGATTTGGCCCTGATCAATTCATGTAGAGCAGACGGGGATTCAGACGAAGTAAAGTAATTATGCTCTAATAATTTAAGTTGCTGTAATAATACGTCATATTTGGCTTTAGCCGCTTTCTTCTTTCTTGCCGAGTAGGAGACAACAAAAGCACGGAAAGAAGCTTTAAAGGCATCCCAATTATTAGTAATGGAAGTGTGTAAGGGATTATTGAAAGTAAAAAATTCATTAATAAAGGTGGTGGCTTCAGTTACAAAAGTGTTGTCACATAACAAAAAATTATTAAGTTTCCAGCGCCCAAATTTCGGGGAGCCCAGGGAGAGATCTAGGGAAGAGGAGACAGGGGCGTGATCGGAGATAAGAATAGAACCAATTTTAGAGGATTGAATGGATGGGAGTAGGGGTTTACTGACTAAAATATAATCAATTCTAGAACGAGTATGGTGAACATTCGAAAAAAAAGTAAATTCAAGGGAACTAGGGTTACATGTCTTCCACACATCATATAATGAACGAGAGGCAATGGCAGATTGAAATGAGTTATGGGTTTTATCAGGGTTAAATTTGCATTTGGATTGCCTATCCGAATATGGGTCGAGCCATTGATTGAAGTCTCCCCCAACAATAATATTTGGACTATCAATGGAAGATAGTAAGATTTTAATATTTTTCCAAAATCCTGGATCAGGTTTGACAGGGCCATAAATATTCAATAGGACAAGAACTTTATTCTGTATAGCAACCTTAGCCATTACCCAACGTCCATCACTGTCACATTGTGTAGATAAAATTTGTGCATGAATAGACTTATGAAATAAGATAGCCACACCTCCCTTCCGATTAGAAGCTGGAGAGTAAACAATTTGGCCCACCCATTGTCTTTTTAATTTAAGTGATTCGACATCATTGCAATGCGTTTCTTGAATAAATGCAATATGAGAGCTTAATTTAGACAAATGAGAAAGTACCTTTTGTCTTTTGACGGGATTACCAAGACCACGAACATTCCACGTGACAACATTACACATACTGGAGGGTGGGAGGAGCAAGACATAAATGGATATGATACACTTCAGGAGGACAACTGAAAGTAAAAAAACACCATTCATTAGATAAAGACAGAGACCAAAATGTACAATAAACGATCATATAGACGAAACTTAAATATAGAAACAGCACCATTGAAAACAATAAGGAAGGAGTAGGAAAAAACAAATTGAATAAAGAAGAGAAGGAAGAGAAGAACAGAGAAGAAAAGAAAGTAAACAGATCAAGGGAAAGAACCCAGATCTGAAGAGAAGCAAGGAACCAAAATGCGGGGAGCATGTTGACGACAACAGCAAGAACAGCGGAACAAGTTAAAGAAGAAAAAAGGGAAGAATAAAAATGGTAAACCTCAATACTGAATAGTGGGTAACATTAATAAAAGATAAAGAGTGAAAAAGGAATGATATTAGAAAAGAGAAATAAGCAAGGAGAGATACAGAGCTACACATAGGAATCTATAGAACAGGTTAACTAGTGACTGAAGAAAAAAGTGAAACATTAGTTTTCCATATTTCTAGTAGAAATACTATTAAGAAAGAGACTCAGTTTAGCAGGCTCATCAAATGAGCGCGATCTCCCTTCATACGTGACTTTGCACAAGCAAGGATGCAAAATGCCATATTGAATGTTCAATTGTCTCATCTGGGGGCGAAGAGCCAGAAATTCTTTATGGCGCGCGTTTGTTGCAGTGGAGACATCTTGAGAAATGAAGATATTATGGCCTGACCATGTGAGGCGTCGTTTAATTTTAACAGCTTTCAGGACATCCATCAATTCAGTGAATTCTAAAAAGAGCATGATGATGCCCCGTGGTTTGTTAGAGTTCGGTTGAAGACGACCCAAGCGATGCACCCTTTGTATGTTTAGAGGAGTTGAAGATTGAAGGTCTAAGAGTTCCGGAAGAAATTTTTTGAGAAAGGATAACATGTCTGGACTTTCAATGTTTTCTGGTAGGCCATACAAGCGAAGATTGTTCCTGCGATTGCGATTTTCCAAGTCTTCGGTGTGAAGTTTGAGTTTTTGTATTTCTTGTTCTAATAAAGGAATTCTAGTAGAAATATCCTGAAGATCACCAACACGTTGTTCAAGTTCCAGTACTTTGCCTTCCATAATGATCCTGCGGTCCTCAATTTGCTTTAACTTTTTGTTAGTAGTTACCATGAAAGGCTGTAGACCACGAACCTCCTCTAAGATGGAATCCAGAACAGGGTTTTGTGAGATATGAATAGGGGAGGGTGGGTCATTTTTATGCCTCTTTGGTTTGGCGCCTGAAGAAGATGATCGAGACAAGGAGTGCTGATCAGTCGCCATTATGGTTTTTGGAAGGGAACGAGTTGTAGTAATTAACAGTGGACGAATGCGCCCCATAGACCCCAGTCAAAAAAGACAAAGAAGGTGACTGTGCAAGATAAATTATATAGAGAATTCTTCCTCTGTCACAATATACATAACTGCCACAGATTATAGAGATGGAACATTATCAAAAGTCAGAATCCAGTTTGTAAGTATTTAACCCAGTCACGGCACAAGAGTATGCAGGCACACAACTTCCTTTTATCAAGACCACCACCTGCGCTCAAAATTGGTATTGTTTGAGGCACAAACGGGTCCTAGGACTTCTGCGTTCGAGCGAAGGATGGTAAACAAAAGCACTCTGTTTACATAAAAAGCATAGTCAGCAAAAACTCCACTGTGGTATGTAAAAGGACGGTTTTTAATGAGACCCTATGATGATGACATCCATGGGTACACCTTCCACTTCAATAGCTCTGCAAATCATGGTGAATGATGGCCAGACAAAAAATCCAAATATATTATGCCTGCTTGTAGTCACATAAATATATTAGCAGCAATAACCTTCCTTACTTCAATTGAGCACTGCACCTCTCCTTACCGCCATTGCCCAGCAGTGTAGACATTCTGATGACACTAACTGAGCAGTATAAAATGTTTCTTTTGGCAATAACCCCTAGCAGCCGGCAGTTCACTCCTCCCGGTCTGTGGTGGTATTGGCAGTTACAAATCAAAAACGCGAGCGCCGCATTTCAAAATGGCGGGCGCCCGCGACTCCGTGAGGAGAAGTTCACCGCCGCAGCCTCCAGGCTCAGCGTGTATGTGGGATTTGGCAAAAGCAGTTCACCACCGCTTCCTTACATGAAAACCACCATCTGCGCAGGAAATTAGTGGGTTTTGAGGCACCAACGGATCCAGGAGCTTCCGCGTCCGATCGGAGCTCACTCGAAGTCCGCCATCTTGCTTCGGCGTTCAAACCACGCCCCCCTGATCCTCCTTTTTGTAACTAATTAGGTGACCTCTTGGTTATAGATTAAGCCTATGTCCTTAGCTAACCTCCCCTTGATATAAGGGGAATGAGCATCTTTACACTCCTTCACCTCATTTACTTACTTTCTATTGAGCGCCTCTCTATGTGCCATTCTCTTGGCTTCTCTTGCCTACTCTTCTCTTCTCTTCTCTTCTCTTCTCTTCTCTTCTCTTCTCTTCTCTTCTCTTCTCTTCTCTTCTCTTCTCTCTGATCCATTACTGTCCTGTGTCCTTACCCTCTCTTTCTCTGGAGTACACCTATGCAATATTTTCATCTGACTGACCATCTTTATCCCTCTCTCACCTTAATTCTTTCAAAGCCAAAATACAGCTGACGTCCCTAGCGAGGCGAATAGCTTATGCTGCTTTTATGTATAATCAGTTGATATTGACTTGATCTTCTTACTGTTGTAGAGGAATGGTAGTTAATTCAACAATGTAAGCAGTCTAGCCACTCAAAGCTGTGTAGCTAAGTACAAGATTGTATTCATGTGGGTCTGACAAGTGGATTACTGAACGGTCTTTCTGGGGAGTCTGAGCTCAGTTGTGTATAATTTTGAAATTTCCATTGTGGGACTCAGAGAACCATTTTCAACGGATTGAGGATGATATGAAGACTCATTGTACTTAGTGATCGTGCACATGTGATGATGTGACGGCTGGCATAAGGTGGCATGGGGCCCAACTGCTTTGGTAAGTAATGTTCCACATTGGTTCCAGACAGGTTCTAGATTACAGCGGTGAAGCACACAGTATTAGTGAAGTTAAGCTGTTTGAACACTTAAAGCTGGAGAGAATGATAGGAAAAGGAAAAATTCAGTAATAAAGTGATTGTTTTGCAAACAACCAATGTGCCAGCAAGTCTTCTATTGTCTCTCAAAATGCCTTTGGTTCTAGCTAGAACTGGGTGTCATCAGCAGCAGCAGCAAGTTGTTCTGATTGTTTGGAGCAGCATCATTTTGGCTCCTCCCTTTCATGTGTATTAGGCCACCTATACGTATACATATGGCCTTATGTACTTGTGTGATGTAACCTTATTAACGGAATGTAGTGCACTTGAACAGATACAGAAAGTGCATCTACTGTATAATCTTGCCATTTATATGAGTGTGTACATTAACATTTTCTTTACAGGAACGAGTTGTAGTTCTCCTGTACATCCATATTTGTGTGTTTTGAATAACATAGAATTCCTTATATGATCATGTATTTATTTAAATAATACTCTCCATTACTTACTATTTATTTCATAACTGACAATGTACCCATTCGAATAGTGCTCTACACCTATATTGTAACTGTATGTGTATTTGTAATCATGCATTTAAAGGTGTCCCTTCCTGCACATAAACAATCTGAAATTGTGTTTTTCAACTTCTATGTGTGCTGCATTAGCACACATAGAACTTGTAAAACGTATTTTTTATAATGATTGATTATGTGCAGGAAGGGACACCTTCCTGCACATAAACAATCATAAGAGGTGATTTCCTCATTCTATGTGTGCTGCAGAATGCAGCACACATAGAAAGAGGGAAAAAACGAGGAGAAATTAACACATTTCTCTTTGTTGCGCCTCCCTACGCCTCCCCTGGGGAGGCGTTGCATTCAGATGCATTTCCAGGTTTACGATTTCTCGTAAATCTGAAAGTGTGTCAGGTTCCATGGGTGTTGCGCGGGAATACCCACAGCAACACGAATGGAACGCTTCTTTCACGCAAAGTGCTGCGTGTAAAGGGGCCACATTTACAAGGGCAGCAAAAGCCATGCAGGGTGGCTTTCCCTGTCCTTGTAAATATGGGGCAGTAAAATACGCCACCGGTACATCACAAAAAGTGAAACACCAGAGGCGGAAGGGCCTTGCAAATAAGCCCCTTTGTGTCTAGATGTGTGACACGATTTAGACCTGAGGTTAGCATGATGATTCAGCAGCACTTGATTTGTTGGCAGAATAAGTTGGTTAATGCTTGCCATGCGCTAAATATTGCAATGATGAGATTGACATGAGGCAGAAGAAATTGAAGAAAAAGCTCATGGTAGCTCATATGAAAGCTGCTCAGAGGGGAAGTCAATGTCTGCCATTTTTTGGGAATGTAACCCCTATGCCCACAGTGTACCCACAGGGAGTGTATCTGCAAGCAACTCCTGCTATACAAGGTAGAGGTGGGTTTCAGTCCCAAGGTTGAGGTATAGTGTGAGAGGCTGGCCTGGTATATGCTGTCCACTAATTAAAGTGGGCACCCTGCACCAGTCCAGACAACCCTTATGGTGATTTAAGAGGTCTCAGACAACCTTAGAAAGCTATCCAAGTGGTAGCTGTGGAAAGCAGCCTTCATGTTAAAGTCTTGAAGGAGTGTAAAGCAGCTTGTTTTACCAGAATGCAATATCTTATTGTATAGATTAAATGAAAAGAGAACCACACAATAGTTATAAAAATATGTATTTATTATATAACACTATCTAGTACGTTACAGTATCTCCTACATGGAGACAGACACAAAGCACACAATACTTAAGCAAAGAAACAACAGTAAATAGCACTAATACACAGTGGGCCCCAGGGGGGAACCAAACCATATACTAAGAAAGTGGTATGAGAACCACGACTCGAGTCAGGACGATGTCGAGAGGACGTAGAATCGCTGGGACCCCAAGGAACCACCCAAGGTGAGTAGATAGGGACCCCACGGAGGACGGGTGCAGTGTGGGAACACGACCGCGTGCTCCATACAACTCTATGTGAAAGTCGCAGTTGGAGTTTTAGAGATTAAGGACCCTTCCCAGTGGACTACAAAGAAATCCCGTGGAAGACAGAAGGTTGGAGAGCCACCCAACCCGTGGATACCGAAGTACCCAAGTTACCTAACCCAGGGGAGCCGGGTGCATAGGTGTGAAGTGGTGTCGGAAACCACCGTCGAACCCAATGGAGGACTTCGAAGAAGAGCCGCTGCTGGAAGGGAGAAGAATGTCTGTTGGAATCCAAATGTAGATTCTAGTCGAAGAGTACCTGAAAGCAGAGGGGACAGAGTCTGGGTCACTTCAGGGTGACCAGGGGCTCAATAGACAAATGCCCACCGATGTTGGGTGCTTCAGGATAGTTGATGGGGACCTTGACTCTGCAGCTGCTGGGACCAGGTGACGTCAAGGACAACCAGGAGCTGGATACGAGCTGTTCCATGAAGGATGTCAAGTGCTGAGGGGTCGGTGTCCGGCGGGAGCACCAACAAGCCTTGGCAACAGCAACCCACGCAGAAGGTCAAGGGAGTGTACGGTTCAGACCAGCAAGGTCCAGAAGACTCACCACACACAGGGACATCAGGGCAAGCCTGGAGCAACCAGGAGAGCCCAAGAAAAGGAAAGTTGACCCTCAAGTGGACCCACAGGCCGGAGGCAGAGGAGTCGCGAGAGGAACTCGAGCAGCTTCACAAAACAACAGGCCACGGAGCACACGGTGCGAGGTGGGTGAAGATCTTTGTAGGAAGTGGTGCCAGAGGTTGGGGCTACTCGGAGCCCAATGCACTTGTTAAGGCATTGCCAACAAGCACATGCACTTGTAAAAGTACGCAGTGCACAGGGGTTCGGGTATTGCAGCCCCCACGAGGGATTCTGACCTCAAACTTAGTGAGAGGGCAGCTCGGACCTCGAGGGATGTAGAAACCCAACTCCTGTGTTGCTGAGCCTTTCGTAGACCATAGGAGCTTGGAATCAGCAGACCTATCAGCAGTGTTGCAGTGCCTGCAAATGCAGGGGAGTGACTCCTTCACTACATGGGAGATTATCTACAGTTGTCTTTGATGCTCCACAGGTCCTGCACGGATCCTGTATGGTGCACAGGCAAAGACAATGCAGCAGACTGAGAGGGAGATGGAGTCAGGCCCAAACGAAGTCCAGCGAAGTCCAGAGTGCCCAAACGGTCGAAGTGCATTAGTTTCAGGTTAGAATCTTGTCCACGACAAATCTAAGGTCCTACAGCAAGGTAAGTAAGTACCGATGGAAGAGGGTTGGAAAGATTCAGGGGACCCTCCCAGGGGAGGGTCTGGACAGTGGGGAGGTTACTCCCATGTCCTTTGTCCAGTTTTGCGCCAGAGCGGGAGCCAACGGCTCCCAGGAATGGGTTGAACTTTACTATGCACAGGGACACCAAATGTGCCCCTCATGCAGACTTTCAGTAGCTGAGAAGCGCACCCACCCAGCCCTAATACACTAAATCCTGTCTGGGAGGTGGTCACACCTCCCTGTGACAGGATGCCTATTGTTCTGCCTTCCCCTACTTGAGCTTGGCTCAGCAGCAGGAGGGCAGAAATATGTCTCTGGTCGGCAGCAACCATTTTGTGCTGTCCGGAGTTAGAAGGCTCTCGTGTGGGGTGCCAGAGGGTTCAGCGTTGTCTCCTCTCTTATTCAACGCCTACCTCCAACCTCTGATAGCCGCACTGAATCTCATGGAGTGCCAGATCTACAACTATGCGGATGACACTCAAATCATCATCCAGATAGACAATGCCCCGGCTGCCCACTTTCGAATGCAAAACATTCTAAAATATATAGTTAACTGGATGACGGCCAATTCCCTCAAAATTAATCCTGATAAGACTGAGGTACTGGCCATCACCACAGACTCCAGTCCTTGGAGTGACCTCTTCTGGCCACAAGAGTTGGGCGCAAATCCTGAGCCAGCCTTGGCCGTAAAAAGCCTTGGCATTAAAATCGATGCCAAGCTGTCTATGACTCAACAGGTATCTGCCGTAGCAGGTACATGTGTTGGCCTGCTTAGACAGTTACGGAAGCTGGCCCCCCTTCTCACATTTGCAACTCTTAGAACGGCAGTATCAGCCTTGATAGTGTCGCGTTTGGATTACGGGAATTCCCTGTATATTGGTCTCCCAGGAAAGTTGCTTGCTAGATTACAGGTCATTATGAATGACGCAGCCAGATTGATTTTCAAACGGCCTAGGAGGGCTCATGCTACCCCTCCTACGCCAGCTACACTGGCTTCCGATCAGGCAGAGAATTAGATTTAAGGGGCTTTGCATTGCGCACAAAGCCATTTATGGCCAAGCCCCAGCCTACATTAAGGATCGCCTGGCTACCTACACTCCTAGCAGGCCATTACGATCCTCCGAGGCCGGCCTGCTGGCCTGCCCTCGTTTTAGTATGACCTCTAAAGGAGGCAGAGCCTTTTCGACTTTAATTCCTGTATTATGGAATCAGTTACCGGAGAATCTGCGGAAGGAACAAGCTCTTCTCCCCTTTAGGAAGAAGTTAAAAACGCTCCTCTTTGTGGAAGCTTGGGGCACAACTTAATCATCTACATCTCCTTCACGAGCTAGGGCAGGGCTCTCTCTCATAGTGCTTAGAGACCAGTCGGTGATAACGCGCTTTATAAATGACAATTACAATTACAATTACAATTACAAGGCTGGTACCGGGATCACCAGGGACCCCACGAAGCTCGCGTCTGAGGGGTGGAATCATACCTCCCACACCGGATACCGGTGTGGGGGTATGATTCCAACATGTTTGACACCAAACACGATAGGGCTTGTTTCAGCCGTTTTACAGTTGGTCACCATGCGGTCGCGTAATGCCCCTCTATAGGTCGTATCTGGCTGCTTCACTGACAACCAGGGAGAATGGACTCCTTAGGCTGCAGGGGTGTCCTGCTCATGCAGTGACACCCTCTCACTTAGAACCAAGCACCCGGCCTTCAGGATTGTATAGGGGTGACTTATAGGTTTTAAGTGCAGTGACCCTTAGATATAGTAAACCTATATCTTAAGTAAGTGGTGCATGCACCAATTTACACAGGCTGCAATGGCAGGCCTGTAGTTCCATTTTGCATGGCCTCTCGTGGGTGGCAAAATACATGCTTCAGCCCATGGGAGGCCTCTGGAGTACCTACATGGGTACCATATACTAGGGACTGACAAGGGTACCCCAGTATCCAATCTGGAGTGTGCCTAAGTACCTAACATAACAGTTTAAGGAGAAAGCAGATAGACTGGAGTCCTGATTAGCAGGATCCCAGTCAGACTAGTCAAAAACAGTATTACATTTAGCAAAAAGTGGGGGTAACCATAAGAAGCAGATCCTACTTTCCTACTTAGAGGTATTCCAATTGATCTACTGGAATTGGCGTAGCCACATTGAAAAACTCTACCCTGTGCCACTTCTGTAATCGGTTGGGGCATTGGAAGTTGAAATGTACTGTTAATTCTGCAAATCAAGGTCAGAATCCAGGGTTTACACAGTCGCAGAACAATAATCCTATGCAGCCACAAAATGTACCTATACCGAGGTCTCAAAATTTTAATGAGCCCCAAGCCCCTGTGATGCAAGTTCCACATCCCCTTATGACACTGCAAGCTGCCACTGGTCTCAGATTCATTTCAAATCAAGTTCCAAATGTGACTCAGAATTCTTTCTGGAGTAACATTCCTTACCAGCAATAACCGATCTTTGAGACAATTGAGATTTTTAGTTCTGATCAGACTGCCTGACTGCGCCTAAGTGGGGGAGGAAGATTGTGGGCTTGGCTCAGGCTTGGAGATAGACCAGACTGGTATGTATGTAAATGGCGAGGTAAATGGCCACACTGTCGTCCGACTTGTACTTCATCGGCAAAACTGTGCATTTGCTGGACAACATAAACGCTAGGATTGTGCAAGACTGATTCCATGCACACCATATGGATATATTGGCCTTTCTCCCTGCTAGCCCACAATGCACCATCTGCACCCCTAACCTTATAGGGTAACAAATGTGTGTGCAACCTCAGAACATGACAACCCTGATCCCCCAAAGAAATCAGGGTAACAGATCTAGAGCCCTTTTGTTTGAAATCTCATGCATACCTAGAGAAATACACAGGAAATACACAAGAAATACTCAACAAGATGTTTCAATATTTATTGAAGCATTGTGATTCTTGTTTAAAATATGTGTGCTGTGATAATCTATAGAACGAAACAGATTAGAGTAATTAGTGTTATAAGAATAGTGAAAAAGACAGTGAGTATATGCGGGCATATAAGTACTGTGTATAGTGTACTCCTACCTAGCGCTCCCTAACCTGGTCTTGCCTAGGGTGGACGATCTGCCAAATCCCTGCCTGGGTGGTCTAACTCCTCATTACATGTGGGTAAATGTCATCAAGATGCCCGTCTTGGTGTAGAGCAGGACATCCCTCATGTTGGTACACAGGAAGCAGATGAGCTGGAATTTCAACATGCAGTGACCTCACTGGAACAGCTGAGTTCGCCTCTCCCTAGTTCTGTGTACATATAAAAATAGCACTGATGTGGCCATGCCGCAACCCCTGTCAGGCCGCAATTGTTTATTCTAGTTGGATAGCGTTGTCGCCTACCAGACAATAACATAAATAACATTTGCCCAGTGAACTTTATCCCTTGTACTGAATGTTCAAGGTATCATGATAGTGTGCCTACGAAGTGGAAATGCAAGCAATGCAGATTCAGAGAATGTCCTGCATGCTCATGCAGCGAATGTATGTCAAAAGTCGCTGTGTGTAAAAGAGAAGGCAACTTAAGAAATGTGAGCATGTAATCAATAGCCTAGCCTGGCCACATGACAGCACTGTATCATTCTTGGTTGATACTGGTGCTACCTGTTCTAATGTCCAAACAGTGGAAGTTCCAGAGCTACTCCTCTCGGGAAGAAGTATCCAAGTTGGAGTTGCTAATCAGCAAATGAAGAATCCTATGACTGAGAATGTCCCTGTAAAAATAGGACATTTTGAAGATAATCACCAATGCGTGGTCTGCGACTCAAGTCCTGTGAGTTTGCTAGGACATGACTTGTTGTGCAAGTTGAATTGCACCATTTATTGTACACCGAGAGGCATGGAGTTCCAGGCCCACGACCAGGATGTGGCCATTAAAATGGTTAATCAAAACCCAGTTGTTGCATTGTACCCTATGATGACAAGTGAAGAATTACCCCTGGATCTCAGAGACACTGTGAGGTCTGAGGTTTGGGATTTTTCAGGAAAGACATTGGACATTAAAGGAGTGGAGCCTGTCCGTCTACAGATAAAGCCAAATGCAGAATATCCCAGAACACCGCAGTACAATCTGATCCCCTGAAACTATTACTGGAATAACTCCAGTAATCGAGACAATGATTCAACAAGGCATTTTGAAAGAGAATATGGGGAGGCCATGTGACTCACCCATTATCGGCCTGCAGAAGCCTAGCGGTAAGTACCGCACAGTGCAGGACCTTCGCAAGATCAACAATAAAGTGATTCTAGGTTGTCCCATAGCACCGAATCCTGCTATGATATTGTTTCAAATTTCAATATGAGGCTGAGTGATTCTCTGTTATTGATTTGTGTCAGGCTTTCTTCTCCATATCTTTGCATGAGGACAGTCAGTTCCTCTTTGCATTTAGGCTTGATAATCGTGTTTTTGCATAGTGCCAAGTCCCACAAAGGTATGTGGAGAGTCCTTCCATTTTTAACAGATCCTTAAGGAGAATTTGCTGTCTTTGGTTATGCCCTGTATGTCTTTCCTGGTACAGTATATTGATGACATCTGGTTGTGTCAAATACTCGAGAAGTGTGCAAAACTGACACTATTGTACTGTTGAACCATTTGGCTAAGAGTGGACATAAAGGGTGCACATGCAAGTTGCAATAAGGTCAACACATTGAGAAAAGAGTCAGAAAGGTGTCACAGGAGAGAATCGTGGCGATTTTGCAAATAAGGCAGCCAACCATCCAGAAAGAGGTTAGGATATTTTTGGGAATGGTGGGCTACTGTCGCCAGTGGATACCCAACTTCTCCCTGGTGGCTAAGCATTTACAGAGGCTGACACACTAGGATGTGTCAGATCTGGTGCCTTGGAACAATGATTGTTTGGTTGCCTTCCTAGAGTTGAGAGAAAATCTCTGCCATGCCCCGACACTAGGAATGCCAGATTATAACAAAGCGGGTTCACTTTTTTGCAAGGAGAGGGAAGGCTATGCTCTCTCAGTGCTTACACAAACACATGGAAGTGTCCATAGACCTGTAGCGTACTTCTCAGCTGCTTTAGGTCCAGTAGCGGTGCCTCTGCCTGGCTGTCTTAAATCCGTGGCAGCCTCAGGTGTCAGCATAGAGAGGTGTGATGGCATTGTCATGGGTCATACTTTAATGGTGTATATGTCTCACCGTGTGAAAATACTGCTGATGCATACTCACACACAGCATTTAACAAACAGCCGTCTGACACGGTATGAGCAGATCATACTGGCAGCTGGAAATGTTGCCTTGAAGAGATGTTCTGTTTTGAATCCTGACACCCTACTGCTTCTTCCTGAGACTGAAAATGATGAAAATTAAGTGGAGCATAACTGTCTCGATGTCACTCAACTATGCACCAAGCTGAGACCAGATATACAAGATGAGCCACTGCCTGAATCTGATTTTATATTATTTGTGGATGGCTTGTGTTTGCGAGATCATAAAGGAAATCTAAGAGCTGCTTATGCAATCTGTACAGTTTCAGGAGTAGTAGAAGCTTCGTAGCTCCAGGGAGTGTTCTCAGCACAAGTGGCTGAGATGACTGCCCTTACCAGAGCTTTCTGTGTCTCAGACTAGCAGAGAGTGACCATTTTCACTGATAGTCAGTACGGCTTTGTTGTCATTCATGATTTCAGACAGTTATGGTCCCAGAGGGCATTTATGACTCCTAGGTTCGTCCATTCGGAATGGGGAACAAGTCAAAACACTCCTTTAAGCATTGCAGAAGCCCACACAAATTGCTGTTGTTAAGTGTGCTGCACATTGTAAGGAGGATGATTACGTGACCGTGGGCAACAGGTATGCTGACGAAGTTGCCAGATACTGTGCTTACGATACTTGTACCTTTAATGGAGAGTATAAAAATGAGGCAATAGACAAGACCAACTACAATCTTTTGTTAAGTACAGCTGATACTAAAGTCAAGAGGATGCAGGAAGAAGTGTCAGAGGCAGAACAGCAGAGTTGGGTCAAATCAGGTTGTGTTAAGAGAGATGAGGATGAGATTTGGGTTTCAGGAGATCGGAGACCAGTGTTGCCTTTTGCCCCCGATGGCTAGACATTATCATGGTCCTACTCATGTGGGAAGGGGCATGATGGTCAGGTTGTTTAGACAGACTTGGTTTAAGCCAAGGTTTAGGTTGATGGCTGAGGCATTGAGCCAGAGATGTGTTGCACGTCAACAGAATAATGTGGGGAAAAGGACTGCAGTAACACTGGTTCACATAGGGAGGTGAGATGGTCCTTTTAACAGGGTGCAGTTGGATTTTATTGAGATGATTGTGTGCAATGGATTGAGCTATGTGTTGGTTGTTGTGTGTATCTTTTCATGGTGGGCTGAGGCATATCCCACATGAAGTAACAACAGTCTTACACTAGCAAAGCTTTTCTTGAAGGAGTTATTACCTAGAGTTGGCTTCCCAACTCCTTTGGATTCTGACTGCGGCACGCACATTAATAATGAAATCTTGAGGATGCTTGTGCTGCTTTGCAAGTTGAAGAGAGACTGCACTGTAGTTACAGACCTGAGGCATTGGGTCTCATGGAGCAGGTCAATGGGACTTTGAAAGCAAGGCTTGCAAAAGTGTGTGCTTCCACATCATTGAAATGGCCTGATGCGTTGCCGCCTGTGTTGATGAGTCTCCTCAGCATACCTGATCGAAGGACAGGATTATCCCCCCAAGGGATCATCATGGGTAGGGCAATGAGGCTCCCAGCAGTGCCTGCAAATGCGCTTGTGAACATTACTGATGATCTGATACTTGATTACTGCAAACGACTGGCTGATGTGGTGCAGTATGTGTCTCATCACGACCTCAGCCCCAGTGGCTGGGTCCTGGTGAAAAATCATGTATGAAAGAATTATTTGGAGCCTCCCTGGCATGGGTTGCACCAGGTGGTCCTAGTTACCATGATTGCTATGAAGTGCGGAGGTCTCCCCAACTGGATGCATGCTGATCTCACTCGTCAAGTTTTGTATCCCCTTAATGATATAACAGCACATCTCCGAGAAGCATCAGTGCCTCAGTGGTGGTCCAGAGGCCACAGGTTCAGGTAAGTCAAGCTGTTGGGAACCAGCAAGAATTTGAAGCAGCACTTGATCGGCCTGAGGTGGGTCCTGAAGAGTTGGTTGTTGAAGCTGAAAACAAAGGGGCTTGTGACTGAGTCTGACCTGGACCCTGGTGAAGGGCCTAGTGCTGTAGAACTGTGAATGACTTTTCAACTAGAATGATTGTAACAGTGATGGATATACGAGTAAATATTATAGCCTTCTTCAGATGCGGATCATGTGGTATAGGTACTTAACATACATATAAACAAGCAATAACATCTATAGTTAAGACAAGGAATTGAGAGAAGATAATCAGTATTGAGGTAATTGAGATTTTATAACAGTGATTCCAAACGAGCAATTCCTTAAAGGACAATAAACAATAAACAATAATGTGCTTCAATTCCAATTATTTTATTAAAATCAGACATTTAAAACCCAATGATTAAAAACACATATCACAGTGATTTCATTACCAATTACATCTCTTTACCTTTATCTGTAATATTGTATCTAAAGGTAAATTACAAATACAGAAGGATTATTTAAAAGAACACAAAATACAAATATTATATAAACAGAAAAACTGTCAAAAACTGTCGACGAGCCGTCAGCAACAGGAAGCTGGAGACTGGGAATTGCAGATAGCCAGAGACTCTCTGGAGCCGCTGAGAACTAGGGAAGAAGGAGAGGCGCACAACCAGAAACCATTGGGGGAGCAGAGACGCCCAGCCCGGAAGATCGTCGCTGGAGACAGGAGGTGCTCAGGTAAGGTAGCGTTGATGAGGGCAAGCACATGCAGATAGTTTGGCCGTCTTTTATAGCCTAGCACACGAGCTGCTGCACATGGAGGTGTGCTGACAACTTGTCACCATCAATTAGGCCATATGTGCATGTCTATGGTTGTGTGGACAAGTGCCATGGTTGCGAATGCAACATATTTAATGTCTTTCGCATTACTAATGTTCCTCATGTATACAATCACTGTTGGAAATATCCAGAGTGCACAATTATGTCATTGATAGAACAACCACTGCCACCAGGGATTACTCAGATCAGTAGCACACATGATACATTGGGACAGTTAAACTACCAACATGCGGGACAGTTCCATATTTCTAGCACTATTTACACTCCAGGTTGGACAAGCGTGAGTGCACAAAATGTGCAAGCACATGGGGAGGCAGGGTTATGACAACCACCTCCACCGCAGTGCCGTAGAAGGGAGCGGATCTACTGCCAGAGGATCACCCTACTTCACCTCTGGCAAGAGGAGGTCATAGCCCATTACATGTTTAAGAAGGGGTCCATTGTCCGCCTTCTCAACCAGATTGCACCTGGCCTGCAGCCCAAATCCCAACGCTTCACCAACATATCTCCACAGACCAAGCTACGTGCTGTCCTCCACATGCTGGCGTCAGGAATTTTTCAGTCTACCACCACCAGAGTGGCAGGATTATCCCAGGTTCCTTAACACTGTCCTGGATACCAATATAAGCCTGGCAGCTAACAAAGACATCTCCAAGGGCATATCGTGAGTGTCATATAGGAAATCCGCACTGCTATTGCCAGTGCAGACACACAATGAATGGATACCAAATACGGTCAAAGCTATGGCCTGCACTGGCCCCAAGGTGACTTGCAATACAGTGTAGGCAGGATCTTTGTTCAATGGTTCTGTGCAACCTCACAACACATCTACTAACTTCTGTATAGTGTCCCTACAGTGGGCACTGTGCACCACCATGTGTCGTAAAAAATCTAAACTGGTCACATACATCCACTTTCATGTCCATGCCTCAAACATTGAAACAGCAAATTCCCAATCAGAAATGATAGGGGTAATCTATGATGAAAGGTCTGAGGATGGTGTTGTGCAAAAATTGGTAGCACAGTGCTGCGTTTTGTCTCAACATACAGGGATGAGGCATATGTACCATATTTATGGTGCGTCCCTATGCGTGCCCTTGAGCTGGTGCCAACAAATCTGGGCGGTGCATGAAAAGACACCTTACAGCACAAAAATAATCTGGAAAGGGGATTTGCCTCATCCATGTGTACTGCTGCATGCAGCACACATGAAATGAGCTGAAATGCACAAGAACTAAATACATGTCTCCTAGTCTTGCCTGTCTAAATTCGCATTTTCAACGCTGTCAAATTTGATACAGCCCCAGATATGCGAATCTGGAGCCGCATCAAAAGCTATGGATGTTGTGGTGGAATGTCCAACCCAACACCAATTGCCCACCCCTTTGATGTAGCAGACTGCTGTGGAAAGGCAAATATGAACAAGGTGGCGTAAATCAAGGTTAACTGGCTTTGTGCAACCCTGTAAATATGGGGATGTTTTTAACACCACAAGAGCATAAACAAAAATAATGTTCCATTGGCGTTTATCCCTTGTATGCATGCCCCCAAATCTTTGATACAAGTAGTACATGCTTGGTTGACACATATGTGTGTGTATCAACCCCATGGCATTGGTAGACACCTTACTAGAATGGTGTAATTACTTGCCACATATGTAGTCACACATACAACATATGGAAAACAGTGTAACTTGTACCATTGCATGTATTGCTAATGAAACATTGTGAAGTATGGAGCAGCATGCATCTGTGAAGGTTTGCATGTTGCGAACCCAGACACATTTTGAACCAAAGACATCTAACCAATGAGAGCCGCATACACAACATATGTCACATGCCATAGTCATACACTGTTGCCAGGGATGCAACAGCTAAAAACAATGGTACAAATACAGGTCAAATACCAGTTGGTGTTATTTTATTAACCGCATTACACGTTAGCGTGAAGTTTTCATAGCCAAAATAAAATAAACTTGCAAAGTACATGA
Organism: Calotriton arnoldi; assembly: GCA_963921515.1. NCBI lineage: Eukaryota > Metazoa > Chordata > Amphibia > Caudata > Salamandridae > Calotriton > Calotriton arnoldi. The sequence continues at coordinate 129,473 of CAWUFW010011275.1, forward strand.
GTTGTCAATGGAAATTCAACTCTTAACTGTTTCCGGCACAAAAATCCAAACAAACTACACTGGACTGCCACCACCGGTCTGCAATGCTGCTTGTCGATTGCTCGTCAGTATCTGCTTAGTATTGCGCTTGGCATCATGCCAGAGCTTCTTGCAGTCCATCACTGTCCTCTTGACTTCTGCAATGGAGTTCATCTTGTTGACAATGGACTGCCATATAGCATTTTTGGTCCCCAATTACACCTTGGAGGTGACGAAAGGCTGGTGATGATGCTCCGTCACCTCTGCATTCAGGATCTTATTCTCCTCCTGAATGTATCTGCGTTTGCTCTTCCTTTTCCTCTGGGACTCTGGCTGGTCACCCAGGCTGTTGGAGAGGTTTGGGGGGTTGTTGTTGTCCTGTACTGAACTTGGTCCTGGCTGCTCCATTTGGCATTCAGGTAATAATTATATATTTTTTCATTAGGGACGTATTTGTAAGCTCTTTTTGCCGCTAGATGCTGAAAAGTGATGCTGGGCTGACTAACATGAACTTTTTTTTACCACCATTTGGCCGGCCAGCACTTTTTTCACACTAACGTGAATTTTTTTATTGCCTTGATGCTAGAGTGAGCATCATTTTTTGCGCCCACTAGCTGATCCTAACGCCATGTAGCGACGTCTTGTACATACATTACAAATGTAGCATTAGGATTTGGCAGTCGGCAGCGGTAAAAAAATTGCCACTAAGCAGCGTGAAAACTGCTTAGTGGTAATTCTTGTAAATATATCCCTAAAGTTTCTTATGAAAATTGTCATCGATTTGAGCCGAAAATCACACCTTTACGACGATGTTTGGGTGGTGCGAAGACTTATAGTTGACAATCAGTGAGGTGAACGAGGTGATGTTAAATCGTAGTACTAGTTTTTCAAAGTTGGCAGAGTGACTAGGAATACTGATTGCACGGACTGTTTAATTTTAAAACCAATGTCCAATGACTCTGCCCTGAGGCAAAGACCTTGCTCTCCTTCCTGGAGGGGGTGGCAGTTTGCAGAAATTAGGCAGTCTTAATGTGTGTTATGCTGAAATATCAGTCTGAAAATAGCTAGTTACTCTGCAGAAAGGATGCTAGTGTTTGCATTTCGCCTTTGTGGAGGAGGGCAGTGGAGCAGAGAATCAGCAGGGGACTGCAGCAAAGGTGACACATTTCTGTCATTATCATACCACGCTCCCCTTGGCTCTGATCATAGATGCTTAGCTACACTCAAATTTAAAATATTTCAATATTTAAAACAAAAGAAAATCATGAAATATTACCTGATACTTGCATGCGATTTGAAAATATGCATGCAATAAGTGTGAAATATGCTTCATCCCTTGCTAAATGAACACCTCAAGGAGGAATCCGGGAGCACGCAGATATTAATACGAGGGTAGGAGTTTCACTGCATTAGTTTAAATAATATATTTGTTCAAGAAAAAGATGAGGTGCATGGATGCATGACAAAGATTGCCTGATACTGGTGGAAAGTCTGTTTGTGCTTAATGTATTAAGGAAATTGTTCAATTACAGTTTCTCCTTGCATAATCATGTCAATGTCAGCATCACCTTGGGTTATTTTCAGTGTTTAGTGGCTGCACATTGTGCCTGGAGTCATCTTTAACTCCTGTACTTGACATCAGATGCCTTCTGAATGTGCTTTCCAGAATTCCACAATTTCTGTTCTACAGGCCGTCCCCAACTACCTCCATGCTTTTATTTGTGTTGTGGATGTAAATGGTCCAGACAAATTAAATTGCACCACACACTTATCTTTCTCTTCGCTCAAACCATGTCTGCTTTTCTGTGTCTGTCAGTATCGATCTTTATAAATATGCATTTACATTATTATTACAATTGCTAAATACCTTCCTGAAGCAGCTGCCGATTTAAATTTGGAATATGCATTGCAAAATCATTTGCTGTTAACAGAAATGGAAAGAGAAAGTGTTAGCGATGTCCTTCTGTACGCTTCAATTGACATTAAACGACTTTCAACTCAAAAACGGATTTTTCCAAAAATTGAATTTTCTCATATTTGGATCCATCCAAATGTCATAGTTTCATGAAACGAAGCTCGATGTACAAAACACTTTTTGAAGTCGTAAAATCACAGTGCTTACCATGTACAAAGCCCCTTTTGCCAGGAACATCCTTTCGCACTAGCAAAAGGGGTTCTGCATCTCATTCCAAACTGTATTTATTATAGGGCGTGAAAGGGGCATGATTAGGAGCAGCGGCGGCTCCTCAGCTTTAGTGGAGGAGCATCGCCCCACCTGCCAGCAGCCGAAAAAATGAAAAATAAGACAATAATAAACTCTTGTTTATTGTCGTTTTATTTTTTCTCTCTGAGCGGAGGCTTGGGGTGGGGCCAAAGGGATGACAGGCTGGTGGAGAAGTGGTTGCACTGCTAGTCAGCGCGCATGACAGTCTGGCAGGCTGTCACACCCCGGCCAAACTGCCATGCGCACTGAAGCTCTCTCCAACCCCAGCTGCGTTGCTGGGTTGGAGAGAGCAGGCACAGGCTCCCAGTTTAACTGGGAGTGCAAATCAGTGGCACTCAGGCCAATCCTGACACTGCTTTCAGCAGTATGAAAACAGCATCTGGATTGGCCGAAGTGCACTCAGGGAGCCTGTGCTTGCAGAAGAGAGGGGTGCGATTCAGCAGGAAATTGTTTTTAAACATTTTTTTTGTTTTTCTCTTCTGTCCCCGCGCCCTACCCCCCACCCCGCCTCTTCGTCAACACACCAGCCGCTACTGATTGGGAGTTGTAATTTCATGTATGAATTTTTTGCAAGTGCGGTCACAAACTATTGATTAGACACCCACACTCAAGTAGGGGTGGTATTAGATTCCTAAAGGGGAAGCTGTTTCTATGGGAGAGCTTCTTCTTTGTGAATTGTCGCAGACAGCCTCAAGGGGAGCATGCTCCCCCAGAGGTCCTCCCAAATGGAACATTTTTAAAGCAGCACTTGCTTCTTAAAGAGACATGGGCTGCTTTTAGAAAAACAATATTTCTGTTTAGGAATGCGAATGCAAGGACGGAGGTCTGCTATTCCTCTCAGGCATTTATCCCTACATTCGTGGTCAATTAAAGAGAGTCCAAACCAGATTAATGTATATCCATTAGGCAAATTGTTTTACAATGCTCTGCGTATGGTCCCTTTGTGATGCAACCTCTTTATACATAGAGTGCATCCCAGATTGTATGCCTGTGCACAAACCAGTCAGTGTGCAATTTGCACATCCTAGTTTGAGAGAAGTGTTAGTACTGTCAAATGTTTTGCCTTACATACGTGATGGGAGTAACATACACTGTGCATTCGCTCATTTGCAATCCATACACCTCATCATTGTAGCTTCAAGTCCGTATGCTATTATTGTCTAGCTCATATGCATTTATGTTTATTATTATGAAATAATGTGTGCTACAGGTATCATATATTCTGATAGTATGCTACTTGCTCATGTGTTCTTTTGAATGTTTGCTATTTAGAGAAAGACATAGTGGTTTAATGTAAACATTTAGGTGCATTCTCATGCTTTTATTCCCACGTCATGAATCCCTAGGAAAAAGGTTTTCTAAAGCAATGTTACGACTGATATAAAATGATCACTCACAGCTCTCTCAACCAGTGAGCAAGGGACTGTGGATCCCAGAGGGAGCAGAGCAGAACAGTTCTTGGTGTAAGTGCACTAAGGCCATACATAGCCACATTGACAACATTCAGCCTTGTTTTGCAGACTGGCTGAGGACTGGAAAATAAATGAAGTTCAGGTATTCATAACTTGTTTGTTCCACCAGCTCAAGCTGATAAGTCCGTATACCTATGCTTGCCCTTGGGCCAAACCGGACCTCCTGGGTTGAGATCGTGGAAGGTCTCAGTTATATAACAAATGAAAAAAGAAAAGGAAGTAAAATCCTCTTCCATGAAAACACTAGTCTGTTTTTTTCAGAAATTCTACAATAAGTGCATTTTATGCAAAGTGGCTGATTTGTGCCATGTTTTATTCCCACCTGTGCGTAATCACTTAGAGGCATTACCTGGATTTCAGAAACGTGTTCCCCATGAACAAAATGAAATCTCTATTTCCCCAACTGCATGGTCCATCAAAGAGCATGCTCTTAGAGGATATGCACATACTTTATGGGATATATATCTACATATTACACTCATACACCTTAAAGCAGGCAAAGCATTAACAGGCAGCACAACCGTAGCAGTACTGTCAGGCTTCCCCCATGCCTTTGAGGGGGTGCATAAAGCTATCCATCAAAGATTGAGTGCCTTCCAAAACTGAGTGAGTTGCAGGTGGGACTGCAAATCTGAAGGTGGGCTCTGAAGTGCAGCCAAACACAGAAACAAGGCATGTCAGTAGACCAATGTTGAGCTCATTATGGATACCTTCCTTCCTTCCAAAACTGCCTCACCATTACATACCTGTCAGCAACGTGTGGTAAGCTTCCTCTCAGCTGATCCATCAACACCCATTCAAAACACTAAAACATTTTGAAAATTAAGGAAACTCCGGAAAAGGGAAGTTTACCATGAGATGCGCTCTCTCGTGTCTGGTAGTTTTGAACAAAAAATATTATATTTTATAGGTTTTAACATTGACATTTGTAGTAAAGGTGGAACTTAGCGGGATGCAAATAGACCAAATCGATCAATATTCATTATTTATCATAATAGGTTGCAAATTGTGACTAACTACGATTTCATGCCATCACAGGAATGGTGGTTGCTGGGGTCAGGAGTCCATCCCTTAAAGGAAAACGGGCTGTATTTAAACAGAAATGTTTATTTGTTTACAGAAAGATGGAACACTTCTGTTGCACAACTACTGAGGTAAAAGATTAAAGTAAGGGCCAGCCTGGAAGATGTTATGATCAATGTCTCATTCCCTAAATGTATTTTGGGGAATGGGCACTATAATACTTTTTAAATCTATAAGTGAAGATAACCGGGCCATTAGGGCTTTGGGGGAGGCGGCCGACCAACGGGAGGCCTGCCTCCCCCGGGGGGTTTTGGGCCGGGGGTGCAGCCGGAGCCCAATTGGGCTTGTTGGGCTTGTTGGGCTGGTTTTGGGCTGGGGGAGTACATAACCGGCCATTTCGTGTAGCCAGCCACCATTTCGGTGGTGGTGACACGACAGCCGGTCCTGGGGCAGCTAGGGCAGGAAAATTTTGTCCCTCCCGCCCTCCACAAAACTTTTCTAAGGATATAGGTCGGGTTGGGTTTTTTAGTGAGAGGTCCATGGGGAAAGAAGTTTTTCTTCGGGTTCAGGTTGGTTTGTTGGGAACAGGTGCATCGGGTGGGGAAGAATGTACATATTGGTTGTCGCTTGAAGCAGGTGCTGGTGTTGTGTTTGGGTGTTTTATCGGGTGGCGTTTTTTCTGGGTAATAGTTGGTAGATTTGTTTACAGTTACAGTTTATTGGTTGGAAAATTTCACTCCGGGAGCACGCAGGAAGGGGAAGTAGCATAGGAAGGTTATATAGATAGTTATGTAAGAAAATGATAAGGAGTTACAAGTTTAACGGGGCAGCAAGGAGGACAGATTTGGGGTTTATAAATGGTTGCAAAGGGGAAAACTTTAGGGGAGGGGGTGGGGGGTAAAGCAGGAGGAAAATATTTAGTGAGGTTTAGTTTTGTACGGCACAGGCCAAGGAATTTGTTTGTAAGATGCACCTGTCTTCAATAAAGCGGCCTTTTTCACACTTAACAAGCTGTTTGTTGGTCTGTGCTGCACCCCCTTTTGTGGCCCAATTCGTGTGTCCAGCCAAGCATATATGCATTAGCTGTCACATGGTTTTTTTCAGTCTGGCTTAACAGCGCAGCTGTTGGCAAACCTTATGTGATCAATACAAAAAAAGCTTTGAGAAGTACTTCTGAGAGAGGGGCTTTGGTTTCTCCCACATGTTGAGCTTTCTTCTTTTCTACTTGATTTGTTTGAGCAGATGTCTGTTTCAGCTGAAAGAGAGTGCTGGACAGATTATGCTCAATAAGGCAGGCCAGAGTTTGTTAGGGTAGCAAGCCAGTTATCAAGGCCATATGCCTGATTAGTGAATTGAGAAAAGTTATGTCAGATGCCATTGGTCTGATATAGCTGTTATGAAAAGTTATGGCAAAGGCAGTAGGCAGGAATTATTTATTGTTAAAAGAATATGTCAAAGTCAGTAAGTGTGTATGGGTCAATTGTTATTAAGCTGTGCTAAGGCCTGAACAGAAGTATTTTGCAAAGAAGACCTCAGGTCAAATGCAGTAGGTGGGAGCCCTGTATGGTGCTCTTGGACAAATATTATAGGAAGGGGCTTGCACTGTACTGCTTACCAAAAAGCAATCCAAAAGAGGCTTTACATTATGAACACTCTGGTAAATGCAAATTATGCAATAGAAAAGGGTTATACACCGTGAATCCTATGACACCATACGAAGAGGTCTTACTTTTTGAGCTATTTGACAAATACAACAGAATGGGTTTTACATTGTGAACTCTCTGAAAAAATTATTGGCAAGGGATTTTCAGTTGTTAAACTTCTGCCAAATGCAGTAGGAAACTGTTTTTCATTGATTGTAAATACCATGACAAATACAATAGGAAAGGCAGTACTTACAAATACAATACATAGAAATACATAGAAAGGGCTATTACATTGTGATCTGCAATGCAATAGAAAGAGATTCAGGGCTAGATGTACAAAGCATTTTTCCGGTCGCAAACGGACCAATTGACAGAATCAGACTGTTTGCAACTGGAAAAATGCTTTTTCAGATGTACAAAATGCAAAATGCGATTCTGTAACTTGTTACTGAATTGCAAGTTGCATTTCAGATTTGGCATTGAAAGGGGCGTGTTTTGGACGTCCCTTCAAAATACTCAATCGGTATGGTATGTATTGCTGTTTTGCGACCAAATTCTGATCGCAAAACAGTAATACTTTACCACCATTTTGAAAGTGGTGGTAAGTTAACCCATTCGCAAATGGGAAGGGGTCTTTAAAAATCATAACTCTGGTTATACTTATTGTCCTTTTGGTCTTGTTTTGTTCATGAAAATATAAATTATTTGTCTAAACTGGTGTGTAGTCTTTTATGGTGTCTTTACTGTGTTACTGTTTGCACAAATATTTTACACGCTGCCCCTTAAGTTAAGCTCGCCTGCTCTGAGCCAAGCTACTAGAGGGTGAGCACAGGTTAATTTATGGTGTGCATCTGACTTGCGATGACTAGGATTGTGGTTCCTGCATGGACAGGGTGCATACTTCTGCCAACCAGAAACCCAAATTCTAACACAATCTCATTAATATTCATGAGTCAAGTTGATTTGCGACCTACTTGCAGTCGCTATTTGGGGGAAAAAATCATACATTAGGAATACAGATTCCCTATAATCACAATTAGGTAATCAGTATTCTTAATGTCTGTACATTGGCCCATAGTATATATATATATCCCTTCTCAGGTCAGGGACAGTACATTTCTGGTACTCCAGAAAGAGAGATAATATTCATGTCAACATATACTTTGGTCAGCATTGAATGTTTGATAGGTCTTTTTAGGCAGATATGTCATGTTTATATTCATAGCATTCAACGAGCGGAGACAGACTTGGCGGTTCTCGCTCATCCAATTTCACAATTTAAAATTATATGCGAGGCTGCCTATGGCGGCCTCACGCATACTATAATCCAGAGAAATCCTTTACTTTTGAAAATCGGACATATACCCCCAAACATGGACTGTCGTGTTCTCTACTTTATGGATACAGCAATTCACTACCAGTACACCGAAATAACTGTCAGGCCTTCCCCTCACAGGGTGCCCAGCTGGGCCCCATGTGAGTACCTCCCCTTTTAACTCACTTCCTTGTGGTGTACAACTTACACTCTGACAGTGGATTCTTAATTTCAGGTGTCCCTCCATGTTAGGTCTTGAAGAGACCCCCTTTTGATGGTGGGGTCGAAACGCCGTCGACAAAATCCAAACGCGAACCATTTTCTCAGCCCCTACCATTGTACTAGAAGGCTGTTATTAATTACTGAATATCCCTGTTATGGTCGTTTTTTTGTATTCTTGAAACCCTATGTCACAATCTGTCACTAATTTAATATGTAGGTTCTAGTTTCACTTGGGACACCATGCACTTGTTTTGATTAATTTGAAGACGCATTTATATAAACAGCTTATATTCAGAGGTGTCTTGTTGGATATGGTTTCTTGTGTCTCTTTCTGAAATCTCTTCACCCATGAATATTGACATTGTGCTGTATATTACTATATATTGTATACATTGTCCACAGGAACCATTGTTCCTTGTTGTATATTCATAGCATGCCATGCCTGTGGCCTCCAGTTCCTGCTTGTTCTAGATTGTTCCAGTGACACCTCAGCTGCCCGGGTTTTCCCTCTGGGGTTTTCCTGACTGGGATTTCCCACTCACTGTTCTTCCTGCTAAAAGAAGCCCCACCCAGCCCAGGACATACTTAATGCAGACCACAGCGTGATCGCACAGCGGATGCGTGCAGCAGGCGCACCACTGGTGCGCCAAAGACAAGCCTGTTTGTGCCCGTCTGTGCCTGGACCACACCCAGTGCCACAACCCCTGGCACTCCCGCCCCCTGAAAATACATCAGCAAGCTCTACACCCTAGACCAAGGACACCGCAACATACCCTGCCACCTCTCCGACCCACGCTCCACATTAGGACCTTTCACCTGCATCCATTGGCACTTTACCTGTCACTGCACACACACCAGCCCACCGACCATCCCCACCCAGAACACACCACAGACATGAGCTGAACAAAAACATCAATTGGCATGCGCCTTTATCAACACAGGCTCACTATGCAGGTATTCCACTGATTTATGGGACCTCATCGTCACCCTTGCACCCGACATAGTCTTCCTCACTGAGACTTGGCTCAACCCCACATCCACCACAGTGATCCCCGACGGATTTAAAATCACTCACAAGGACCACACCAACATGCCAGGTGGAGGAACAGCCATCATCCACAAAGAGACCATACAGTGTACCACCACTGCTGACAGCACCACCACTCCCATCTCAATTTCAAGCTCCACACGGACGACAAGACAACCATCAGAGGCACCCTCGCATTCCAAACCCCAGGCCGTGCTCCAGCTTCTGCAACACTATCGCAGACTTCATTGCGCCCCTAGCCTTAAACTCCAAGATCTACATCTTCCTCAGCAACCTAAATTTCCACATCGACGACCACCATGACAAAAACATTGCACACATCCTTGATAATATGAGGAGCCTCAGATCGACCCATATCGTTGACGACCCTACACACACCGCTGGACACATGCTGGACTCAATTTTCATCTGCAGCAACCGCGTCAAATACAGCCATGTCATAGAACTCACATGGACCAATCACTCCATTGTCTACGTCAGCAACTCTAGCCCTTCACTGTCACCCCCAAGATGACCAATGCCCCCCACCATAGGAGGAATAAAATCTCAGAAACATGCTGGGTGAATGCCCTCAACACCTCCAATCCTGCTACCACTACCAACCTCAAACAGGGAGTGAAAAACCTCAACACCTGGATCAACAATTGCGCAGACAGTATCAGCCCTTATCAAGAGCAACATCCAGAGGATGGCCATAGGATTCTCGGCACTTTACCACTGCTGACCAGTGCTAAAGTGTCTATGTTCTCTGTATAAATTGATTGGTTATCCATGGTTGGGATATTGGATTTACTGGTAGGTCCCTAGTAAAGTGCATGGTGTGTGCTAGGGTATGTAAATCAAATGTTACTGGTGGGCTTGCTGCTCTGGTTGTGCCACCCACATGAGTAGCCCTGTAAATGTGTCTCAGACCTACCACTGTAGTGTCTGCGCACGCAGTTGTAAACACCATGTTGTCCTAGTAAGTGCACCCACTTGCCAGGCCCAAACCTTCCCTTTCCTTACATGTAAGGCATCCCTAAGGTAGGTCCAAGGTACCCCCATGGGCAGGGTGCAGTGTATGTGAAAGGTAGGACATGTACTAGTGTGTGTGACATTTCCTGATAGTGAAACACTGTGTAATTTGTGTTTCACCATTGAAAGGCAATCTGTCCCATAAGCTTATCATTGGGGTTACACTCACCATTTTTATATGTGTAGCTTGCAATAGGGACAAGATAGGAAAGTGACGTTTAGACTCTAAACTCAGAATTTATTAACGCACCTTTTGGTAAAGGTCGTTTATAAATCCTGTGTTTGAAAATGCCACTTTTAGAAAGTGGGCCTTTTCTTACTTCACCATTCTGTGTGCCTGTGGCTGTTTGTGGATTCAGCGTCTGGTGTGTGAGTGACAGTAGCTGAGATGTGCATTCACTCTAGACAGTAACTGAGGGGGGTTGAGGTGTGCCCTGCCTTGCCTGGGTGACTCATTACAGGGATGAATAGACATGGTCTGCTTTTAGAGTGGTGGGAGGAGTTGTACTTACACCTGAATATGCTGTGTCTCCTTTTGCACAATGCTGTCTCCGCCCCCTGTGGTCATGCTGCACCAGTGAGGGCAGAACTGGTTTGGACTGGGTTCAGAGACCCTTGCCACAAAGAGAACAAAGACATTTTGGGGTATAAGTATTATATCTAAAACCCCAGGACTTTAGATTACTTCCAGGAACAAATGGACGCTGCCAAGAAGAAGAGCTGTAAGGATGAGTACTGTCCCTTTGTTGTGTCCTGTGTGGGATTGGCCTGCAGTTGCTGCTTCTGTCTGTGGTGGAGGAAAAGGACTGACTCTTTTGGCCCTGCTGTGACATCTTGCTTGTGAGGAGAATCTCCAAGGGCCTGTGTGTGCTGGCCTCCTGTTGTGGAAGACTCAGCGACATCAAAGTCTAACTTCTGAGTGCTTTTTCTGTAATTGGGAAGGTTCTAGTGCCTGCACCGTGTTGTACGGACTACTGATGATCATACCTCGTTCTGGCAAGTCTGCGTGCTTTCTCTTTGTTTGGCACAAGTGGAGAGGGTCCTGGTGCTTCTACGCTGAGTTGCACCAGCCTGGGGCTTTCCCACGGTCTTTGTGGCAAGACAGCTGTGTGCCCATTTTCCTGCTGCCCCTTTCATCGTGCCATGGAAGAACTGTAAAACAAACCCCTCCTTCCCCACTGTACTCTTTCAAATGGCCCTATTAAAACCGTGACTAACCGGCGCATAGCAAGTAATACTGAATCCCTACCGATTGAATGTTTAGGAGCAGAAGCGGCTGCAAAGAAGGGCGCTCTGGTGCCGGAGGAAAGTCCCCAGGAGCCCGACACACAGCCTGGCGCCCGAGGAAGAGTGAGGATGGGATCCAGCCGCAGCAACTGGTGCTAGAGGAGAGAAGCGGCCTTCCCCGTGGCAACGCCCAGCCACGCCCTCGGAAGCCGCCAGTGCTTCGCAGCCCCAGCCACCCAGGACCGGTATGCCTCCTGTGAAAGGAGAGTAGTCTTGTGGAGCCGTGCGGGGTCCACCGTGCCAGAAGGGAGCAGCGTGAGGCCTTGGAGCTCAGTTGAGAAGGGGGTGTTACTCCTTCTACGTACGGCCGCCGAGAGGGAAGGATCCTCGTTGGCTGCATCCTACCTTTTGCAGCCACCCTCCCCACAGCACCCGGGCAGATGGCCCGATAGGAGGAGGGCTATGGCGGTGCTATAAGTAAGGGGGCGAGAGCGAGGTTCCCGGTTGGGACTCATGTTAGGAGACAGGAAGGGGGGTCTAGCTGCAACGCACGTTCACAGCCAGCGGCCCTGTTGGTGCCCACCCCCTGTACCTTGTGGTACGCACACACTGGGGGCATTCTCTTCGTATCTCGGGTGCAATGTTGAGTTTGGCAGCTGCCCGCCTGTCTGCAGTGCTGCCCCTGCCATTGCCCAAGCGGATGGGACTGAGGGAAGTCTCCCCGCCAAGGGTGGGAAGAAGGTGTTTTCCATCCCTGACCAAACTGCTCCATCTGATGTCCAGATGTACTGGTGTATCCCTTGATGGTCCATATGCACTGTAATGGTGTCCTGCATAATGCTTTCACCATGCTTTTATGACATATACAACCTACACTGATTTGCTTTAATGCCCTAAGTGTGATACTGGTTGAATGAGCAGTTTGTTTACTTTGGTGGCTCTCACAGTAAAGTCGGGCATAATGTTGTCAAGGGATTTATGACCAGTGCAACTTGCAAGTATTTTACTGCAGTGCATTACGTGTGAAATTATGACCATTGCCTAATGTGCTTATGGTCTAAGCTGATGCAATGTGCTTTATGTGTTTTATGGTTTATGCATTCTTATGACAAGTGCCTAGTGGCGCAGTGATTCATGTGATCGTGGTCTGTTGTGCTTTTATATGCCTTCTTTATGACAAGCGCCTAGTGGCACAGTAATTTATTTTATGTGGTCTAAGGTGCTTTACATGCTATGAATTGATTTATGGTCTAATGCGTTTTTTTATGTACAATACGAAGGATATTTTTGATATAACCTTGTGTGGAGTACCTTTTTGTGGTGTGCCTAGTATGTCACTGGTGCGTGTGTGTGTGTGTTGCGCAAACACTTTACACATTGCCTCTGGGATAAGCCTGACTGCTCTGCCAAGCTACCTAGGGGGTGAGCAGGGGTTACCTTGGGTGTGTAACTCCCTTACCCTGACTATAGTGGTGGGTTCTGCCTGGCTTAGGTGTATACCCTAGCCAACCAGAAACCCAATTTCTAACACGCACGCATGGAAAAACACCAAGGAACTTTCAACGTTGTTAAGGAATTCTCCAACCTGGTTGCCAGTGAAAACAACATCACATCCTCAAAGGAGCTATGCGACAACCTCACCCACTTCTTCCATGACAAGATCGCATACATGTACAAAAACTTGAAACGTCCAACCCACACCTACGGACTTCCTAGACAGATATGTCACCACTGTAACGAACACAAACCACACACTTACCACCTCTCCATCCAGGACACCACCTCCACCTTGAAATCCATCCACTCAGGAGCTCTCACAAACCCATGCCCATACCACACCTTCAACCTCAGAAACCAAAGAATCAGCCGGGAACTTACCACCCTACTCAACACCTCTATTTTCACTGCAACATTTCCTGACACCTGGAAACACGCCAAAGTCAGACCACTACTCAAAAAACGCTCTGCCAACCCCAGAAAACGCAAAAACTACCAGCCAACCTCCCTGCTCCCATTCTCAGCGAAGGTACTGGAAAATATCATCATCAATCAACTCATGACACACATGGAGCAGAACCAGCTTCTTGACGCCTCCCAATCCAGCATCTGTAGCAATCACAGAACCGAAACCACTCTGATCACAGTCACCAACGACATCTACACCCTCCACGGCCGAAGAGAAACAGCAGATTTGATCCCCCTCGACCTCTCTGCAGCCTTCAACATCGCATCCCAGCACAAACTGATCGAAAGACTCCACCACATCGGCATCCAAGGAGACACTCTCAGATGGATCACCTTCTTCCTCACCAGAAGAATCCAGAGGATCCACCTCCCACCTTTTACCTCTGAACCCAAGGAGAAACCTCAGAATCATCATTGACAACAAGCTCACCATGAAATCCCAGATCAAAACCATCTCCTCCACCTGTTTCCTCACTCGGCACATGCTATGTAAGATCTTCAAGTAGATACCCCTTCACACGAGATGCACCGTGACACAAGCCCTCATCACCAGCCGACTGGACTACGGCAATGCCCTCTACTTAAGAATCCGCCCACACCTTCTATAGAGACTTCAGACCATACAAATAAAGTATGAAGGGATTTAATCTTATGTCCCTTTTCTTGGTCTAGGACTGGAAAATGCCTGACATTTCCGGAGGGAGATGTAAGGCTCAGGCCAATGTATAACTTCAGTATTCCTAAAATGTCTAAAGTGTCTGTCTAGGTAGAGACTATATGATTGTGTTGATTTATTTTCACATTAAAGCCAACACGCCTGCTTTGATTACCTAAAGTGGTAACTAAGCAGTAGTTCTCTCATTTTACATTTTGAAAGTTGGGAAAAAGCTTGTAGGTCTAACCTTTTTGATTATGAAAAGACTATTTTCAAGAATAAAGTTATTAATTTGGGTGAGGGCAACCCTTACTAACTTAAGATATTAATTCTGCTTGGATCTAAATGTAATTCTGAGAGCATCTTTGTTAAAGCTCTGCTAGGAATTACACAAACTGGAGACAATGCCCAGAGAAGTGTTTGAAGTTCACGCAGTACCAACAATGTTAAAGTAAAGAACACAACAAAATACAATACCAGAACCAGTTTAGAAAGCTAGAGAACATTTTGAAGGCCAAAAAGACTACAAATCATCAAAATAGCCCAAGGGGAACCTAAGATAGGATTTCTTTTAAATAATTAGGGAAAAGTGTCAATCAAACGTTTCTGTTCATAGTTAACTGGGACTTAGGTGCGATTTCATACTGACCACAGTGGAGTCAGATACACCAAGTTGGTCATTCTGGCCAAAATGTTTGCCTACAAATTTAGGGCCTTATTTAGATCTTGGCGGGCAGGTTTCTCCGTCACAATGGTGATGGATACACCGTCTTTTGGAAAATAAATCCCATTATATCCTATGGGATATATATTTCGGTGGACGGGATATCCATCCCCGTTGTGAAAGAGTAACCCATCCGCCAAGATCTAAATCAAACCTTTAATCCCTAAAATGAAAGTCATAATCTTTCAGTCGAGCAAGGACCAAGGCTGTGGCTAGTGAGAGTCCATAGAAGTTCAATATGCTGTCACAGATCACCAGCTAAAGCTGTTGGTTTTGACACCAAAGGCTCAGAAAAGGAAAAGCCTGAACTTTGTAGCCCTAAACGTTGCTTTACAGGTCAGCTAGATTTGTAACTTCCACTGGTCCTAGGTTTTACCTTAAGACTTAGTCACTTTTTTGGAAGTCAAAATCCTCCACTGGGGCAAACTGGAAGTTGCAGTCAATAGAGCTCCATGAGGCCGGATACCTTTGTCATGAGATCCCCTTGAGCCAGTTTTCAAAGTGGCAAAAATCTCAGAGAGGGACAAACCTCATTTCCTTGACTGCCTTGGGTGAAACTTTCCTGAGCAAACCTTAGCACCTTGTTCCAGTCCTTTGGAAGTGGAAAAAATTACTAAGTCCCAACTTTTGAAAGTGTTGGAACAGTTCCTAATGGTACATTCTGCAGCTCCAGCAACTGAGGCCATGCTTGAAGGCTCCAGGTCTCTCCCCACCCAGATTTCCTACACAGCTGAGACCTCTGTCACCATCTGGACCTCTTGAAATCAGGAGCCCTTCTGATGCTAGTGTCCTTGAAGAAGGCAAACAGGAGCTCTTAGACCCTGAAGAGTAGTTCCACAGTCCCTGGGTGCCAGCACACTTTGGGAGTCTTTGTGTGTGTCCTTGAGTTCTTGGGTGAGTCCTCTTCTTCATGTAGAAGTCAGGAGTCTTCTTACACCATGGGCTTCTTCATCAGGTGGAGTTCTGAGGACGTGGTGGCTGAAGTGCCAGATTTATTGTGTGCACTACTTAGTCACTGGAAAAATGCAAACACCTAATGCTAACTGTTTATAGTAGTCCTCCTACCTCCTTTTGTAGCACTTTCTCCTTGGCTTACCATTATACTAGCCAGGCCCTCTATTTCAAGATGACAGAACCCATCTGTCACTAGGCAGGAATGTCTTCAGAACACTGACTTTCCGCTAGTTAGATGAGTTATCCTTTCATCAGAAAGGGCTTAAACTGGTTCTATTTAAAGTTGTAACTGGTGCCTGGTTCTCTGGGAGGGTCCTGTGAATGAGTAGGCAAGGCACTCCCTGGCATCTCTGCATCCACAACAGGTAGTGCTGAAATCCCCATTTGTTCTGCCAAATGTTCCATTCCACTCCCAGATAATTAATCCCTGCAAAGTGTTGAGCAATTACTACCCATTTCCTCTTTCGGAGTTCAGAGGCAAGTTATCATCCTCTGAGCAACAATTGTTGACTCTCCCAGCCAATGATTTGTATTCCAGCTCTGAAAGTGAGATGCGTGCCAAAACTGGTTGTAGGCCGATTTTGGCTCAGGCAGCACACCATAAATTATCACTAAGTTACTTTTCTATTTAATTGATCAAAAATCAGATTTCACAGATAAATAAAATTTTGAAAATTACATAGGAAATACCTTTGAATCATTTTTTTAGCATTTTAGCAAGTAGAGATAGGAATTAAAGTGTGTAATCCATTCCCGGCCAGTTAGGGATATGTATAGCAGAACCTACACAGTGAAATAGCATTTGGGTTTATTTTACTGTGAAAGTGCACAAACTGCAATATGTAGTGTGCCATATTTCATTTATATTTGCACCCTTCTCTGCAGTTTACAAGGCACTTTTTACGGGTGATTTATAAATATATGAAATTAGGCTTTTCCTACGTGGCAGCCTAAGCTTTATTAAATGTGGACTATGCTATTCTATTGACTCATACTCCAAAACGCCAAGAGCTGCATTTAGCCTTAAATTGTGGACCATCTCTATTAATGGGAATTGATTACTGAATGTTTCACAGTTTCCAAGTTATCTTTGATTCATTGAGCTCATGGATTCCCAATATTTCTATCAGGAGATAGCAGTTTCGACATTCTGTAGGTGCTTTCTTTAATTGACCTTCTTTGATCGGTAGTAAGCCCTTTTGCCCCACTGTTTGAAGTTTAGAAAAGTCAATGCGTACCCATTGCAACTTATGATGCTGGTGTTTAGGGATACACCAATACACACCTCCTGTAGGTGGAAGGGAATCAATATTGTGGCCGCCTTTTATTTTTCCCCGACCTCACGCTAGTTTTATTTGCCATGAGAAATTGGGCATTTTACATACAGAGGCTATGATCAAACTCACTCCACTGACACTCTGGCTCTTCATATGGTCTAAACCATCAGAAATGTTTAACCAACCTGTTGTCAACAACTGCCTAAATTGTGTTGAGGGATACATTATTCTGAGGAACTCTCATATTAAGCAAACACAAGGAGATGATGGACAGAGCGCTGAAACCTTTCAGACACTCACCCCCAGTCACAGATCACCAGCTAAAGCAAGCATCCTGGGACCGGTTTCGGGGTAACACCCCTCATCAGCCAGGCTAGCTTGAATCCAGTGGCAAAGTGAGCAAGGGACCCAACTCTGGGCATACCCTGGCAACTTAGGGCGAACAAAGCAAACACAAGGAGATGATGGACAGAGCGTTGAAACTTTTCAGACACTCACCCCCAGTCACAGATCTGGGTTGAATCCATCATCGTTCTTTAGGTCACTTCGCCATCTCAGTTCAGACCCAGCTATACGCAAATCAGTCTTGACCCTGTGCCTCATGGGAACAGTCCAGTCCGAACTGCCAAGCCAGGTCTTCCCTGAACCGGAAACAAGCATCCTGGGACCGGTTTCTGGGTAACACCCTTCATCAGCCAGGCTTGCTTGAATCCAGTGGCAAAGTGAGCAAGGGACCCACGTCTGGGCATACCCTGCCAACTTAGGGCGAACAAAGCAAACACAAGGAGATAATGGATGGAGCACTGAAACTTTTCAGACACTCACTCCCAGTCACAGATCTGGGTTGAATCCATCATCGTTCTTTAGCTCACTTCGCCACCTCAGTTCAGACCTTTCATATTAGGGCAGCTTTTGATAATTTGGGAAGTACTAAACCCTCTGACATCTGTAAAAATGATAAATTGAGGATGAAGCAGTTATTCTTGGACTAGACAAATTTGTATCAGGATACACAATTGTTGGAAAACACAGATAGCCAACATGTCATGATATAAAGTACCCTTGGAACTGAGCCTTACTTGCTTAAAGAGTTATAGCACTAGGAAAAGGCTCTTCTTACCCATTTTAGAACTGGGTTAATTGTCCCCAAATTGGTTTTCCATTGGGACAATACGACAGATCTGGCATTTGCTTGTGCCAATGTGACTTGCCAGTCAATACAAACATTATTGAACTTTGTGGTATTTTTGCAAATTTTATTCTGCCTTTTCTAAATGTTTATAATGCCTTTGCTGATGTAGTATAATTTTACACAATGTAGACCAGTCTTGCACTTTTTACAGATGAACCTATGTTTTTTAACTTTTTATTTTTGTATTTGTTCCTTTTAATGTTGTACTTTTATGGCTATAACGTTTTAGTCAAATAAAGTTATTTCTGATTCTGATTCTGAGTGCTTAAAATAATAATTTACTGTCAATAGAATTTATCAGAAAAGAAATTGTGGGCACTCCTTAAATGTGATGATATACTTGACGAGAAACTTGGATGAACTTTTCATTTTACAACTGTGATCCTACTGGTGCCTCTTATGACCTGTTGTGAATTTAATATGCCCAGATTAATGTCAGTGAGGGGTGGAGCTGAGGCCTCCCAGTGTCTTCTGGATGATCCCATCTTGAACTGTCCCAGCATGCTGTGCAGAGGGTTGTGACAAGGTGGAGTGGTGATGTGGCAGACTAGGATTTGCCAGGGGTTCCTGGCTTCGAGAACCTTTCACAGCCTTCTCAAAACTCTTACACAAGGGAGAGAAAGGACTGGTGGTGCTGTTGATGCTTTTCACTGCTGGACCCTGGGACTGGAACAGCCAAGGACAACTGGAAGGAGACATCCTTCCAGGCCCAAAAGGACCAAGGACACTTCCCCAGTTGACCCCAGGACCGGTGGGACTCTCCAAGGACCAGTGAGACTGGACCCCTTACACCCTGATGACCAGTTGGGGGAAAGATCTGGAATTCTGCAACCAGAAACAAAGACCAGTTGGAAAGCTGGAGCAAGGAGCCAGTGGAAACCGCTACCACCAAAGGAAACTGTCTTGGAGGTGAGGAGGTCTGCTAAAACTGCTCCTGGTGGCTAGAGCTCGCCACCAGGAGTAAATTGAGCCCAAGGTCTTCGAAACCAGTCTATCGGGGCCCAAAATATCCCCATTTAAAGCTCTGCAACCTTTGACCTTTTCAAAACAGAGCATGTGAGACTCCGCTGCTGTTTTCGGCATTTACACTCAAGGTGGGCCAGGGCTCGGGGATGGGCTCAAGAAGATTCCCCCTATTTTGAAGGGAATGGTCTGTATGGGTCCCCTTCGTCATTTCAACTTTTGCCACTGGGACCAACCCCTAGGGCCCCAGGATCTCAACCCGGGACCCTGAGCACAGGAAAGGGCTGAGAGTGCCTCATCTGTCCCCCCTTGTGTCTGGGGGTAGCAGAGGGCATCCAGCAGATTGTCTGCATGGCTGGTGGTAGGAAGGAGGACAGGCTGGCTCCTGTGTTGGTGAAGGGAGGAGGGCAAATTTGAGGGAGCCAGCGGTGGCCCGGGGGGCCTTGCGACTTCCCCTGCGGGACCCACCACATCTACTACCTTGGACATGTCCCAGGTTGAACCGGGCACTCCTGGATCATAAATAAACAGCAAGGAAACAGTAAAACAAAAAGAAAGCAGTTCTCCCGAATAAAGGGAGGCCTCATAATAGAATATTCACTAGCTGAAGCCCCTCATAATGCCCTGCAAGGCTTTCATATTCACATGTTGTTCTTGCCCTGTGGTGGCCCCAAAATGGGCAGGGGCATCACCAATGTCAACAAGAAGGAGTGGGGAGGCTACAGGAGGGCAGCAGGTTTCCCCCAGAAGTTTAAAAAAAATTAATCCTACGTTTGCACGGTCCATGAAAATATGACCCCCCCCCTCAAATATTTATCATTTTTTAAGCATTCCCAATGCTGTAGCTTATGCTCTTCAGATTGGAGTGCAGCGTCCTCTGTGGGCTGGTTCTATGGCTGCATTTTATATGGCCTGAAAGTCTATAAGAAAGATACAGACACATGGAACGCAGCACCCTCCAGGGGCTGTTTTTATGGTTGCATTTTATGTGGCCTGAAAGTATACAAAAAACACAGAGACACATTATGTTCATTTCAAAATGCTTTAGTGATGTAATAATGTTGACAGTGATTATTAATCAAGGTTGATATACTTTATAGATATTGATAATTGTATTTCCACATGGTTATTTTTTTTATTTTTTTTTATCCTCATTCGCCTCCGACCCCAGACGACAAAACAAGTAGGATGTCAATACCGTTACTCAAATTTGAGAGACGTAGACAATCGAGATGATACCGCCCGCCTACCGGTATATTGACAAAACCCCCAAAATGTCGATGACCTCTCTTTTCGAAGGAGAGGGTGGTCGCACTCTCGTGTGATCTTAACCGCTGACTGTAGCTATTGGCCAGCAGGAAAATAAGACTTGGGAGGCCCCGCACAGTCCACACAGCCCAGTCAGAGAGCTTCCACAGAGGCATAATCATGGGATCCAAAAGTTAGTTTAAAAGGTGGTGACTTAACAACTTAAACCCCCAAGTATGTGCATAAGATCACAAAATGACTATACGGGAGACCAATTAAGCAAACAGTCCCATAATATTTTCTTTCTACTATTTTGCAATCTGGCCAGGTCAATCTTAGAGGTCCTATATAGAGAGGACAACCAATCTGAATGCGTGGGGGGTGTGGCCTCCACCCATCTTCTGCATATTTCTTGTCTAGCCAACAGGATTGCGTAGAACAAAAAACCCCTAGCGGGACCTGTGACTTCACTGGCTATGCCAAAGATAATCAGGGCAAGGGAAATTTGGACTGAGGCTCCCAAAATATCAGCTAGAGTTGCCCCTACTTTCTCCCAAAATTCAGAAATAGCTGGGCAATCTTTAAACATATGTATGTCTGAGGCGTTCACCAGGTCACACTTGGTCCACATGGTTATTATAAATTATTGCATTTACAGCACAACAGGATGGTGTTTTTAACATGTGTTTTTTTGTTTTTGTAATATTGTGAACTCTTGATAAAGCCAATAGGCCTGTTTTATCTAAAGTGATACCCCCTAATTTATGATGTGTTGTTTCGTATATTTGGGGGAGGTCACTGTGATATTAAGATTCATGATCCTTTGAGGTCAAAGGTGATTTCATAAAGTAATCTAAGTTACTTCTAGATGCCTCATGTATATATTTGTAAATTAATGTGTAGTATTTCGTAGTCTGTGTGTAATAAATCTACTTATCCTTTTTCAAAGAAAAAACACAGACTGGCAATAAATTATTGAGAGATATTACTGTGTGCCAACAAGTGGTGATTACTAGCCCACACCACCTTCCCAGAGTAGGCCTTGGACTGCTCTACTTTGCTACCCCGAGAGAGTCAAGTACTATAATGGAGTGTTTTGTTCCAGTAAGGGGAATTTTGGTGCTATTACGTGTGCAGGCCTCACATCCTGCTCAACTAGTAACCCAATTTACTACATGACCCATATACTGAAGGCTTATTCACCCCAATGAGAAATGTTGAAGAAATTGGTTCATATATGTTGGATCTTGTGTATGTTCTTTTGTACAATATGGATCTCAGAATGCCACCTTTCAAGTTCGGAGGGCAGTTGCTTGCTAGCCTGCATCCCAGTCGGTCATGCTGTCTTGTGTCTGCATAAATACATGTACTTATTGGACCAAGTAAGAAGTTTCCTCTTCCTTTTAATAAGACGAATATAAAGGTGTTACTTTGCACAAACTGGCTGTATGTTGTGACCGCTTCAAAAGGAATATTTAAGGAAAGCATTTAAGGTAGAAATTAAACTACCATTTTGAATTGACCTGGTTTTTTACAAAGTCATCGATGAGTGCTGACTTCTCAGCTCAATTAATAAATTCAGAAATATGTCTGAGAAGGTGTTTTGGACATTGCATTCTTTATTTTTTAAGGTATTGCTGTTTGCATTACTCCATCTCTGCAATGCACCCAATAATCATTTCTTGTAAATAGGCCTTAAACTTCGGGCCAAACTACCAAGGGCAAGAGTATGATGAGATTTCAGAAATCTGCCTTTGTTGTTACTCCCAACCTGGGGCTGTATTACAGAAAGGGCCCTGGGGAGGGCATCTGCACCCACTTTGTGTGCCCCCAGGGTGCTTTGGTATTACAGATGGGGCTGCAGATACCTGTGCAGCCCCTTCTGTAAATACTGATAGCACTGGCACATATGTAGTGCCAGCACTGTTTCAAGCAGGTGTTCCCTCATTTTCATGCAGGTGTAGCCCCATGAAAATGAGGGAATCACCTTGTTACAGTGCCTGTGCCATATTATGGATGTGGGCGCAGAGGTAAACATGTCCTTAGGTGTCACACTGAAAGTGCACCACAAAAAGGTAGTGTACTTTCAGTGTGCCTCCTAAAAGCAGCCCTCTGGAGGGGAAAAAGGGGGTCCCATGGGCAAACCAGCAATACACCTGCAAGCAGGTGTAGTTACTCACTAAACCCACATGCAAGTAGATCTCTAATTTTCCTCGAAAGTGCAAGTTGGTTGCCGCCTGCACTGTGAAACACATATCGGCTTTGAAGCAGCTGCTCCATATTTCACTTGAATGCTGAGTTTGCGGCTGCCCTGAGGGTAGCACATTTACCTTAATAGGGCACACTTTCCT
This sequence comes from Calotriton arnoldi, assembly GCA_963921515.1. Classification (NCBI taxonomy): domain Eukaryota; kingdom Metazoa; phylum Chordata; class Amphibia; order Caudata; family Salamandridae; genus Calotriton; species Calotriton arnoldi. The sequence continues at coordinate 152,011 of CAWUFW010011275.1, forward strand.
TTTTTTCACCTGGGGTGCCTGTTTTAACAGGGAAAGTGTGCCCTTATTGTAACACGGGACCTGGTGGTTGTGAGAACACTAAAATACCAGCATTTGTGGTTGGCTGTTTAAGAACATATAAATGTTGTTGCAGGGATTCTGCACAAATACAGAACTATGCACAGGAATATGGGGCCTTGGTGTATAGGGACTGAGTCTTCCTACCACCTTAGTACCCACGAGCCCAGGACCGACTAGCTATAGTGTCTCACTTGCTCTCCTACTCACTCACAGAGAAACAAATGATTAGACTCCCCAGGGCACAACACTCCCAGATCTCTTAGGAATCGCGGTAACAAGACACACCCTTTCGCTCGCACTCTTGTACTTGTCCACAATAAGATCTGACAGAGACACGAAACAGTTTAAAATATTTATTTTAACTAACGTGCCCTAACATTCAGTATACGTGCCACAACAAGCAGGAAAATGCATAGTACAAACACAGTCAGCATAGCAGCTAGTCCATATGTCATGAAGGGAGATGTCATCATAAAAAGACAATGAAGAAAAGACTATAGTGCCTAACCTCCCTCCCCTTGCTAGGAAGAAGTATTATTATATAATAGAAGATCTCTGGGCTTTGTCAGCAGTCCCCATACCTTAGCCTATAGATTGTAGATCTACATCATAGGTGCTGTCTCGCTCTTCCCCCTTGAAAGATCCCTTTCCAAGTGTGTGTTACCTATTCGTGTATCCCACTAAAAACCAAAATACGTTGTCCAAACAACAGCTGCATCCGTATGTTCTGTCTAATGGCTAAGGCCTGGCCAGAACAAAATAACAAGGGGTATTGTTGTTCGACCTTGCACATAATGGTCAGTCAAAATCCCAGGAACATGCAGAGAGTGAACACAGCGATGAGTTTTCATGTGAAAGCAGCCATAGAAAATATTGCAAAATATAAAGACGTGTGGTAACGTGCGCAAAGCAGCAGGCAAGCTGCAACGTGCTCATGCTAACTTAGTATAGACGACAATGTCCCTATGGGCTACGTGACAATATTTATTGCCAAAAACAGTTAATCAGATCTACTCACATGTTTCACATGATCTCTCATATGGCTCAAGTCAGGGGTATTATATATTCTTTTTTTAGCGAAATATTGGTAGTTTAGTCCTTACTTTTCTGTGAAAAGGTGCAAAATATATTTACTGGCTATGTGAAATAGAAAGGAAGACTGCACAGGCATACCAACAATCACAGGGTAGGGTATTAGCCATAGAGAAATAGGTAAGTAGTCATCATGAAGACAAATGTTAAGAAAACACATCCATGTGTGACAGATGTGAAAGCAAGTTCTTCAATCAGAGGTGTCAATGGGTGCAGAGATATGGGCTTGTCAATTCAGGTCCCCACTCAGAATCAGTCTTAGGGAAAGCTGGCTCATGGTTATTGCCTGGAGCAAAAGCCAGCACTGAGCTGTGGGGTTTTTTAAGAAAAAGAGTGACACTCAAGGCTCCAAGGACTTTGCATTGGAAAACACCAAGTCAATTATGACTTCTGTGCCTTCTGCTAACTCATGTACTAATGTCATGGTGTTATCTGCAATGCATGCAGAGGTAGAAGTGAGTTTTGAGTCCGCTTTTCTACAAATTGCTTTGTTAGCAGTACCTCTACTTCTGCTGAGAGTGCATCTTCAAATCAGCAATCTTAAACAGATGGGAGCTGTGTAGCTATTTTTTAATATGTTAGTATATTATTTTTTGCATACAATTATATTTAGTCACATTCCTTCAACAGTTATGGTGTCACACAGGTGATAGTGTAAACTGCGACCTCCTTTCCAGAAGACAGACACTCGTAATATGCTTAACTTAAACTCGAGATTTCTCAGTGTTCTTGCCAAACATTATCACTTGGCCCAGGGTATCATTCATATTGATCTACGTCTGGTTTTAGGTGATTTGCAATTAGTGCAAAGCATGAGCTAACCACGCATGACTGCTTCAAAGTCTCAAATATCGGCAATTTCTCTTGAACCAGATTCAAATTCTGCAACAGTCTTATTAGAATACTGACATCTCGTGCAAAACATGTCTGTGAACCATAGACATCTCAGATTGAATAAATGAATGAATAAATGAATGAATGAGGGAATTTATAAAGCATGCGGCTACACAAGGGAGTGTCCCAGGTCTAGTGGTCTCAACCTAAGGATGAGTAAAAGGAATGCTAGGAAGCAGAAAAGAGATTACGTTTTAGAGCTTTGTGAAAAGACGGTTCATGTGAGATAGACTGGAGAGAAATTGGTAACCAGTTCCATTCTCCACTAGCCAAAAGCCATAAAAGACCGGCCTCCAAATCTTACCCGGTCAAACCTTTGGATGGTAACCAGCAGAGCTGTAGCTCAGCGCAGGGATCTGGAAGGTTGGTAGTGCCTGATTCTCCTAATCAGATACAAAGGAACCCACCTATAGAATGCCCAGTGTATAATGCCAATATCTTTAAAGAGAATCCTCTTCTTAGCTGGTAGCCAGTGTATCTCCTAAAGATAATGTGAAATATGTGTCCTTTGAGGAATATCCAGGATAGGACGAGCAGCTGCATTATGGACCAATTGAAGTTTCTAATCATTTTGGCCAGGAGACCCAGTTACAGGCTGTTAGTGTAGTCCAGTCTAGAACTTATGGACCATAGTTTTACATGTTTTTAAGGGAAGGAAACTTCTTTGAGTATCTGACTACAAAAAAACAGGTGCCAGACACATAGGTGGTTTGAGGTGAAAAAGACAGCTTGCCATCAACTTTTACATCCTGATTCCTGGTTAGCTAGAAAGGAGGAAGGTCCATAGGCCAAAAACTATGAAGCAATTGCTCTTTCATATGACCAAACCAGAGGATCTCTGTTTTATCAGTAGTGCAAAGCAGATGGCTTTCTCTAAGTCAGTGCAGAGAAGCACAGAGGCAAGCTTTAAATGAATCTATTGTCGTAGATGAAGAGGGATCAGCTGTTAAAAGCAGCTGAGTGTCATCAGTATCAGAGATAGTCTTAAAGCCACAAGATTCGATTAATTTGGCCTGGGGTGCGCTAAGTAGATGTGAAATAATCTGGGGCTCAAAAAACAACCCTAAGGCACACCAAAGCCAAGCGACTTTGCTGATGACAAACACGGTGCAAGCCATACTGCTTGCTCCCTACCGTCTAGAAAAGATTTCAGCCATCTTAAACCAGTCCCACCTATACCAACTGCAGAAAGCTGATGCAATAAGATGGGTTGTGAAACTGTATCAAATGCCGCAGATACATCAAGTAAATAGTCTCCATGTTCTCCAGAAGAGCTATGTCCATGCTGTAACATTGACCAAAGCCTGACTGAGTGAAAATGCAAGATGGAATTATCTTCCAGATAGCCTAACAGTTGAGCATTAACTCATTTTTCCAGAATTTTAGACGCTATCGGAGCAGAGGCATGGGGCAAAAGTTGGACAGGACATCGGGGTTGGCAGACGGCATTTTTTAAAGAGGGACCACTTTAGCCCTTTACCAGCATGGAGGTACTCTTGCCAACTCCAAGGAGCAGTTAAAAAGTTGCTGGAGCACCGAAGCGATAACCTCACTAAGGATAGCTGGTGGACACGGATCATCAGGTGACAAAGACTTACATTGCGATAGGGCACAAAGTATTTGTTTCAAGAAAAAAAGGTTTAATTTAGGCACCAAGCAGGTAATGGCCTTGGATAGTCCATCCTCACTCCCAATAAATTCAGGAGATAAAATCATCAGTGGTACAGACAATGCAGCACTGATTTTTTTGTACCTTTTCCTCATAGAATAATTAATCTTGTCACAAAGATCAGAGATGGCAGCAATAACAAGTTTGCAAGCTTTGGGCTGCAAGAAAGATTTAGCAATTTTGAAAACTTCAGAAAAAGAGTTATTAGTTAATTCCATTCAGTCCTCGTAGAATGCAATCTGACCTGCTTTTATTGTCCAGTTTTTACAGCCCTTCCTTGAAGACATACAAAAACCATGGAGCAGATGGACCTTCTTTTTAGCCGACAGGACTTTATGGGTGCAGTCGTTCGGTGGCCTTGCTAATCTAAGGCTCAGTGGCTTTGAAATCTCTATCTATATTCACAATCAGATGAGAAGTGAAGGAAGCAAGAGCATACGCAAACTCCAGAAATTTAATTTGATTCCATGCATGATATTCAAAACTGTGCTTGCCGCCTGTGTCAAAGGCTGCATGACTGCTACTCCAGTTGAAAGGGATCAGAAAATGATCTGACTAGCTGAGTAATAACGGGGATTTAACAGTGAGTGGAAGTTTGGAAAAGATTAGGTCTAATGTGTGACCAGCTTGATGAGTGGCAGCTGAGACCAACGGTTCCAAGTTGAAGGCTCTACAAGTTTCAATCAGCAACTGGCCACACCTGTCTGTCGCTACATTCATATGGAGATAAAGGGCCAGATGTGCATAACTTTAGGTTTGGGATTACCAAACAGCGAATGTCTGCGATTAGCTATTTGGTAATCGCAAACAGCTATGTAGATGTGTGTTTCACATACAAATAGACCTACCTCATTAATATTCATGGGTTAGATCTCAGTTTGAGACTCATTGGGTATTGAAAAAATCACAGGGATGGTGGCCTGCTGGGGTCAGCAGACCACCATGTCTTTTAAATACAGCAATGTTTTTTTTTTTTTTTTAAATGCAGCCCGGTTTCCTTAAAGGAAAAAATGTTTTAGAACAGGCAGTGGGGAACCACTGCCTACTCCTAGAAAATGAAACTTCAAGGTTTCATTTTCTTCTTTTTAAACAAGAGGAAAACGGGATGCATTTTTTTCAAAAAAGATTGCTTTATTAAACAAGCAATCACAGACATGGTGGTCTGCTGACCTCAGCAGGCCACCATCCCTGGGATGGCTGCAATTTCTAATTGGTAGCAAATTGTAACCTACCTCATTAATTTAAAGGTTTACGGCCCACTAGGAATCACTAATTAGAAACTGTAATTTTTCTCACATAAGGAATTGTAATTACCTAATTGTGATTCGGTAATAATTGGTAATTGCAATACTACTTTTGTACCCCTAGTAAACCATTCTGAATTGGGTTGTTTCTAGAAAAAGTGTTTCTTATTTCAGAACATGTCAGACACTATTATGTTTGCATCAAGGTTTGGCACTTTGATTCACACGTTATTGTCCTCTTTTCAAGAAGATAGACCGTTACATACATCAGTTTGTTAATCAAATGAAGAATTATTAATACATAGAAATTATGTGCTAACTTCTTCCATAGCAGGTCCAAAAAAAAAAATCTAGTTATTTTATTTTTAAAGAAAGTTTGAAGATTTTGATGAATTTTCTCGGATTGACTTACGTAATTAAAATTGTACAAAATAAACAATAAACAGGAATGCACAGATAGCTGGAGAAAGATATATCTAAGAACATCACATTTACATGTATGCCTTCTGAAGATATTTGAAGGATTTGTATTATAAAGTGGGATATTCATGAGAAAGAACAGATAGCTCACACAAAGGTTCCCTTGGTAAGGGATAGGAGAGGGCTATCCAAGCTGGGTGCTCCTGGTTGTCACTTTTAATATTCACAAACCAGACTAATACTGTATTCTCAAAATACTGAAGGGTCGACACATTTTCTTCTGCTGCTATCGCGGTTTTACCAAGAGGAAACCCTCCTCGGCGCTGTTTTATCAGGTGTAAATACAAATGCTATTTAAGAATAACAAAGGCATCACAGGCGCTGTTTCCAGGTTCCCTACAGGCTTTCACTGCCTGATCTCTTATCACTGAAAAGAGTGCTTATCAGCATGTAAACAGGGATTGCATACTGCTACGACATCTGCAATCCATTTTTATGCGGCACCGAAGATGACAGGGAGAGACGAGGAAAAGTAATATAGATTTCCATGGGTGCCGTGACATAAATCATTCATTTTCTGAACAGAAACTGCTGCATAGTGACATTTACAGCATCAGTGTTATATGTCTGAAATTCTGTGGAGTAGCAATTTTTCCAGATAAGGCCCCTGTGTCTGGGAAGCATTTCCTCTCATTAAATTTTTAATGGCCAGTGTTTGTTTGACACTTTCAGCATCTACACAGTTCCCTTTGTGTCTTGCTGCAGCACACAGGGGGGCTTTAAGAAGAACCAGATAGTTTTGAAGGATGACTCCGAGGCCTCCCACAGGTCATGTCTAAAGCGCCTTCCCATTACAAGTGCAAATTTGTTTTCCTTTTTTCAGGATAGAATGGAGGATTTGTTTGCAGCGTGTCCATTGTGCAGATGACATCACACTGTGTGGCACTCATATCACAGCATTTGAAAATGATGGAACATAGGTTTCTTTCCAGATTGCTACAATGCCCACCGAAACAGACACTTAAACACGCTATAAAGGAAGCAAAGCGCCCAGAAACATTATCTGGATAGTATAACTCAATAGTGCAATTGATTAGAACCAGTCTTTCTTTTAAAAAAAATAAGCTGCCATTGTCTTGCTATAGGAATGCAGAATTTTTATGACTGTTCACCAGCACCACCAGGCATTAGCTTTCAGTGTAACTTACCCGCAAATCTGCATGTGATCAGTTTGAGCACAAATTGAATGTCAGTAACCCACTCAAAGTTTGAAATTTGAAATTACATTTTCTTTGTTCCAGTGCCAGGTTTCAACGTTATTAAAAGTATTGAAAATATGTTGCTTTTCTGTCAAGTGCACTGACGCAATGCACACATCTGACAGGAGAAGTACCCTACGCATCGGACGTACTCTCCCCTTCAGTCACTTTTCACCTGGCTAAATGCTTGTGTACTCGATTCACAACACATATGGGGGCATATTTACAAGCTCCTATCGCCACCACAACGTCACTTTTAGTGACGTTTTACTGGCTATAGGGGCGTCGCATTATTTACAAGACAGCGTTAAGCACTCTTAGACGCTGTACTGAGCATGAAAAGGGAGGGCAATGGGTGTTGTGGTGGGCGTTACACCGCAACACCCGTTGATTTTAAAGCTGTCCCCTATTTACAAGGGTGGCATAAATAGGAGGTAGCGCCAAAATTAAGACCAGGGAAAACCTGGTCTTAAATAGGCGAAACAAGGAGAAATGCTTTATTTCTCCTCGTTTTTGCTGTTTCCATGTGTGCTGCGTCGTGCAGCACACATAGAAACAGAAAATTGCCATTGATTGTTTATGTGCAGGAAGGTGACCCTTCCTGCGTATAAACAATAAAAAAAATAATGAAGTTTTGCAACTTCTATGAGTGCTGCATTAAGCAGCACACATAAAAGTTACAAAACGTCATTTAAAGATTGTTTATGTGCAGGAAGGGAAACCTTCCTGCACATTAACAATCTGCCACTCAATGCAGACACCCTTTCACTATGGTGCAAGGGTGCCTGCGTTGGCTCTAGGCTGCTAAGTTTAGAGCCAGTGCAGGGGGAAATGCAGGGCTTCACCATATTGTAAATATGGTGCAGCCCTGCATTTCTGAAGTGGCGGAGTGTGGCGTTAAGCCAAGACGGCTAACGCTGCACTCTGTCACTTCGTTGTAAATATGCCCCTCACTCTCTTTATAGATACTCTTTACAAGCAACTCAGGGGCATATTTATAACGAAGTGACGGAGTGCGGCGTTAGCCTTCTTGGCCACCTCAGAAACGCAGGGCTGCACCATATTTATGACAATAGTCAGTCAGGAGACTGAGGGGCATATTTACATAAAATTTGCGTAGCACAGTGCTGCAAGCAATGTTGCTGTGCCAATCTGGGTCATTTTCAAAATGCAGCGATGCGCCATATTAACAGGGATGCACCAAAAAAGCTTCCTAACATCAACGCTAGCACCCTTGCACCATGGTGCAAGAGTGCCTGCATTGCCGCGATAATTGTATTTGTGCAGGAAAGGATACCTTCCTGCACAAAAACAATCATTAATGGTGTTTTGCTCCTTCTATGTGTGCTGTAGAATGAAGGCAAAAAACGAGGAGAAATAAAAGTATTAACGTCTTGTTTTGAAAGCCATGGGTGTTGCTGGGAATGCTCACAGCAACACCCATTGCACATCACTTTTCTGCAGAAAACTGCATTGCAGAGGGCCGTATTTACAAGGCTTTGTTAAGCCACGCAAAGTGGCTTAGATCTGCCTTGTAAATATCGGCTAGCATAGACCGCCACCGGAGCGTTAGAAAAAAGTGACGCGCCGTTGGCGCTAAGGGATTGCAAATATGCCATGTTGGACTTGGCCCTTTTTTCGGGGTCATCCCAGAACTTTTTGCCTTCCTCCTTCATTTGTTTCTGACCTGTTGTTGGTGGTTTTATGACTCCGGGCACTTTACCACTGACTGCTTATCAGTGCTAAAGTGCATATGCTCTCCCTGTAAAGTATTGTTGTGGATTAGTGATTCCATGATTGGCTATTTGATTTACTTGTCAGACCCTAGTACAGTGCACTATGTGTGCCCAGGGCCTGTAAATCAAATGCTGCTGGTGGGCGTGCAGCACTGGTTTTGCCACCCACAGAAGCAGCTTGTAAAATGTGACTCAGGCCTGCCATAGCAGAGCCTGTGTGCAGTCTGGGACTGCCATGTTGACTTGGCAAGTGTACACACTTGCCAGTCCCTAAACCTTCCCTTTTCTACATGTTAGTCACCCCTAAGGTAGGCCCAAGGTACCCCTGTGGGCAGGGTGCATTATATGTGAAAGGTAGGACATGCCCTAATGTGTGTGGCTTGTTCTGATAGTGAAATACTGCCAATTTCGTTTTTCACTATTGCAAGGCTATCTGTTCCCATAGGCCAGAATGGGAAGTTAGTTTATAACATCTATTAAACCTAACTGACCTTAGGAACAAGATGGGAACATAAAGTTTAGTATGCCTGAACTCAGAATGTTAAAGTGCATCTTTTAGTGAGGATGATTTTTACATTCTGTGTTTGAAAATACTACTTTTAGAAATTAGGTATTTTCTTGCCTAACCATCCAGTGTGCTTCTGCTAGGTTTGTGTATTGCATGTCTGGCTTTTGGATGACAGGGGCTGGAGCAGGGTAGTGGCTCCAAAAGTCTGATGAGTCAGGGCTGGGCTGAATAGGCTTGGTCTGCATTTGGAGTGGTGGAAGGAGTAGCATCTCCACCTGAATAGGGCTGTGCCTGCCTTCCACAATGACGGTTCCGCCCCCCTGTGGTGTGTCTGAAGCCAGAGCTCACACTGATAAAGGAGGTTGTTGTGCACTTGCAAAGTGCCCCACAGAACTGGTTTAGGCTGGGTACAGACACTCTCTGGCTTCAGAGAATAAAGGATTTTGGTGTATAAAAAGAGGGGCCCAGATCCCAGAATTTTAGATCACTTCTGGGAAATCAAGCGGAAACCTTTGCCAAGGAGAAGAGCAGGATAAGCTGAGGAGGAATACTGCCCCTGTGCTGTTTGCTGTCTGGGGTCGGCCTGCAGTGGCTGCTTGCTTCCAAGGAAAGGAGAAAAAGGACTTTGCTGTTTGCTTTGTCACCTGCTTGAAGAAAAGATCTCCAAGGGCTTGAAACTGAGCTTGCCTCCTATTCTGACGTCTCAGGGACACAAAGACTTCACCACCAGCTCCCCTGAATTCCCTTGCTGGGAATTCCAACCTGCAAAGAGGTGCCTGCTGCTGTTTAGGACCTCTGGAGACTGTTTGTCGCTGGGAGCTGGGAAATCGACGCAACACCGAAGAAGCGTGTCGCATCCGCACTGGTTTTCCGACGCATTGATGAAGAAACCGTCGCAGCGCCTACCACGGCTCGAGAAATAGCTGCCGCCGTTTGGGGTCCGCAGTAAGAAACAGACGCATCAACTCCCCACGCAGTAAGGAACTGACGCATCACCTCCCCTGCGCCGCAGTAAGGAACAGACGCATCACCTCCCCTGAGTGTAAGGAACAGACGCATCACCTTCCCTGCGGCCATTTTGTTTGCTTTGCGTGATGCATCTAAGGTACTTTTGAGAAAAGTGTCGCATTTACAACTTGCATTGAACTGAACTATTTCTACCATTTGAAAGCCTTATTTTTAACACTGTAGTGTGGATTTTTGTCGTTTGGTTCTGTTTTGGTTTAGATAAAGATTACTTTTTTTTCTAAACTGGTGTGGTGTCCCTTTGTAGTGTTTTCACTGTATTACTGTATGTGTTCACAAATGCTTTACACACTGCCTCTGAGATAAGCCTGTATGCTCGTGCCAAGCTACCAAGGGGGTGAGCACGGGTTATTTTAGGAGTGTATCCCCCTTACCCTGACTAGAAGCAAGGGTCCCTATTTGGACAAAGGTACCTACCTCTGCCAACTAGAGACGCCCATTTCTAACATTGGTGGTCAGAGGTGAGGATCCTGGACTTGCATTTGTGATTTACATACAGTGATTGGTGTACACTACTAGTATAGTGCAGACCATTACGCAACCACATACTGTTTTTTTCTGTTTTCTGGTGTCCTCCTGGGAGTATTTTTTATACTGAGACTCTGGTTAGTTGTTGCAAAATGGAACTTGACTTCTGGCACATGTTCATCTACACAATGAGGGAGCTATGTGTGTTCTGCAAGGAAAGGGGGCTGCCTGTGAAGAGAAGATCCAGGGAGGATCTAGAGGCATCCCTATTTCATTATGAGTTACCCCGCTGGGGGCAAACACTACCAGTTGAGTTTGAGGAAGAGGACTTCTCTGAAAGTGATGGAGAAACAGAAAAAGATGGCTGGCTTCTGGCTTGTGAGCAGAGGCTGAGAGAGCTTGATGAGGAGCTTGAGAGGGCCGAGACCAAGAGGGCCTTAGCCCAAGAAAAAGAAATGTGTGTAGCTCAGGAAGTGAGCTTGGCTGGGCTGGAGGTGGAGGTGGAGTCCAGCTCAGATGGTGGCAGCAAAATTGAGTTATCTAGTGCTGAGGGAGCAGTACACACACCCAGAGATGTGGCGCCTGACTTGAAGGAGGGGGTTAGCATACACCAGGGGGTTCAAGGATATGAGGTAGCTCCAGTGGTGCAGGGTCCCTGAGGTGGATTGGGGAACTGGCACAGGGGTTCATAGTCCTAGTGGTGGGCCGGACACTCTACTGACTCTAGATGAGAGGTGCAGGGAGAGGGGTTCCCCCATGGTAGAAGTCCTGGTGTGTGAGTGTGGAGACCGCCCAGAAGAGTGTGGGTTGAGTGACAGAGACAGTCAGACACTGTCTTGCCAATTTCAGGAGAGTGGTGTGGGGTACGTGTGCGAGGCACTGGATGGTAAGACAAAGGATAGCTTGGTTAACACCTGTGTGGGGTTGTATGATTCAACTTGTGGAGAGCATATTTTAAGTCCCTGTTTTCCAAAGCTATGCCAACGCCTGGTGGAGTGTGAGTTCTCTGACCCCAGGGAGCTCACACTGGAGGCGGACCTTTTGGTGGATTCCAGAGGGTCTGAAGAGGCATCTGGGGGTGATCCTAAAGGAGGTGGCTGAGGTTTTCCCCAACCAAGTGAGGTAGGGGAGGGTGGTGGTAGCCCAGATAGGTCCCGGAGTAGTGGGAGGGGTGTAGGGTCCCATGTCCTGTCTCAAAGTAGAAGGAGTGGGCGTGGACAGTGTCCCGAGGTGCCTGAAACCCAGTCCCAAGGCCTGGTTGGATCCATGAGTGAACACCAGGAGGGGGGCCTAGTCTTTACTGGGAGGACATTCCCTGGGGGGGATCCCAAGGTGTCAGTCGAGCTGGGGGAGACTGCTGTAACCAGCATTCCACCAGCTCTGGTGTCTGGCCGCACCGCTCCAGTGGGGAGGGTGCATGAGTCCAGAGGGAGGGGTGAGAGGGGGACGCAGTCCCCAGTGGAATGACCAGTGGGTCGGGGTTGCCAGCTGTGAGGTCAGAGCACCTCAGGACTGACCCTGGTGAGGCCACTTCTGGCCTGGGAGGTCTTCATGCTCTGTCAGGTGGACAGGATGCTGGAGACCTGCACCAGGCAGACTCTGACACAACTCCAGAGGGGTGTGTTTCCCTTGGGGGGGGGGTTGGTGTACTCCCCCGGAAGTCCTGGGTTGCCAGGCACAGGTCCAGCCTAAGGGTACAGACCCTGGGTTAGAGGGCCAGGTTCAGGGTGTCCCCCCTGACCTGGAGGAGGGGGCAACTGCTAACAGTGCCCCTACCGGTTTGTCTTCTGGGGGCACTGCTCCAGGTGGGAGGGTGCAGGGCCCCAGTAAGGGGGGCAGGGAGAGGGCAGCCTCACTGCTGACCTCTGCCCAGTCTAAGGGTACAGACCTTAAGCTGGGATCCCAGTTGCAGGATAGAACCCCTGAACTGGTGGGTGAATTGTGCAGGACACCTGCCACAGGTGCCCTGACAATTCTGGAAGGGGGTACCGCTCCAGGTGGGAGGGTGCAGAGTCCCGAGGAGGGGGACCGGGTGTGGGAAAGCCCAACCCAGTCTCCTGTCCAGCCACCGGGTACAGGCCCGGGGCTGGTGGGTCAGTGTCAGGATGTCATACCTGACCTGACAGGAGGGAGAGTGGACCAAGGGTGCCAGGCATCTGGGGCTACTGCCCCCCGCTCTCTGACACCACAGAGGTTGGAGAACCATGAAAAGCCTGGGGCCTGGTTCTTATCACTGACAGCTGTCAGTGGCCACTGTGGCTTGCTGTCCTGGTAGACAGAGTTGCCCCTCGGAGGGGGACAGGAGTCACACCCCGGGGTGGACTAGGCCACACCTCTGTGTTGGCCATGTGGGTACTGTCTGTCTGTTGGGACACACCTGTGAGCAAGCTAAGGTTAGGTGCTGCACAGATGGGGTCCACAGGTGAGGAGAAGGGTTCCCCATGGGTTAGCTTAGTGGGCCATGAGAGTATGCACAGAGGGATCCAATTGGGTTCAGATTGGCGTAGAACTGGAGTATACCCTGCAGTTGCGGGCCAGGGTCCATGTTCTATCGCCCCTTGCAGGGAAGCCTATCAAGGTATTGATTAGTCTACCCTGGCTTTAGGCTGGAAGGGGGTTGTGTTGGACTTGGCCCTTTTTTTCAGGGTCATCCCAGAACTTTTTGCCTTCCTCCTTCATTTTTTCTGACCTGTTGTTGGTGGTTTTATGACTCTGTTCACTTTACCACTGCTTGTCAGTGCTAAAGTACATATGCTCTCCCTGTAAAGTATTGTTGTGGATTAGTGATTCCATGATTGGCTATTTGATTTACTTGTCAGACCCTAGTACAGTGCACTATGTGTGCCCAGGGCCTGTAAATCAAATGCTGCTGGTGGGCTTGCAGCACTGGTTTTGCCACCTACAGAAGCAGCTTGTAAAATGTGACTCAGGCCTGCCATAGCAGAGCCTGTGTGCAGTCTGGGACTGCCATGTCAACTTGGCAAGTGTACATAATTGTCAGTCCCTAAACCTTCCCTTTTCTACATGTTAGTCACCTCTAAGGTAGGCCCAAGGTACCCCTGTGGGCAGGGTGCATTGTATGTGAAAGGTAGGACATGCCCTGATGTGTGTTGCATGTCCTGATAGTGAAATACTGCCAATTTCGTTTTTCACTATTGCAAGGCTATCTGTTCCCATAGGTCAGAATGGGAAGTTAGTTTATAACATCTTATAAACCTAACTGACCCTAGCAAGTTTAGTATGCCTGAACTCAGAATGTTAAAGTGCATCTTTTAGTGAGGATGATTTTTAAATTCTGTGTTTAAAAATACAGCTTTTAGAAAGTAGGTATTTTCTTGCCTAAACATCCAGTGTGCCTCTGCTAGGTTTGTGTATTGCATGTCTGGCTTTGGATGACAGGGGCTGGAGCAGGGCAGTGGCTCCAGAAGTCTGATGAGTCAGGGCTGGGCTGAATAGGCTTGGTCTGCATTTGGAGTGGTGGGAAGAGTAGCATCTTCACCTGAATAGGGCTGTGCCTGCCTTCCACAATGACGGCTCCGCCCCCCTGTGGTGTGTCTGAAGCCAGAGCTCACACTGACAAAGGAGGTTGTTGTGCACTTGCAAAGTGCCCCACAGAACTGGTTTTGGCTTGGTACAGACACTCTCTGCTTTCAGAGAACAAAGGATTTTGGTGTATAAAAAGAGGGGCCCAGACCCCAGACTTTTAGATCACTTCTGGGAAATCAAGAGGAAACCTTTGCCAAGGAGAAGAGCCGGATAAGCTGAGGGGGAATACTGCCCCTGTGCTGTTTGCTGTCTGGGGTCGGCCTGCAGTGGTTGCTTGCTGCCAAGGAAAGGAGAAAAAGGCCTTGCTGTTTGCTTTGTCACCTGCTTGAAGAAAAGATCTCCAAGGGCTTGAAACTGAGCTTGCCTCTTGTTCTGAAGTCTCAGGGACACAAAGACTTCACCACCAGCTCCCCTGAATTCCCTTGCTGGGAATTCCAACCTGCAAAGAGGTGCCTGCTGCTGTTTAGGACCTCTGGAGACTGTTTGTCGCTGGGAGCTGGGAAATCGACGTAACACCGAAGAAGCGTGTCGCATCCGCAGTGGTTTTCCAACGCATCGCCGAAGAAACCGTCGCAGCGCCTGCCGCGGCTCGAGAAATTGCCCCCGCCGCTTTGATCCTGACGCAGGCCTGCTGCGCGGCTGCACGAAGACACGCTTCATACCGGATTGACGCATCGCATCAAGGCGCCAAGACTGTCGCATCGTTTGGGTTCCGCAGTAAGAAACAGACGCATCAACTCCCCACGCAGTAAGAAACTGACGCATCACCTCCCCTGCGCCGCAGTAAAGAACAGATGCATCACCTCCCCTGAGTGTAAGGAACAGACACATCACCTTCCCTGCGGCCATTTTGTTTGCTTTGCGTGACGCATCTAAGGTACTTTTGAGAAAAGTGTCGCATTTACAACTTGCATTGAACTGAACTATTTTACCATTTGAAAGCCTTATTTTTAACACTGTAGTGTGGATTTTTGTCGTTTGGTTCTGTTTTGGTTTAGATAAAGATTACTTTTATTTCTAAACTGGTGTGGTGTCCCTTTGTAGTATTTTCACTGTATTACTGTATGTGTTCACAATTGCTTTACACACTGCCTCTGAGATAAGCCTGTCTGCTCGTGCCAAGCTACCAAGGGGGTGAGCAGGGGTTATTTTAGGAGTGTATCCCCCTTACCCTGACTAGAAGCAAAGGTACCTACCTCTGCCAACTAGAGACGCCCATTTCTAACATGCCACAAGTCCATAAGTCCTAAAATGGTGCCGCCACATCTTTGCTGATCTTTTGATCTGTTGGATCCTCAGATCCTCCGTGGTGTGATATATACATACATTTTGAACTTCATTTTCTTCAAAGCTACTGAACAGATGTACATAAAATCAATAGAGTATGCTTTTTGGACCAAGATCTACCTTGCAGTATCTTTGTTCAATTTTCCTAGGAAAAAATGCATGGGGAAAATAAGGTTTTTGGACCCTTCTTTTTTCTCAGCCCCCGCTTGAAGAATCACCCCAAAACCTTTCAGGAACGAGCAGAGGTGGATGTAACTTTTTTGTTGTTGAAAGTTTTGTGAGGATTCATCAAATGGCACCAAAGTTAAAAGCCAACCAAAAAATCAATTTCCTATGGTCCCTACTATAACTGCCCAGCGGCGACTGCCAATGGGTAATGTGCGTGTGTATATGTGTATATATATATATATATATATATATGCCAAAGACTTCGCCACCGCAATCCTGTGGTTTACCAACAGACAAAAACAGACCCAGTTCTTGGTACGAAAGATTTTTATTTTAGACGCCTTTTCAGTCCGCCATGACGCGTTTCGGCCTTCAGGAGGCCTTGATCACATGACGCTAATAGAGGAGTGTGGGATATTTAAAGTGACAAGTGCATAAAAACAGAAAGCACATGACAATAGACATAGAGGAAACATTTGCGAATAAAAAGCTAGTGCCTTTTTTAACAAATAACAAATTATACCACAATTAAAAAGGAGCACTGAAAACACCAAACGCAATTGTTAAAAACAGTGTTTTAGACTAAACAATGAAATCAACGGTATTATTCCTTAAATGCAAAAGATTATAAACCTGATTTCAACAGATGCCCAAAATTTAGAAGAGTATCATGACCCAAGTGGGTAGCGACTCCCTGTAGAGCATTCATAATACATGATGGTAGACAACTAGGTCATACCGCGCTCCATTGCCTAAATATTCAAAATTGTCATAATTAACTGACAACACAGTATATATCAAAAGCAATAAATATACTCATGGTAACCTTAAAAACATAATTCAAGTCTACCATTTATAAAATTGCTGATACACAGAGATATACAAGCTTGAATACAGGTTTAAAAATCATGGTATAAAAAGAATTCATGTAAAGCGATTCCGCCCAAATGGGCCCCAATTCAAACCTCTATGTAAATGTGGTAAAGTGCAAGTGCTATAAAGTGCAATACAATGTGCCTGTGTAAACTAGAAAGCTAAAAAAGTAGAAAAAATTGATTAAATATGAAGTTAAAAACATAGTCAGAGAGGCTACAAATGTGCAAAATTGGCTAATTAAGTACCAGAATGCCATAGAATGGCTATCTTACAGGCATGTATGAAAATCTTCACTGGCATTGAGCCCATTGGGCATCTTAGTGTCGAGTTCCAAGATATATTTGGTTTCTAAAGCTCGATGAAAAGCTTCACGGTTACCTCCTCTTCTGAGGGGCAATATTGAGTCAATCACAAAAAATGTCATTAACTCTGGGTCATTGCTGTGAGACTCTTTGAAATGGCGGGCCCCCGGGTAGGAGGCGTCGCTGGTGCGAATCGCTCTGATGTGCTGGAGTATCCGCTTGTGAACCTGCAACTTGGTGCTCCCAACATATTGCAGTCCACATGGACACTCCAGCACATAGACCGCAAACTCGGTATTGCATGTCAGAAATTTGTGAATGGCAACCGGTGTGTCATGAAAGGGAACTCTATAAAATGTTTTGTTTATGCCATGTCTGCAGGCCTTACAGGAGGCACATTTGACGAATCCCTTTCTAGTGTTAAGCCAAGAGTTCGACACAACCAGTTCTGGGCTACTTCTAACCAAAGTGTCGCTCATTGACCTGGCTTTCCTGAATGTAATATTAAGCGTCCGTGCCATCCAGTCTCCAATGACTGGATCATTGCGAACCAAATTCCAATTGCTCTTAAAAATCCTGCGTAGCGCTAGATGTTGTCGATTGTAGGTCAATATTAATCTTGTAGGAGCATCACCCTGGCTAGAAGTAGTGTCGATTTTTGGAGTTTTATTAGACAAGGCATCTAATCTAAAGATACGATTAGCTTTATTAATAGCCTGGTTAACCATCTCAGTGGTATAACCCCTGGCCAAAAATCTGTCACCGCTTGCATACTGAGCCTTCCTGCATTCCTCAGGTGTACTGCAGATCCGCCTGATACGCAACATTTCCCCAAAAGGAATGCTGCGTATCAAGTGACCTGGATGGTGGCTAGCAGCATGCAGCACAGTATTGCCGGCTGTTGTCTTCCTAAACAGTCTAGTCTCAATTACCATGTTACTAATGACTACCTCTACATCCAAGAAACATACTTTCTCATTACTAATGTTCCCTGAAAAATGTAGATTTAGAGTGTTAGTATTAATCATAGTAACAAAGTTGAGAGCCTGTTGTTTTGAACCCTTCCAAATCAGGAATATATCATCGATATATCTATACCAATGAACCACACAATTGTCAACGATCTCTGCATGCTGCCCATGGAGGACCTGCTCCTCCCACAGCCCCATATGCAAACAAGCATAACTGGGGGAAAAGCAGGCCCCCATCACAACATCCCTGATCTGCTGGTACACCTGATTAGAAAACATGAAAAAATTGTTGTTAAGACAAGTGGAAATCATAGATAGCAACATTTTGTTATGATTATACATTTGGATGGGCCTAGTACATAAATAATGGTTGAACGCCTTAATACCGTCCTGATGGTTTATACATGTGTACAGGGAAGTAACATCGAAAGTGATTAACCAATAATCATCCTGCCAAGTGACATTCATGATTTTCCTCAAAAAATCGCTGGTGTCCTGGATAAAGGAAGGCAATGCCCTAACATGCTCCTGAAGAAATGCATCCACATACTTGGAGGCATTTTCTAGCAGGCTATTGCGGGCAGAAATAATAGGTCAGCCAGGTGGTTTTCGGAGATCTTTGTGGACCTTGGGAATGAAGTACAGGGTCGGAATAACAGGGTGATCATTTTTTTTAAATTTAAATTCATCATGGCTCAACAACCCGGCACTCTTCCAACCAACAAGTTTAATGTAGAATTCATTCCATGACTGTTTAACAGTCCCAATGTCACTCCTTTTGTAGCATTGTCTGTCATTCAAATGGTTGGCAGCTTCCTCCAGGTACATATCCCGGGGCCACAGCACCACATTGCTCCCTTTGTCAGCTTGGCGTACTATGATATTGCCTCCTGCCTGTAACTTTTTCATCAATTGAATATAACAATAGTTTTGCGGTGTTTGTTTGTACTGTGCTTGCATCGTAGTAGTGCAAAGTCGTTTTAATTCAACAGTAGCCAATTCATGAAAAACATCAATATTATCATGTACCATTATCGGGGTAAAAGTTGACTTGGGTTTAAAACCAGTATTACCCGCCTTGTTCAACAAAACATTTGGCTCATTAAACTCAGTATTAGGATCTTCATTTTGTAATTGTTGCAAATCCTGTAATAGCGCCAAGTCATTGACCGTCAAGATTGATGGACTACTCACGGTATGAATTGCATCGGTATTGACATTACTGCTGTCTTTTTTCTTCTTTAGTGCATAGAATTTGTGCAGTTTTAACTTTCTAGTAAATTTATAAAGATCAATGCGTGTCTGCGCATAATTAAAATTACTAGCCGGGCAGTAAGACAAACCTAAAGCTAGAACTTGTAATTCGGCTTGGCTCAAAGAAATACTGGTCAGGTTAATCACAGATTGTGAATCAGATGTTGGCCCCTTATTGCATGCAAATACCTTCATTTGCGGTTCCATCTTCTGTTGGTGTTGGTTTTCCTGTTGCTGTTTGGCTTGTCGCTTGATGTTACTTTGCCGTCTTTCCCAGCGTTGTTTGTTTTTCCTTTCGCACCCGTTTCTCGAGGTCGTAGAGTGGCCCTTCGATCCTGGCGCAAACAATCTACCTCTTGCGCCAGGGAGAACCTGGTAAACCCCAACCCCGCTGTCTGACGACTCATCTTGTTGTCTGATTCACTGTCAGGCACGGAGCTCACATCAGAAAGGGACGATACTGATGGAAGAGCAGAGCTAGTACTCGCTTCTGAATTGGCAGGTCATGCAGGTTTTTGGATGCCTTCATTACATCAAACTTCCTGGCAAATGTGAAAAGCTGCCCCTGTTGGTAATCAGCTTTGTCCCTTTGAAATTTGTAAGCCTTACGTTTTTTGATGATATCTTCTTCTTTCTGTAGTCGGCTTGTCATATCCTCAAGTAGTTTTTTGGTGCTATATGAAGTTGCCATTTTGCAGATGTCGTTATTCAGTTCATCAATTTTAATTTGCAGGGCAGCGCGATCGCTTTCTGCGTATTTCACCAGAATTATCACCAACTTTCGTGAGGATTCCAAATTACATTCCGCCCATTCAGTGAGCATATTGGGGTCGGGGTTTTCATAGCTGGGTGCCAGCATAATGCGTAAGCCACGAGGAATGCGCCCCACCTCCAAATATCGTGACAATGAACGGTGATCCCACCATTTAGATTGTTCAGCACGTATCAATTTTTCAAGTTTCTTAAACATATCTTTAATATTGTTGCCAGTAGTTTGTAACGGTGCCTCTTGCCCTGCAAATGATGAAACGCCAGCCGGCGAGTCATCAAACATTTCAATTGCAGCCTCCTCTCGACTCCTCAAAGCGTCAGCGGACATTTTGGCTGTCTTAGATAGTACAATCCAGGAAATTAGACACCCGGATTTATGCCGGTGTCCCAATCCAGTACACTCCCTCACCTGAGAAGTAACAGACCTCCTACCTCTGCGGGATACCTGGCGAAGCTCGGGTCAGCCGACTCGTGCCGCGTCCATCCCTTCCTGGGCTGGAAGAAGTAAAATGTTGTCCGGGGGCTACCGCAGCAATTCCTTACAGGAACCAAAGAGTCCTTTCCAGAGCACCGGAAAACTGCTTCCTGCTGCACGGCCCAAAATGAAGGAGGGGTCTGTTAGTTACCGAGGAAGCAAACTCGGTAAGATCAATGCCAAAGACTTCGCCACCGCAATCCTGCGGTTTACCAACAGACAAAAACAGACCCAGTTCTTGGTACGAAAGATTTTTATTTTAGACGCCTTTTCAGACCGCCATGACGCGTTTCGGCCTTCAGGAGGCCTTGATCACATGACGCTAATGGAGGAGTGTGGGATATTTAAAGTGACAAGTGCATAAAAACAGAAAGCACATGACAATAGACATAGAGGAAACATTTGCGAATAAAAAGCTAGTGCCTTTTTTAACAAATAACAAATTATACCACAATTAAAAAGGAGCGCTGAAAACACCAAACGCAATTGTTAAAAACAGTGTTTTAGACTAAACAATTAAATCAACGGTATTATTCCTTAAATGCAAAAGAGTATAAACCTGATTTCAACAGATGCCCAAAATTTGGAAGAGTATCATGACCCAAGTGGGTAGCGACTCCCTGTAGAACATCCATAATACATGATGGTAGACAACTAGGTCATACCGCGCTCCATTGCCTAAATATTCAAAATTGTCATAATTAACTGACAACACAGTATATATGAAAAGCAATAAATATACTCATGGTAACCCTAAAAACATAATTCAAGTCTACCATTTATAAAATTGCTGATACACAAAGATATACAAGCTTGAATACAGGTTTAAAAATCATGGTATAAAAAGAATTCATGTAAAGCGATTCCGCCCAAATGGGCCCCAATTCAAACCTCTATGTAAATGTGGTAAAGTGCAAGTGCTATAAAGTGCAATACAATGTGCCTGTGTAAACTAGAAAGCTAAAAATGTAGAAAAAATTGATTAAATATGAAGTTAAAAACATAGTCAGAGAGGCTACAAATGTGCAAAATTGGCTAATTAAGTACCAGAATGCCATAGAATGGCTATCTTACAGGCATGTATGAAAATCTTCACTGGCATTGAGCCCATTGGGCATCTTAGTGTCGAGCTCCAAGATATATTTGGTTTCTAAAGCTCGAAGAAAAGCTTCACGGTTACCTCCTCTTCTGAGGGCAATATTGAGTCAATAACAAAAAATGTCATTAACTCTGGGTCATTGCTGTGAGACTCTTTGAAATGGCGTGCCACCGGGTAGGAGGCGTCGCTGGTGCGAATCGCTCTGATGTGCTGGAGTATCCGCTTGTGAACCTGCAACTTGGTGCTCCCAACATATTGCAGTCCACAGGGACACACCAGCACATAGACCGCAAACTCGGTCTTGCATGTCAGAAATTTGTGAATGGCAAGCGGTGTGTCATGAAAGGGAACTCTATAAAATGTTTTGTTTATGCCATGTCTGCAGGCCTTACAGGAGGCACATTTGACGAATCCCTTTCTAGTGTTAAGCCAAGAGTTCGACACAACCAGTTCTGGGCTACTTCTAACCAAAGTGTCGCTCATTGACCTGGCTTTCCTGAATGCCATCTCAAATTACATCACTGATGGCATCATCCAGTGAGTGTAAGTATTTTCTAAGAGTTTATGATTGTTAAAAATAAATACAAAGCTACTAGAAAATTTGATTTAGTATATTTGGTGTCCTACTAATGAGTGATACTACTTCTAACATATATTATGTGAGAGGCAGTGTGACTGTGTGTATCCGTGTGTGAGTGAGTGTCTGAGTAGCTATGTGGGTCTATAAATAGGTGTGTGAGTGCCTGTGTGAGTGAGTGAGTGGCTGTATTGGTGAGTAATTGGGTGTGTGAGTGACTGTATGGGTGAGTGAGTGGGTGTCTGAATGGCTGTTTGACCGAGTGACTGGGTGTATAAGTGGCTGTTTGAGTGGGTATTTGGTTAAGTGAGTTGGTGTGGGAGTGGCTGTATTGGAGATTGAGTGTCTGTGTGAATGGCTGTATGAGTGAGTGAGCGGATGTGGGAGTGCTTGTATGAAAGTGTGAATGGGTATGTAAGTGGTTGTGTATGTGTGTGAGTGAGTGTATGTGTGCTTGTATGGGTGAGTGAGTGGCTGTTTTGAAAGGCTCAATGGGTGAGTGAGGGGGTGTGTGAGTGGCTGTATAGGTGATTAAAGGGTGTGTGAGTAGCTGTATGGATGAGTGTGAAACTATGGGTTAGTGACTGCTTGTGTGAGCAGATGTTTAGGTGTCTGAGTGTTTGTGTAAGTGGCTGTATGAGTGAGCAAGTGGGTATATCAGTGGTTGTATGGATGACTGAGTGGTTGTGTGAATACATCTATGGGTCTGTGAATGGGTATGTCAGTGGTTGTGTGGGTGTGTGAGTGGGTATATGAGATGTATAGGGCTGTGAGTGGGTGTGACTGGTTCTGTGGATGATGTAATCAGTAATGTCATTTAAGATGTCATCAGTGATGTCATCAGTAATGTCACTGACCATGTTATGAGTTATGTAATATATGAGGTCATAAGCGGTGCATTTTGGGGGCATGAGTTATAGTTAGCTCAGGTAACTATGGCTGCTGAATTTCATTGGTTTTGTGTGAGTGAAATCTGAGCCTAAGTATAACGTCTCTGTAACCTTTGCTTCTTTCAGTGAATTTCTAAGGATTTTTTTATTCTTTATCCCAACTATACGATCCCTGTAACCTTTGGTTTTTTAAAAGAATTTCTAACGTTTTTTAAATTTAATTTCCTAGCTGTAACCTGTAACCTTTGAGAGCGAGTGAATGCATGAGTGTCTCTGGGTGTGTGAATAAGTGTGCGAGTGTCTCAATGGCTATGTGAGTGGATGTGCGAGTGTCTCAATGGATGTGTGAGTGTCTCAGTGGGTCTAGGAGTAGCTGCATAAGTGTCTCACTGGGTATGTGAGTGGGTGTGTGTGTGTCTGAGTGGGTGCAAGAGTGTTTGCGTGGGTCTGTGAGTGGGTGCATGAGTCTCTGAGTGGGTCTGTGAGGGGATGTGTGAGTGGGCCTGTGAGTAGGTGTGTGAGTATCTGAGTGTGCCTGTGAGTGGGTGCATGAGTCTCTGAGTGGGTCTGTGAGTAGGTGTGTGAGTGTCTGAGTGGGTCTGTGAGTGGATATGTGAGTATCTGAGTATGTTTGTGAGTGGGTGCATGAGTCTCTGAGTGAGTCTGTGAGTGGGTATATGAGTGTCTCAGTGGGTCTGTGAGTGGGTGTGTGAGTCTCTGAATGGGTCTGTGAGAGGGTGTGTGAATCTCTGAGTGGGTAATGTCCCTGTAAACTTTGGTTTTTTAAAGTGAATTTCTAAGGTTTTTTAAATTTTAAAAAACCTTAGAAATTCACTTTAAAAAACCAAAGCTGTTACCTGTAACCTTTGAGAGTAAGTGAGTGCATGATTGTCTCAGTAGGTGTGTGAGTGAGTGTGCAGGTGCCTTAATGGGTGTGTGAATGGATGTGTGAGTGTCTCAGTGGGTCTGGGAGTGGCTGCATAAGTGTCTCACTGGGTATTTGAGTGGGTGTGGGAGTGCATGTGTGGGTACATGAGTGTCTGAGTGGATCTGTGAGTGGGTGTCAGAGTGTCTGAGTGGGTCTGTGAGTGGGTGTATGAGTATCTGAGTGTGTTTGTGAGTGAGTCTGTGAGTGGGTGTATGAGTGTCTGAGTAGGTCTGTGAGTGGGTGTGTGAGTCTTTGAATGGGTCTGTGAGAGGGTATGTGAATCTCTGAGTAGGTGCATGAGTGTCTGATTGGGTCTGTGAGTGGGTATATGAGTATCTGAGTGTGTCTGTGAGTGGGCACATGAATGTCTGAGTGGGTCTGTGAGAGGGTGTGTGAGTATCTGAGTGTGTCTGTGGGTCTGTGGGTAGGTGTATGAGTGTCTCAGTGGGTCTGTGAGTAGGTGCATGAGCCTCTGAGTGGGTTTGTGAATGGGTTTGTGAGTGTCTGAGTGCCTTCTGTTTTGTACTCTTCTGCTGTTTTGCCTTTTCTGCTCGCTTTCCTGCCCTCTGTTTTGTCTTTCCTGCTCCCCTTCATTTTGCCTTTTCTACTAGTTTTTCTGTCCTCTGTTTTGCCCTCTTCTGCTCTGTTTTGCCTTTATTACTCATTTTTCTGCTGTCTGTTTTGCCTTTCCTGCTCGTTTGTCTGGCCCCTGTTTTGCCTTTTCAGCCCTCCATTTTGCCCTTTCTACTCCTTTTCTGCCCTCTGTTTTTCCCTCTTCTACACCGCTTCCCCTGGGCCATGTTTGTAATAATGGGAGGGGGGCAACGCTTCACCCCTCTCTGGGCTGATTTCAGTCCTAGAGATCCCATCCCCGAGGGCTTGGCCACTCCGCCCTGGGTGCCCTGGCCCCACAGTGTTCTTTGATGGGGCAACAGGGGAAGCCTCAAGGCCCCTGAAATCCCAGCTGGCTCCCCGCCTCCTGCGGTAGCTGGCATTGCTTGTGCACGCAGAGAGTTGCTAAATATGCAATTTTTCATCAATTTCCCTGCCCACATGTCTGCGGATGGGGAATACAAATGAAAACTCTGCTCCCAGTAAGCAGAAGTAGTTTGACAGCTCCAACTTGCTGAGAGCGGGGTTAGTGTTTGCTCTCACTTGGCAGGGGCTGTCACAGCTCCTAGCAAGTGAAAGCAAACTGCTTTCTCCCAAGGGTGGGCACCTTAGGAGATAGCAGGAGCCAGCACTGGGGTGTGGTGGTCCCCAGGGCCATAATTGGCTCCTGGAGAGGGGGCCATATGCCCCCCTCCCTTACTTTGCATGAGCCTGTCCCAGGGAGATGGTGGACCCAGGGCCCTTTTCTGGCAATGGAGAGGGGTCCGCGCATCCTTTTCTTTCATAAAGCCCTTGGGTGATGGTGGTCCCTGGGGCTCTTAGAGCCTCAGTAGGAGGGCCACGTGACCCTCCTCCATTTTATCTAA
Organism: Calotriton arnoldi; assembly: GCA_963921515.1. Taxonomy (NCBI): domain Eukaryota; kingdom Metazoa; phylum Chordata; class Amphibia; order Caudata; family Salamandridae; genus Calotriton; species Calotriton arnoldi. The sequence goes on from CAWUFW010011275.1 coordinate 177,009, forward strand.
GACTCAGCCAGCCATGGGGAGGGTGGGCCTTATGCAGCCCCCTCACCTTCATTTAAAAAAACAATTAACCCTTTGGACCTGGCCCACAAGGGGACAAATCTTCAACGAAGCAGTGGAGCCATGCTTCCTATTTTTTAAATGTTGCTGCAGATTCGCAACTCTGTCACAAAAGTTTTTTTTAAAATGCTTTTTGCTCTGGCGGGGTCCAGGGTATTCCTACCCTGCCCCCATTCCTTTTTTAAAGGCTGTTTTTGGGACTCAGCCGGGCCCAAAAATGGCTGCCAACACTTCCTGTTTGAACTGTTGGCAGCCAATCAGATATCAGAATAGGGACTGTCAGATCCTCAGAGGATCCGTGTCTAGATATACAAATTTGGATTTCTTTTAATAACTCCAGAACTACTGAATGGATTTACACCAAATCTGATATAATTCCATCCAGCAATTTGGGCTGTAGTCGTTTTCAAAATCCCATAGGAATTAACATGGGAAACACACTTTTTTTGACTCCCCTTTTTTCAGCCCTCGCTTGACGGATCACCCCAAAACTTTCCATGTACAACTAAAATCACAGGCACACTTCAATTGGAATATTATGTGAAGATTTGTTGAACAGCACCAAAGATATAGGCACGTCAAAAAATTATTTTCCTGTGGAAAAATGCTCCTAACTATAACTACCTATTGGCTACCGCAGTAGGTAACACACATATATTAGCTATATATGTTGAATATGATCTTATGGTGTCTTGATAGTAACCTCTTTCTGTTCAATGATGATTTGTACAAACAATTGCAAGGGACTGCTTTGGGCTCCTGCTTCGCCCCCAGTTATGCAAATTTGCATATGGGCTTGTGGGAGGAGCAGGTGCAGCACAGCACTGAATTGGAAGAGTGGCCCTCACACATCATTATATGGCTTAGATATATTGATGATTTGTTTGCATTATGGAAAGGAGATTGGGAATCTTTAGATAAGTTTGTCATCAAAATTAATGATAATGATTTAAATTTGTCTTTCACAAGTCGTATCAGTGACACCAGTATTGAATTTCTTGATGTCAAACTTGAGGTAGTTGATTCACAATTGACATCTACAATGTACAGAAATGACACTGCGGGTAACACCACACTACATGCCACTAGTTCACATCCAACTCCATTAAAGAACAGCATACCTTACGGGGAATTGCTACAAGCCAAGAGAATTTGTAGCTCCCAATCACTGTATGAGGCTACAGAAAAGAAATGGTTAAACGATTAAAAGAGAGAGGATATACAGAGAAGTCTCTAGGAGAAGCAAAAAAAAAAAAAAAAGATAAAAGTATCCACTGTTAATAGAGTGGACATATTATTCCAAAAGCAAGATGAGAAATTGTCACCAAATAAGGAGTGTAGATTTATTACTACCTACAACCAACACCACAAGGAATTGAGAAAAGCCAGATATATACATTGGTACCTAATCAAAAAAGACCATATAATAGGATTAGAAATTAATCCAAAACCCCATATCACCTACAGAAAGTCACAATCCATAAAAGATACCCTTGTTAAAACAGAGGACAATACTGTAAGTAACAGGTTGAAACCTAGCAATGGTTTTAAATAATGTACAAAATATAAAACCTGCCAACATGGTAAGAACATTACAGAAATTAGTTCTGATCTAGAAAAATGACTACTGATCTGAAAACCATTAAATTGGAAATGTAGCTTATTTACGAGACTGTCCCTGCCCAAAGAAATATATTGGCAGCACGATACTACAGGCCCATAAGCGAATTCTGCAACAAATTCGCAGAGTGAAAAATATTGATGAGAACTACCCGGTAGTGAGGCACTTTAACCCCTTCACTGCATTCGTCGGCCAACGGCCGTCGCGAGCACTACCTCGGTAGTGCTGCGCACGTCCGTTTGCCGACGCGGCCCCGCCCACTCCTTTAAACCGCCGCACCACAGTGGAATGTTCGCCGCGGGAAAGGGGTTAAGGAACACAATAACAGTAATCCTAATCTCCTAACCTATAGCATATTAGATCAAGTGGAAAAATCTATTCAGGGAGAAACCATTGAGACAGCTCGAATGTAGATACATTGTGAGACAATGCACAAAGGAACCTATGGGACTGAACTTAGATGATGAAATATTTACTTTTCTATGAAGAGATATTTGTAGTCCTTGCCTCTTTTGAATTGAATTTTTTAACTGTTTTTATTTAGCATGTATTGACAGCCTTTGATTGTGTACATTATGATAGTAACAGCATTTTTATCTTGTTAATTTGCAGATTGTATACAGAAGAAACCTGAGTTGAAAGCAGAAGAGCTAAGATATCAATTTGCTATCATGATAGAACAGTATTCTGACAAGATTTTTGTTATACATGATTCACCCAATGGGGCGTGATTGGTATCTATTCACCTATTTATAGATTGGCCCAATGGGGCAGAAAGAGTTTAAAAACACAAGTCATAGAATATAAGTCTTCTGAATACAATTTATATTTTTTTATATATTTTATTTTTTGTTATGATGACATTAAGGCTGTAAGGTGCAGTTTGTAGGGTGAATTATGTCTTTATAATACACTTATCTATTCACATGCCCAATGGTGCTTCAATGTCTAAGAAATTTAAAAAACAATTAAAACATCAGTGATTAATTATGGCCTTTTCAAGGACTCAATTATGTGCAAGCCGATACATTAATTGTTTAATTTTTGATCACTATAAATGTCTAATTATGTCTATAATTTGAGATTATTTACCAAATGTGAGAAATAAGGCAGGATTATGCACATTACAAAATGGCCACTGTATTTACTTTCAAACAATGTAAGTTGTGAGTCCGTTTTTCATGTTATGAACATGTTAAATACAGGCTGATGTAATACGTAAGCGTCGTAAGAAAGGCTCTGTGGGAGTCGAAACGCGTTGACGCTGTTAGGATTGCCAAAGGATTTGAATAAATAGTATATTCAGCACTACACGGAATGCTGTTTCTCTGTTGATGAGACGGAGGAGATACTTTATGGATTTTACGCCGGGGCGCGGGCATGATATGGGTACCCTTGGCATTTTGGATGCACAACACCGTATGCAACAACTGAAAGATATATATATCATGTGATCAAGGCTCGCAAGAGCCGAAACGCGTAATGGCTGCACTGTGAATAAACAACTTTTGCACTGATTTGGCGGTCCGTGACCGTTTGTAGAAGGAACTCTGCAACATGTAAGAGAATCTAAGGATATATATATATATATATATATATTCACTGAAAAAACCATAGGTTTCAGACACGTTATAGTTAGAAATTAGCATTTAAAAAACCTTTGAAATTCACTGAAAAAACCATAGGTTTTAGGGACAGTTATAGTTAGTTGGACATTTCACTCGTACAAAACCATAGAAATTCCCCGTTATAGTTAGTTCAGCTAACTATAACTCGCGCCCCACAATGCACTGCTGATGACGTCACATATTACATCACTCATGACATGGTCAGTGACATCACTGATGACATCACTGATGACATCTCAAATGACATCACTGATGACATCACTGATGGCATCATCCAGTGACTGTGTGTTTCTGTAAAGTTTAAATATGTTTAATATATATAGGGAAAGGCGTATTGAAGAATGAGTGGGTGTATAAGTGTCTGAATGGATGATTTAGTACGTGAGTGACTGACTCTACAAGTGAGTGATTAAATGTATCTTACTGAATGCATGGGTTAGTGACTAAACTGTGTGAATGTCTGTATCCGTCTGTCTGTTGGTTTGTAAGCGGCTGCATGAGCTTTCTGAATAGCTACATGAGTGTCTACATGGGTTATTGATTGATTGTCTGATTATCTGTATGGGTGCCTGAGTGTTTGTGTGGGTGGGGTGTGTGTGACTCTGTGCATAGAAGTGTGAGTTGGTGATTCACTGGGTGCATGGTTTCAAGAGTGCATCTGTGATGGACTGTATGGGTGGGTGAGTGTGTGTATGGGTGTGTTAGTGATTGAATGTATATCTCAGTGGTACATGTGTGAGTAACTACATATGTGAAAGGCAGTATATATGTGTGTTGGAGTATATAAATGGCTATAAGTGAGAGTGTGTGATTGTGAGAGTGGCTGTATGGATGAGTGTGTACTTGTATCAGTGATTGTATAAGAGCGTAAGAATGTGCTAGTATTTGTATGAGTAAGTGAGCTGGTGTGTGTATAACTGTTTAGGTGAGTAAATGGGTGTGTGATTAAGTTTTTGCATGATTGACTAGGTGTGTGAGTACCTCTATGGATGAGTGGCGGTGTGTGAGTGTTTATATAGGTGTATGAGTGCATATGATAGTCCTGTACTGAGTGACTAAGTATGAGTGACTGTACGGGTGAGTGAGTGGATGTGTGTGTGTGTAGACCTAAGAATCAGTGAGTGGGTATGTAGTTTTTGGTGTTGGAGTGTCTATGGTTTTGAGAATGGCAGTCCGTAATTTAGAGTGGGTGTATCAAAAGTTATATTAGGGTGTGAGAAGATGCATGAAATTATCACATGGATGATGTCATCAGTGATGTCATTTGAGATGTCATCAGTGATGTCATCAGTGATGTCACTGACCATGTCATGAGTGATGTAATATGTGACGTCATCAGCAGTGCATTGCGGGGCGCGAGTTATAGTTAGCTGAACTAACTATAACGGGGGAATTTCTATGGTTTTGTACGAGTGAAATGTCCAACTAACTATAACTGTCCCTAAAACCTATGGTTTTTTCAGTGAATTTCAAAGGTTTTTAAATGCTAATTTCTAACTATAACGTGTCTGAAACCTATGGTTTTTTCAGTGAATTTCAAAGGTTTTTTAAATGCTAATTTCGAACTATAACGTGCCTGAAACCTATGATTTTTTAAGTGAATTTCAAAGGTTTTTTTAAATGCTAGTTTCTAACTATGCCTACAGAGGTAGGACATGTGAAGAAAGAAGAAAAAACGCACAGAAAGAAGCAAAAGATGTGCAGAAAGAACCAACAGAGGAGCAGAAAGAGGCCTTGTTGCAAAATCATCCTGTGCCCACAACTTTTTCAGACGGGTACTGGTCAATCAATCAATCACGGCATTTATAGAGCGCGCTACTCACCCGGGAGGGTCTCAAGGCGCTGGGGGAGGGGGTAAGTTACTGCTCGAACAGCCAGGTCTTGAGCTGCTTCCTGAAGGCGAGATGGTCCTGGGTTCGCCGAAGGTGAGTGGGGAGGGAGTTCCAGGTCTTGGCCGCCAGGTAGGAGAAGGATCTTCCTCCGGCGGTGGTTCTGCGGATGCGTGGTACGGTGGCGAGGCGTGGCTGGTTGATCGTAGCTGGCGTGTGGGCGTGTAGAAGGACATGCGGTCGTTGAGGTACTTTGGGCCCAGGTCGTGGAGGGCCTTGTGTGCGTGGGTGAGGAGTCTGAACGTGATTCTCTTGCTGACGGGGAGCCAGTGCAGGTCTTTCAGGTGTACGGTGATGTGGCTGTGTCGGGGGATGTCCAGGATGAGTCGTGCGGAGGCGTTCTGGATGCGCTGGAGTCTCTTTTGAAGTTTGGCTGTGGTTCCGGCGTAGAGGGTGTTCCCATAGTCCAGTCGGCTGGTGACGAGTGCCTGGGTGACGGTCTTCCTGGTTTCAGTGGGGATCCATCTGAAGATCTTGCGGAGCATGCGCAGGGTGTTGAAGCATGAAGATGAGACGGCGTTGACTTGTTTGGTCATTGATAGGGAGGAGTCCAGGATGAAGCCCAGGTTGCGTGCGTGGTCCGTTGGCTTGGGTGCGGTGCCCAGGGCCGGGGGCCACCAGGAGTCGTCCCAGGCGGAGGGTGATGAGCCCAGGATGAGGACTTCCGTCTTGTCTGAGTTCAGTTTAAGGCGGCTGTTCCTCATCCAGTCGGCGGCGTCTCTCATCCCGTCGTGCAGGTTGGCTCTGGCGGTAGTGGGGTCGTTGGTGAGGAGAGGATCAGCTGGGTGTCGTCGGCGTAGGAGATGATGTTGAGGTTGTGTCGGCGTGCGATGGCTGCGAGGGGGCTCATGTAGACGTTGAAGAGGGTCGGGCTGAGTGAGGATCCTTGTGGAACGCCGCAGATGACTTCGGTGGCTTCGGATCTGAACGGGGAGAGGCGGACTCTCTGGGTTCTTCCGGCGAGGAACGAGATGATCCATTCCAGTGCTTTCTCTCGGATTCCGATGTTGCTGAGGCGCTTCACTAGGGTGCGGTGGCAGACGGTGTCGAACGCCGCGGAGAGGTCCAGGAGGATGAGGGCAGCTGTTTCCCCGTTGTCGGTTAGGGTTCTGATGTCGTCGGTGGCTGCGATAAGGGCGGTCTCGGTGCTGTGGTTGGCCCGAAACCCGGACTGCGAGGGGTCGAGGGATCCATTCGTCTCGAGGAAGGCGGCAAGCTGTCTGTTGACGGTCTTCTCGATGACTTTGGCCGAGAAACGGAAGGAGCGAGATGGGGCGGTAGTTCTTGAGGTCGGTGGGGTCCGCCGTTGGTTTCTTCAGGAGGGCGGTAAGCTCGGCGTGCTTCCAGCTCTCCGGGAAGGTGGCGGTGCGGAAGGAGGAGTTGATGATGTCCCGGAGATGGGGTGCGATGGTGGCGTCGGCTTTGTTGAAGACGTGGTGTGGGCAGGGGTCGGTTGGTGATCCGGAGTGGATGGAGTTCATCGTGCGGGTGGTGTCTTCGGTGTTGATCGGGGTCCAGTTGCAGAGGGTGGTGGTGGCGGGCATTGGTTCGGCGGTAGGGTGCGTTGTTTGTGCGTTGAAGCTGTTGTGTATGTCGGTGATCTTGCGGTGGAAGAACGCGGAGAGTGAGTTGCAGAGGTCTTGCGAGGGGGTGATGTCGTTGTTTCCGGCGCTGGGGTTGGAGAACTCTTTGACGATGCTGAAAAGTTCCTTGCTGTCATGGGCGTTGTTGTCCAGTCGTTCTTTGAGTGCCGACTTCTTGGTGGCACGGATCAGCTGGTGGTGTTTGCGGGTGGCGTGCTTGAGGGCGGTCCTGTTGTCTGTGGTCTGGTCGAGTCGCCAGGTTTTCTCGAGAGTGCGGCAGTTCTTCTTGGATTCCTTGAGTTCGTTGGTGAACCAAGGGGTTTTCTTGCTTCCGGGTCTGCTGGGAGGGTTTTTAGTGGTGCGAGGTCGTCGGCGCAGGCGGTCAGCCACTTGGCGAGGTTGCTGGCTGCTTCGTTTGGGTCCGTTGTGTCGGTGGGTGTGTTCTGGCTGAGGGAGGCGGTGAGCTGCTCGGCGGTGATCTTGCTCCAGCTCCGGCGGGGAGCCTGTTGCGGGTGGTGGTGGGTCGCAGTCTTTCTGAAGCTGAAGTGGACGCAGCTGTGGTCGGTCCAGTGGAGTCCGGTGGCGTGGCTGAAGGAGATGTGCTTGCTGGACGAGAAGACGGGGTCAAGCGTGTGGCCGGCGTAGTGGGTGGGCGTGTTCACCAGTTGCTTGAGTCCGAGGTTGGCGAGGTTGTCCAGCAGGGCGGTGGTGTTTCTGTCGTTGTTGTTCTCCACTGGTGGTAACTGACTCTGACTAACCAGAGCCAGTGCTATGCTAAAAGACACTTAGAATACAGTGAAAACACCTACATACACTAGGGAACACTATGCGTTGGGGTACCCCTGTGATTAGCATGACCTCCTCTGCAAGTCCCTAGTACATAATAGGGCAGGGGGATTAAAACTACCTCTTAAAACGCGCTACAGGGCGCGTTTGCACAGTGGTAAAGGGAAGGGGGCCTGAGGTGACATGTGTGCAAACGCACCCCGTGGCGTGTTTTAAGTTGCGAGATTAAGTCCCCTTGAATTCTGAGGGTCCCTGGGGCCCAACTAGCCCCCAGGTACCTACAGTTAGGACCACAGAGCTGAGTTGCAGAGAGGCGTTCCGAGGCCACGCACCTTTTTTCACCTCTCTGCAACGCAACTCTGTTGTGCTTACTGAAGGTACCTGGTGGGCTAGTTGGCCCCCACGGTCCCTAAGGATTCAAAGGGAATTAATTCCCCAACTTAAAACGCACCACAGGGCGTGTTTGCGCACATGTCACCTGAGGCCCCGCCCCCTCCCTTCACCACTGTGCAAACGCGCCCCGTGGTGCGTTTTAAGTTGGGGGATTAGGTCACCTTGAATCCTGAGGGTCCCTGGGGCCCAACTAGCCCACTAGGTACTTCCAGTAAGCACCACAGGCCTGCGTTGCAACGCCTGTAACAAATTGTGCAGTTGTGTTTAGGTAGTGAAGAGGGTCGTGCTGGGGGTAGTGTTTTAGGGTTTAGGGTAGTGCAGTGGTGTTTGTGTAGTGTAGGGGGTCATGCTGGGGGTAGATTTAGGGTTTAGGGTAGTGCAGTGGTCTTTGGGTAGTGTAGGGAGTCGTGCTGGGGGAGTGTTTTAGGGTTTAGGGTAGTGCAGTGGTGTTTGGGTAGTGTAGGGGGTCGTGCTGGGGGTAGTGTTTTAGGGTTTAGGGTAGTGCAGTGGTGTTTGGGTAGTGTAGGGGGTCGTGCTGGGGGTAGTGATTTAGGGTAGTGCAGTGGTGTTTGGGTAGTGTAGGGGGTACTGCTGGGGGTAGTGTTTTAGGGTTTAGGTTAGTGCAGTGTTGTTTGGGTAGTGTAGGGGTACTGCTGGGGGTAGTGTTTTAGGGTTTAGGGTAGTGCAGTGGTGTTTGTGTAGTGTAGGAGGTCGTGTTTTAGGGTTTAGGGTAGTGCAGTGGTCTTTGGGTAGTGTAGGGAGTCGTGCGGGGTAGTGTTTTAGGGTTTAGGGTAGTGTAGGGGTCATGCGGGGGTAGTGTTTTAGGGATTAGGGTAGTGCATTGGTGTTTGGGTAGTGTAGGGGGTCATGCGGGGGTAGTGTTTTAGGGTTTAGGGCAGTGCAGTGGTGTTTGGGTAGTGTAGGGGGTCGTGCTGGGGGAGTGTTTTAGGGTTTAGGGCAGTGCAGTGGTGTTCGGGTAGTGTAGGGGGTCGTGCTGGGGGAGTGTTTTAGGGTTTAGGGCAGTGCAGTGGTGTTCGGGTAGTATAGGGGGTCGTGCTGGGGGAGTGTTTGAGGGTTTAGGGCAGTGCAGTCGTGTTCGGGTAGTGTAGGGGTTGTGCTGGGGGTAGTATTTTGGGTTTAGGGTAGTGCAGTGGTGTTCGGGTAGTGTAGGGGGTCGTGCTGGGGGTAGTGTTCTAGGGTTTAGGCAGTGCAGTGGTGTTTGGGCAGTGTAGGGGGTAATGCTGGGGGTGGTGTTTTAGGGTTTAGGGCAGTGCAGTGGTGTTCGGGCAGTGTAGGGGGTCGTGCTGGGGGTGGTGTTTCAGGGTTTAGGGCAGTGCAGTGGTGTTCGGGCAGTGTAGGGGGTGGTGTTTCAGGGTTTAGGGCAGTGCAGTGGTGTTCGGGCAGTGTAGGGGGTCGTGCAGGGGGTGGTGTTTCAGGGTTTAGGGCAGTGGTGTTCGGGCAGTGTAGGGGGTCGTGCTGGGGGTGGTGTTTCAGGGTTTGGGGCAGTGCAGTGGTGTTCGAGCAGTAAAGGGGGTCGTGCTGGGGGTAGTGTTTCAGGGTTTAGGGCAGTGCAGTGGTGTTCGGGCAGTGTAGGGGGTGGTGCAGGGGGTGGTGTTTCAGGGTTTAGGGCAGTGCAGTGGTGTTCGGGCAGTGTAGGGGGTGCTGCAGGGGTGGTGTTTCAGGGTTTAGGGCAGTGCAGTGGTGTTCGGGCAATGTAGGGGGTCATGCAGGGGTGGTGTTTCAGGGTTTAGGGCAGTGCAGTGGTGTTCGGGCAGTGTAGGGGGTCGTGCTGGGGCTGGTGTTTCAGGGTTTAGGGCAGTACAGTGGTGTTCGGGCAGTGTAGGGGGTCGTGCTGGGGCTGGTGTTTCAGGGTTTAGGGCAGTGCAGTGGTGTTCGGGCAGTGTAGGGGGTCGTGCTGGGGCTGGTGTTTCAGGGTTTAGGGCAGTGCAGTGGTGTTCGGGCAGTGTAGGTGGTCGTGCTGGGGCTGGTGTTTCAGGGTTTTGGGCAGTGCAGTGGTGTTCGGGCAGTGTAGGGGGTCATGCTGGGGCTGGTGTTTCAGGGTTTAGGGCAGTGCAGTGGTGTTCGGGCAGTGTAGGGGGTCTTGCTGGGGCTGGTGTTTCAGAGTCTAGGGCAGTGCAGTGGTGTTCGGGCAGTGTAGGGGGTCTTGCTGGGGCTGGTGTTTCAGGGTTTAGGGCAGTGCAGTGGTGTTCGGGCAGTGTAGGGGGTCGTGCTGTGGGTGGTGTTTCAGGGTTTAGGGCAGTGCAGTGGTGTTTGGGCAGTGTAGGGGGTCATGCTGGGGCTAGTGTTTCAGGATTTAGGGCAGAGCAATGGTGTTCAGGCAGTGTAGGGGGTTTTGCTGGAGGTGGTGTTTCAGGGTTTAGGGCAGTGCAGTGGTGTTCGTGCAGTGTAGGGGTGTTGTTTCAGGGTTTAGGGTAGTGGTGTTCAGGCAGTGTAGTGGGTCTTGCTGGGGTTGATGTTTCAGGGTTTAGGGCAGTGCATTGGTGTTCGGGCAGTGTAGGGGGTCGTGCTGGGGGTGGTGTTTCAGGGTTTAGGGCAGTGCAATGGTGTTCCGGCAGTGTAGGAGGTCGTGCAGGGGGTGGTGTTTCAGGGTTTAGGGCAGTGCAGTGGTGTTCGGGCAGTGTAGGGGGTCATGCTGGGGGTGGTGTTTCAGGGTTTAGGGCAGTGCAGTGGTGTTCGGGCAGTGTAGGGTGTCGTGCTGAGGGTGGTGTTTCAGGGTTTAGGGCAGTGCAGTGGTGTTCGGGCAGTGTAGGGGGTCGTGCAGGGGTGGTGTTTCAGGGTTTAGGGCAGTGCAGTGGTGTTTGGGCAGTGTAGGGGGTCGTGCAGGGGGTGGTGTTTCAGGGTTTAGGGCAGTGCAGTGGTGTTCGGCCAGTGTAGGTGGTCTTGCTGGGGGTGGTGTTTCAGGCTTTAGTGCAGTGGTGTTCGGGCAGTGTAGGGGGTCTTGCTGGGGGTGGTGTTTCAGGGTTTAGGGCAGTGCAGTGGTGTTCGGGCAGTGTAGGGGGTCTTGTTGGGGCTGGTGTTTGAGGGTTTCGGGTAGTGCAGTGGTGTTCGGGCAGTGTAGGGGGTCGTGCTGGGGCTGGTGTTTGAGGGTTTAGGGTAGTGCAGTGGTGTTCGGGCAGTTTAGGGGGTCGTGCTGGGGCTGGTGTTTCAGGGTTTAGGGCAGTACAGTGGTTTTCGGGCAGTGTAGGTGGTCGTGCTGGGGCTGGTGTTTCAGGTTTTAGGGCAGTGCAGTGGTGTTCGGGCAGTGTACGGGGTTGTGCTGGGGCTGGTGTTTCAGGGTTTAGGGCAGTGCAGTGGTGTTCGGGCAGTGTAGGGGGTCCTGCTGGGGGTGGTGTTTCAGGGTTTAGGGCAGTGCAGTGGTGTTCGGGCAGTGTAGGGGGTCGTGCTGGGGCTGGTGTTTCATGGTTTAGGGCAGTGCAGTGGTGTTCGGGCAGTGTAGGGGGTCGTGCTGGGGGTGGTGTTTCAGGGTTTAGGGCAGTGCAGTGGTGTTTGGGCAGTGTAGGGAGTCATGCTGGGGGTGGTGTTTCAGGGTTTAGGGCAGTGCAGTGGTGTACGGGCAGTGTAGGGGGTCTTGCTGGGGATGGTGTTTCAGGGTTTAGGGCAGTGGTGTTCGGGCAGTGTAGGGGGTCTTGCTGGGGGTAGTGTTTCAGGGTTTAGGGCAGTGCAGTGGTGTTCGTGCAGTGTAGGGGGTCGTGCTGGGGGTGTAGTTTCAGGGTTTAGGGCAGTGCAGTAGTGTTCGGGCAGTGTAGGGGATCGTGCAGGGGGTGGTGTTTCAGGGTTTAGGGCAGTGCAGTGGTGTTCGGGCAGTGTAGGGGGTCATGCTGGGGGTGGTGTTTCAGGGTTTAGGGCAGTGCAGTGGTGTTCGTGCAGTGTAGGGGGTCGTGCAGGGGGTGGTGTTTCAGGGTTTAGGGCAGTGCAGTGGTGTTCGGGCAGTGTAGGGGTCGTGCTGGGGCTGGTGTTTCAGGGTTTAGGGCAGTGCAGTGGTGTTCGGGCAGTGTAAGGGGTCTTGCTGGGGGTGGTGTTTCAGGGTTTAGGGCAGTGGTGTTCGGGCAGTGTAGGGGGACTTGCTGGGGGTGGTGTTTCAGGGTTTAGGGCTGTGCAGTGGTGTTCGGGCAGTGTAGGGAGTCTTGCTGGGGGTCGTGTTTCAGGGTTTAGGGCAGTGCAGTGGTGTTCGGGCAGTGTAGGGGGTCTTGCTGGGGGTAGTGTTTCAGGGTTTAGGGCAGTGCAGTGGTGTTCGTGCAGTGTAGGGGGTCGTGCTGGGGATGGTGTTTCAGGGTTTAGGGCAGTGCAGTAGTGTTCGGGCAATGTAGGGGGTCGTGCAGGGGGTGGTGTTTCAGGGTTTAGGGCAGTGCAGTGGTGTTCGGGCAGTGTAGGGGGTCATGCTGGGGGTGGTGTTTCAGGGTTTAGGGCAGTGCAGTGGTGTTCGGGCAGTGTAGGGGGTCGTGCTGGGGGTGGTGTTTCAGGGTTTAGGGCAGTGGTGTTCGGGCAGTGTAGGGGGTCTTGCTGGGGGTGATGTTTCAGGGTTTAGGGCAGTGCAGTGGTGTTCGGGCAGTGTAGGAGGTCTTGCTGGGGGTAGTGTTTCAGGGTTTAGGGCAGTGCAGTGGTGTTCGGGCAGTGTAGGGGTCATGCTGGGGGTGGTGTTTCAGGGTTTAGGGCAGTGCAGTGGTGTTCGGGCAGTGTAGGGGGTCGTGCTGGGGCTGGTGTTTCATGGTTTAGGGCAGTGCAGTGGTGTTCGGGCAGTGTAGGGGGTCGTGCTGGGGGTGGTGTTTCAGGGTTTAGGGCAGTGCAGTGGTGTTTGGGCAGTGTAGGGAGTCATGCTGGGGGTGGTGTTTCAGGGTTTAGGGCAGTGCAGTGGTGTACGGGCAGTGTAGGGGGTCTTGCTGGGGATGGTGTTTCAGGGTTTAGGGCAGTGGTGTTCGGGCAGTGTAGGGGGTCTTGCTGGGGGTAGTGTTTCGGGGTTTAGGGCAGTGCAGTGGTGTTCGTGCAGTGTAGGGGGTCGTGCTGGGGGTGTAGTTTCAGGGTTTAGGGCAGTGCAGTAGTGTTCGGGCAGTGTAGGGGATCGTGCAGGGGGTGGTGTTTCAGGGTTTAGGGCAGTGCAGTGGTGTTCGGGCAGTGTAGGGGGTCATGCTGGGGGTGGTGTTTCAGGGTTTAGGGCAGTGCAGTGGTGTTCGTGCAGTGTAGGGGGTCGTGCAGGGGGTGGTGTTTCAGGGTTTAGGGCAGTGCAGTGGTGTTCGGGCAGTGTAGGGGTCGTGCTGGGGCTGGTGTTTCAGGGTTTAGGGCAGTGCAGTGGTGTTCGGGCAGTGTAAGGGGTCTTGCTGGGGGTGGTGTTTCAGGGTTTAGGGCAGTGGTGTTCGGGCAGTGTAGGGGGACTTGCTGGGGGTGGTGTTTCAGGGTTTAGGGCAGTGCAGTGGTGTTCGGGCAGTGTAGGGAGTCTTGCTGGGGGTAGTGTTTCAGGGTTTAGGGCAGTGCAGTGGTGTTCGGGCAGTGTAGGGGGTCTTGCTGGGGGTAGTGTTTCAGGGTTTAGGGCAGTGCAGTGGTGTTCGTGCAGTGTAGGGGGTCGTGCTGGGGATGGTGTTTCAGGGTTTAGGGCAGTGCAGTAGTGTTCGGGCAATGTAGGGGGTCGTGCAGGGGGTGGTGTTTCAGGGTTTAGGGCAGTGCAGTGGTGTTCGGGCAGTGTAGGGGGTCATGCTGGGGGTGGTGTTTCAGGGTTTAGGGCAGTGCAGTGGTGTTCGGGCAGTGTAGGGGGTCGTGCTGGGGGTGGTGTTTCAGGGTTTAGGGCAGTGGTGTTCGGGCAGTGTAGGGGGTCTTGCTGGGGGTGATGTTTCAGGGTTTAGGGCAGTGCAGTGGTGTTCGGGCAGTGTAGGAGGTCTTGCTGGGGGTAGTGTTTCAGGGTTTAGGGCAGTGCAGTGGTGTTCGGGCAGTGTAGGGGTCATGCTGGGGGTGGTGTTTCAGGGTTTAGGGCAGTGCAGTGGTGTTCGGGCAGTGTAGGGGGTCGTGCTGGGGGTAGTGTTTTAGGTTTTAGGGTAGTGCAGTGGTGTTTGTGTAGTGTAGGGGGTCATGTTTTAGGGTAGTGCAGTGGTGTTTGGGTAGTGTAGGGGGTCGTGCTGGGGGTAGTGTTTTAGGATTTAGGTTAGTGCAGTGGTGTTTGGGTAGTGTTTTAGGGTTTAAGGTAGTGCAGTGGTGTTTGTGTAGTGTAGGGGGTCATGCTGGGGGTAGTGTTTTAGGTTTTAGGGTAGTGCAGTGGTGCTTGTGTAGTGTAGGGGGTCATGCTGGGGGTAGTGTTTTAGGCTTTAGGGTAGTGCAGTGGTGTTTGTGTAGTGTAGGGTGTCATGTTTTAGGGTAGTGCAGTGGTGTTTAGGTAGTGTAGGGGGTCGTGCTGGGGGTAGTGTTTTAGGATTTAGGTTAGTGCAGTGGTGTTGGGGTAGTGTTTTAGGGTTTAGGGTAGTGCAGTGGTGTTTGTGTAGTGTAGGGGGTCATGCTTGGGGTAGTGTTTTAGGGTTTAGGATAGTGCAGTGGTGCTTGTGTAGTGTAGGGGGTCGTGCTGGGGTAGTGTTTTAGGGTTTAGGGTAGTGCAGTGGTATTTTGTAGTATAGGGGGTCATGTTTTAAGATGCAATGCTCCAATACCTGACCAGTCTGCACTACATAAAACTGCAAAAAAACTAAAAATAAAAAGTGTTTTGCACACTTTTGTCACTGGGCTATATGTGGGCTACATCTGGGTAATATTTGTGCTACATTTGGGCTCTTTTTCACTGGTGGCCATCTTGGAAGACTTCTTTGTTATGAAGTTTCCTAATTTCCTCATTTACTGCAGTCTCCTCAGTAGGAAATGCTTTCAGTTTTTACTTTGATTCCATCAAGAAGGCATTCAGATGTGTCACACATTTGCCATAAATTCAGAATGTTATTACTCTAGTTGTTCATTAGATCACTGTAGTAAAGCTACTGCTCACCAAGGAGTTAACTGGAAGTCTACTGCTGGTATTGAAAGTGATTGTTTCAGTCTGCATGTCAGAATTTTCTAATGAAATAGAAGAGGATTTGAGATCTCACTTAAAACATGCACTAAATTTTCTTTTGCAGCACTAACCATAATTTCTATGGCAAAATGAACCCCCTCATTTTGTTCCTTTTTAAATTAAATGTTTTAAGTGTTACCAGTTTATTCCAATCAAGATGGCTTCTGGTGTGCCATACTTTTGTCATAAGTAAGGCTGTTAGCACTCTAGTTGTTCTTTAGAACACTCTGGGAAGCTGCAGTAGAACACAAAGGCATAAACTGACAGGCTGCTCCTGTTGAAATATAACAGGAAGATATTTGAGATCTCACTTAAAACATGTCCTAATTTTTCTTTCTACAGCACTAACCATAATTTCTATGGCAAAATGAACACCCTCATTTTGTTCCTTTTAAATTAAATGTTTTAAGTGTTACCAGTTTATTCCAATCAAGATGGCTTCAGGTGTGCCATACTTTTGTCATAAGTAAGACTGTTAGCGCTCTAGTTGTTCTTTAGAACACTCTGGGAAGCTGCAGTAGAACACAAAGGCATCAACTGACAGGCTGCTCCTGTTGAAATATAACAGGAAGATATTTGAGATCACACTTGAAACATGTCCTAATTTTTCTTTCTACAGCACTAACCATAATTTCTATGACAAAATGAACCCCATCATTTTGTTCCTTTTTAAATTAAATGTTTTAAGTGTTACCAGTTTATTCCAATCAAGATGGCTTCAGGTGTGCCATACTTTTGTCATAAGTAAGGCTGTTAGCACTCTAGTTGTTCTTTAGAACACTCTGGGAAGCTGCAGTAGAACACAAAGGCATCAACTGACAGGCTGCTCCTGTTGAAATATAACAGGAAGATATTTGAGATCACACTTGAAACATGTCCTAATTTTTCTTTCCAGAGCACTAACCATAATTTCTATGACAAGATGAACCCCATCATTTTGTTCCTTTTTAAATTAAATGTTTTAAGTGTTACCAGTTTATTCCAATCAAGATGGCTTCAGGTGTGCCATACTTTTGTCATAAGTAAGGCTGTTAGCACTCTAGTTGTTCTTTAGAACACTCTGGGAAGCTGCAGTAGAACACAAAGGAATCAACTGACAGTCTCTGCCCTTGTTGGATGTACATGTTTTACTGAGAATGTCAGACTTCATTCTCACATGACTGAGAAAGATAATGTGAATTTACAGAAAATATGCTCTCATTTTAGCTTCTGGGGCACCTTCCAAAACTGTATGGGACAAGCATGTGAAAATAGTTTTCTCTCAAACATGATTCATGATATCCCAGCAGAAGGTTTTTCACAGGGTAAAATCACCTTAGAACACACCACAATTCCTGAAATTAGTATGGTACCATCAACAAATGAATTCTAATGTAACTAAAGTCTGTTATCACCCTTTATAGTTCTCCTTTTGGTAACCCTCAAAATCTTCGATTCACTACAATGCATTTCAATGGGGTACTATCATTTATATTGGTCCCAAGATGGCTGCCAGCAATTCCAGGATGAAGTGCTGACAGCCAATCAGATCTCACGATGACATGTGTGGTTAGGCTCCGCCCAGATATATATGTGTTTTTACTTTTGATTTTCTCAGCAACTACTGAACGGATTTACACCATTTAACAAAAGGGTTCTTTTTGAACCAAGAACTACCTCTTTGCCAAATTTGGTGTAATTCCGTTCAGCAGTTCGGGCTGTAGCCTTGCATAAAGTTTCCTATGGGAAATTGATTTTTGACTCTTATTTTTTTAATTTCTCCGCAACTGCTGAACGGATTTACACCATTTAACAAAAGGGTTCTTTCTGAACCAAGAACTACTTCTTTGCCAAATTTGGTGTAATTCCGTTCAGCAGTTCGAGCTGTAGCCGTGTCTAAAGTTTCCTATGGGAAAATGAATGGGGAAAACACGTTTTGGGACCCCCCTTTTTCTCGGCCCCCGCTTGACAAATCACCCTGAGACTTTCAGGGTAGGAGCGGACCGGAGCGGGCCATAAAGTTTGAAAATTTCGCGAAGATTCGTCAACCGACGCAAGAGTTATTTCAAATAGAATGTTGCGGATTTCCTATGGAAAATAGGTCCTAACTATAACTATCTACTGGCGACCGCCAGTAGATAATATATATATATATATATATATATATTGATACCAATCCTGGCAGCGACGAACAGACAGGCACTGACTCCGTGATATGATGACAAAGAAGAGGTTTATTTAACCTACAACGACCTAGACGCGTTTCGGCGGCGTACCGCCTTGATCACTACATCAGGTACACTCTGTTTAGCAGTATATATGCTGGTCACTCACTAGTGGTTGCCACAGCAACCTGTAATTTAACAGTAGACATAGAAGTTACACATGACTAATGTATTCATGACTATGCACATTTTAACATTAGAAAGAAGCAAAGTAAAATACCGAAAAATAAAATAAAAGAAAAAATAAAAGAAAAACAATATTATTGTTAAGGACAATTTCCCTTTCACACAACAATAAGTTTAAACAATAAAATAAAGGAAATCAGTGTGCTCCTTATATATAAAAACAGCGAACCTATGTTTGTGCCCCACATGGACATAGAAAAAGTATCTAATATACCTAGATAATACCAATTGAAAAATAAATTACATACATATGTAATGGCGCATGGTCAAATAAATTATTAAAAAAGTGTGCAAACAGGCTGAACGACAAAATGGTTAGGTTCGAACTAGCGCAAAAGAAAATCATTTGCAATAGCGATATAAGGTCCATAAGATAATTAGGGTCCTGCTTAAAACAAACCAACATGAACCATCTGAACTGTTTAACTAGTTTTTGGGCTACAAATATATACAGTACTAAATGATACCGAGCCAAGAAACTTGATTGAAACAGACAACCTTTTCGCCCAAGTGGGCCGATTAAACATGAAACTCGATAGCACTAAATATGATGTATAAACTGGACAGGCGCTTTATGTAATATTGAAAGTGAAAAAATATATAAATTTACTATTAATATTTATAAAATGTCTAATGTGGTCTAATCTATCGTGAGTGTAAAACCGTGGAAAATTAAAACAAAATAAATAAAAGTGAATGTGACCTAACGTTACGGAGACTGGGCAGGGGCGGGACAGACAGCTCTAGATAAACTACAGATGAACATTCATTGCCTCATCCGCATTCATCCCATTGGGGATTTTTGAATTAAGGAGGATGATGTATCTTGATTCTAATCTTCTAAGGACCAATTGTCTATTCCTCCTCTCGGATTTTTGGGAACTGTATCAATCACATAGAAGAATAGATCTTGTGCCTTACCTCCATGCGATGTATTTATGTGCCTGGCAACAGGGTAGGCAGGGTCATTATTGGAGATGGCTCTTAGATGTTGTAGGATGCGGACATGCACGGGGTGGATGGTGCTACCCACATATAATTTACCGCATGTACAGTACAAAACATAGACTGCAAAGTCTGACTTACAGGTGAAACTGCCTCTGATTTCATAAGGTGAGTGTCTAAATGGCATCTGCACCATTTTGGTGTTGACCCCATGCCTGCACGCTTTGCATTTCGTACATTTATGAAAACCTTTTTGGGCCTTAAGCCATGTGCAAGCCTTGGTAATTGAAGGGGCGTTGCTGACTAGCTACTGGCGCATGGATTTCGCCCTCCTGAATGTAATTTGGGGTGTTTTAACGCAAGTGGGACCAATTACTGGGTCATTGCGTACTGAGTTCCAATGTCTATGTAGAATTCTACGTATGTTTACGTGATAGGCATTGAACCCTGTGATGAATCTCGGGATACCAGTAATAACGGGGCAGTTTTTGGCTTCACTGCTTTCTTCTCTCCTGAATAGAATGTCTTTCCTGTCTATATTAATGGTTTTGGATTTCGCTTTAGACAGTGTCTTAATACTATACCCTCTGCGTTCTAATCTGTTGCATAACTCGCTAGTGGATTGTTCAAAACTTTCCGAGGTGCTACAATTACGCCTCATGCGCAGACATTCTGCATATGGTATGCTTTCTTTCAGTGGGGTGGGATGAAAACTACTCGCGTGGAGTATTGCATTACCAGCAGTGGGCTTTCTGTATGTTCTGGATTGTAGTTTGTTATTTTCCACAAATATTTCTAGATCTAAGAAATGTATGCACTTAGTATTAGTTTCGCATGTGAAAGTAAGATTGAGGGCATTATTATTTAACTCTTGAGAGAAGGTCTCAGCACTCTCTTCAGTCCCTCGCCACAGTATAAATATGTCATCAATGTATCTGACATATAAGACAACATTTTCAACCATTTTATCTCTGTGTGTTTTCATGAGCACTTGCTCCTCCCACCAACCCAGATGCAAATTAGCATAGCTGGAGGCGAAGCAAGTGCCCATGGCTGTACCTTGCATTTGTTTATAGGTTAATTTGTCAAATATGAAGATGTTATTATCCAGACACATTTCTGCCATTTGTAATAACATCCTAGAGTGCTGAAACAGTTGAATAGGTCTTTTACCTAAGTAGTAGCTCAAGGCCTTAAGTCCATCATTGTGTCTAATACTGGTATACAGTGCATTCACATCCAATGTCATAAATAAATAATCAGTGTCCCAAGATACATCATAGATTTTTGTTAAGAAGTCACCAGTGTCTCTTATGTATGCCGGGAGTTCAATTACAGCTGGTTGCAAAAAGTAGTCTATGAATCTGGAGGTATTTTCAAAGAGTCCCCCAATGGCTGCAATGATTGGTCTTCCAGGGGGTTCCAGAGGGTTTTTGTGTATTTTGGGGATTAAATACAACTGTGGAATAACAGGGTAGTCGGTCTTAAGAAATTCGAATTCGAATCCTTCCCCTCTCCATTCGTATAATGCCTTATGATATTTCTCTTTGATTCCAATGATGCAATTTGGACTGATACGGCTGTAGCAGTCTCTGTCTTGGAGTTGATTTAGAGCTTCTTTGTTGTATTTCTCTAGTGGCCACAGGACAACGTTGCCGCCCTTATATATATATATCAGATTGAGGAAGGCTGCGACAGCCGGAACGCGTCTCTCTGTGTTGCCGGGTCGGAGGAGGCCCTATGGAATAAAAGATGCCTTTTATACCAAGCAGTCCTCGTGCGCGTGCTCTATTCCATGTGAAGTGGCATCTTTTATTCCATAGGGCCTCCTCCGACCCGGCAACACAGAGAGACACGTTCCGGCTGTCGCAGCAGCCTTCCTCAATCTGATAAGCGCCATAGTTATAAGAACATTTATACATGTCACAAACATAGACATAGAAAAAACTCATCTAGCTTCTATTTAAAGTGATACATACGAATAAAAATAAACATAAAAACGTGTACACATTTGCATTCACTTAAAATGCCTTGATGATGTAAATGGTCACATTTGTAATTAACATGGTCTTCAAGATGCATAGTGCATGGTGCATCTACATACACCCTTTATCCGCATAATGCGACATTGGACCACAAAGTTGTATATGCTATATGTACACATAACTGTCACAACAGATATGTATCCTTATTATATACATTGAACCTCTATCGAAATATAATATGGCCAGCAACTTTCATGTGACGCTTTTAAATCTTAGACGTATGCTGCGTAGATGTAATGCTTCAGAGAGATGGAATTACGCCCACATGATCACTAAATTGGCGTGGAGACCGCTTGAAACAATATCCTTGGAGCTCTCTGATGAATGCACAAATGGAGCGTGACCGGTGAGTGTTTATATAACAGAACGGCCGTATCAACAGTAGGAGCTTGATATCTATTGAGGCGGCTAACTTACAGTTGTAATGTAACACCAGTGTGTATTTAACCACACTAATGTCACCTCGTAATTAGCTAAGTGAAAGCATGCGGGACTACTAGTCCCATAATGCCCCATCATGCCCCTTCTGAAACAATTATGAACTGCTGGACAGGCATTTACGGACTTCAGGCATCGTAAACATAACAATATTTCAGTCTTTAATAGACAAATGAAATGTGGCCTGCATCAGTCGGTAGGTAAACAGACAAGTTCAATGCCTAACATAATGCTGGTAGTGCAAGCGATGCTTCGTCCTGATGCTCCAAGTGCCGGCTCCATACTGAATTCCATAACAAAATGTTCGTTGAAATTAACCCTGGGCATAGTTTGCATAGTAGCGCTACGCGAAGTGCACTTCGCACTACGCAAGCTACGCGTAGCTACGCGAACTGCGTAGTGAGGTAGGGAAATGCTGTTCGCACTGATTGCACAGTGCCGGATGCTTGTCCGCACTGTGCAATCATTGCAAACGGCATCATGCACAGTGCAAGCGGTCGTTTTCTGCTGCTCGAGTAGATTTGTACTCGAGCGGCAGCTTTCTCAACGCAGACTGGTAGTTTCTCATCGCGAGCGGTCACGAGCATACGCGACCACTCGCAATGAGAAACCTGACCTCCCCGCATTGAGAATCTCGCCGGGAGGTTTAATTTCCACACTCACGATCGGCAACTTGATGTTGCTGTTCGCGAACGAGGAAAAAGTCTCGCCGGGATGTTGATTTTGCTCGCTTGCGGTCGCCAACTTGACGTTGAGGACCGCGAGCAAGTAAAAAATGCCCGCTACGCTACGCGTTTTTGCACTGTGCTACGTGCAATTCGCGTAGTGCGTAGTAGCGCAAACTACGCGCGCTCCACGAGCGTAGCGTAGTACTACTCCCAGGGTTAGTTGAAATGCACCTTAGTACTGGAAATATCAAACAGTCTCCGATTTAAGCACATCTCGCAGTCTATACACCTTAGTCACTGTGCAGGGTCGGGGGAGAACAATGCGTAAAAATCCTATAGCCCAGCAAACCTCACCATTGTAGCGTCGGCTTTAACGGTGCCCAGTCACCAGATCTCCACCGGTCCGAAGCGTGAGGCATTTCTGGCCAGGGAAAGGCAAAGACCCTGCGCTGAATGTCAACTGACCTCCTCGCATCAAGATCTCCACCTCCCACACTGCTGTCATCCATTCTTCCTCTTTCCGGCGGAATCCCTGGGGGCTCATCAATCTAGCACTACCGTGCTCCTTTCCTCCAGATTGCGGTCGACTTGAAAAGCCCAAAAACGACCGGTGGCGCGTGAACAGTGCCAACCGCCAGCACTGAAAACTATCCAACAACACCCCACTTCACATGGAAGAGAGCACGCGCACGAGGACTGCTTGGTATAAAAGGCATTTTTTATTCCACAGGGCCTCCTCCAACCTGACAACACAGAGAGACGCGTTTCGGCTGTCGCAGCAGCCTTCCTCAATCTGATAAGCGCCATAGTTTTAAGAACATTTATACATGTCACAAACATAGACATAGAAGAAATGTATCTAGCTTCTATTTAAAGTGATACATACGAATAAAAATAAACATAAAAACGTGTACACATTTGCATTCACTTAAAATGCCTTGATGATGTAAATGGTAACATTTGTAATTAACATGGTCTTCAAGATGCATAGTGCATGGTGCATCTACATACACCCTTTATCCGCATAATGCGACATTGGACCACAAAGTTGTATATGCTATGTGTACACATAACTGTCACAACAGATATGTATCCTTATTATATACATTGAACCTCTATTGAAATATAATATGGTCAGCAACTTTCATGTGATGCTTTTAAATCTTAGAACTATCTATATATTATCTACTGGCGGTCGCCAGTAGATAGTTATAGTTAGGACCTATTTTCCATAAGAAATCTGCAACATTCTATTTGAAATAACATTGGCGCCGGTTGACGAATCTTCGCGAAAGTTTCCAACTTGTTGGGGCGCTCCGGTCCGCTCCTATCCTGAAAGTCTCGGGGTGATTCGTCAAGCGGGGGCCGAGAAAAAAGGGGGGTCCCAAAACATGTTTTCCCCATTCATTTTTCCATAGGAACCTTTAGTCGCAGCTACAGCCCGAACTGCTGAAAGGAATTACACCAAATTTGGCAAAGAGGTAGCCCTTGGTTCAATGTCGTGCCTTTTGCTTAAATGGTGTAAATCCGTTCAGTAGTTCCTGAGAAAATCAAAAGTAAAATCACATATATATCTGGGCGGAGCCTAACCACACATGTCATTGTGAGATCTGATTGGCTGTCAGCACTTCATCCTGGAATTGCTGGCAGCCATCTTGAGACCAATATACATGATAGTACCCCATTGAAATGCATTGTAGTGAATCAAAGATTTTGAGGGTTACCAAAAGGAGAACTATAAAGGGTGATAACAGACTTTAGTTACATTAGAATTCATTTGTTGATGGTACCATACTAATTTCAGGAATTGTGGTGTGTTCTAAGGTGATTTTACCCTGTGAAAAACCTTCTGCTGGGATATCATGAATCATGTTTGAGAGAAAACTATTTTCACATGCTTGTCCCATAGAGTTTTGGAAGGAGCTCCAGAAGCTAAAATGAGAGCATATTTTCTGTAAATTCACATTATCTTTCTCAGTCATGTGAGAATGAAGTCTGACATTCTCAGTAAAACATGTACATCCAACAAGGGCAGAGACTGTCAGTTGATTCCTTTGTGTTCTACTGCAGCTTCCCAGAGTGTTCTAAAGAACAACTAGAGTGCTAACAGCCTTACTTATGACAAAAGTATGGCACACCTGAAGACATCTTGATTGGAATAAACTGGTAACACTTAAAACATTTAATTTAAAAAGGAACAAAATGATGGGGTTCATTTTGTCATAGAAATTATGGTTAGTGCTGTAGAAAGAAAAATTAGGACATGTTTCAAGTGTGATCTCAAATATCTTCCTGTTATATTTCAACAGGAGCAGCCTGCCAGTTGATGCCTTTGTGTTCTACTGCAGCTTCCCAGAGTGTTCTAAAGAACAACTAGAGCGCTAACAGCCTTACTTATGACAAAAGTATGGCACACCTGAAGCCATCTTGATTGGAATAAACCGGTAACACTTAAAACATTTAATTTAAAAAGGAACAAAATGAGGGGTTCTTTTTGAAATAGAAATTATGGTTAGTGCTGCAGAAAGAAAAATTAGGGCATGTTTTAAGTGAGATCTCAAATCCTCTTCTATTTCATTAGAAAATTCTGACATGCAGACTGAAACAATCACTTTCAATACCAGCAGCAGACTTCCAGTTAACTCCCTGGTGAGCAGTAGCTTTACTACAGTGATCTAATGAGCAACTAGAGTGCTAACATTCTGAATTTATGGCAAATGTGAGACACATCTGAATGCCATCTTGATGGAATCAAAGTAAAAAACTGAAAGCATTTCCTACTGAGGAGACTGCAGTAAATGAGGAAATTAGGAAACTTCATAACAAAGAAGTCTTCCAAGATGGCCACTGTAGGAAGGTGGAATCTGACTATATGGTTGCCCCCACTTTTTTTTATGGTGTTTTGCTGGTTTATGACTTAGTTGGACTGGGATCCTGCTATTCAGGGCCCCAGTCTATCTGCTTTCTCTGTAAAAAGGTTTCCATGTGCCTTAGGCACATCTCTGATTGGAATCTGGAGTGCCCTTATAAGTCCCTAGTATATGGTATACTATGTACCAAGGGCATAGGTACCTCAGAGGCCTGCCAGGGGCTGCAGCATGTATTATGCCACCCCTGGAAGGCCATCCAAACTGACACCACAGGTCTGCTACTGCAGCCTGGGTAAGGTGGTGCATGCACCCCTTACTGTGATATAGGTTACCTATATCACTAAATACATACACACATATAAACCTATAAGTCACTCCTAAGGCAGGCCTTATCAATCCTAAAGGCAGAGTGCATGGTTCCTATGTGAGAGGGTGCCCCTGCATGAGCAGGGCCCCTCTTCAGCGTTCGGAGACCATCTCTGATGCTGTTTGAAGTGCAGCCTGACCATATACTCTTAAGCGCATTATATCCTCGCGGTAAAATGCTAACTTTGGAATGGCTGCACCTAAACATGTCGTGTTTGGTGTCAAACATCTTGGAATACTACCCCCCCGCCAATCCTGGCAGCGGGGGTAGCATTCCACCCTTCTAGAGGGAAAGACATGTTAACTCTGACTAGTCCGGTAACTTCTTTCCAGAGCCCTGGCATCACAAAATGGATGCTGCTGCCACAGACACGAGTCTGGCCTCCTGCTGCTGGATGAAACTCCGGCAGGGGAGGCCTGGACAATAGGTTTCCTGTCCCAGGGAGGTGTGACCACCTCCCCAGACAGGATAATGTGTATTGGGGCTGGGCGGGAGCACT
This sequence comes from Calotriton arnoldi, assembly GCA_963921515.1. Classification (NCBI taxonomy): domain Eukaryota; kingdom Metazoa; phylum Chordata; class Amphibia; order Caudata; family Salamandridae; genus Calotriton; species Calotriton arnoldi. Next base: position 202,227 of record CAWUFW010011275.1, read on the forward strand.
TTCGGGTGCTTTGAAGTCCTGCACTGGGGGCACATTTGGTGTCCCTGTGCATACCCCAGTTCAAACCGGATCAGGGGCTTGCAGCCCCTGCTTTGGCGTGAACTGGACAAAGGAAAGGGGTGTAGCCACCCCTCTGCCCTGACCCACCCATAGGTGGGGCCACAGAGTAGTCCAACCCCTATCTTTAGTATAAAGATAGGAACCCAGTCCTTAGGATTTTAGATTATCCCTGGACGAAACTCTGAAACTGAATCCTGGACCTTCGACGCTCTACTCACGATTAGAGGACAGAAGAATCTCCCTTGGGGTCAAGGAGTGACTCCCCTGCTTGGCAGGCACCAAAGAAGCATCTGTCCGGTTCGCATTTCTGAAGCTCCTGTCGGACGCCGAAGTCATTGCATCACCAGAGGTGGATTCTCAGACTTCCCCGAGGCTACCCTGAGTCCCCAGCAAAGTTGAGGCCCGTGGCTATCGTGGGTGACTTGAGACCGTGACCCCTGGACACCGAGCACATTTGCAAGTGCATCCTCTTTTGGGTCTCCCAAGAAGTCATGCTTTGGGCTCCGAGTAGCTCTAGCCTCCAGCACTACCTGCACCGAAGATCACTGGCCCCCACTCCACGAGTGTCCTGTAAGCCAGATCCACGTGCGGCGTCACGAGGCTCCTTTGCGGTTGCTAGCCCGTTGGCTAGTAGCCCTTAACGAAGGCCAATCCTTTTCTAACTTGGCATCCTGGTTGCTCCAGGCCTGCCCTCACTTACCCTCACTGGGTGAGTTCCACAGACCTTGCTGGTCTGCACCATCGACGATCTACATCTTCACCGAGACTTGCCGTTGCCAAGGCTTGTTGGATCCAATCCGGTCGCCGACACCTCAGCACTCGAGAGACATCGTGTACCAGCCCGAATCCTGCTCCTGGTCGCCGACAACGCCTCCTAGACCTCGTGGCTGAAGAGTCAAGACGACCATCAACGCACCTGAAGCACTCGACATCGGTGGGCATCTGTCCATCGCCTTCCTGGTCACTGGCTAGTGACCCAGACTCTGTCCCCTCTGCTTTCAGGTTCTTCAGAACTCCGATCCACTTTTGGATCCACCCGGACACTTTTCTCTTGGCCGCCAGCAGCACTTTGCAGCAGATCGCCATTCGAATCGACGACGAAACCCGACCCAGAAAGGCACCTATGCACCCGGCTTCCCTGGGTGAGGTAACACGAGTACTCCGGTGCTCCCGTGGGTAGAGACTCTTCAAAGTCCTAGATCTCAAAGGGTTTTGTCCTAGTCCTCTTTTAAGTGTCCCTTTTCTCTATTTTCCCGATCCCGACTTTCTCCATAGAAGTCAACGGCGTATCGCGGTTGTGTATTTACACTGCACGCGTCTCCCGTAGGTCCCCTGTGTCACTACCTTGGGTGGTTCCTTGTGGTCCAAGCACTTCTAGAGGCTCTAGGCCTAGTGTCTAGTTCAGTCGTGGTTCGCATACCACTTTATTGGTATATGGTTTGGTACGCCCCTAGGGCCCAAACGTGTATTTGTGCTATTACTGTGATTTAATAACTTATAACTTATGTACTTCGAACTCTAGCCTCATAAAGAGACTAGAGGGGTGTGTTTAGCAATAAATACATATATTTTGAATATATACCTGGTGTGGTGCTCTTTCATTTGGTCACTCGAGAGATTGTAGACTGGTAAAACAAGCTGCTTTACATTCCTTCAAGACTTAGCCTGAAGGCTGCTCTCCATAGCTACCACTAGGATAGCTTTCAATAAGGTTGTCTTTAACCTATCTCCAATAAGGGGTTGTTTGGACTGGTGCAAGGTGCCCACTATAATTAGTGGACAGCATATGCCAGGCCAACTTCTCACATTGGTGTGCAGCGTGTGGGATTCCAGCTTGCTATTGTTTTACCAGATAATCTCAATTGAATTGATCAACTGAAAACCACTAAAGGTACCTAAGGTACATATAATTTAAGCTTAGAATACAGTAAGTTCTACTGAACTTAGAGCTGTGTGTTAAGGGATAGCACAACCCTTTCTACAACTCAAGAGTGTTTAGTAGGCCACACTAGAGTAGGTAGTGCATACACCACACCACACTAGTAATGTCTTTAAGGGCAGGATCCAAAGAATCCTTGCAGGAAGCCATTGAGCTTCCACCCTCCAAGTATGATACACTCCCATTCTTGGAATTGAGAGCTTTATGTAACTTGAGAAAAATAAGGACAGGCCAAAGCCCCACCACCCAACACCTCAAGGAGTTGTTGGTGGCTTATGACCTTAGTAAGCCCGTGGGGACTGAAGGGGTAGGAGCTGAGGGTGGGGCAGGAGAAGAGGAGGAGGCCAGGGGTACCAATAACCCCAGCCCCCCCTCTGAAACTGGCCAGGAGGGTGACAATGACCCTGACCTGGATAACCCAATCCCTCCTGTGGACGATGATGAGGATGATCAGGATGACACCCTCTTTGTCCCCCAGGAAGGATTAAGAGTGTGCCCAGGAAGTCTAGATCTCCTTCTCAGGAGTCTAACCACTCTGGCACCTCTATAGGGAGCTCTGTCTCTTCTCACAGGAGGGAATCCTCTCATGAGAGGAGAGCCAGACTGGTCCAGTATGAGGAAACTCAGCTGGAAATCAGAAAAAAGCAATTGGCTTTAGATAGGGAATCCCTAGATCTCCTTAGAGAGAGAAGAAAGTTGGGACTAGAGTCCCATGGTGGCAACAATATCCCTAGAGATAGGGAGAGGTCTTATGACCATAGAAACCTAAACAAGATTGTCCCTCCCTACCAGAGTGGGGATGACATCCACAAATGGATAACTGCACTGGAGAGGGCCTGTAAAGTACAGAAGGTCCCTCAGGAGCAGTGGGCAGCAATCTTGTGGCTCTCCTTTGCTGACAAAGGTAGAGATAAGCTCCTCACTGTTAGAGAGGAGGATGCTGATAATTACAAGGTCTTGAAGAGTGCTCTTATTGATGGGTTTGGCCTAACCACTGAACAGTACAGGTTGAAGTTCAGAGACACCCAAAAAGCACAGACTCAAGACTGGGTAGACTTTGTAGATTGTGCTACAAAGGCTCTGGAAGGTTGGATACATGGCAACAAAGTGCATGACTTTTTAGGATTGTACAATTTGATTATGAGGGAGCAGATCCTTAATAATTGTCAAAACCAGCTTTTGCACCAGTATCTGGTGGACTCTGATCTGACCTCTCTCCAAGAATTGGGAAAGAAGGCAGACAAATGGGTCAGAACCAGAGTAAAAACTAGAAATCAGGGTGGTGACCAGAAGAAAGATTCTACTAAGTCCCAAGAGAAAGGTGGGGATAAATCTAAGGATAAGTCCCCTACAGGGCCCCAAAATTCCTCTTCTGGGGGTGGGTCCCAAACTCCTTCCTCTCCTGAAAAGAAACCCTATTGCCATGTCTGTAAAAAGCCTGGGCACTGGAAAACTGATCCCAGTTGCCCCAGGATTGGCAATAAAGAAAATGTTCCTCCCACAACTACTACCACCCCTCCTGGTACTACCAGTAGTAATCCTCCAGTTGGGAGTAGTGCACCCAAAAAGTTGGGTGCTTTTGCAAGAGGAACAGAGGTGGGCCCTAGTTTAGACAGGGACCCCTCAACAGACTCCTCTGACTCTGATGGTGGTATAGGATTTGCCACCTTTACCATGGGTCCCATAGCATTGGGCAGGTACAGATTGGAGCCAATAATTAATGGTCAGAAAGCTGTGGCATTTAGGGACACCGGGGCTAGTGTCACCATGGTGGCAAGAAACTAGTCCCCCCTCACCAGCTTTTACCTGAGTTTAAATACCAGGTGACCAACATTGATGGTGTCAGAACAGATCACCCCATGGCCATAGTCAATCTCAGCTGGGAGGGGGTCACAGGCCCAAAAAGAGTGGCAGTGTCCCCAACCCTACCTGTAGATTGCCAGATGGGCAATGATTTGGAAATTTCAGCGTGGGCTGAAGTTGAACACCAAACCCATCTTAGGATGTTGGGCGTCCCTGCAAAGGTTAGTGGGGCTGTGATGGCCACAGCCCCAGCCCAAGAATTTGGAGAGATGGAGCCTGAAAGAATGGCCCACTCTCCCCCAAAAGAGAGCACAAGGGTTGAAGAAAAGTCTTCTTCCCTCCAGACAGTAGGTAAGGGTCAGCCTCCTCAGGGAACTGACCCTACCCCTAGTGAAGGAACTGCCCCAGAGGTAGTCAGGCCTGGCCTGGCCACACCCCTGATGGCAGAGGACCCTTCCAAGGTGGTACCCAGTCTGGAGCAGGTAACCTGCCCCTCTCTACCCTGCCTCAGCCAGCCCAGGGCTGCAGAGGTCAGGGAGGTCAGTGGACCCCCAGGGCCCCCTGTCCAGAGGAAGCCCCCCATCAGCAGATTAGGGGCACCCAGTCTAGTAGCCCTAGCCAGGTGAAAATTCCTCTACACACTGAGGGATCCCCCATACCTTTATGTAGGGACCTCCCCCAGAAGGACTCTGGTAGGCAAGGGCAAACCTGGGACCAGAAGGTTCCAAACCTGCCATGTCCCTCCAGTAGTCCATCCAAAGGGACCCAACCCCCAGCTGTAGGCAGCCAAAGGTTGACCCTTAGAGCAAAGTGCAACTCAGTCATGGAAAGACAGGCATACATGGTGACCAGTGATCTGAGGAAGCTGAGGCCAACATTCTTAGGGCCTCACTTCTCTACTCAGACACCTCACCAGCCTTGTACTTTACCTAAGCACACCACAGGTAGTGATTCCCCATGGTGGAGACCCTCTCATACCCTTAGGGTGAGGGATTGCTTAGTGGACCATAAGACAGGGGGCAACCATGCTAGTGCAGGTGCTTCCTTATATGACCACTTAGTCAATGAAGGCTCAACTGGCCAAGGTTAGCCTTATCTCCTTTCGTTTGGGGGGGGTTATGTAGGAAGGTGGAATCTGAGTATATGGTTGCCCCCACTTTTTTTATGGTGTTTTGCTGGTTTATGACTTAGTTGGACTGGGATCCTGCTATTCAGGGCCCCCGTCTATCTGCTTTCTCTGTAAAAAGGTTTCCATGTGCCTTAGGCACATCACTGATCGGAATCTGGAGTGCCCTTATAAGTCCATAGTGTGAGAAGTTGGCCTGGCATATGCTGTCCACTAATTATAGTGGGCACCTTGCACCAGGGCAAATCGACTCTTATGGTAGATAGGTTAAAGACAACCTTATTGAAAGCTATCCTAGTGGTAGCTATGGAGAGCAGCCTTCAGGCTAAGTCTTGAAGGAATGTAAAGCAGCTTGTTTTACCAGTCTATAATCTCTTGAGTGACCAAATGAAAGAGCACCACACCAGGTATATATTAAAAATATATGTATTTATTGCTAAACACACCCCTCTAGTCTCTTTATGAGGCTAGAGTTCGAAGTACATAAGTTATAAGATCTTAAATTACAATAATAGCACAAATACACGTTTGGGCCCTAGGGGCGTACCAAACCATATACCAATAAAGTGGTATGCGAACCACGACTGAACTAGACACTAGGCCTAGAGCCTCTAGAAGTGCTTGGACCACAAGGAACCACCCAAGGTAGTGACACAGGGGACCCACGGGAGGCCGCGTGCAGTGTAAATACACAACCGCGATACGCCAATAACTTCTATGGAGAAAGTCGGGATCGGGAAAATAGAGGAAAGGGACACTTAAAGAGGACTAGGACAAAACCCTTTGAGATCTAGGACTTTGAAGAGTCTCTACCCACGGGAGCACCGGAGTACTCGTGTTACCTCACCCAGGAAGCCGGGTGCATAGGTGCCTTTTGGGGTCAGGTTTCGTCGTCGATTCGAATGGCGATCTGCTGCAAAGTGCTGCTGGCGGCCAAGAGAAAAGTGTCCGGGTGGATCCAAGAGTGGATCGGAGTTCTGGTGAACCTGAAAGCAGAAGGGACAGAGTCTGGGTCACTAGCCAGTGACCAGGAAGGCGATGGACAGATGCCCACCGATGTCGAGTGCTTCAGGTGCGGTGACGGTCATCTTGACTCTTCAGCCACGAGGTCCAGGAGGTGTTGTCGGCGACCAGGAGCAGGATTCGGGCTGGTGCTCAATGTCTGTCGAGTGCTGAGGTGTCGGCGACCGGATTGGACCCAACAAGCCTTGGCAACGGCAAGTCTCGAGTAAGATGTAGATCGTCGATGGTGCAGACCAGCAAGGTCTGTGTAACTCATCCAGCGAGGGTAAGTGAGGGCAGGCCTGGAGCAACCAGGATGCCAAGTAAGGAAAAGATTGGCCTTCGTTAAGGGCTACTAGCCAACAGGCTAGCGACCGCGAAGGAGCCTCGTGACGCCGCACGTGGAGCTGGCTTGCAGGACACTCGTGGAGTGGGGGCCAGTGATCTTCGGTGCAGGTGGTGCTGGAGGCTAGGGCTACTAGGAGCCCAAAGCACGACTTCTTGGGAGACCCAGAAGAGGATGCACTTGCAAATGTGCTCGGTGTCCAGGGTCACGGTCTCAAGTCACCCACGATAGCCACGGGCCTCAGCTTTGCTGGGGACTCAGGGTAGCCTCGGGGAAGTCTGAGAATCCACCTCTGGTGATGCGATGACTTCGGCGTCCGACGGGAGCTTCAGTAATGTGAACCGGACAGATGCTTCTTTGGTGCCTGCCAAGCAGGGAGTCACTCCTTGACCCCAAGGGAGATTCTTCAGTCCTCTAATCTTGTCGTAGAGCGTCGAAGGTCCAGGATTCAGTGTCAGAGTTTCGTCCAGGTATAATCTAAAGTCCTAAGGACTGGGTTCCTACCTTTATTCTAAAAATAGGGGTTGGACTACTCTGTGGCCCCACCTATGGGTGGGTCAGGGCAGAGGGTGGCTACACCCTTTCCCTTTGTCCAGTTCGCGCCAAAGCAGGGGCTGCAAGCCCTGATCCGGTTTGAACTGGGGTATGCACTAGGGACACCAATTGTGCCCCCAGTGCAGGACTTCAAAGCACCCGAAAGTGCTCCCGCCCAGCCCCAATACACATTATCCTGTCTGGGGAGGTGGTCACACCTCCCTGGGACAGGAAACCTATGTCCAGGCCTCCCCTGCCGGAGTTTCGTCCAGCAGCAGGAGGCCAGACTCGTGTCTGTGGCAGCAGCATCCATTTTGTGATGCCAGGGCTCTGGAAAGAAGTTACCGGACTCGTCAGAGTTAACATGTCTTTCCCTCTAGAAGGGTGGAATGCTACCCCCGCCGCCAGGATTGGCGGGGGTAGTATTCCAAGATGTTTGACACCAAACACGACATGTTTAGGTGCAGCCATTCCAAAGTTAGCATTTTACCGCGAGGATATAATGCGCTTAAGAGTATATGGTCAGGCTGCACTACAAACAGCATCAGAGATGGTCTCCGAACGCTGCAGAGGGGCCCTGCTCATGCAGGGGCACCCTCTCACATAGGAACCATGCACTCTGCCTTTAGGATTGATAAGGCCTGCCTTAGGAGTGACTTATAGGTTTATATGTGTGCATGTATTTCGTGATATAGGTAACCTATATCACAGTAAGGAGTGCATGCACCACCTTACCCAGGCTGCAGTAGCAGACCTGTGGTGTCAGTTTGGATGGCCTTCCAGGGGTGGCATAATACATGCTGCAGCCCCTGGCAGGCCTCTGAGGTACCTATGCCCTTGGTACATAGTATACCATATACTAGGGACTTATAAGGGCACTCCAGATTCCAATCAGTGATGTGCCTAAGGCACATGGAAACCATTTTAGAGAGGAAGCAGCTAGGCTGGGGTTCTGATTAGCAGGGCCCCAGCCAGACTAATGTCGAAAAACAGTGAAGCATCAGCAAAAAGTGGGGGTACCCATGTGAAGCAGATCCTACTCTCCTACACCTAGTATATGGTATACTATGTACCAAGGGCATAGGTACCTCAGAGGCCTGCCAGGGGCTGCAGCATGTATTATGCCACCCCTGGAAGGCCATCCAAACTGACACCACAGGTCTGCTACTGCAGCCTGGGTAAGGTGGTGCATGCACCCCTTACTGTGATATAGGTTACCTATATCACGAAATACATACACACATATAAACCTATAAGTCACTCCTAAGGCAGGCCTTATCAATCCTAAAGGCAGAGTGCATGGTTCCTATGTGAGAGGGTGCCCCTGCATGAGCAGGGCCCCTCTGCAGCGTTCAGAGACCATCTCTGATGCTGTTTGAAGTGCAGCCTGACCATATACTCTTAAGCGCATTATATCCTCGCGGTAAAATGCTAACTTTGGAATGGCTGCACCTAAACATGTCGTGTTTGGTGTCAAACATCTTGGAATACTACCCCCCGCCAATCCTGGTGGCGGGGGTAGCATTCCACCCTTCTAGAGGGAAAGACATGTTAACTCTGACTAGTCCGGTAACTTCTTTCCAGAGCCCTGGCATCACAAAATGGATGCTGCTGCCACAGACACGAGTCTGGCCTCCTGCTGCTGGACGAAACTCCGGCAGGGGAGGCCTGGACAATAGGTTTCCTGTCCCAGGGAGGTGTGACCACCTCCCCAGACAGGATAATGTGTATTGGGGCTGGGCGGGAGCACTTTCGGGTGCTTTGAAGTCCTGCACTGGGGGCACATTTGGTGTCCCTGTGCATACCCCAGTTCAAACCGGATCAGGGCTTGCAGCCCCTGCTTTGGCGCGAACTGGACAAAGGGAAAGGGGTGTAGCCACCCCTCTGCCCTGACCCACCCATAGGTGGGGCCACAGAGTAGTCCAACCCCTATCTTTAGTATAAAGATAGGAACCCAGTCCTTAGGATTTTAGATTATCCCTGGACGAAACTCTGAAACTGAATCCTGGACCTTCGACGCTCTACTCACGATTAGAGGACAGAAGAATCTCCCTTGGGGTCAAGGAGTGACTCCCCTGCTTGGCAGGCACCAAAGAAGCATCTGTCCGGTTCGCATTTCTGAAGCTCCCGTCGGACGCCGAAGTCATCGCATCACCAGAGGTGGATTCTCAGATTTCCCCGAGGCTACCCTGAGTCCCCAGCAAAGCTGAGGCCCATGGCTATCGTGGGTGACTTGAGACCGTGACCCCTGGACACCAAGCACATTTGCAAGTGCATCCTCTTCTGGGTGTCCCAAGAAGTCGTGCTTTGGGCTCTGAGTAGCCCTAACCTCCAGCACCACCTGCACCGAAGATCACCGGCCCCCACTCCACGAGTGTCCTGTAAGCCAGATCCACGTGCGGCGTCACGAGGCTCCTTTGCGGTCGCTAGCCCGTTGGCTAGTAGCCCTTAACGAAGGCCAATCCTTTTCTAACTTGGCATCCTGGTTGCTCCAGGCCTGCCCTCACTTACCCTTGCTGGGTGAGTTCCACAGACCTTGCTGGTCTGCACTATCGACGATCTACATCTTCACCGAGACTTGCCGTTGTCAAGGCTTGTTGGGTCCAATCCGGTCGCCGACACCTCAGCACTCGACAGACATCGTGTACCAGCCGGAATCCTGCTCCTAGTCACCGACAACACCTCCTGGACCTTGTGGCTGAAGAGTCAAGACGACCATCAACGCACCTGAAGCACTCGACATCGGTGGGCATCTGTCCATCGCCTTCCTGGTCACTGGCTAGTGACCCAGACTCTGTCCCCTCTGCTTTCAGGTTCTTCAGAACTCCGATCCACTCTTGGATCCACCCGGACACTTTTCTCTTGGCCGCCAGCAGCACTTTGCAGCAGATCGCCATTCGAATCGACGACGAAACCCGACCCCGAAAGGCACCTATGCACCCGGCTTCCTGGGTGAGGTAACACGAGTACTCCGGTGCTCCCGTGGGTAGAGACTCTTCAAAGTCCTAGATCTCAAAGGGTTTTGTCCTAGTCCTCTTTTAAGTGTCCCTTTTCTCTATTTTCCCGATCCCGACTTTCTCCATAGAAGTCAACGGCGTATCGCGGTTGTGTATTTACACTGCACGCGTCTCCCGTAGGTCCCCTGTGTCACTACCTTGGGTGGTTCCTTGTGGTCCAAGCACTTCTAGAGGCTCTAGGCCTAGTGTCTAGTTCAGTCGTGGTTCGCATACCACTTTATTGGTATATGGTTTGGTACGCCCCTAGGGCCCAAACGTGTATTTGTGCTATTACTGTGATTTAATAACTTATAACTTATGTACTTCGAACTCTAGCCTCATAAAGAGACTAGAGGGGTGTGTTTAGCAATAAATACATATATTTTGAAGATATACCTGGTGTGGTGCTCTTTCATTTGGTCACTCAAGAGATTATAGACTGGTAAAACAAGCTGCTTTACATTCCTTCAAGACTTAGCCTGAAGGCTGCTCTCCATAGCTACCACGAGGATAGCTTTCAATAAGGTTGTCTTTAACCTATCTCCAATAAGGGGTTGTTTGGACTGGTGCAAGGTGCCCACTATAATTAGTGGACAGCATATGCCAGGCCAACTTCTCACAGCCACCAGTGAAAAAAGAGCCCAAATGTAGCACAAATATTACCCAGATGTAGCCCACATATAGCCCAATGACAAAAGTGTGCAAAACACTTTTTATTTTTAGTTTTTGTGCAGTTTTATGTAGTGCAGACTGGTCAGGTATTGGAGCGTTGCATCTTAAAACATGACCCCCCTACACTACAAAAACACCACTGCACTACCCTAAACCCTAAAACACTACCCCCAGCACGACCCCCTACACTACACAAGCACCACTGCACTATCCTAAACCCTAAAACACTATCCCCAGCATGACCCCCTACACTGCACAAACACCACTGCACTACCCTAAACCCTAAAACACTACCCCCAGCACGACCCCCTACACTACCCAAACACCACTGCACTACCCTAAAACATGACCCCCTACACTACACAAACACTACTGCACTACCCTAAACCCTAAAACACTACCCCTAGCACGACCCCATACACTACACAAGCACCACTGCACTACCCTAAACCCTAAAACACTACCCCCAGCACGAACCCTACACTACACAATCACCACTGCACTACCCTAAACCCTAAAACACTACCCCCAGCATGACCCCCTACACTACACAAACACCACTGCACTAACCTAAATCCTAAAACACTACCCCCAGCATGACCCCCTACACTACCCAAACACCACTGCACTACCCTAAAACATGACCCCCTACACTACACAAACACCACTGCACTACCCTAAACCCTAAAACACTACCCCCAGCACGACCCCCTACACTACACAAGCACCACTGCACTACCCTAAACCCGAAAACACTACCCCCAGCACGACCCCCTACACTGCCCGAACACCACTGCACTGCCCTAAACCCTGAAACACCAGCCCCTGCACAACCCCCTACACTGCCCGAACACCACTGCACTGCCCTAAACCCTGAAACACCACCCCTAGCACGACCCCCTACACTGCCCGAACACCACTGCACTGCCCTAAACCCTGAAACACCACCCCCTTCATGACCCCCTACACTGCCCGAACACCACTGCACTGCCCTAAACCCTGAAACACCACCCCCAGCATGACCCCCTACACTGCCCGAACACCACTGCACTCCCCTAAACCCTGAAACATCACCCCCAGCAAGACCCCCTACACTGCCCAAACACCACTGCCCTAAACCCTGAAACACCACCCCCAGCATGACCCCCTACACTGCCCGAACACCACTGCACTGCCCTAAACCCTGAAACACCACCCCCAGCACGACCCCCTACACTGCCCGAACACCACTGCACTGCCCTAAACCTTGAAAAACCAGCCCCAGCACGACCCCCTACACTGCCCGAACACCACTGCACTACCCTAAACCCTGAAACACCACCCCCAGCATGACCCCTTACACTGCCCGAGCACCACTGCACTGCCCTAAACCATGAAACACCAGCCCCAGCTCGACCGCCTACACTGCCCGAACACCACTGCACTGCCCTAAACCCTGAAACACCAGCCCCAGCACGACCGCCTACACTGCCCGAACACCACTGTACTGCCCTAAACCCTGAAACACCAGCCCCAGCACGACCCCCTACACTGCCCGAACACCACTGCACTGCCCTAAACCGTGAAACACCAGCCTCAGCACGACCCCCTACACTGCCCGAACACCACTGCACTGCCCTGAACCCTGAATCACCAGCCCCAGCACGACCCCCTACACTGCCCGAGCACCACTGCACTGCCCTAAACCCTGAAACACCACCCCGTGCACGACCCCCTACACTGCCCGAACACCTCTGCACTGCCCTAAACCTTGAAACACCACCCCCAGCACGACCCCCTACACTGCCCGAACACCACTGCACTGCCCTAAACCCTGAAACACCACCCCCTGCACGACCCCCTAAATGCCCGAACACTACTGCACAACCCTAAACCCTGAAACACCATCCCCAGCACGACCCCCTACACTTCACGAACACCACTGCACTGCCCTAAACCCTGAAACACTACACCCAGCAAGACCCCCTACACTGCCCGAACACCACTGCACTGCCCTAAACCCTGAAACATCACCCCCAGCAAGACCCCCTACACTGCCCGAACACCACTGCCCAAAACCCTGAAACACCACCCTCAGCAAGACCCCCTACACTGCCCGAACATCACTGCACTGCCCTAAACCCTGAAACACCAGCCCCAGCACGACCCCATACACTGCCAGAACACCACTGCACTGCCCTAAACCCTGAAACACCACCCCCTGCACGACCCCCTACATTGCCCGAACACCACTGCACTGCCCTAAACCCTGAAACACCACCCCCAGCACGACCCCCTACACTGCCTGAACACCACTGCACTGCCCTAAACCCTGAAACACCACCCCCTGCACGACCCCCTACACTGCCCGAACACTACTGCACTGCCCTAACCCCTGAAACACCACCCCCAGCACAACCCCCTACACTGCACGAACACCACTGCACTGCCCTAAACCCTGAAACACTACACCCAGCAAGACCCCCTACACTGCCCGAACACCACTGCACTGCCCTAAACCCTGAAACATCACCCCCAGCAAGACCCCCTACACTGCCCGAACACCACTGTCCTAAACCCTGAAACACCAACCCCAGCAAGACCCCCTACACTGCCCGAACACCACTGCACTGCCCTAAACCCTGAAACACCACCCCCAGCACGACCCCCTACACTGCCCGAACACAACTGCTCTGCCCAAAACCCTGAAACACCAGCCCCAGCACGACCCCCAACACTGCCCGAACACCACTGCACTGCCCTAAACCCTGAAACACCACCCCCAGCACAACGCCCTACACTGCCCGAACACCACTGCACTGCCCTAAACCCTGAAACACCTGCCCCAGCACAAACCCGTACACTGCCCGAACACCACTGCACTGCCCTAAACCCTGAAACACCAGCCCCAGCACGACCGCCTACACTGCCCGAAAACCACTGCACTGCCCTAGACCCTGAAACACCAGCCCCAGCACGACCCCCTACACTGCCCGAACACCACTGCACTGCCCTAAACCCTCAAACACCAGCCCCAGCAAGACCCCCTACACTCCCCAAACACCACTGCACTGCCATAAACCCTCAAACACCACCCCCAGCAAGACCCCCATACCTCCCGAACACCACTGCACTAAACCCTGAAACACCACCCCCAGCAAGACCACCTACACTGGCCGAACAACACTGCACTGCCATAAACCCTGAAACACAACCCTCTGCACGACCCCCTACACTGCCCAAACACCAATGCACTGCCCTAAACCCTGAAACACCACCCCCTGCACGACCCCCTACACTGCCCGAACACCACTGCACTGCCCTAAACCGTGAAACACCACCCCTCAGCACGACACCCTACACTGCCCGAACACCACTGCACTGCCCTAAACCCTGAAACACCACCCCCAGCACGACCCCCTACACTGCCGGAACACCACTGCACTGCCCTAAACCCTGAAACACCACCCCCAGCACGCCCCCTACACTGCCCGAACACCACTGCACTGCCCTAAACCCTGAAACATCACCCCCAGCAAGACCCCGTACACTACCTGAACACCACTGCCCTAAACCCTGAAACACCACCCCCAGCAAGACCCCCTACACTGCCCGAACACCACTGCACTGCCCTAAACCCTGAAACACCACCTCCAGCACAACCCCCTACACTGCCTGAACACCATTGCTCTGCCCTAAACCCTGAAACACTAGCCCCAGCACGACCCCCTTCACTGCCCGAACACCACTGCACTGCCCTAAACCCTGAAACACCACCCCCAGCATGACCCCCTACACTGCCCGAACACCACTGCACTACCCTAAACCCTGAAACACCACCCCCAGCACGACCCCCTACACTGCCCGAGCACTACTGCACTGCCCTAAACCCTGAAACACCAGCCCCAGCTCGACCCCCTACACTGCCTGAACACCACTGCACTGCCCTAAACCCTGAAACACCAGCCCCAGCACGACCCCCTACACTACCCGAACACCACTGCACTGCCCTAAACCGTGAAACACCAGCCTCAGCACGACCCCCTATACTGCCTGAACACCACTGCACTGCCCTGAACCCTGAAACACCAGCCTCAGCACGACCCCCTACACTGCCCGAACACCACTGCACTGCCCTAAACCCTGAAACACCACCCCGTGCACGACCCCCTACACTGCCCGAACACCACTGCACTGCCCTAAACCTTGAAGCACCACCCCCAGCACGACCCCCTACACTGCCCGAACACCACTGCACTGCCCTAAACCCTGAAACACCACCCCCTGCATGACCCCCTACATGCCCGAACACTACTGCACTGCCCTAAACCCTGAAACACAATCCCCAGCATGACCCCTACACTGCACGAACACCACTGCACTGCCCTAAACCCTGAAACACTACTCCCAGCAAGACCCCCTATACTGCCCGAACACCACTGCACTGCCCTAAACCCTGAAACATCACCCCCAGCAAGACCCCCTACACTGCCCGAACACCACTGCCCTAAACCCTGAAACACCACCCTCAGCATGACCCCCTACACTGCCCGAACACCACTGCACTGCCCTAAACCCTGAAACACCAGCCCCAGCACGACCCCCTACACTTCCCGAACACCACTGCACTGCCCTAAACCCTGAAACACCACCCCCTGCACGACCCCCTACATTGCCCGAACACCACTGCACTGCCCTAAACCCTGAAACACCACCCCCAGCACATCCCCCTACACTGCCAGAACACCACTGCACTGCCCTAAACCCTGAAACACCACCCCCTGCACGACCCCCTACACTGCCCGAACACTACTGCACTGCCCTAAACCCTGAAACACCACCCCCAGCACAACCCCCTACACTGCACGAACACCACTGCACTGCCCTAAACCCTGAAACACTACCCCCAGCAAGACCCCCTACACTGCCCAAACACCACTGCATTGCCCTAAACCCTGAAACATCACCCCCAGCAAGACCCCTACACTGCCCGAACACCACTGCCCTAAACCCTGAAACACCAACCCCAGCAAGACCCCCTACACTGCCCGAACACCACTGCACTGCCCTAAACCCTGAAACACCACCCCCAGCACGACCCCCTACACTGCCCGAACACCACTGCACTGCCCTAAACCCTGAAACACCAGCCCCAGCACAAACCCGTACACTGCCCGAACACCACTGCACTGCCCTAAACCCTGAAACACCAGCCCCAGCACGACCGCCTACACTGCCCAAAAACCACTGCACTGCCCTAAACCCTGAAACACCAGCCCCAGCACGACCCCCTACACTGCCCGAACACCACTGCACTGCCCTAAACCCTCAAACACCAGCCCCAGCAAGACCCCCTACACTCCCCGAACACCACTGCACTGCCCTAAACCCTCAAACACCACCCCCAGCAAGACCCCCTACACTGCCCGAACACCACTGCACTAAACCCTGAAACACCACCCCCAGCAAGACCACCTACACTGGCCGAACAACACTGCACTGCCCTAAACCCTGAAACACCAACCCTGCACAACACCCTACACTGCCCAAACACCACTGCACTGCCCTAAACCCTGAAACACCACCCCCTGCACGACCCCCTACACTGCCCGAACACCACTGCACTGCCCTAAACCCTGAAACACCACCCCTCAGCACGACACCCTACACTGCCCGAACACCACTGCACTGCCCTAAACCCTGAAACACCACTCCCTGCATGACCCCCTACACTGCCGGAACACCACTGCACTGCCCTAAACCCTGAAACACCACCCCCAGCACGCCCCCTACACTGCCCGAACACCACTGCACTGCCCTAAACCCTGAAACATCACCCCCAGCAAGACCCCCTACACTACCTGAACACCACTGCCCTAAACCCTGAAACACCACCCCCAGCAAGACCCCCTACACTGCCCGAACACCATTGCTCTGCCCTAAACCCTGAAACACTAGCCCCAGCATGACCCCCTTCACTGCCCGAACACCACTGCACTGCCCTAAACCCTGAAACACCACCCCCAGCACGACACCCTACACTGCCCGAACACCACTGCACTGCCCTAAACCCTGAAACACCAGCCCCAGCAAGACCCCCTACACTGCCCGAACACCACTGCACTGCCCTAGACTCTGAAACACCAGCCCCAGCAAGACCCCCTACACTGCCCGAACACCACTGCACTGCCCTAAACCCTGAAACACCAGCCCCAGCATGACCCCCTACACTGCCCGAACACCACTGCACTGCCCTAAACCCTGAAACACCAGCCCCAGCTTGACCACCTACACTGCCCGAACACCACTGCACTGCCCTAAACCCTGAAACACCAGCCCAACCCCCTACACTGCCCGAACACCACTGCACTGCCCTAAACCCTGAAACACCAGCCCCAGCACGACCCCCTACACTGCCTGAACACCACTGTACTGCCCTAAACCCTGAAACACCAGCCCCAGCACGACCCCCTACACTGCCCAAACACCACTGCACTGACCTAAACCCTGAAACACCACCCCTGCATGACCCCCTACACTGCCCGAACACCACTGCACTGCCCTAAACCCTGAAACACCACCCCCTGCACCGCCCCCTACACTGCTCGAACATCACTGCACTGCCCTAAACCCTGAAACACCTCCCCCTGCACCGCCCCCTACACTGCCCGAACACCACTGCACTGCCCTAAACCCTGAAACACCACCCCCAGCACGACCCCTTTACTGCTCAAACACCACTGCACTGCCCCAAACCCTGAAACACCACCCCCAGCACGACCCCTACACTGCCCGAACACCACTGCCCTAAACCCTGAAACACCACCCCCTGCACGACCCCCTACACTGCCCGAACACCACTGCACTGCCCTAAACCCTGAAACACCACCCCCAGCATGACCCCCTACACTGCCCGAACACCACTGCACTGCCCTAAACCCTGAAACACCACCCCCAGCACAACCCCCTACACTGCCCGAACACCACTGCACTACCCTAAACCCTAAAACACTCCCCCAGCACGACTCCCTACACTACCCAAACACAACTGCACTACCCTAAACCCTAAATCTACCCCCAGCATGACCCCCTACACTACACAAACACCACTGCACTACCCTAAACCCTAAAACACTACCCCCAGCACGACCCTCTTCACTCCCTAAACACAACTGCACAATTTGTTACAGGCGTTGCAACGCAGGCCTGTGGTGCTTACTGGAAGTACCTGGTGGGCTAGTTGGGCCCCAGGGACCCTCAGGATTCAAGGTGACCTAATCCCGCAACTTAAAACGCGCCACAGGGCGCGTTTGCACAGTGGTGAAGGGAGGGGGCGGGGCCTCAGGTGACATATGCGCAAACACGCCCTGTGGTGCGTTTTAAGTTGGGGAATTAATTCCCTTTGAATCCTGAGGGACCCTGGGGGCCAACTAGCCCACCAGGTACCTTCAGTAAGCACAACAGAGTTGCGTTGCAGAGAGGTGAAAAAGGTGCGTGGCCTCGTAACGCCTTTCTGCAACTCAGCTCTGTGGTCCTAACTGTAGGTACCTGGGGGGCTAGTTGGGCCCCAGGGACCCTCAGGATTCAAGGGGACTTAATCCCGCAACTTAAAACGCGCCACGGGGCGCGTTTGCACACATGTCACCTCAGGCCCCCCCTCCCTTCACCACTGTGCAAACGCGCCCTGTAGCACATTTTAAGAGGTAGTTTTAATCCCCCTGCCCTATTACGTACTAGGGACTTGCAGAGGAGGTCATGCTAATCACAGGGGTACCCCAACGCATAGTGTTCCCTAGTGTATGTAGGTGTTTTCACTATATTCTAAGTGTCTTTTAGCATAGCACTGGCTCTGGTTAGTCAGAGGCAGTTACCACCAGTACCCGTCTGAAAAAGATGTGGGCACAGGATGATTTTGCAACAAGGCCTCTTTCTGCTCCTCTGTTGGTTCTTTCTGCACATCGTTTGCTTCTTTCTGTGCGTTTTTTCTTCTTTCTTCACATGTCCTACCTCTGTAGGCATAGTTAGAAACTAGCATTTAAAAAACCTTTGAAATTCACTTACAAAATCATAGGTTTCAGGCACGTTATAGTTAGAAATTAGCATTTAAAAAACCTTTGAAATTCACTGAAAAAACCATAGGTTTTAGGGACAGTTATAGTTAGTTGGACATTTCACTCGTACAAAACCATAGAAATTACCCCGTTATAGTTAGTTCAGCTAACTATAACTCGCGCCCCGCAATGCACTGCTGATGACGTCACATATTACATCACTCATGACATGGTCAGTGACATCACTGATGACATCACTGATGACATCTCAAATGACATCACTGATGACATCATCCATGTGATAATTTCATGTATCTTCTCACAGCCTAATATAACTTTTGATACACCCACTCTAAATTACAGACTGCCATTCTCAAAACCATAGACACTCCAACACCAAAAACTACATACCCACTCACTGATTCTTAGGTCTACACACACATCCACTCACTCACCCGTACAGTCACTCATACTTACAGTCACTCAGTACAGGACTATCATATGCACTCATACACCTATATAAACACTCACACACCGCCACTCATCCATAGAGGTACTCACACACCTAGTCAGTCATGCAAAAAATTAATCACACACCCATTTACTCACCTATACAGTTATACACACACCAGCTCACTTACTCATACAAATACTAGCCCATTCTTACGCTCTTATACAATAACTGATACAAGCACACACTCATCCATACAGCCACTCTCACAATCACACACTCTCACTTATAGCCATTTAAATACTCTAACACACATATATACTGCCTTTTACATATGTAGTTACTCGCACATGTACCACTGAGGTATACATTCACTCACTAACACACCCATACACACACTCACCCACCCAAGCAGTCCATCACAGATGCACTCTTGAAATCATGCACCCAGTGAATCACCCACTCACACATCTATGTACAGAGTCACACACACCCCACCCACACAAACACTCAGGCAGCCATACAGATACTCAGAGAACCAATCAATAACCCATATAGACACTCATGTAGCTATTCGCAAATCCATGCATCCACTTACACACCAACAAACAGACGGATACAGACATTCACACAGTTTAGTCACTAACCCATGCATTCAGTAAGATACGTTTAATCACTCACTTGTAGAGTCAGTCACTCACGTACTAAATCATCCATTCAGACACTTATACACCCACTCATTCTTCAATACGCCTTTCCCTATATATATTAAACATATTTAAACTTTACAGAAACACACAGTCACTGGATGATGTCATCAGTGATGTCATCAGTGATGTCATTTGAGATGTCATCAGTGATGTCATCAGTGATGTCACTGACCATGTCATGAGTGATGTAATATGTGACGTCATCAGCAGTGCATTGCGGGGGCGCGAGTTATAGTTAGCTGAACTAACTATAACGGGGGAATTTCTATGGTTTTGTACGAGTGAAATGTCCAACTAACTATAACTGTCCCTAAAACCTATGGTTTTTTCAGTGAATATATATATATATAAAACTTTAGGTCAGCATGTCCACATGAAATACATGCAGTTTTTTGTTGCTAATAATTTTGGCTCCATTTTATTGTAATTCCCAATCATATGCCTATCATAACCTCATGTTGCTTCGCAATCGCCCGAGAGATATATGGGGTCTGTACCAGGCATACATGGTGCACACCCGGAATGAAGAAGCTATGGATGGAGAGGTGAGTGAGGTTGTGTCATAGATCCCTCGCAGTGTTATCATTTATATGCTTGTTGGGCGGGTGTTACTATGCCTGTTGTGGTGTGTGGTGCCATCGGGAGGTGGGGTGAAAGCTCCTGCTCAAATTCCTGCATGCCAATGCAAGAAAGGAAGTCGCTCAGTGGAACCCCTGGGGTAGTTAATGTGGAAGATTATATACCAGCGGTGGGAAATGTCCATTTTACTATTGAATGAATGTCACCTGGATTATGACCACACTCACTGTAAACCTGTAACATTTACATTTATGTCTTCTGTGTCCTGCCTGTACTTGACATGTCATTGTACACTGACTGGTTGTTATGTAAAATGAAAAGAAAGTTAAAAAAAAACCTTTGGCTCTGTTTGAAGAATCTCCATGAAACCTTCCTAAAAGGTGCTACTTTTTGACTATTTCGTGCATGGAATGCTTCGGGTGATCCGTCAAGAGGGGTTCAAGAAAAACAGGGTTCACAAAATGAGAAATCCCCATGCATTCTCCATAGACTTCTTTAGGAAGTGCTACTGCAAAAACTGCTGAACAGAATTACACCCAATTTGGCAGGAGGCTAGATCTTGGTCTAATGATAGTGCTTTGGTAAGTGGTGTAAATCTGTTCAGCAGGTTTTGAGAAAGTAAGGTTTAAAAATATTTGTATATATGGATGGTTGGGTCCACAAGAGTCCCTCGAGAGTCTTGCGGGAGCGCCAATTCAAAGATAGAGCTCTCTGATTGGCACAGGGAGTTTTTTCCCTTGGGCCATCTCGCACTCACAGGAATCAGAATTCTGCAAGAGCAAGTGCTCTGATTAGTTGCCAGCAACATGAGAAAAATGTTACTGGCAGTCATTACAGGATTCAGGGACTTAATACCCTGTCCTGAAGTTAAATAAAAAAATAACATAAGGGGGCAGGATAGGGATACCCTTCCCCCCTACGCCCAATAGGGCAAACCCAGAAGGACCCCTTTAGGGCCAAAATAAAAAGACAATATGGCAAGCCTGGGGCCGTGTTGTTTAATTAAGGTAAGGGAGTGGACCGTACCTCACCCCTCCTGAATCCATTAGAGGACCCGGGGAACCCCTCCCCAGGGCTGAACTGTCCAAAAAATGGGAGGGGCCACACAGCCCCCCTTCCCCGAGCCTTCAAAGGCCTCTGGCACCCCATGCCCTGGGGGCAATTTACTTTTTAAAAGGGAGACCTCTTGTCTTGAGCGTTTAGTGGCCCTAGGGAGCCCATGCCCCGGGACTGGCACACTTGCTCTGCCCCTGGACACAGTGATTTCCCTGTCTAGTGGAAGTATTTTTGAATCTGCTGCCAAACGGGAGCGAACACAAAATCTGATCCCAGCAGGCGGGAGCATTAAAAATGCTCCTGCTAGCTGGGAGCAGACTTGTATTCTGTTTCCCTGCCCACACTGAAATGGGCAGGGAAACAGAACAAGATATTGCTCCCTCCCAGAGGGAGCAGCATAAATAGCTGCTCCTTCTTGGCAGGAGCAATGCCTGATCCTTCATCATGCAGGGAGCTGACTGGGGCTGTGGGGGCCCTGGGGCTCCCCTCGCGTTCCTCAACATGTGCATGGTGGATGCTCTGGAGAAGATCTGGCTCCACGAACGGACAGCGGACAGCTACGCCGCCCACAAGAGCGCCACCCGCAGTCACCATCACCTCATCAGATCCGCCAAAAGGGCCTCACTCAAAGACCGCCTAGACAACAACGCACACAACAGCAAAGAGCTCTTCAACATCGTGAAGGAACTCTCCAACCCCAGCTCCAACACCAACGACATCCAGCCGTCGCGAGACCTGTGCGACTCACTGGCCACCTTCTTCCACCGCAAAATCGCCGACATCCACGACAGCTTCAACACCACGACCGCCCCGGCAACCACCGAGACCACTGCCCCCACAACCACCAACTGCCTGCTCTCCTGGACCAACATCAACGACGAGGACACCAGCGAGATCATGAACACCATCCACTCCGGTTCACCGCTAGACCCGTGCCCTCACCACATCTTCAACAAAGCCAGTACAGCCATCGCGCCCCATCTCCGGAAAATAATCAACATCTCCTTCGAGACAGCAACCTTCCCGGAAAGCTGGAAGCACGCCGAGATCACCGCCTTACTCAAGAAACCCAAGGCAGACCCCAAGGACCTCAAGAACTTCCGACCCATCTCTCTGCTCCCGTTCCCCGCGAAGGTCACCGAGAAAATCGTCAACAAACAACTGACCCGCTACCTCGAGGAGAACAACATCCTGGACCCTTCCCAGTCCGGCTTCCGCAGCAACCACAGCACCGAAACCGCCCTCATCGCCGCCACCGATGACATCAGGACCCTGCTAGACAACGGAGAAACAGCAGCCCTCATCCTCCTGGACCTATCAGCCGCCTTTGACACGGTCTGCCACCACACACTACGAACACGCCTTCACGACGCCGGGATCCAAGAGAAGGCCCTGGACTGGACCACATCCTTCCTTTCCGGCAGAACACAAAGCGTCCGCCTCGCCCCCTTCCGATCCAAGGCCACCAAGATCATCTGCGGCGTACCCCAAGGCTCCTCCCTCAGCCCAACGCTGTTCAACATCTACATGGCACCCCTCGCCCACGTCGCCCGACAGCACAACCTCAACATCATCTCCTACGCCGACGACACCCAGCTGATCCTCTCCCTCACCAAAGACCCTCACACCGCCAAAGCCCACCTCCACGAAGGAATGAAGGCCGTCGCCGAATGGATGAGGACCAGCCGCCTGAAGCTGAACTCGGACAAGACGGAGGTCCTCATCCTTGGTTCCAACCCTTCAGCCTGGGACGACTCCTGGTGGCCAACATCACTGGGAACAGCCCCGCCACCCACCGACCACGTACGCAACCTAGGGGTCATCCTCGACCCCACCCTCTCCATGACTAAGCAGGTCAACGCCGTTTCCTCATCCTGCTTCAACATCCTCCGAATGCTCCGCAGGATCTTCAAGTGGATCCCCACCGAAACAAGAAAAACAGTCACCCAGGCCCTCGTCACCAGCAGGCTGGACTACGGAAACGCCCTCTACGCAGGAACGACGGCTAAGCTCCTGAGACGGCTGCAACGCATCCAGAACGCCTCTGCACGTCTTATCCTCGACATCCCCCGACGCAGCCACATCACACCCCACCTGAGAGACCTGCACTGGCTCCCTGTCAACAAGAGGATAACCTTCAAGCTCCTCACCCACGCACACAAAGCACTCCACAACTCCGGACAAGCCTACCTCAACAGACGACTCAGCTTCTACACCCCCACCCTCCAGCTCCGCTCGACCAGCCTCGCCCTCGCCACAGTCCCCCGCATCCGGAAAACGACCGCCGGCGGCAGATCCTTCTCCCACCTCGCCGCCAAGACCTGGAACACCCTCCCCACCAACCTCCGACAGACCCAAGACCTACTGGCCTTCAGAAGACTCCTCAAGACCTGGCTCTTCGATCAGTAGCAGCACCACCCCCTCTTCCCCCAGCGCCTTGAGACCCTCGCGGGTATGTAGTGCGCTTTATAAGTGACATGATTGATTGATTGATTGATGCTCTGGGTGGGCGCCAGGGCACCCACCTTTAATTGCTGTGGGCCCCGGTGGACTGAGTCCCTAGGGCCATTAAAGGCCCGGGGAGGGGGTGTGCGGCCCTGCTCCCCTTTTTCTAATTAATATTATATATATAGCCCTGGGAAATGAGGTCTCCAGGGCTTAATGAGGCTCAGGGAGGGAGGCTGCATGGCCCCTTCCCCTTTTAATATAGATACGCATTGGGGCATGGGGTCCCCAGGGCCTAATGAGACTCGGAAAGAGGGGCCATGCACCCCCCCTTTAAAATAAATACAGCCCTGGGGGAAGGGGGCCATAAGGGACCTCATGAGGCTCGGGGAAGGAGATGATCCGGTTCCCCTCCCATATTTTATTATATTTGGCCCTGGAGATGTGGTCCCCGGGCCTATTAAGGATCATGGAGGGGGGATGCAAGCCCTTCTCCCCTGTTTAATTCTACTTGTCCCTGGGGGATGGGGTCTCTGGGGCCAATTAAGGGTCAGGGAGGTGGCTGCATGCCCCCTTCATATATATGTTTTGGCCCCAGGGGATGGGGTCCCTGGGTCATGAATGCCAACCCTACGCTGTGCACGTCAAATGCTGCGTGCGGGCTTGAGGTTGGCAGCCTGCTAAGTGTTTTGCTACAGGGCCTGGTGACAGGTCAAACCATGTGTCCAACCCCCGTTATGCATGGCAAAAGGTTGTGCGCAGCGTGGCATTGACTGTCTGCAGGGAGCTGAAAGTAGGGCTTGGCTGCAACACAGGCCCTGCGGCTAATACCACACCAGGCACGAGCAAAGGCTGTATGTGGTGTGGAGTTTGCTGCCTCTGGGTGTCTGCCTGCAGGGAGTTGGATGTATGGCCTGGCTGCAGTCCCGGCCCTGTGGCAACACCACACTGTGTGCAACAAAAGGCTGTGTACAGCATGGGTTGGCTGACTCCGGGTGGGTTGGCAACAGTGCCAAGCTATAGGCCAGTCCCTGTTGCCAACCCCTTGCTATGCACAGCCAAAGGCCATGTGCAGCATGGGGTTGGCTTCCTGTGGGGGTTTGCTGCAGGGCCTATCCACAGGCCAGGCCCTGCAGACAACCCTCAGCTGCGAACGCCCTTGGACTGTAAACAGTGGGGAGTTGGCTTTACGTATGGTAATAAAATATTACTTTATGTTAAAAAAAAACTAGAAATTCACAAAGAAAAGCAAAGGTTAAAGTTATGTTATAGTTAGGTGTGATAAAAAGGTCAGTTTTTTTTGTTTTGTTAAACCTTAGAAATTTACTGAAAGAACACAAAGGTTAAAGTAACGTTATAGTTAGATGTGATGAAAAGATCTGACATCATCATAAAAAAGAAATAAAAACTTCCAAAACAATAACCCTAATTCAAAAAGTAGAAAGTTGCAGGCATTTCAGCTAAGTATGGCACACATATTGAGAACTCTCCTTCAGAACAAGACGTGGGCAGTGACTCTGCTAGACAGCACTGCAGAGGTCACAATAGCTTGCCAGGATCTTCAAGAGTTTCTGGATGCAAAAGCAACTAACAATTTTATTGAAGTCAAAACCCCAGATCAGCACATCAGCCCATCAGCCCTCTAGATAGACTTTATAAATTTAACATACAGATTGAAGGTGGCATAATGCGGACCGTTAGGATAATATTCTGGGAAAATTTAACACTTAGTTATGACATTCTCTTAGCAGAGGTCGATTGGCCATTGGAGTTTGTAAGAACAGTCCCACAAAGAGAGGAGATAATTTTACCGTATTTCCCAGTGCTTGTCCATGAAAAGGTTAAGTGTGTGCACAAGCACCAGCATTACACCGCACCCATGTAGGCTGGGATAAGGAAAAGGACTCGCCTTATCATGTTATACCCATAAGGCCCAGCCCTCAAGTGCAGCCACAATACCCAATTAAACATGAAGCAAAAGCTCCTATGAGAGAAATTCTCTCACAGCTAGAGTACCAGGGAATAGTTAAATGCTGTATATCTACTATGAATAATCTCTTATTTCCGGTAACTAAACCAGATTTCTTCTATTGCATAGTCTTAGACTATAGACATTTAAGCAGTCATACATACACATTTGCAATTCAAAACACACAATATGGCTTTAATGAACAACATAACTAATAAAAAATATAAAACAACTTTGGATATTTCCAATGGTTTTTTCTGCCAAAACATTGAGCCTCAAAGCAGAGATCTAACAGCGTTCTCCACGCTTGCCTTACAACATCACTTTTGTCAGCTCCCTTAGGGGTATAAGAACAGTCCTGGATTGTTTGCTGCCTAAGTAACGTCCATACTACATGCTATTGACCCAGAAGCATTGTCCTATGTTGATGATGTATATCTAAGGGGTGCTGACTTTAAACATACACTTAGCCAGAGTAGATCACATTGTTTTGGGATTTGCAGAATATGGCTACAAATGGAATTTAAAAAAAACCAAAGATTGCCTTTCTCAGAGTCCTATTTTTAGGAAACAAGTTATCAATTGAGGGAAAGAGCCTTGCACCACATTTCCTAGAGAAATGTGCTCTTTTACAACCTTCAAACACCATTATAAGAATGTAATCCTTGTTAGGATTCTTCAATTTTGACAGAATATACATACCAGATTATGCACAATGCATAAAACCTTTATTCGATTTAATTCACCCTGATTTTTCCAGTACGCATTGGATATCAGAACATACACAAATACTCAGACCACTACAGACAGACATGCTTGCATCAATACACTTACACACACGTGTCAACAAAACAAACCTGTTAATCCATATAATTGTATTAAATGAGTGTGACACAGTGGCAACTGCATATAAATTGCATCCATATTCTAATGCTGAAATGTGTTTTGCATCCGAAGAAAAAATAATGACTGCAGTTTAGATGGCTGTCATAAAGGAAAAACCTTTGGCTCAAGGGAAACGAATAATTGTTGTTACTTCCATCCGAGCCTTAGAGGCTGTCACAAAGGCCAGCATTCCTAATGCGAAAGTCTAAAATCCTAGATGGATACATGGGCCACTTCCCTGATGTCTACTGATGTAGACTCTGTCTTTGACCCTACTTTACAAACTCAAGAATTTCTCCAATATGAACACGGATACCCAGTTATATATTACCTCTGGAACAGTATAAACACATGAAATATACTGATGATTCAGCCCAGATGCTAAAGGCACCAAACAATGATACTCAGCTGCCTGCACCACGGTACATGGTGTCATGTCTGTTCCATAAATAATGCCCCACAATGGCCAACTTTTATCTGTATCAAACCCCTCAAAGTCACTGAACCTACATTGAGAGATTAAGTTGATATGAGTAGAAAAGTGGGTACTGTAAACAGTGTTTAATCTGTGGAGAGTTAACTCTGTACCATACTGTTTGCAGACAGTGAAAATCTCATGAAAAGTACACAATGGAATATTAAAAGCATCAACTAAGAACATTGTACACTCTATGCAATACTTATTTGCTTAAAATAACTAAGGTCTGAAGGTGCTAAAGATTATACTACATGCCCCCTTCATACTGTAGAGAAAACTTTTCAGATAGCCCATCGTCTGAAGCAAAAGAAGCACATGTACATAGATTGGTACCTGGTGCACACACTCTTGTATGTTATGCAGAAATTTTCATGCTGCGACGATTCTGTCTAATCACTCAAGGTTGCTTACAATACTTAGTATCTACTACGTAAAATCTTTGCCCTAATGGAAACTTTTTCTACAGAGCCAAAAACCTTGTGTGGAGCATGCGGAACACAAGTTGGCAGCTGTCACCTGCACACAGAGTTACTCTTCATTACAAAGATTTATAACGTGTTCAATACCTCTACACACCAACACACCTATGCTGCATTAGTCACACATGCATTTTGTAAATTCTTACAGCCATTAGCTGAACACGGATTGTATAAAATTAGGTAGAAAAGTAATATGGTAGCTACCCGCCACTATGTAAACTATAAAACAAACTAGCACACTCAGATGATGTCATCAATGATGTCTTCAGTGATGTCTTAAATGATGTCATAGAACATGTTATGAGTGATGTTATATGTGAGGTCAGAAGCAGTGCATGGCCGGGCGCAAGTTATAGTTAGCTCTGCTAACTATAACTAGTGAGTTTCTGTTTTATTTAGTTCAAACAAATAATATTGTCACTGACACATTCACCTAACTATAACATTAACCTTTGGTTTTCTCAGTGAATTTCAAACACATATCTTTTTATCACACCTTTCTATACGTTACTTTAACTTTTGTTTTTTTCATTGAGTATAAAAATATATATATATATATATATATATATATATTTATATATATATATATATATATATATATATATATATATGTACACTGTTTTAAACATTTTAAAAAATCAATTCACCAGTTTACTGTACTAACTGTAACTTGCATGTTAAATGCCATCATTGATGACATCTCAAATGACATCACTAATAACACCATAGTCAAATACAGCATTGAGTTACTGAGTGTAAATGTGTGGGTCAACAGCATGGAAATAGCATAACCCCTGGAGGCAAACATAATTGTGCATGTTGAAAGTTGTGAGGAACACTGTTTACAAATCACTATAGGTTGGGGTGCAAATATTACTCCCTGTTGAAAAAGATAATGACAGAGCACACCTAGTGTGTGTTGCAAAAGTATATTTGGAAGTAGGTTGTGGTTTAAAGCCAATGGCTATTCCCAAAAAATTGTGAGAAAGGCCAAACCTTCTGTTCACACCACCAGTGGATATTTGGGCACACAATCATATTAAATAGTTGTCATACAGTGCTATAAACAAAGGCTGTGTAGTGAGGACTTTTATAAAGTATAGATGTTTATTTCCAGATATTTAGTGAAGATTTTGAGGTATTGGAGATTGTTAAAAAATATAGAATGCAGGTGTATCTGATTTAGTGATGGTTTATCTCTCACTGGTGTGTAAGCATGGCTCTATGGTTGTATGCCACTGTGCCTATCACAGGTTTGACTATTGTATAGCTTACTAAACTATAGAGTGAAGTCCATTATACCTGGAAGAAAGTGTCTTCACAGTGCCAAATGTGTACCTGTCAACCTCTTGACTTAAAATTGTGGGTCATGAGAAGTATTCAGGTCTGTAATTAGGTCCTGCAAATGTTTTGGTAATTTAAACTTCAACCTCTGGTAGCTGTGGCACAGAGCAGACAGGCTTAACTCAAATGTCTAAAGCATTTACAAGTACCAAAATAGTTAAAAGGTCCAAAACACAAAACTATAAAAATCCCATCTCCAATTAAAACAATATTTTAAAGAACTAAATGACACCAACATTACATAAATCCACTAAGAGGAACCAGTGATATGAATTTTTAATGTTTTAAATGAAAATAACAATGAAAACCACCAACCACAGGCAACTGGTCACACTAAACTGGGACAAGAATAAGGTTTAAGACTGGCCCTGAAGGAGTGTGGGTCGAATACCAGAGACCAGGTTTATCTTGGTCAGAAATTTGACCTTCTGACTTAGTCTCTGAAATGGAAGTCAAAAATCCTTAGCTGGGCAAGGCAGCAGGCTGCGAAGCAGATGGGTTTCATGAGGCAGTATAGTCAACGAACAACATCCTGGTAAAGTCATTGGGCCCAATTCACAGAAGTAATCTGGGACAAAATCCTAAACTTACTACTTTTGGTATTCACAGAAGGCATTTAGTAGTAGTAAAGTTAGGATTTTGTCTTAAGTCTGTCTTGAGTCTGTCTTAAGTCTGTCTTAAGTCTGTCTTAAGTCTGTCCTAAGTTTGTCTTAAGTTTGCCTTAAGTCTGTCTTAAGTCTGTCTTAAGTCAAACTTAAGACAAAATCCTAACTTTACTACTACTAAATGCCTTCTGTGAATACCAAAAGTAGTAAGTTTAGGATTTTGTCTCAGATTAGTTCTGTGAATCGGCCCCATTGACTTTTAGCGAGAAAACTCTGAGCAGGAGAAATTCAAATTCACAATTTGTGCCTAAAAAAGGTCTTTTGCTTGCCGGACACTTTTGGCGACTTCGGCTGGCGAAGATTTCTACATTGGAACGTTGTCACTCTTTTGTAGCTCAGATTTCTCCAGCAAGACAGTGCTGAAAGGGTCCATGAGGCCAGATACCTTCTCCTCAACATCCCACTGAAACAGATTTGATGCTGTGGAAAAGCTCAAAGTGAGACAAACCTGAAACTTTGACCTAGAGGCAACTCACCTTTGTCAGTTGACTTGGCAGGTTTGTCCTGTTTTTCTGTTGGTTTTCCAGGCAAAAAGTCTTGAAAAAGTGTCAAGTCCCAGATTTTAGGGTTAGGCACAAGAAGTACACTCTGCTACCAGCCAACGACTCCAGGACATCAGGAACTAGGCTTGGAACTCAGGACTCACTCTACAGAAGCCACCATCATGGTCCAGGGCAGTTTCAGTTGAAACTGCTCAGCTGGGATCCTTCGAGAAAGTTGGCTTCTTGCAGATTTGTGTCCCTCTAGATTAACAGGAGAGCAGCCAACTGAATCTCGGAGTACACCTCTTAGTTCTGGATACAAGTGGAGGGAGGCACAGCTCTTAGGGTTCTTCTCACAGGTCTCAACAGCAGATGCAGTCATTCTTCTTTCTTCAATAGGTCCAGTACTGTTGTGAAGAGGGTACCCAGAGGTATCACATTTGTGCCTGGTATTAGCCTGTGTGTGTGTGTAGGGGGGGGTGGTGACTCCTGGCAACTCTCTAATCAATAGAGAAAAAGCTGCCAGGGGTAAATCTACGCACTTTTGCAGTGGTTCATATGTGCCCTGATGCAAATAGTCCCACAGTGCACCTCTTCACCTATAACCAAGATGACGCATGCCTTCTTCCCTTGGGAAAGCTCCTGTGCCCATCCTAGAGGTGTGGCCAGGGAAATGAGCAACTCTTCCTCTGTAGTAACTCAAAATTGGTTCTGGGGGCAGCTCCTCTTCCATTGAGATTGGAGCTTGGCAGTCTAGGGGTGAAAAGGTAGACAGAACGGGTGTGAGCTACATCAGCCAGTGACAGGGTAGGCATCCTTTGATGATTTACAAGGAGCTGGGTAGAGCACCCAGGCTATCCTCTTAAGGGAATGTCAACCTCTTCCCACATCTAATGCCTTTTGTATCACCTCTGGGAGCCAATTCACACCTCATCAATGAGCTATTCAGTTCCTGGGTGTCAGCTGGAAGCTCATGCAAATGGCATTCTAGAGGATTTAAGTAGATTAAAGGTGTTTTAAAAAAAAGTACTTTTGGAAAAGTATTTGTTACAAATCTGACTTTATCAATGGATTGGATTTGTGATAAATATTTTAAGAAGTCAAAGAATAAACCTTTTATTTGGTTCCTAGGTGGAGATGACATTATTACAGTTAGTACCTGCTACAGTGAAAATAGCTTTTAGGACATTTCCAGTGTAAGGACATGTTTAATATTAAATTCTTACATGTCCTACTGTTAAGAATTGTGCACCCTGCCTATGGCATTTAGGCCTATGTAGGAGTGACTTATTCATATTTAAAAGGAGGGTTTAGAACTGTTAAAATGGGTGATTTTGACAGGTTGAATTTGCAATTTAAACCTATACAGCCAGGTTAGTGGTGGTAAAACTGCATTTGGGTTTTGCATTGCCTCTTTAGTTGTGGAACGTTCTGTGCTGTAGTCTACTGGTGACATTTAACTTACCGTCCCTGAGTACACTTTGTACAATATACTAAGGATTTATAGGTAAGTAAAATATTCCAACCAGACGTACAGCCAATTCCAACATATGTAGGAGTCAGAGCACATGCATGGGGCCTGGCTAGCAGAGTCCCAGTGCACAGAGTCAAAAAACTAGCAGCATCAGTCCCCCCAAAAAGAGACATTTTCTTACACATGACTAATTATAATGCCACTTTATCCTTTGGATTTGTTTAGTGAATTTCTAGAAATGTTTGATCATATTCACCTAAATACCTCACTGAGCCATTCTCATCTTAAGGATTTGGGGCCCCGGGCAAAACATATTTTGGGGCCCCCTGTATGGAACAAATTTTAAGTTTGTTTCCTATTTCCTGATAATTCGAACCCACATGATGCCAAACATATACTAAATTATGTGCTGCACTTTTAACCCCTTCGCTGCTAGGCCTTTTTCCCCCCCTGTGCTAAGCCTTTTTTTGGCTATTTGGGGTAGTTCGCGCTTAGGCCCCTGTAACTTTTTGACCACATAAGGTACCCACGCCAAATTTGCGTACTTTTTTTCCAACATCATGGGGATTTTAAAGGTACACAGGGTTTGTGGATTTCCCTGGAGAGGACCCAGAAATTAGCCAAAATACAGCAAAACAATTTTTGGGGGGAAAAATGGGAAAAAAGGGCTTTAGATGAAAGCATCTGGTTTTTTCCCTGCAAATGGTATCAAAAAAGGGGTTGTGGTGCTGAAATCACCATCTTCCCAGCTTTCAGGGACAAGCAGACTTTTGTCAGAAAACCAACATTTTTTACACAGTTTTGGCATTTTTCTGGGACATAGCCTATTTTTGCTATTTTTTGTGCTTTCAACCTCTTTCCAGTTAGTGGTAGAAATGGGTATGAAAGCAATAATGGATCCTGGAAAGCTATACATTTTAAAAAAGTAGACAAAATTCTGAATTCAGCAAGGGGTCATTTGTGTAGATCCTTCAAGGTTTCTTCATAGAAACTAACAGTTAAATATAGGAAAAATTGAAAATTAGTTGAAAAAAACAGCCATTTGTGTCAACATTTTCACCTGTAACTTCTTTTAATTATGACAGTTGTTTGAAAGCAATATACCATTTCATCCGATAGACCTTTCTGGTTGTGGGGATATATAGGACTTGTAGGTTCTACAAGAACCCGACGAACCCAGAGCCAATAACTGAGCAGTGTCTTGCAATGGTTTTTTATTATGTACCGGGTATATAGCAATTCATTTGGGAAAATGTATACATGGAAAAATCGGTATGAAAGACACCTATGTATTTCTGAAATGGGAACAAAATATAGAGTTTAGAAACAGTAGATATTTGCACATTTCCAAAATTGGGAGTACCCATACTAGCATGAGAATTATAGGTCATTTTTCAAAATGACTTCTTTTTACACATTGTCTTTCATTTGGAAGGCAGAAATGCATCAAAAGTCAATAGGTAATAACAGTTGCTCTACAATTCTGTGTTACCCTAAGTCTCCCGATAAAAATGGTACCTCACTTGTGTGGGTAAGCCTTGTGCCCACGACAGGAAACGGCTCAAAACGCAACGTGGACACACCACATTTTCACAATGAAAAATGACTCTTTTTCTGCAAAGTGCCTAGCTGTAGTTTTTGAACCCTAGCTCTGCCGGCACCTAGGGAAACCTAGCAAACCTATACATTTTTTAAAACTAGACACCCAGGGAAATCCAGGATGGGGTGACTTGACTGGCTCTCACCAGGTTCTGTTACCCAGAATCCCTTGCAAACCTAAAAAATTGTCACAAAAAACACATTTTCCTCAAATTTCTGTGGTGGAAAGTTCTGGAATCTGCGTGGATCCATAAAGTTCCACCCACCCCGCGTTCCCCAAAGTCTTCCGAGAAAAATGGTACCTCACTTGTGTGGGTAGGCCTAGTGCCTGCGACAGGAAACGGCCCAAAACGCAAGGTGGACACACCACATTTTCACAGTGAAAAATGACCCTTTTTTTGCAAAGTGCCTAGCTGTAGTTTTTTAACCCTAGCTCTGCCGCCACCTAGGGAAACCTAGCAAACCTATATATTTTCGAAAAGTAGACACCCAGGGGAATCCAGGATGGGGTGACTTGACTGGCTCTCACCAGGTTCTGTTACCCAGAATCCCTTGCAAACCTAAAAAATTGTCGAAAAAACACATTTTCCCCACATTTCTGTGGTGGAAAGTTCTGGAATCTGTGTGGATCCACAAAATTCCACCCACCCCGCGTTCCCCAAAGTCTTCCGAGAAAAATGGTACCTCACTTGTGTGGGTAGGCCTAGTGCCCGCGACAGGAAACGGCCCAAAACGCAAGGTGGACACACCACATTTTCACAGTGAAAAATGACCCTTTTTTTGCAAAGTGCCTAGCTGTAGTTTTTTAACCCTAGCTCTGCCGGCACCTAGGGAAACCTAGCTAACCTATACATTTTTGAAAACTAGACACCCAGGGGAATCCAGGATGGTGTGACTTGACTGGCTCTCACCAGGTTCTGTTACCCAGAATCCCTTGCAAACCTAAAGAATTATTAAAAAAAACACATTTTCCTCACATTTCTGTGGCGGAAAGTTCTGGAATCTACGTGGATCCATTAAATTTCACACACCCCGCGTTCCCCAAAGTCTTCTGAGAAAAATGGTACCTTACTTGTGTGGGTAGGCCTAGTGCCAGTGACAGGAAACGGCCCAAAACGTAAGGTGGACGCACCACATTTTCACAGTGAAAAATGACCCTTTTTTTACAAAGTGCCTAGCTGTAGTTTTTGAACCCTAGCTCTGCCGGCACCTAGGGAAACCTAGCAAACCTATACATTTTTTAAAACTAGACACCCAGGGGAATCCAGGATGGGGTGACTTGACTGGCTCTCACCAGGTTCTGTTACCCAGAATCCCTTGCAAACCTAAAACATTGTCAAAAAAAACATATTTTCCTTAAATTTCTGTGGTGGAAAGTACTGGAATCTGCGTGGATCCACAAAATTCCACCCACCCCGTGTTCCCCAAAGTCTTCTGAGAAAAATTGTACCTCACTTGTGTGGGTAGGGCTAGTGCCCGCGACAGGAAACGGCCCAAAACGCAACGTGGACACACCACATTTTCACAGTGAAAAATGACCCTTTCTTTGCAAAGTGCCTAGCTGTAGTTTTTGAACCCTAGCTCTGCCAGCATCTAGGCAAACCTATACATTTTTTAAAACTAGACACCCGGGGGATGCCAGGGAGGTATGGCTTGCGTGGACCCCCCAACGTTTTCTTACCCAAAATCCCCTGCAAACCTCAATTTTAGCTGAAAAAATCACTATTTCCACACATTATTGTGTGGGAAAGTTGTGGCATCACCGGGCTGACACAAATTTCCTACCACCCAGCGTTCCTCCAGGTCTCCCGATAAAAATGGTGCCTCACTCGTGTGGGAGGCCTAAGTACCCGCGACAGGCAAGGGTCCAAAACGTATTGAGGCGACATCAAAATTGTCTATCACAAAACGACCTGGTTTTGCAAGGGGGGTCACCTGGGTTTTTGGCCCCGTGCTTGGCGGCCAGCTAGGGAAACCTATCAAACCCACACATTTCTGAAAACTAGACACCCGGAGGGTTCCAGGGAGGTATGGCTTGCGTGGATCCCCCAATGTTTTCTTACCCAGAATCCCCTGCAAACCTCAATTGTAGCTGAAAACAATCACTTTTTCCGCACATTTTTGTGTGGGAAAGTTGTGGCATCACTGGGCTGACACAAATTTCCTACCACCCAGCGTTCCCCCAGGTCTCCCGATACAAATGGTGCCTCACTCATGTGGGAGGCCCAAGTACCCGCGACAGGCAAGGGCCCAAAACGTATTGAGGCAACATCAAAATTGCCTATCACAAAACGACCTGGTTTTGCAAGGAGGGTCACCTGGGTTTTTGGCCCCGTGCTCGGCGGCCAGCTGGGGAAACCTACCAAACCCACACATTTCTGAAAACTAGACACCCGGGGGGTTCCAGGGAGGTATGGCTTGCATGGATCCCCCAATGTTTTCTTACCCAGAATCCCCTGCAAACCTCAATTTTAGCTGAAAAAATCACTTTGTTCACACATTTTTGTGTTGGAAAGTTGTGGCATCACCGGGCTGACACAAATTTCCTACCACCCAGCGTTCCCCCAGGTCTCCCGATAAAAACGGTGCCTCACTCGTGTGGGAGGCCCAACTACCCGCGACAGGCAAGGGCCCAAAATGTATTGAGGTGACATCAAAATTGCGTATCACAAAACAACCTGGTTTTGCAAGGGGGGTCACCTGGTTTATTGGCCCCGTGCTCGGCGGCCAGCTAGGGAGACCTACCAAACCCACACATTTCTGAGAACTAGACACCTGGGGGGTTCCAGGGAGGTATGGCTTGCGTGGATCCCCCAATGTTTTTTTACCCAGAATCCCCTGCAAACCTCAATTTTAGCTGAAAAAATCACTTTTTCCGCACATTTTTGTGTGGGAAAGTTGAGGCATTACCGGGCTGACACAAATTTCCTACCACCCAGCGTTCCCCCAGGTCTCCCGATAAAAATGGGGCCTCACTCGTGTGGGAGGCCCAAGTACCCGCGACAGGCAAGGGCCCAAAACGTATTGAGGTGACATCAAAATTGCCTATCACAAAACGATCTGGTTTTGCAAGGGGGGTCACCTGGGTTTTTGGCCCCGTGCTCGGCGGCCAGCTAGGGAAACCTACCAAACCCATACATTTCTGAAAACTAGACACCCGGGGGGTTCCAGGGAGGTATGGCTTGTGTGGATCGCCCAACATTTTCTTACCCAGAATACCCTACAAACCTCAATTTTAGCAGAAAAAATCACTTTTTCCGCACATTTTTGTGTGGGAAAGTTGTGGCATCACCAGGCTGACACAAATTTCCTACCACCCAGCGTTCCCCCAGGTCTCCCGATAAAAATGGTGCCTCACTCATGTGGGAGGCCCAAGTACCCGCGACAGGCAAGGGCCCCAAAACGTATTGGGACAACATCAAAATTGCGTATCACAAAACTACCTGGTTTTGCAAGGGGGGTCACCTGGGTCTTTGGCCCCGTGCTTGGCGGCCAGCTAGGGAAACCTACCAAACCCACACATTTCTCAAAACTAGACACCCAGGGGGTTCCAGGGAGGTATGGCTTGCATGGATCCCCCAACGTTTTCTTACCCAGAATCCCCTGCAAACCTCAATTTTAGCTGAAAAAATCACTTTTTCCACACATTTTTGTGTGGGAAAGTTGTGGCATCACCGGGCTGACACAAATTTCCTACCACCCAGCGTTCCCCCAGGTCTCCCAATAAAAATGGTGCCTCACTCATGTGGGAGGCCCAAGTACCCGCGACAGGCAAGGGCCCCAAAACGTATTGGGACGACATCAAAATTGCCTATCACAAAACTACCTGGTTTTGCAAGGGGGGTCACCTGGGTCTTTGGCCCCGTGCTCGGCGGCCAGCTAGGGAAACCTACCAAACCCACACATTTCTCAAAACTAGACACCCAGGGGGTTCCAGGGAGGTATGGCTTGCATGGATCCCCCAACGTTTTCTTACCCAGAATCCCCTGCAAACCTCAATTTTAGCTGAAAAAATCACTTTTTCCACACATTTTTGTGTGGGAAAGTTGTGGCATCACCGGGCTGACACAAATTTCCTACCACCCAGAGTTGCCCCAGGTCTCCCGATAAAAATGGTGCCTCACTCGTGTGGGAGGCCCAAGTACCCGCGACAGGCAAGGGCCCAAAACGTATTGAGGCGACATCAAAATTGCCTATCAATTGCCTCAATATGCCTCAAAATGTGTTTTGTTTTTTTACAAATTTTGAGGTTTGCAAGGGATTCTGGGTAACAGAGCCTGTGAGAGCCAGTCAAGTCACCCCATCCTGGATTCCCCTGGGTGTCTAGTTTTCAAAAATGTATAGGTGTGCTAGGTTTCCCTATGTGCCGGCTGCGCTAGGGCCCAAAATCCACAGGTAGGCACATTGCTAAAAACAAGTCTGTGCCTAGTGGGCTTTCTGCTGCCCTGAGGGGGAATCGGGGGGCTTACTCGATATGCCCTCAAGGGGGCATAAAGACTGGCTATGATTTTGGGGGTGGGGGCATTGGTATGCCCATTCTGGGCAGCCCCCACCCCCACGCATAAAAAAGCCAGCGTAATCGCTGGTGCCTAGTGGGCTTTCTGCCCCCCCCGGGGGCAGATCAGGGGCCACTGCCCCCATCCGCCCCACGGGGGGGCAGAAAGACTGTGGCACTTTTTTGGGAGGTGTGGGCATTGACATGCCCATTCTGGGTTGACCTCAACCCGGAATAAAAATTTAAAAAATCCTGAGGCCTAGTGGGCTTTCTGCCCCCCCGGGGGGCAGATATGGGGCTATTGCCCCAATATGCCTCTGGGGAGGGGCAGAAAGACTGTGGTAATTGATTTTGGGGTGGGGCATTATCATGCCTATTCTGGGCAGCCCCCACCCCTACATTATAAAAAAAAAATCCCTCGTGCCTAGTGGGCTTTCTGCTCCCCTGGGGCAGATCAGGGGCTATTGCCCCATCTTCCCCTGGAGGGAGCAGAAAGACTGACATTTCCCTGGGGGGGGGGGGGTGGGGGCAATGCCATGCCCTTTTTGGGCAGCCCCCACCCCAACATCAATATAAAAAATATCCCTGGTTTCTAATGGGCTTTCTGCCCCCCCGGGGGGCAGAAAGACTGACATTTCTCTGGGGGGAGGGGTGGGGGCATTGCCATGCCCTTTTTGGGCAGGCCCCACCCCAACGTCAATAATAAAAAAAAATACCCGGTTTATAGTGGGCTTTCTGCCTCCCCGGGGGGCAGATTGGGGGCTACTGTCCCCATCTGCCCCCTGGGGGGGCAGAAAGACTTACATTTATCTGGGGGGGTGGGGGCAGTGCCATGCCCTTTTTGGGCAGCCCCCACCCCAACGTCAATAAAAAAAATAATCCCAAGCTTCTAGTGGGCTTTCCGCCCCCCGGGGGCAGAAAGACTCACATTTCTCTGGGGGTGGGGGCATTGCCATGCCCTTTGGGCAGCCCCCACCCCAACGTCAATAAACAAAAATAATCCCTGGCTTCTAGTTGGCTTTCCGCCCCCCCCGGGGTGGCAGATTGGGGGCTGCTGCCCCCATCTGCCCCCCAGGGGGGGCAGAAAGACTGTGGTGCCCAAACAAATATGGGGGAGCAAAGGCCCTTGCCCAAGGGGCCGCTCCCCCCTCCCTGGTGACTAGTGGGTGGATCCCTGCTTGGGGATCGCCCTCCTGGGGTGATCCCCAAGCAGGGATCCACTAGGGAAGGGTACCATTGGAAAGGGGAGACTAAGTTTCAGTTTCGTTTTCGTTGCAATGACGATCGCACGCCATGCGCGCGATCGTCATTGCAACGAAATTCAAAAAGAGGCCTGGGGAGGTTGGGGAAGCTCTTCCCCACCTCTCCAGGCAAAAAAAAAAAATGGGAAATCCCTCTGCTGTCTGCAGCAGAGGGATTTTCTGAGCATGTGCTCATGACAGAATGGTTCCGTCATGAGCACACTGGAACTTGTGCTCATGACGGAACCATTCCGTCATGAGCACTGAAAGGGTTAATAGGGTTGCAAAAAACAGTCAAAATATGTATTTTTTGCCTGGACCTCAAATATCATTAAGATGACACTGGTTTAGAGAGACAGAATTAGAGATAGTCGTAGGGAGAGAAATAGAAACAGAAGAAAGCCCGGTATTCCAGGGGTGCCTCCACTGATGCTTATGCCTTAAAACATCCCTGAACATAGCTTCTGACAGTGCGCAGTATGGCATCTGTATATATATATATATATATATATATATATATATATATATATATATTTCTAAATTCCGCTACTCCTCCAATCCTCTGAATAAACGGAACGGACCACCGAAATGTGCTATAAGCTGTTTATTTCAAGGTGCAAGTCTCGCCACAACGCGTTTCAGCCCACCGCAGGCCCTGTCATAGCAAACTGTGGTTTGGATTTTGGAAGAGATAGCAGGGAAACCTGCTCTCTCTTCCAAAATCCAAAGCAGATTGCTTTTCCACACGGGGAGCTGCATGTCAGCAGCTCCCCATGTGGAAAAGCAATGCCGGCTCCCGCAGGAGGCGGGGAGGCGGCTGGGACCGTGGGGGCATTGGGGCTCCCCCCACGGTCCCCAACGAGAAGCCAGGTCCCAGGGGATGGGGTCCCCGGGGCAAGGAGTGGCCCGGGAGGGGGGCCACGTGGCCCCCCTCCCCAATAATATTTTTTTTTTTAAATAAATAAATCACGCAAAGGCCGGCCCCGGGGGGTGGGGTCCCCGGGGCCATAAATGGCCTGAGGAGGGGGGCCACGCAGCCCCCTCCATAAAAATAAAAAAAAATATTTGCCCATGCCCCGGGGATGGGGTCCACGGGGCCGGAATTGGCCACGGGAGGGGGGCCCACGAGGACCCCTTCCCGTTAATATATAAAAAAAAATGTAAATGGGGGTCAGGCCCTGGGGGATGGGGTCCCCTGGGCCTAAAAAAAGTAAAAAGAAGGGGGGCCACACAGCCCCCCTTCCCCAATTTTTTTTTTTTAAAACACGCAATCGTGCCGGAGGCCCCGCCCCCTCCCAGCAACACTCTGCAAATGTGCCCTGTGGCGTGTTTTAAGTTAGGGAATTAATTCCCCTTCAATACTGGGGGTCCCTGGGGGCCAACTAGCCCACCAGGTACCTCCAGTAAGCGCCACAGGGCTGCGTTGCAGAGAGGTGGTCCAGGCCACGCCCCTTTGTACACCTCTCTGCAATTCAGCTCTGTGGCGCTTACTGGAGGTACCTGGTGGGCTAGTTGGACCCCAGGGACCCTCAGGATTCAAGGGGACTTTATCCCCCAACTTAAAACGCGCCACGGGGCGCGTTTGCATAGTGGTGAAGGGAGGGGGCGGGCCTGAGGTGATATGTGTGCAAACACGCCCTGTGGCGCATTTTAAGTTGGGGAATTAATTCCCCTTCAATCCTGAGGGCCCCTGGGGGCCAACTAGCCCACCAGGTACCTCCAGTAAGCGCCACAGGCCTGCGTTGCAGAGAGGTGGTCCAGGCCACGCCCCTTTTTACACCTTTCTGCAACGCAGCTCTGTGGCGCTTACTGGAGGTACCTCGTGGGCTAGTTGGACCCCAGGGACCCTCAGGATTCAAGGGGACTTTATCCCCCAACTTAAAACGCGCCACGGGGCGCGTTTGCACAGTGGTGAAGGGAGGGGGTGGGACCTGAGGTGACATGTGTGCAAACACTCCCTGTGGCGCGTTTTAAGTTGGTGAATTAATTCCCCTTCAATCCTGAGGGTCCCTGGGGGCCAACTAGCCCACCAGGTACCTCCAGTAAGCGCCACAGGGCTGCGGTGCAGAGAGGTGGTCCAGGCCATGCCCTTTTTACACCTCTCTGCAACGCAGCTCTGTGGCGCTTACTGGAGGTACCTGGTGGGCTAGTTGGACCCCAGGGACCCTCAGGATTCAAGGGGACTTTATCCCGCAACTTAAAATGCGCCACAGGGCGTGTTTGCACAGTGGTGAAGGGAGGGGGCGGGGCCTGAGGTGACCTGTGTGCAAACACGCCCTGTGGTGCCTTTTAAGTTGGGGAATTAATTCCCTTTCAATCCTGAGGGCCCTTGGGGGCCAACTAGCCCACCAGGTGCTTCCAGTAAGCGCCACTGTGCTGCGTTGCAGAGAGGTGGTCCAGGTCACGCCCCTTTTTACACCTCTCTGCTATGGAGCACTGTGGCGCTTACTGGAGGTACCTGGTGGGCTAGTTGGACCCCAGGGACCCTCAGGATTCAAGGGGACTTAATCCCCCAACTTACAACGCGCCAGGGGGCGCGTTTGCAGAGTGGTGGAGAAAGGGGGCATGGCCTTTGTCTACCTCTCACCAATCCCACTGTGTGGGGCTTACTGGAGGTAAAAGGTAGGCTAGTTGGCCCCTAAAGGACCCCCAGCAGTGAAGGGTACTTCAATCCCCATCCAAGAGCGCGCCAGGGAGCGCGTTTGTAGAGTGGTGGGCAAAGTGGGCGTGGCCTGATACGAGTACTTACCAGTGCTGCTGTGTGGGACTGACTGGAGGTAATAGTTTGGGAAGTTGGCCCCCAAGGATGTCCTTGGGGGCCAACTACCCCTCTTGTTACCTCCAGTAAGTCCCACACAGTGGGATTGCTAAGACGTCTTCAGAGGCCATGGCCCCCTTTCTCTACCACTCTGCAAACGTGCCTCGTGGCAGACTACGGGATGGGGGATGAAGTCCAATTTAGTCCTGAGGGAGTTTGGGGGCCAAGAATCCCTCCTGGTACCTCCTGTAAGTCCTACGCAGCAGAATTCCTGAGCGTTGGTTGGACGCCCAGCACCATTTCTCCACCACTCTGCAAACGCGACTACTAGTTAAAGTAGAATATTTCTGCACCTCTGACTTAGAGGTAGTTTTAATCCCCCTGCCCTATTATGTACTAGGGCCTTACAGAGGAGGACATGCTAATCACAGGGGTACCCCAACGCATAGTGTTCCCTAGTGTATGTAGGTGTTTTCACTGTATTCTAAGTGTCTTTTAGAATAGCACTGGCTCTAGGCCTGGTTAGTCAGAGTCAGTTACCACCAGTACCCGTCTGAAAAAGTTGTGGGCACAGGATGATTTTGCAACAAGGCCTCTTTCTGCTCCTCTGTTGGTTCTTTCTGCACATGTCTTGCTTCTTCCTGCACTTTTCTTCGTCTTTGTGGACTTCTGTTGCTTCTTTCTGCATTTCTTTTGCTTCTTTCTGTGCGTTTTTTCTTCTTTCTTCACATGTCCTACCTCTGTAGGAATAGTTAGAAACGAGCATTTGAAAAACCTTTGAAATTAACTTTAAAAACCATAGGTTTCAGGCACGTTATAGTTAGAAATTAGCATTTAAAAAACCTTTGAAATTCACTGAAAAAACCATAGGTTTTAGGCACGTTATAGTTAGAAATTAGCATTTAAAAAACCTTAGAAATTCACTGAAAAAACCATAGGTTTCAGGGGCGATATAGTTGGTTGGACATTTCACTCGTACAAAACCGGAGAAATTCCCCCGTTATAGTTAGTTCAGCTAACTATAACTCGCGCCCCCGCAATGCACTGCTGATGACTTCACATATTACATCACTCATGACATGGTCAGTGACATCACTGATGACATCACTGATGACATCTCAAATGACATCACTGAGGACATCATCCAGTGACTGTGTGTTTCTGTAAAGTTTAAATATGTTTAATATATATAGGGAAAGGCGTATTGAAGAATGAGTGGGTGTATAAGTGTCTGAATGGATGATTTAGTAGGTGCGTGACTGACTATAAGTGAGTGATTAAACGTATCTTACTGAATGCATGGGTTAGTGACTAAACTGTGTGAATGTCTGTATCCGTCTGTCTGTTGGTGTGTAAGTGTCTGCATGGGTTTGTGAATAGCTACATGAGTGTCTACATGGGTTATTGATTGGTTGTCTGAGTATCTGTATGGGTGCCTGAGTGTTTGTGTGGGTGGGGTGGGTGTGACTCTGTGCATAGATGTGTGAGTGGGTGATTCACTGGGTGCATGGTTTCAAGAGTGCATCTGTGAAGGACTGTATGGGTGGGTGAGTGTGTGTATGGGTGTGTTAGTGAGTGAATGTATATCTCAGTGGTACATGTGTGAGTAACTACATATGTGAAAGGCGGTATATATGTGTGTTGGAGTAGATAAATGGCTATAAGTGAGAGTGTGTGATTGTGAGAGTGGCTGTATGGATGAGTGTGTACTTGTATCAGTGATTGTATAAGAGCGTAAGAATGTGCTAGTATTTGTATGAGTAAGTGAGCTGGTGTGTGTATAACTGTATAGGTGAGTAAATGGCAGTGTGATTAATTATTTGCATGACTGACTAGGTGTGTGAGTACCTCTATGGATGAGTGGCAGTGTGTGAGTGTCTATATAGGTGTATGAGTGCATATGATAGTCCTGTACTGAGTGACCGTAAGTATGAGTGACTGTACGGGTGAGTGAGTGGATGTGTGTGTAGACCTAAGAATCAGTGAGTGTGTATGTAGTTATTGGTGTTGGAGTGTCTATGGTTTTGAGAATGGCAGTCTGTAATTTAGAGTGGGTGTATCAAAAGTTATATTAGGGTGTGAGAAGATGCATGAAATTATCACATGGATGATGTCATCAGTGATGTCATTTGAGATGTCATCAGTGATGTCACTGACCATGTCATGAGTGATGTATTATGTGACGTCATCAGCAGTGCATTGCGGGGGCGCGAGTTCTAGTTAGGTGAACTAACTATAACGGGGGAATTTCTCTGGCTTTGTATGAGTAAAATGTCCAACTAACTATAACGCCCCTGAAACCTATGGTTTTTTCAGTG
Organism: Calotriton arnoldi; assembly: GCA_963921515.1. Lineage (NCBI taxonomy): Eukaryota > Metazoa > Chordata > Amphibia > Caudata > Salamandridae > Calotriton > Calotriton arnoldi. The sequence continues at coordinate 246,163 of CAWUFW010011275.1, forward strand.
AATATATATATGTGTGTTTTGCTGTGGCTATATATATATATATATAGCCACAGCAAAAGATCGCTTGGCCCGAGCCTCTATTTCATTGTGAGCTTCCGCGGGGTAGCAAACCCCTATAGCTACATCAACAGTGCTCGGCTCAATAAACAACAAAACAGACAGCAGCTCAAATGCCTTCTCAAGCGTGATTTAATTTAGATGCATCAACATACTCAACACATTTCGGAGCCCTCTGCTCCTTGTTCACGAGTGAAGTATCCACCCATTTTTGGGGTTTTAAAATACACCACGTGGTTTTACAATGGGCATAAACAAAATCAAAACACAGTTTGTACAGGTTTAACTTCAGAGTTGTTATACACTTTCAAAATTCATTTACTGCACAGCTAAATGCAAAGAATGTCATTTTATATTATGAAGCTAAACAAAAAATTCCCCACATTCTTTTTTACATTGTTTCTCAATTAGCAAAAGGCCGTACATGTCGCTCAATTTGTATTCACTTTACTGACAGACATGTTACATTCTTAAACGCTGTATCGCTAAAATTCCTTAAATAATCTCGAGAATTTTGCTTGAAGAAAAGAAATTTTGCCCCAGTAGGCATATTAAGTTTTATAACTCTCATAAGTAGTTTTCAAACACCCCAACATCTGTCCATAGTCTTCACATGGGTTTTAGTGAGAAAAAAAAAAACGTCTAACACCTTGCTAGCTTTTAATTTACCACCTCTAGCTAAGCTAGTTGATCACAAACATTTCGGAAGGGATTAAGATATTATTAGATCTTTTGCATCACGTTTTCTAGTGGTACCTCATGTATCTGTAAGAAATAAAACTAAATTATGTTAAAAACCACATCACATGATGTGAAACAATAGTTAAAAGTTGTGAGGTAGTAGTTTGCAGAAACATTCTTATTTTGGTCTCAATTCAGGATTACCCAGGATTACGGCCAATTCTTCATCGAGATTGTGGCCTGAGGAGAATAAGGTGTTATACTTGATAATTAGTCTAGATTCTAGATGTATCAACTCCTGTACTCTGTTTCCACCTCTTTCTCGAATTGGTATTCTATCTAGAAAACAGAATGACATCAAGGTAGTGTTCTGATCATGGAACGTCTCGCTATGGGATATTGTTTGTCTTCTTTATTTATTGCTGTCAGGCGTTCTAGAATTCTCTTTTTTGCTCTGTGTATGATGCTGCCTATGTAATATTTGTCACATGGGCACCATAGTGCATAAATGGCATGGTCGGAATTACAAGTAAGATGTGTTGTTATCTTGAATGGTTTTGAGCTTTCTGATAGCTTTATACTTTTGACATTGTGGCTGTTTCTGCAAGTTGTACAAGTCCCACATTTGTAATATCCTTGTATTCTATTCCTGTCAGGAGAAGGGCAGCCCCTTTGCTGTGTGCAGTCTGGGATTGGCCAGCAGTGTTTTTTTCTGCCAAAGAGAGGATAAAGACTTTCCTGTGTGCTGTGTATCCTGCTTGAAGAAGATCTCCAAGGGCTTGAAGTAGAGCTTGCCTCCTGTTCTGAAGTCTCAGGGACACAAAGACTTCACTACCAGCTCCCCTGAACTTCCTTGCTGGTAGTTCTGACCTGCCAAGAGGTGCCTGTTCCTGTGTTGGGCCTCTGGAGGTTGTTCCTGCTGCTGGGAGCTGGGAAAAGAGAAACAATTAAGGAAGCGTGACACATCCGCACCCGTTTCCGGCGCATCGCCGCCATGCCGCTGAAGATACCAACGCAGCGCCTGCCCGCGGCTGGAGAAATCGGCGCACACCAAATCTTGTGCACCGATCTCCGAAGTCTGATATCACCGCACCAATTCCGATGCATGCCCTGCTGTGTGACAGCAATAACCAACGCATCGTGGGACCGCGGCTGGAGAGATCAACACAGCGCTGTTACGGCCGCAGCATCGACAACCGACGCATCCCCGAATCCCCACGCATCGGACCGGGGCGCCAAGTCTACAATGCTGGGGCCACAGTAAGAAACCGACGCATCACCTCCCCGCACAGTAAGAAACCGATGCATCACCTCCTCTTCAGTAAGGAACTGACGCATCACCTCCCCTGGAGTAAGAAACTGATGCATCACCTTCCCTGGGCGTAAGGAACCGACGTATCACCTTCCCTGCGGCTGTTTTGTTTATGATTTTGACGCATCCAAGGTACTTTGTCTTGGAAGTGGTGCATCTATAGTAGCTATGGACAGAACTGTTTTTACCTTCTAAAAGTCATATTCTGATTATTGTATGTTGAATTTTTGTCGTTTTGGTCTTGTTTGGTTTAGATAAAGATTACTTATTTTTCTAAACTGGTGTGTCCATTTGTAGTGTTTTCACTGTATTACTGTATGTGTGCACAACTGCTTTACAGATTGCCTCTGAGATAAGCCTGTCTGCTCGTGCCAAGCTACCAAGGGCGTGAGCAGGGGTTATTTTAGAAGTGTATCCCCCTTAACCTGACTAGGAAGAAGGGTCCCTACTTGGACAAAGGTGTAAACCATTGCCAGCGAGAGACCCCCATTTCTAACAGTCTACAAGAGGCAAGGGCTGATGCCTTTTAAAATGCTTTAAGTAGAGATGAACGTGAACGGGTCACTTCTTTCCTAAGGCGAATTTTAAATAATTTTTGTTGTTTAAGTCTTTGTAGGAAAATACAGTCAAGCCTCCATTTAGCGACACTATCCTTCGCGCTCTCCTTCCAGCACTAGTAGTTCACATCAAAGTCACAATTTTAATGCACAGATTCTTCTTCAAATCCATAAAAGTATTTATTGGAAAGGCAAGGTTCCCAGTGGGGGAAGTCGAGAAGGGGGTCCAGCCAGCTTATGACTAGTTATCAACTGCCGAAGCCTGAATGTGTTCCATAGTAAGTTGTTAGTGCGCGTGACTCAGCAGAGCGGGTTCTGTGCAACACCAGCCACCCCTCCAGGCCGTATGCCACTGAGACTGCAGCCTGTATCAGCAGTGGAAAATGATGACATTACAATGGTACAGATACGCTGCTCGGCTCCTGCCACGCATGCTCAAAGTGAAGGTGACAAAATCAAATCAGCAAAAAAAAGCCCCAGCAAAGGAGGGCGCAAATCTTACAGTCGTAAGTGAATGTTTATTCCACTTGAGGCTAGAGCCCTGGCAACTCACGCACTGTGCTGGAGTCTTTGATTTGCATGTTCAGATGCAGGGGAGGCATGCACAGGCAATTATAAAGCCCCATGCACAGTGACGGTCTTCTTCCCTGGATGTGGCGACGGTGCTCTTCCGCGCGCGCTGTCTGGTGGCTCACACGGTGAAATAGCCGGCAATTAAAATGCCTCCCACACTGGCCACGTCTGCATCGGTCTGTCACAAAGAATTCTAACATGTCTTCTGTGACGTCTGAACCGGCGGAAGAGGGGCAGAACTAACCACAGTCTCTTCTTCCTTTGTACTGCGCTTTAATTGGATATTAATTCTTTTCTCGAAATGTACTAATAGTTCTGTGGGAAAGGCAGTGGTCCTGCCATGTGCTAGACGGTTATCCGCCTACATCCGCCTTTTTATCTGGACGCTGTTTCACTAAAACGCTAATGATGGCAGAAAGGAGATCACGCCCCCTTTCACACTCCATACAGCACAAGGTTGACTCCTTTTGACGTCTGCAGCCTCCTACCTGCTGCTGACAGGATTAGGGGTGGGCAAGAAGTGCAAATTGGACAAAACAACTTTTCGCTTCCTGTTGCTAATGTCCTCAATTACCCCATGGCCTGTAACACCGGGGTAGCATGGTCAGTGCAAAGGGTGTCAGAGAGTAAGATACAGTTTTGCAGATTCGACCCCTACATTCATGTCCATAGTTACCGAGTTCATTGGGTCAGGGCCAGAATGGTTGGAAAAAAATGCAGGTAATGCCAACTTTGCTCTAATTGCAAACGTGTGTGACTCTTATGTAGAGGAACCAAAGAAGTGAGAATTCATGTTACCAGGCGTGCAACACCCATTGGGCAGAAGGGCTTCAGACGCCGTCCCCCTGTGACAATATGTGTAGTGCAGTGTGAGTGGAGTGGTGGAAGTGATTTTAAAAATACCTAGCCAGTGAGCTAAAGTTTTATTCTTGCTCCTAGTTGGTATGGTTAAAAAGGGGGGGTAGATAGTAGGGAAAAGTGTAACTCTATGGGTTAGTAATCCCTAATATGCAGTCAACATGTTTCGAGGTATCCCCTAAACCTCTTCTTCAGGACCGCATGGGGACCAGCCCCATGTGTACCACTCCTAGTGAAAACCTATAAATAAGGAAAAACCAATAAACTAAGGAAACTGGATTCACACCTAATGTGTGAGCATTAATTAAAATACATACGGTTTAGTATTTGACTCGTAGTATTTACGTATGGGCAAAACTGTGCCTCATGGTCTGCCAGGGTGGAGGGGCTTGCATTTGTACCTTAGTCTCAGCACTCCTCCGACAATGTCCCCTAATAGTACCGGGGCCGACCAGGGAAAAACTTTGCTGGGGGATAAGTGCAATTAACTGGGGGATAAGTGTAAAAAGCAGAGCATGTAGGTTTTGGTGTAGAGAACACTAAAATCTGTATCTTATGTCCCATTTTCAGACAAGACCCACAATTGATGCTGTAGGAAGATAGGATCTGACTGCATGGTTACCCCCACTTTTTTCCTGGTGTTTTGCTGGTTTTTGACTAGTCTGACTGGGATCCTGCTAATCAGGGCCCCAGTCTATCTGCTTTCTACCTAAATTGGTTGTGTAAAGTACTTAGGTACATGCCAGATTGGATACTGGGGTACCCTTATCAGTCCCTAGTATATGGTACACCATGTACCCAGGGCATAGGTACCCCAGAGGCTTCCCATGGGCTGAAGCATGAATTATGCCACCCATGAGAGTCCATTCAAAATAACACAACAGGTCTGCTACAGCAGCCTGTGTAAGCTGGTACTTGCACCACTTACTTAGATATAGGTTCACTATATCTATCTAAATCACTACACTTAAAGACCTATCAGTCACCCCTATGGCAGGCCTTATCAATCCTGTAGGCAGGGTTCTGGGTTTTATGTGAGAGGGTGCCCCTGCATGAGCAGCGCCCCTCTGCAGCCTTCGGAGACCATTCTCCGGGGTTGTCAGTGATGCAGCCAGACATATAGGTTAAGTTGCATTATAACCTCGCAATAAATGCTAACTTTAAAACGGCTGCTTAGAAACATGTCGTGTTTGGTGTCAAACACCTTGGAATCATACTGACTCCACCCTTCTGAAACCACTACTGTGGGTCACCGGTCTACCCGGTACCAGCTTTCTCGACCCGGGCAGCACAAAATGGACGCTGCCAGCCACAGACACGATTCTGCTCTCCTGCTGCTGAGCCAAGCTCGAGCAGAGGAAGGCATGACAATAGGCATCCTGTCACAGGGAGGTGTGACCACCTCCCAGACAAGGTTTAGTGTATTGGGGCTGGGTGGGTGCACTCTGAGAGTGCCAGAAAGTCTGCACTAGGGGCACATTTGGTGTCCCTGTGCATAGTCCAGCTCAAACCAGTTCTGGGAGCCATTAGCTCCTGCTCTGGTGCGAAACTGGACAAAGGACATGGGTGTAGCCACCCCTCTAGCCTGCCCCTCCCCTAGGAGGGTCCCCAGAATCTGTCCAACCCTTTCCCGTGGGTATAAAGTGGGTTACCTGGGTACAGGACTTTAGATTTTACCTGGACAAGATTCTGCTAAGAAGAAACCAAGTACTTCGACTGCCTGCACAACGATTGCACGACTGAAGAATCTCCCTTGGATAAAAGGAGTTACCTACCTAAGAGCATCTGACTGGCTTGCTTCTCCAGAGCTCTTGCGGACTCTGAAGATTTCAGCAACACAGGAGGTGGGTTCCCGAAGGTTGCTGAGGTTGATCTGACCTCTCAGCGATTCTGAGACCAGTATCCCTCATGGGGACCGTGCAACCTGAACCCCTGTGCACTGCGTACATTTGCAAGAGCATATGCTTGTTGGCGATCCCGAACTTGTGATTTGGACTCCGTGTAGTCCTGACCCCGAGCAGCATTTGCACTGAAGATATCTGACCTCCACTCACCGAGTGCTCTGTGGGCTGGTGCTTTGTAAATTTGCTTGAGGTTTCCTCGCGATCCCTGGTCTGTTAGCCTGTGGCTCCTGGCGAGGGTCACCTTGTTTGTTCTTGGGCTTCCCTGGTTGATCCAGACGTGCCCTGACTCTCCATTGCTTGGAGAGTCCCCTGGACCTTGCTGGTCCACACCGTAACCTGTTTGTCCTTCCTGCGTGGGTTGCATTTGCCAAGGCTTGTTGGTGCTCCAGCCGGACATCGACCCCTCAGCACTCGACATCCTTTGTGGGACAGCTCACCTCTGGGTCCTGGTCATCCTCCATGTCTCTTGGTGCCCGTAGGCTACAGAGTCAAGCATCCCTTCTTCGCACCTGAAGCACCCGACATCGGTGGGCATTTATCTACCGAGCCCCTGGTCACCTGAAGTGACCCAGACTCTGTCCCCTCTGCTTTCAGGTTCCTCTCACCTAGAGTACAGGCTTGGATTCCACCGGACACTCTTCGCCTTCCTGGCAACAGCACTTCTTCGGAACTCTCCATTGAAAACAACAAAGGTTTGTGACACCACTTGACCCCTATGCACCCGGCTCCTCTGGGATAGGTAACACGGGGACCTCGGTACTCACTAGTGGGTTGGCTCTAGAACCTCCTATGTTCCAAAGGGTTCGCTCGAAGTCCTCGTAGAAGTGTCCTTAAACTGTAACTTTTCAACCGCGACTTTCCCAAAGAGTTGTACGGAGCACGCGGTCGTGTTTCCTCACTGCATCCGTCCTCCGTGGGTTCCCTGTGTCCCTGCCTTGGGTGGTTCCTTGGGGTCCGAGCGATTCTACGTGCTCTAGGGACTGTGTCTAGTCAAGTCGTGATTGTTATACCATTTTTTTAGTATGTGGTACGGTCTCCCCCTGGAGCCCGCTGTGTATTGTGCTACTTACGAATGTTCTATTGATTCAGTATTGCGTGCTTTGTGTTCTAATCTCGTGATTAGTAGAGAGTGTTATATTAATAAATACCTATTTTTATATAACTACTGTGTGGTTCTCCTTTCATTTGGTCATTCAGGAGGTGATATTCTGGTAAAACAAGCTGCTTTACATTCCTTCAAGATTAAGCCTGAAGGCTGCTCTCCACAGCTACCACTAGGATAGCTTTCTAAAGGTTATCTTTGACCTCATACATCAGAAGGGTCGTGTGGACTGGTACAAGGTGCCCACTTTAATTAGTGGACAGCATATACCAGGCCACCTTCTCACAGATGCTATTTATCACATCGGAAAAATTGAGGCCCCCTCTTATTATCTAACTTAACATGTGTAATAGATATCACACTCACCTTCAAGACATTTGTAATCAAGGCCTAAGTAGAATTACGTAGTTTACAGTACAAAATTGTGCAGTCCTAATGAGCATAATTTTCAATATGTTTTTTGGGGAAAGATATATGCATGCAATATTGTTAGATACACTTAAGCTTGGAATGGAGCCAAGAGGAGTGAGAGATGCAAATACCTACCACCAGTACACATGTGACTATCTCAACTTTGTGGGGTTGTTAGGATTTGGGGCTGCTTTGCAGTAGGGGTGCCACCTTTTACGGAATAGCTAGGTCTTTACTGCATCCCTGATTCTGAGGTGGTTTTGGATATTTCTTGTCTTTACAGGGAGTGAGTTTTAAAATGTTGCATAGAGAGAAGAAAGTTCCATCAGTGTTTAGCTGCCTGAAGGAAATGAATGAGGGATGGGATGCCAGTTTTGAGGTCAGAGTTCTAGTCTGTGTGTATCAGTGAAGCTTTGTTTAGACTCCCCTGCTGGTAATGAAAAGTGATTTGAAAGAGGAACATCTGACCAAGCATTTTGAGAGCAGGAGATACTAGGGCAAGCCAAGAAGAGCCCCTTGGAAGCAGGAGCTGCCCACCTTCTAGATAGGGCCTCAAGGCAGACCTCTTATGATCCTCACTATAATAGTTATATTTAGCTGAGGAGACAGCAGGAGGGAATGTGGAAAGGGGGGATAACTTATTTGAGGACAGAGGCCATCATGGTTCTCTTGTCTTCTGAAATAGTTTATAGGGCAGAAGGCTATGTTAGCAGGAGGGGCAGTGCTTAAAATGGATAATACTTCATGAAGGTATTTTCTGTCTCTGCAGTAATTGCTTCCTGCTTAGATGAGCCAATATGTTAACTCAAATGAGGTTGAGATTAGGTTTGCAGGGCCTAGCGATTGTGCCTAATTTCCTGCCTGCCACAACAAAGCAGAGACCAGTTTGTCTGCAGGTCAATCTTTTTCTCACACTATGATTATGTTATGCAATTGTTCTAATTTAGCCCCATCATTCTTATTAGACAACAGACTATGCATCCAAAGTTCTTTCTGGGATTACTTCGTCATACTGCTACTAAGCTTCCACCACAAGAAGTCTTATTTCATACATCATTTGCTTCACACAAGAATTCAATAGAAATCTGCAAACATTGTTATCAGTAAATACATTCTCATTCTTCGAGCACTGTTGCAAAAGTTTTTTTCATGAATGTTATTAGTATTTAATAATCTGCTCCCATTTGCGTTCAGGGGTACGTTGCAGGTTTGAATGTCTGCCCTGAGCTGCAATGGCATTTATTGACTAAAATGGCAGCAATAGCTGTAGTGGCATCAAAGGTTGATCCCTTTACCCATGCTAAGCTCCGCAACAGCCACTTATTTGCTGCCCAGTGGCTAGACAGAGGGACTGGTATGTAAAAACTTTTAAAGCTCTGTTTATTTTCTGATCCTTTCACTTAGACAAGGGGTATTGAGTGCAGCGCAATGAGTGCCAAATGGAAAAGTAGGTCAATATCTCTTACCCTTGGTAGTCCAAGATTGACACCCATCGTACCGTAGCATACAGTGATTAGTTATTTTTTTAACTTAATTTCGGGTTCATTTTTTTCTGGGGGGTCACATGGATTTATATGCACACTACTTTGGGTTCCGTCAAGTTTACGATGACACTTTTGGTGACGGCTGCTTATGAGCTAACATCTCATCTCATTCTCTCACTTTTTCCTCTTCTGAGGCAAGACTTGATACTATCTACTCTGCCAGAGACTGTTTAATCTGTCTTTCTCATGATAATGGACCTACGTATGCTATTTGCTCGTTTTGTATTCTTTATCAAACAAGAGGCATTGTAAATGTATTCAGACACAATGTTTATTTAATTTGTAGATTTCCCCTGACGAAGGGCGGATTAACACGCCCGAAATGTATTGGGATTCTTTCATTTCTACAAGAATCTCGCATCTGTAATTTTCGTATCACTGATTGAAGTTCTCCAAGGGAGATTTACGCAAGATTGCTCAATAAAAGAAGGATTTTTTGAGCATCATCATTATTGTATATGTTTTTTGTATAATGGTTACTTTGAATCATCTTGGTTTCTGATGTTTTATTGTTCATGTGTTCACTTGACACACTTGAGTACTTATAGCATACAGCGATACACTTTTATTGAGTGTTCAGAGTAGTGCACTTGGAGGCTATGACCTTTGGCCTAGCTTATTCACACTTTTGAGTAGGAGGTGGGCTGTACCTCCTCTCCAGGTGCACACCAAACTTCATTTACACTCGCATACTTGTTTAAACTAGCATTCATCTTCTTGGTTTAGTCGAGTGCATACTTAGCTGTTTCTGTTCACTTTTAGAAAGTTGGCATTTTCTTGCCTTAGCCATTTGATGCCTGCAGCATGTCCCTGGGTCACATAGCTGGGTGTAGTTGGGCTTTATGTATTCCTACTAGATAGCCACGCACAATGGGGAGCTTAGGTACGACTGGCTGGGCAATCACTGGCAGGATGGGAGGGAGGAGTTGGGCCCAGCCCCACTAACACTTGAATAGGCTGTGTCCTGTCTCCACACAAAGGGTTGCATACCCCCTGTAGTTAGTCTGGAGCCAGGGCCAGGAAGACAGGGCATCTGTGAACTTCTAAGGCATGCATCTAGAAGCTTCTTCCCACGTCAAAGGCACAACTGTGGATAAATACTGGACCTCAGACACCAATTCTTTAGTACACTTCAGGACTTGTGGATACTCTGTCAGGAAGAAAGACTGCTGTGCTGCTGAAAGTAATGCCACTCTGTTGGCCTGCTCCTCTGAAAGAACTTCTGCCCTGCTGTGCTTACCTGCCACCTACTGCTCTTTTGCCTGAATAGAAGAACTCAACCTGCAACTTAAACTTGAACCCAGGACCCCAGAGTGACTCCAAAGGCTAGTCTGCAGGCCCCCTGATCTGAGCCTCAAGGACATTAAAGGCTCCCCAATATCCTGCGCCAGCCCCTGGACCCAGTTGTGAGTGAGTTCCTGCCACCCAAGTGGTGCCTCTAAGGTCCTGGACCCTTGGCGTGCTGAAGTCAAGCTTTTGAGCTCTTCGCAACATTAAACTAGTCAGTTCGCACTGAGATCTCGCTGCTCGTACTGCAAACCCAGCACAAAGTTCAGTGAGCCAACTCTTCGCATTGCAGCACCGACCCCTCGGTGGGATCACCACTGTGAAATTCCAGCAACGCCCGCCTGCGATGCCTGACAGAACTCTGTGCTTCACCGGCAGCCTCCCGCAATACTCTCCCTGCTCCTGACAGTCCTCCTCAATGCGAATGGGACTCTTGGCACAAACTTGAGTAGGTAAACTTCAGCTTGGTTGATCTGGTGACTGTTTCCAACCTGCGCTCTATTGCGGTCGGCCTAAAAGTGTGACTTTGACCTGGTCCAGTGCAACCAGATATTGTGATTTGGTGTTTGTGTTATTTGGTGCTGTTTTCACAAAATTCTTTAAAAATTCATATCTACGGTACTACTCATTGGATGTTCGTCATTTTGGTCTTGTTTTGTTTCCTAAATTAAACTCTATCCATCTAACCTGGTGTGGGATCCTTTTTGTGTGGTCTTTTCACTGTGTTACTGATTGATGTGTTGCACAAATACTTTACACATTGCCTCTAAGATAAGCCTGGCTGCTCTGTGCCAAGCTACCAGGGAGTTGAGCACAGGTTAATTTGGGGTTTGCTTGTGCCTTACCCTGACAAGGATTGTGGTTGTTCTTTGACCAGGGCTCACACCCCAGTCAATCAGTAACCCAATTCCTCATAGTGTTTGTTAGTGTTTATTGTGAGAATAGTAAATCTAACTCCCCTAAGTTTAACATTTTCACCAATGTGGTTACGTTTGGAGCAGCAATGGTAATTCTGAATCCCCACCCCACCCCAGCCTGGGTCTACCACTTTCCTCAATGTGGCTAAGTTTGGAGTGGGAATAGTAAACGTAGCCCCTCCAAAGTCCAATACTTTTTTCAATGTGTCTAAATTTGAGTGATAATTGTACAACTAACCCTCCCCAAAATCCAGGCATTTCCCCAAAGTGGCTTGGTTTTGAAAGGGAATATTAAATCTAATCCACCTAGAGTTTAACACTTTCCCTAATGTAGCTAAATTTGGAGTGGGAATCCCCTCAAAGTACAATACTTCCCCCATGTGGCTAAGTTTGGAATGGTAATGGTAAATCTGATACTCTCAAGGTCTAACAGTTTCTCTAAAATGGCAGTCTTTTGGGTATAGTTAATATAACACCTAATGTGGTTACATTTGGAGTGTGAATTTTAAATTGGACAAAAGAGAGTAATGCCCTGGTGCCAGTTTGTCTTTGATCATTTTGCCAGAGGAACAGAACATCTCCTTGCACCCAAGGCCTTTACTTAAGTTTGGATTGGAATAGTAAATCTGAACCACAAAGATTTTAACACTTCTCCTAATGTAGCTAATTAAGGAGTGGGAGTAGTAAACATAAGTCCAGCACTTCCCACTTTGTGGTTTAGTTTGGAGTGGTAATAGTAAACATATGAATTTGGGTTATTAGTTGAGAAGGCTGCATCCCCCACTCAAGCAATAACCATAGTCATTACCAGGGTGAACCACAAAAGTCACTAAATTAACCTGTGCTTAACCCTGTGGAGAGTCAGGCTTAACTTAGAGGCAACATGTAAAGTATTTATGCAGCACAAACAAAGCAATCAAGTGAAAACACAACACAAGTAAAATTCCAAACCAATTTAGAAAAATAGAGAAAAAGTTAAAAAATAAAATGATTCTAGAACACTAAAACTCTAATTGGTAGGCGTGGCCAAGAGCGTCAAGATGGCGGTCGCACCTTAGGAGTGCTCTGGGCCCCTCCGTCATTTGCTCTGTAACCACTCACCATCGGGACCCCAGTGACCCTCCTAACGCCTGTCTCCTTACCTTGCAAGCCCTGGGGGTTCCTTGGAGTGCTGCATGACGATTTTGGACGAAGCCGGCGGCCTCAAACTTCTGGGCCTGCCGCGTGGCCTTTCCAAGATGGTGGCCTCCGGCGAGCTCGCTTGATCCCCGCCCGGCCTCCGGACCTGTACACACTGGCTGTGAGGTGTCGGCCCTGGCGATCATCCGCTGCAGTTCAGCGGCCCCGTGAACCAGCCTTCCGACTACTGGCCTCCGTGGAGCTGCTCTGGTGCTCCGGTGGCCTGCGGGCCCGCCTGGCCGGATCCTGGCCTGATCTGGCGCGGTGCCCCCTTGAGCTGTGTGGCTCTGGACCTGTTCGGCCACCGATCGGGTGAGCAAAGCTGTTGCCCCCATCCCCTGCCTGGACTCTTGCAGCGCTACCCCGTTGGCGACCACCTTGCCCTGCTGCGAGGCTGGCCCAGCCCGCCGGCCTCACCGCGACGATCCTGCGGAGGCCTTCGTCCTACTGAGGGGCGGTGCCTGTGGGTGTCGGTGCCTCTCACCTCTCCCGGCCGCTGGACGAGCGCCAGGATCCCTGTGTGTCCCCTGCAGGACAATTTCAGCACCCTGGAGGCCTGAGACCTGGCGGCACCCGCTGTGGTGGTGAGGTGAGGGGGTTCGTGCCTGACACGGCTGCCCAGCGGGGGTGCATGCTTGGAGGGGCTAGGATCGGCCGTCGATCGGGCGGTAGGGGTGGCCCCCACTGATGTGACCTTGCCACTGAGTATACTTGCGGCCCTATGCTGGGGGTTATCCCGTGCCCTGCCTGACACTGGAGTGTGACGTCGCGCTATTGTGGTCCGACCTGAGGCAGTGGTTCCCCCTGGTGCTGCAGCACGGCGTGGAGGTGCCTCGACTGCCATTTTGGGCAGTGGGGCTTCCATTGTGGCGGAGCCCTCCTCCTGAGTGCTTCTGCGCCTGCCACTTGCTGATCCCTGCACGAACCCTCACCCGGCCTCAGGGCTACACGCAGGGGTCTGAGTTTCAGGCCCTGGGGTGCCCCCCCTTGTAGAGCTGCGGGGCAAGGGTGCTCCCGATTGCCTCCCAGCTCGCTGTGGTGTTGACCTAAGGAGTAGAGTTTCGGCCGTCAATCGGGCAGTGTGGAGCGGCCTCATCGCTGGTGTGGCCTTCCCCCCCTTCTCCTGCTGTGAGCTGGTGCTGGAGCTGGTCTCAGGCACACCCCGCACCTGACTTGACCTTGAGCTGCGGCGCCTGGGTGCGGTGACACAGCCCCACCCCACCCCCTCTGGTGCCCCGGTGGGATGTGAGGAGCGTTTCGGCTGCCAGTTCGGGCAGTGGTGGCCCTACCTGTGGGGATATCCCTCCTGGACGGTCCTGTGTTGAGCGGTGGTACTGCGTGCGACCTCCGCCGTTGGGTCTCGGCCACTACATCGGGTGGCGGTGTCTCCATGGTCCCGGCTTCGCCCTAGGCCCTCCACTTGCCGGCGAGTAGCTGATCTTTGCCCCCCTTGGCTCCGGTGGTCCCGGGCGCTCCAATCTGACGCCAGCCTTGGCCTCCGGTAGATCCGCACACCAGGAGCTCTCCCCCGCTGCCCCGGGTGGATCCCGGCTGGAGGCATCGGCTGTGGTCGTGGGGCAGTGTGGAGTGGCCGTGCCCTGCTCCCTTCCTCCCTCAGCCGCCCTCTATTCTCCAGCCTGCTCGGCCGCCTGGGATCTGCACTGCATCTCCTTGCTGCTGAACAGTAGCCATGGGTAGGGACAAGGCACCCAAGACCCCCGCCACCCAAACAAAGATGGATCGCTTCACCACCACGGACTCCAGGGCGACTGGTGGTCCCGTGGATAAAGAAACCCCTGCCGCGACGCATCTCTCAGCCATTCTCCAGGCTATCCACGCATCGCAAACCTCGGTCGAGAGCAAGATTGGGGAAGTGCGAGTGGACATGACTCTGATCCGGCAGGACCTCCGCAACGCCACTGCCCGGATTAAAGAAACTGAGTCCCGCATATCCACCGTGGAAGACGACGTCCCTCAACTCTGGATCCAGGTCACCCAACTTCAGTCCCATACCCAAGAACTGCACCGGCGGGCCGAAGATGCCGAAAACAGGTCCCGTCGGAACAACCTCCGCCTGGTTGGGTTTTCCGAAGGGGTGGAGCAGGGGCGGAAGGCGGACTTCGTAGAGCGCTGGCTGCGCTCGTGGATGCCCGAGGGCTCTCTCTCCCCCTGGTTTATGGTCGAAAGGGCACACCGCTCGCTTGCTCCCCGCCCGCAACCGGGAGCACCCCCTAGACCGATCATCCTGCGGATCCTCAACTTCAAAGACCGTGACGCTATTTTGAACCTAACGATTATGATTTTCCCTGACTACACCCGGGAGGTCCAGAACCAGCGCCGTTCCTTTGGAGAGGTCAAGCAAAAACTACGCTCGCTTCACATCCAGTACAGACTCCTTTTCCCGGCCCGTCTGCGCGTAGTGTTTCAAGATAAAACTCTCTTCTTTGATACCCCAGATGAAGCATGGACATGGGCAACAGAGGACCGCCCGGTGAGATCAGGTGCCCCGAATCCGGCCCTGCCCAGCGGCGCTGGAGATGCCCGGCGAGACATGCCGGTTCTCCGACCGAGACGTAGGCGCTCTGGTAGGTGAAGAGGCCAGAGACACGCACGCTCAGACTCTCCGATGGGCCCTTCTCGGCGACCTACACCCGAGTCACCTGGCGAGACTCTCCCTGCCCGAAGGCGCTCCTGCACCTTGGGCCGCTCCGACACTGGGGCTGCTTTACCTTGTTCATCCTTGCGTGACCTGCCGGACACTGACCTCTCCCGCAGCCCCACACTCCTCTCAGGGCCAGCTTGAACCTTTTGTCTCCCCAATGCTGGCCGGTTTCGTCCAGATACTCGCACTCTGCCTAATCATTGACTTTGTTTCCCGATGGCTACGGATATGAACATCCTACTACGGGGAGGGGTCCTCAATGTCTCCCTGCTTCCACGCGTTTTAGTTTTGTACTTTCGCTTCACTGTTTATTGTTCGGGCGACAGATGCTTCAGTTCCTGAAGTATAAGGTGGGGGGGTTGGGAGGGGTTGGGGCTACGGTCCCTGTTTGTTCTGTTTTTTGTTCCTTTGGTTCTTTGCACTACCACACCATTTCCACATTTAGGTGAGCGCATACCACTCAACATTACGGCACCATCTGGCACATGCATCAAGGTAGGCTTTTGCGATTCCTTAATTGCGATTATTAAGGAATCGCAATTAAGGAATCGTAAAGCCTATGCATGTAGGAATCGCTATAAAAATAGTGATTCCTAAACATTCCTTAATTGCGACTCGCAAATTGCAAGTCGCAATTAAGGAATGCCGTCCCATTCATTCCTAGGGGCCTACAGGCCCTAGGAATGAATTGGAGATTGCATGCGCAATTTGCGAGTACCAGTAGGTACTCGCAAATTGCTCATGCAATTTCAAGGATGCAAGGGTGTCAAAATGACACCCTGTTGCACCCCTGAAATTGTGATGTGCACCCATGTTGCGCACACACGTGCCCCAAGGGCATGTGTGTGTGTAACCTAAAACTTTAAAAAATGCATTTTAGTGCATTTTTCAAAGTTTTGCAAATTACAGACAAGTTTGATTTGTCTGTAATTTGCGGTCCCAAATAGCGAAATCGCTATTTGAAAGTGCTTCTAGCATTGCATTTAAGGAATCGCAAATTGCGATTCCTTAAATGCAATCATAATTAGGAATTCGCAAATAATTGCAAATTCTTAAATTGCGCATAAGACTACTTTCATGCATCTCCAAAGGCCAATTTGCGATCGCAAACGGCCGAGTTTTGCGAATCGCACCGTTTGCGATTGCAAAAACCTTTGATGCATGTGCCCCCATATTCCTTAGCTTTAGGCATGATCCCACTCCGACGGCCTCTGCCTTATTTGCCGACTGCTCGGCCCCTTCCACGACTTCCCCCTGCCTGGCGCTTATGAAGGGGCGTCTTCGCTCCACATAATGTCCTGGAATGTTAGCGGCCTGCTGGACAAGATCAAGCGCGCAGCGATCCTGCGATATGCCCAACGTCAAGCCGCATACATACTCCTGCTTCAGGAGACCCACCTGATAGGCAACCACTGCCCCTTCCTGGCGCGACATGGCTATGGCGGGGTCTGGCACTCTGGCTTCAGTAGAGGGTCAAGGGGAGTGGCTATTTTGGTGCATCGCGCTCTTCCTCTGGTGACACGTAAAGTGACGCATGACCCCCAGGGCTGCTTTATCCTCCTGGAGGGGACCCTTGGAGATTGCCCCCTTAACCTATTGGCTGTGTACTCCCCTCCCACCCTGTTGGCCTCCACGCTTCGGAGACTCACCTCAGAGGTCGCTGCCTTGCCCCTGGGGCTGACCGTCATTGGGGGGGATTTTAACGCAGTTATGGATCCCGGCTTTGACACCGCCTCGCCCCCCTCTACCTCTAGGATTGCCCAATCCGGCCTCCTCTCGGCTTGGGCTGCCGGCCTGGGTCTTGGGGATGCATGGAGACTTTGGCATCCGACAGCGCGACAATACACTCATACCTCAGCCTCTCATGACACACACGCGCGCATAGACTATGTTTTTCTGCCGGCCTAGGATTGCCGAACGATTCAAGCTATTACTATCCTCCCCAGGGGGCTGTCGGACCATTCCCCGCTGGTGTTACACATAGGCTCTCTCCGTCCGTCCTCATGACCACTATGGCGACTCAATGCCTGGTTTCTCCAAGATGAAGAGTTTAAAGATCAAGTCGGTGCCGAGCTTTGCCTCTATTTCACCACTAATCAAGGTTCAGTGTCCTCCTCCCGCACCCTTTGGGAGGCCGGGAAGGCCACCATTCGGGGTTTTGCCAAAGGCCAACTCAAACTTACCCATGCGGCACGTGATTCGCAGCTCACACTCCTGGAAGCGCAGGCCGCCCAGCTCGAGATCCTACCCCCCCCGAGGACAGATCTGAGGCTCAGGACAGGAGGCTCACGTTCTTGCGGGATGAAATCAGACAGACCTCCTTGGAGGCTGCCAAATTGCTCTGGCAGTCTTCCGTGGCCCGTGTATACGGCTGGGGAGATAAAAACGGGAAGCTCCTCCATCGCCTCGCCACCTACCCTATGGCCAACCATATAGTACCGGAGGTGATCGGCACGAGCGGTGAGATCCACCGTGCCCCGACAGCAGTGGCCCAATGCTTTGCCGCTTACTACACCACTCTCTATTCGGAACGGACACCTAGCCTCTCACTCCCTGAGCTCCTCCGACGGGAGCGGTTCCCTCTTCCGCACCTTAGCAAAGCTGAGGCAGAGGCACTGGACCTCCCAATCACCCCCGAGGAGGTTTCAGATGCCATATCGCGCATGGCGACTGGTAAGACGCCGGGCCCGGATGGGCTCCCCCAAGAATTTTACGCGTCATACCGTGACACCTTGGTCTCACCTCTAGTGACGATGTACAGTGAGGCGGTGGATTGTGGTTCCTTCCGCCCAGAGACGGACCTAGCCACCATAGTACTGATCCCTAAGTCTCAGCCTCCCTCGCGCTGCTGTTCAGACTACCGTCCCATCTCCCTTATTAATACTGAGCTTAAGATCTTCGCCTCTGTCCTGGCCAATCGCATACGACCGCACCTAGCCAGTCTGGTTCATCCAGACCAATGCGGCTTTATGCCTCTCCGAGGAACCAGACACTGCCTTAGACGCCTTCACCTTGCCCTCGCGAACCGGCACTTACTGTCCCCCTATTTATCTCTTCTCCTTGTAGATTTTGAGAAGCCCTTTGATTCGGTTGACTGGGGTTACTTGGAAGCGGTGTTGGAAAAGATGGACTCTGGAGTCCCCTTCCGTTGCCTGGTGAAGACGCTGTATTGTCGTCCACGGGCGCAGGTCCTCGTCAATGGTGCTCTGTCCCGTCCCTTCCCTATTAGAAGAGGTACGAGGCAGGGGTTCCCCCTCTCACCGCTCCTGTTCGCTCTGGCAATGGAGTCCCTTGCTTGCCTTATTCGATCGGAACGGTCTCTCACTGGATGGAAGTGGCCCGGTTTGGCAGAAGATAAGATCGCGCTCTATGCAGACGATGTGCTGCTGTTTCTGGCAGACCCTGCTCACTCGGGACCCCGTTGCCTCCGCACCTTGGACCTCTTTGAGTGCACCTCGGGCCTCCGGCTAAACCCGGCCAAATCCGTTCTGGTTCCCCTTCATTTATCACGTGAATGCTTTGACTGGAAGTCGACAATCCCTCTTCGGCGGCTGTCTTTCAAGTATCTGGGGATCTGGGTAGCCCTTCTCCCCGACTTTGCCTGGTCGCTTAACGTCACCCCGCTGGTTAAGCGGATCCGTGCTGACCTCCTTAAGTGGCGAACACTACCCCTGAACCCTCTGGGCAGGATAGCCCTATTTAAAATGATGATTTTACCTCGCTTTCTATATGTGCTCCAGAACACGCATCTCTTGTTCGCCAGGTCCTGGTTTCGTGAGATAGACAGTTTGGCCACCAAGTTTCTCTGGGGTGGATGGAGGCCCAGGCTGGCCCTGGCCCAATGCCGGATCCCGCCCTTTGATGAGATTTCCCATCTGTTCGCGAGCGCCACGAGAATTGGTAGCCGGCCACACGTTCCTGCGAGAGTGTGCAATCGCGTACACGTCATTCCGGCGCGCCATCAGACTTCCGGCAGAAGTTTTGCAAAGCTCGCGATCCCGAACACGCAGAACTTGCAATCTGGAGAAGAATCTCTCTCGAGCAGCATCAAAACCTTCTCTAAATGGTGATTTGGATTAAAATCAACTCCTCAGATTGACATTTGGCTGTACTTTTTTGTGAAAGAAGTCCTTTATCTTTTTTTACTTTTTTTTTAAGAGGAAGCAAGTGCCCCAGAGTCTCCAACTTCCTGTTCCTGTCCAGCTGGCTGCTCCCAGTGCTTTGTCCATCTCTTGTTCACTTTTCATTTGGATTTGGAGCTGGAAGGATCACTCTTTGTGGCTGCTGCACCATATATCATTGGATTTGAGGACTTTTGAATCTGGGATTTCACAAGTAAGTTGGAAAATTTGTGTTGTTTGTTTGATTGGGGCATTGCACCTACACTTTGTTTTGTACTTTTCCTCTTTTTTAAAATTTTATTGTGGTGGGTGGCCTGTAGTTTAGTAGGAGCCTAGTTGTTTCTTTGTAAGTAATTTTTCATCTTTTATAAAGGAAACATGTTGCACAGTTCACTGCATTTTCTCCAACTTCTGAAATTAATTAATTTGCAATATGTTTTTAATTCACTAGCCCAGTAGTCTGCCAAATGCCAATGCTATAGGCCTTTCAGCCAGTAGGCCCAGAGCTACTACTGGGTGCATGAAACAACTGTTTCTGTGGTTTCTGTTGAATTTAAACATCATATAGGGCATGGCTGGCATTGGATTGAATTGCAAAATGTTTTTTTGGGGTATTTCACTATTTTCGTGTGTGTTAAATAAATGCCTTTGTTGGATGTATGTGGTGTGGTTGTTGTGTAACTTGCAAACCTTTTTTAGCCCTGTGGATTTTCGTTTTTGCATTGTTGTATTAAAGCTGTGTTGTTTAGCATGCTCCCTTTCAAGCAGGCCATATGGCCTGCTTGAGTTCATTGTTTTCCAGGCCTCCTGCTTGTTGTGAGTGACCATGTGGCTGGTGGCCATTTTGTGGTGGTAGTTAGTGTGCTGCTTTTGCCATAGGCCTGCATGTCTTTCCTTTGTTCCTCTTGGCTTACTTCTTCTTGTTGTTGTGGCCTGGCCATGTGGCTGGCGGCCATTTTGTGAATGCATCCAATGTGCTTTTGCCATAGGCCTGCATTGTCTGTCTTACCTTTCTTGTTGTTGATTTGTTGTGGCCTGGCCATGTGGCTGGCGGCCATTTTGTGAAGGCAAGGCAGTCAGTGTGCTTTTGCCATAGGCCTGCATTTTCTGTCTTCCCTTTCTTGTGGTTGTGGTGGCCTAGCCTAGCTATGTGGCTGGTGCCATTTTGTGAAGGCAGCCAGTGTGCTTCTGCATTAGGCCTGCAAGCCTTCTTTGTGGTGCCCATGCCTTGTTATTGATTTGCATGCAATTTTTTCTTCTTTTACCCAGCAAAAGATGCAGCACAGTTCACTGCATTTTCTAATACATTTGCAATAATATCGATTTGAATTGATTCACTATGTGGCCTAGTCTGCCAATGGGTTTTCCAACCAATAGGCCCAGAGCTACTCATTAGGGTGCATGAAGCAACTGTTTTTGTAGTGTCTGTCGAATTTAAACATCATTTAGGTCACGGATGGCATTGGATTGAATTGCAAAATGTGTTTTTTTGGGTATTTCACTTTTTTCGTGTGTGTTAAATAAATGCCTTTGTTAGATGTGTGTGGTGTGCTTGTTGTGTAACTTGCAAACCTTTTTTAGCCCTATGGATTTTCGTTTTTGCATTGTTGCATTAAAGCTGTGTTGTTTAGCATGCCTCCTTTGTCTGGCCATATGGCCTGCTTGAGTTCATTGTTTTCCAGGCCTCCTGCTTGTTGTGAGTGACCATGTGGCTGGTGGCCATTTTGTGGTGGTAGTTAGTGTGCTGCTTTTGCCAGCCAATAGGCCTGCATGTCTTTCTTTTGTTCCTCTTGGCTTACTGCTTCCATCCCCATTGCCAGCTGCAGCTCCCTGAATGCTGCATCCCACATGATGCACAATGCCAAACAGGTTCCATCCATTACATTTGTATTTTTGTTTTTGTGCTTCTTCTTTCCTACCCTTCCTGAGTGTACACAGTACACCATGAAAGCCCTTGTTGTCAAAGTCTCACAAATGGCTACACCGTTGTTATGTTTGTTTAATAACTGAGTTAATAAAATTTAATAATATTAATAATAACACTAATAAGTGTGACCACACACTAAGTTATATATTATATTTGTTTGTTTGTACTTGAACCACAACAATAAATGCCACGTTTCACTGATGTTCTTCTTGCTTCTTTGCTTTTAGGTGCACAAAAGAGGAGGAGGCGTCATCACCCATTGTACTGCCAGACAGAAGTCCTGCTGCGCACGACGTCACGTGACGTGTGACCACAGACATCTCTTCAACTTGTGCCACTGCGTGCTGCTGACATCTGAAGAAGATGGCCCCAAACAAAGGTACCAGGTCCTCCAGTACCAATAAAGTTGCCAGTGAGAAGAAGGAACTGCCACTTACCAAGACTGGTCAGCCACCCATATTCTTTTTTGGGAAACAAAAAATTGCGCCTGCAGCAGTGGTGTCTGGGGAGCAAGCTGGGAGCAGCACTCCCGCATCAGTGGACCCACCCCACCAACCTAGGCCCAAGCCCCCGTCTGTCACAGAGGCAGCCAGTCTAATCACGCCAACGAGCACTGATGTTTAAATTGACTCATCGTTATCACAAAGTAGTACCCAATCAACGCAGGAAACTCAGATAAGTGGACAACAACAGCCGCAACCACCACCCACAATAGTAGTTGTTCCTCCTGAAGTAGGGGCAGTTCAGGAAATCGAGCTTCCTGCAGAGGAAGAAGAAGAGCAAGCCACTCTTTCAGAAGATCCATTGTCTTCCAGATCCCCAGCAAGGAAAAGGAGGTTTACTCCATCAAGTTCTTCTGCAAGCCCCCCTGCTGATGATCAAGACGCCACTTGGATGCCACCACCTCAGTCTGAGAGTGAGACACGCCACGAGACAAGGCTAGGGAAAAGGAAGGTTCCAGAAAGCCTTAGAGTTATGGAGGTAGATGATGATGACAAGCCAGTCATCATGGACATTAGTCCTGCCCAAGTGGAGACCGACAACATTACCCAATCTCAAATTGCTCTGAGGGATGTGGCACGGATACCACCAACTCAGATAACATCAACACCACCTCCAGCTTCCATATTTGCATTTTCAAAGGCCCGGCAGCGACCTACATCCAGCACAACCACCGCAGTAGAAGTAGGTATTGGAGAGAGTCAAACTCCACGCCCCAGTTCATCCGGCATTGGAAGTGGCACCAGCAGCTCCAGAAAGTTCAGCTCCCCAGTTTGGGACTTCTTTTCGGTTAGCAGGAAGGAGGTGAACATTGCGATATGCTCCATTTGTGGACAAGGTGTTAGTCGGGGTAAACTTGGTACAAACTATGGTACCGGAAGCCAAACAACCCATCTGAAAAAACACCACATGATCTAGTGGGAGGCGCACCTTAGCGGTCAAAAAACTGCACGCATTGTTGTTGGGGGGGATGAAGGAGTAGAAGATCCAATCACAGTGGAAGTGGAACAAGAGGGAGACATTTTCTCTGGTACACAAAGTAGCCCTGTCCCCAGCAGTCCAGTGGTACCGGCCAGATCCACATCAGCAACATCGCAGTGGTACAAGAGTAACAGTCAGCCTGAGACACCAAGGGGTCCCAGGCAAGAGAGTACCGCAACGAAGTGTGGGTTTAGCCTAACAACATCAGGCATCAAGAAGATGTCACCTGCATCAGTGGCACCAGAAAAGAAAAAAATCCAGGCTACCATTGTCAGCATGTTTAGGTCGGAGGGGCAGTACGAATGCAACCACCCAACGGCACGTTTGTACAATGCGAAGCTGGCTAAAATGTTAGCGCTGGACCTTCTCCCTTTTTCTTTTGTGGAAGGGGTGGGTTTTCTTGAATTTGTGACAACCATCTGCCCAAAATGGAAGGTTCCCAGCCGGTCCTATTATGCCAGAGTTGCTGTTCAAGCACTACATTACGACGTGCTGGAATTGCTTGGACAAGCTTTGCAGCAGAGTGCTGTTCACACTATCCACCTGACAACAGACAAGTGGACCAGTTGCCAAGCCACTGATTACATGTGATTCACTGTACACTGGATCTCTTTTGTGCGGATTCAAGAAAAGATATCTGGAGGTGTTGACACTGCCGAGATTTTTAATGCCACTCGGAAACATGCAACTGTAGCCATGTTCGCCATGGAGAAATCTCATGCTGCTGCAAACATTTTGGAAGAGTTTAACGGCAAGGTCTTTGAATGGCTGCAGCCAAGAAGGCTTAACATTGGTTTTGTTGCCACGGACAATGGCAGTAATATAGTTAGGGCCATGTACGATGGTGGCTATTTCAGGGTCCTGTTTTTGGTGCATTGCATTAACATTATTGTTCAAGACTTTCTGAAAAAAGAAGACCGAGTCAGCAACTTACTGACCACCTGCAGAAGAATCTGCACACCTTTCAGCCATTCTTTTAAAGCCCGGAAACAGCTGAGGATCATTCAACGTGAGCATAGAGTGCCAGTTAAAGCACTCATCCAGGAGGTGCCAACACGTTGGTACTCAACTTCTTACATTCTTGAACGTTTGCTTGAGCTGTACAGACCAATCAATGAATATGTCATGCAAAAAGGGGATGCTACTGTGAAAGGCATGACCGTTGAGATGGACCAATGGAGCCTAGTTAAATGCCTGACAGAGATGCTACTTCCTTTCGAGCTCTTCACACGTGAAGTCAGCAAGGAGGACTGTACTATGGGCCAAGCTATCCCATTGTTGTACATGCTACAGGAACAGCTGAAGGGGGTGTCTGCAATGTACGCAGGTGTGGAGGAAAAAAAAGAAGCATATGAGTTGGTGGAGAGCTTAACCCTTCGCTTATCTGAAAATACAAGGGTGCAAAGTGACATTGTGTCATCCAACCATTACATTTCTGACACAATTCTGGATCCACGGTACAAAGCAGTACTGAACACTAACACACTGATTCCTTTTTCAGAAGTGGATGTTGCCAAGTACAAAACTTGGATAGCTGCGGAAGCCAGTCGCTTAGAAAAAGAACGGCTGGGAATCAGAGGCCCGCAACTCCATCCCACAACAAGTACTGCAGGGCAGCCGGCATCAAGTTCAACTTTAGAGCCTGAGGGCAGTACGGTTGGCTCACAGCAGTCAAAACCACCAACAACACCAAGAACAACATCAACAACAGCAAGAACAGGATCATCAGCCCCAGTAAAATCGGCACAGGAATGGTATGCACGGCAAGGGCTTGTTAGGTCCAGTGCTGAGGCAAAGGCAAAAAAGGCAGAGCAAAGCGGAGCACCACTGAGCATTGAGCGGATGGTCCAGGCCTATCTGGATGACCCAACAGAGGTCTACATTGATCAAAACCCATAGGTGCATTGGTTTGGGAAAAGGGGCCAATGGCAAGTGCTCAGCAGGCTGGCGATAAACTATCTTGCTTGCCC
Organism: Calotriton arnoldi; assembly: GCA_963921515.1. NCBI lineage: Eukaryota > Metazoa > Chordata > Amphibia > Caudata > Salamandridae > Calotriton > Calotriton arnoldi. The sequence goes on from CAWUFW010011275.1 coordinate 270,707, forward strand.
TATAGCAAGTGTCTCTTCTGAGCGTGTTTTCAGTGCTGCTGGTGCCGTTGTAACAGTGAAAAGGACCAGTTTCTCGCCCCAAAACGTGGAGAGGTTAACCATGATCAAAATGAATAAGCACTTTATACCACCGATTACACCATACCTGGTAGCACAGCAGGAAGATGATGACAGCGACTTAGGTCATGGAAGTAGTGTGTTAGATGAGCTACTTCTGGGTGAACCACCAGAGTTTGAGGACGAGCTCTACTTCCCTGACAACTAGGCTTTCAACTTGTTACTTTTTCTTTCTTCCTTATTTACTTTTTATTATATGTGTGTGTCTCTGTCTTTCTGGTTCAAATCACAACAAATCCATCACCACCGTCTTACTCTTTTATTGCCGGATTGGAGTTCCAACTGGTACAGTCATTAAAGAAGTAAGTCCACTCCTCCGAGTCCTGCTCCAGTCCACTCCTTCAGTCCTGACTCGCCCTCAATCAATTTCCCTCAAGCCAGACATTGGATGGAGAATAGTACAAGATATGTGTGCCTGCCTTGTCGAGTCCCTCCAAAGAACATGACTAATTGACTATAGCTATCCTCCTTTCTGAACCGAAAGGGACTGCCCCTTAAGAACAGGTAATGATGATGGCATGCATTGGACACTGACTCTGAGTGATTGTTGTTTGTGTTGTTTTTGTTGTGCATGAAGTGTATTAGTATTTCATCTATTCTACACACAAAAAGTGACTCAAGTAAATGTTTCCCTTCTTGTTATTTAATAACAAAATTGTACTTCTACTGCAGGCTGATCCATTGTATTTTTGAATATGGAATCTGGACTCACTCGGTACACTACAGAGTTGGACACCATGATGACCATACTATAGTCGTCGTAGTCAGTCAGTAGGATCGGAGATGATTGATGGAATAACTCGGGGCATTTCATGAAGTGGCCTAAAAGGAAAACAAGTCAACAACAACCACAGCAGACCTACATGTCTGTGTAGTGGTGGAGGCGAGTGTAGTGGTATGACTGACAGCGGTGCATTGATTTAGTTACTTAATTTGGAAAATGCTATGTGGCTGTATATGTGTGCTCTGTCTGGCTTAAAATCTAAGCTAAGTGGAGGTTGGGTGGGTGCCGCGGGCCAGCTCTGTCCTGCTGTTGTTGTAGGTTAATGCTGGAAACAGAGTAGACATGATTTAGCCATGCCGCCTATGAAAGTGTTCTTGTTGCACTCCTCCGTAATTTATGCATTTTAACTTTACTTTTCTCCTTGATTTTTCAATATCCCTTTTGTTTTTCCATCTACACTTACAGGCCGGCCTTTACCATGTGCTATACTGGGAAAAATAACTCACACTTACTGTACCAATCCGCATCCACCAGGCAGGCAGTGGCACCCAAGATTGACGGACGGAGCGTCCATGGAAGGAAGGACCAAGAGGAATGCCAAGATGCAACTCCCCAATTAGACCATAACATAGTAACTTATTATCATTCATCACCTTTTAATTAATTTGATTCATTTTTTCTCTTCAATCATTACCACTGTGTGTGTTGTTGTTTATTATGTTTGCTCTTTGCTTAATTTGACCCCTACAGCTATTTTTTAATTTTCTTAACTAGCTTTAAAAGGAAGCCCGGTACAACAGAACATAAAATGTATGTAATTTGGGTCTCTCTGAGGGCAGACAGGCAAGGCCCTTGCATAATAATAATAATTAATAATATACTGCTGCCCTGTACTACTAGTTTAGTACTACTTATCATTAACATCAAGTCATCATCATGCATGCATTTCCTTTTTCTCCCTTAACAGATTTATGATGGTCGTCTGCCAAGATTGTGTGTTGTCCAAGTGTAGTGTTTGTCTTTGTCAAACCTTTCCCTCAAATACCCCTTCCCAACCATTCATCAAACCCTAACCCTCTTCTCCCGGGCTGTGTGATTTATATTGAGGTGTGACTAAATTAAATTTACACCAATAATTGATCACACACTTGCTGGGGCGGATGTAGTGAAAGCAACACTAACTCAAGGCAGGGCGAGGATCTTCTTCTGCTCTAAGTATATACATATCGGCCACACTGGCAACAGAATAGATTGCCCACCCATGCTCAGTAGTATTCGCTATTCTCTTTTTTTCCCAGAGGAACATAATTATTAACCCATTACTAATTATTAATTGCCGGCATTGATTTATCATCCTTCCAGCACTAAAGGTTATGCTTGTCCACTTCATAGGTCGAGTCAACTTCAGTTTGTTGTAACTTGTACTAGGCTATCCCTGTTTTATTTTACTTTAGCATTGCTTATCAATATCATTCATTATTACTTTCTTCTTGTTTGGCAGTCTTCTTCTTGTGCACTTACTACTTACTGTACTTCTACTAAGTACTCGTTCCCTAGTCTCCCTCAGATGACTGACTGTCGCATTTTCTTTTTTTGCAATTGCAACTACTACTGCTACCACCATCCACCATGGCATCTTAGGAAACCAAACCATCACCATGCAGCCATCGCTTCACCTAAACATTAATCACAGGTAAGAATGGGGGAGTCAATAATATATATACTATGGAAATTAATTAATTCTTTCACACACCCACATCCTTCCGAGTACATACTACAAGTACAAAGGGGTTTTAGTTGCAGAATGCATAGACTAGGAGGAGAGACTGACAGTAGTAGGACAAGTGAGTGTACTGCATCTATCTGTGTGCTACACTATTGGCAGATTTCAAAAACTGGCTGCAGCCCTGCAGCAAAAGGAGGAAACAAACAAGGTGATGTAAAAGAGTAACCCCCCAGAAAAGATTTGCATCATAGGTATTGGAAAACTATAAATAATTTATTACCCTAACATATATAAACTAGAAGAAAAACCCACAACACCTGACCCACCCTCTCTCCTAACCCCAACCAATGTCCAGTAAAGTAAATAAATGTCCGTCCACATTAAAGTTGAAGAAAAAAAAGTAAACCCCAAGTTTCGTTTCCCCAACTTTCAACATCCCACCCACCAAAAAAAGATTAAAAAAGGGGCAAGGGTCAAAGACTGAGATGACGTCTAGCAGCGGGGGTGCCGGTGGCGGCTCCTTCGCTCCAGCACCTCCTCAAGCTTGGCCTCCGGGTGCGCCATCCTGGGAAGCATGCGGCGCCGAACGTTCCTGCAGGAAAAACAGGGGTGGGGGCAGCAGTAGATGTTGATGGGCAGCGGGCGGCTGCCAGAGCACGGCGCCGTCCCACCGGAGGCACGTGGGGGGCCTGGCTGGGCCCCGGGGCATTGGAGGAAGCTGCAGCTGCCGCCTCCTCCACCTCCTCCGCCTCCTCCGCCAGGACAACCAGCTGGCGATATTCATCCCAGATGGCCTCCAGCTTCCTTTGCCGTGCCCTGGCCGCTAACTCCTGCCTGGTGGGTTGGGAAGGAGTAGCTATATCAAGAAAGAAAAAAAAGATAATTGTAACCAATACTCCTAGCAAAACAGTAACACAAAATTACACACACAAATTATAGTGGCACAGTAGCATGAGCAGTTGTGGTACTACTATTATCCTCCTCACTTCCTCTGCCCCTAAGATTTGGATGTGATGATTAGACTTTCAGGCACTATGGAGTAGAATTGAAGTATTCTGCTTCTCTTTCTTGTTTAGCACAATTAATCTTGTAGGCATGCCAGCTCAGTAAGCTTGTGCCCCAGACAGACATACTCGTGTTGCAGACTCATGTTACTTTACTACTGTCTGCATGTGGGGCAGCTGTACTACACAATTATACATTTTTCCATTACGGCCATACTCTGTCAAATCAATGGCAAATGCTCAGACAACTTCACTTTCACCCTGACTACTGCAATAAGGCACATAATGATGACATGCTTATGAATGATGATATACGGTGGCACGACATCATGTCACTCACGTGATGATTGATGATGACATACTGAGTGATTTGTAAGTACTAGTTAGCATGCAGCCCATAGGCCACCCATGGCTGACACACACAAAAATTACATGGGTAGGGACTGGAGCGGAAGTGGGCCTCGGAGTCGGAGAGGGAGGCGATTAATGATGGGTGGGAAGGATAAATAATAGTCATACACAATATATATGTTGTGCTTGCAAACTACTGTGAGTCAAGGGAGTATTCCATTCTGAAATACAAGTACAACCTCAAACCTTTGAATCAAAAACCTTCCAAAATAACAGTCCTTGTTCTTCCTAGGGCTTTTTTCATTTATCAGTGCATTGCTCTTCTAGCATTAATATTATTTTATTCTTAATCTTCCCCCTTGGCTTTGGTACTCTGGCACTGTTTAATTTTCTTTTACATTCTCTTCATCCAGTCTGACTCTGTTTTCACCTACTATCTATGATACCATCCAGGCATCCATCCATCCAAACATAGCTATCATAAACCGGCTTTCACCGACAATATACATTTGTCATAGATATAACCAACCACCACCCATTCATCCTTGCTTGCCTTAGAGTTTGACCCCTCAAAACCCCCCCTGAGGATTCATTTCACCCATACAGTTTCACCCACCCAGACAGGCATCCTTTCTGCTTTCTCTTTCACCTTTCACCCATCCTTCAACTACCCATGCATCCTATCATCTAATCTTCATCCCCCACCTATATGCATCCCGGGGCCCCTTCCTTCACCCACGCATCCTTCTCTGCCAGTCATATATGTTGTCGACTCGTCTGACTCTTTGTCTTCATCATAAAACTGTCTCTGCTGAGTTGAAGATAGAATAGAATAGGCCATTAGTTACTCAACCTCCGCCGCTAATGCTAATGTTAAGTAAAGGGTGTCTTCTTCAACTGTTCAGTGTTCACAACAACTTAGTCTCAGCAGAAGTACAGTGTACTAGTACTGACTGTACACTCTTGCAGCGAGTGTATTCATCATTCTCAATAAGTAAGGAATATGACTTACCACCACCCGCCCCTGCTGCTGGCTCACCCCCTGCAGCTGCCGCATCCTCCACTCCCTTCGGAGTGGCATGGCCCTCACCACTGGTGGTCGGTATGCCTGGAAAAAACATTTCAAATTTTTTTTAGATGCCATATACGCCTCCCCTATTTATGTTTTTCATTAGCAAGATTGAAAATACATAATTAATAATACATACACCACACACATCACTATCTACAATTCGGATATTAGAGTAGACAGTATGTCCTATCAAATAACAATATCTGGTTGGACATTTTGTTGGTGGCAATTTTTGAAAAGCCTCTCAAGAAGAGGAGAACCCAAAGGACTGGACTCAGTGACTAGAGCTATTGGTGCATCTCATTTTTTGAAAAGAAGAAAGAGTGGCCAACTGGGCGGACATGAGGTCTCTCTTAGTTGGAAAATAATGGTGCTGTCCTCCTACTCCTCATACTTCCTTCCAGCCATGGTGCACGGTAATCTGTTGTTCAGTGTTCACCATCAACTGCTGCTACTAAAAAAAGTACTAGGCCTGGATTTGAAAAAGTAGAATACACCACTTTGGGGTGTCCTGTCCAACGTGAGTAACCACCATTACTAATTGAGCATGATGAGACAGTAAAAGAAAATAAAGCCTTCTCATCTCACAAACCTGTGGAGAATACCTTACTTGGGCATGCAATCTGCACAGCAGATTAGTGCTACTAGTACTAGTTGTAGTAAGGAGTCCTTACTAGTACTAGTACTAGTAGTAGCCTAGGACCAATTGGTTCTCTGAGTCTTACAGTACCACTACTAGGCAATCCACATATAAGGGGAGAGGGAAAGCTGAGTGAAACCCAGAAGAAAGCAAGCTGCAGACAGACTAATACAGAGTCAGAGCAGAGGTTAGTCAGATGCAGTTTGATTTGATGTTAAAAAAAAACAGACACTAGAAACAATGTTAGTACTAGTACTTAGTAGTAGGTAATGGAGCAAAAAAAACAAGAATTTAGAAACAGATAGATTGAAGAGGATTTTGGAAAAATTTAAATTAGGAAATGGAAATAATAATAGAGCGGTAAAAGTTAGGGAAATATTAATATATAATAACACCATGAGGAGGACTTATTGGGGCCAGCAGCAGAGCCGTCTGCGCCCGTTTCCTGCTGCTTCTGGGAGGCCCTTCCAGCTCCCGCACCCGCCGCACGCCAGCTGACCCAGTCTTCTTCTTGCCCCTGGATGCTGATTATGTAAGACATAATTAAAGAGACAAAAAATGATTTGTGTTAAATAAATAAATATAATTGCTCTAAAAATATTTTTAGAGAGGAAACGGCAATTGCAATAACATTGACCTATCCTAAAGATAGACTTATTTGACTAGTAGTAGTCGACTAGTATGTATCGCAGTCGAGTACCATCCGATCATTATTATTCCACAGTTCAATTCCGATTCCTGAATCCTAAACATACCTAGCCCGCCTATTCCAGACTTTGGAATGAATTGCAAAAAAATTATATTTGCTTCTACTAAGTTCCGATCTCATTCCCAATCATCTCTGTCTCCAACTCAAACCCCCTTTGACGGGCCAATTACTAAGTCTGCATTTTTATTCTTCTTAATGCATGGATAGACGCATGCATATTGCATACACCATTGGTTGGTTGCTATTCTATTCACTCACTATAAGAACGAACTACAAAAGGTTCTAGTAGGACTGAAGTCATGTGAGAGGACGTGTCACGCAGGCCCCTAAATTACCAAATAATACTAACTACTACCACTGTCTAAGTGACAGGAGACAGGACAGCCTGACAGGACAAAGGAAAGGACTGGAGTATTTCCTATATGCATTACCTAATTTAAATTCTTTATCCTCTCTTACATAACCAGCCCAAGAGAGCGCAAAGTTGCAAACAAGTACGATTAGTTATTAGCGCCGAGCATGAGCACCTGTCTGGAAGTAACAATCACATAATAATAAGAGTTTTAAGTAGCATGTTAGCTATTTGCAAAAAAAATAATATTCGCAATAACACAGAACAGAAGAACACAATAGTAATATAATTAGCTATTCACCAAGCCCCGGGACCTCAACACCTAGCAGGTCCAGCAGGTCCTGCTCCCGGTCCAGGATGTCGGACCACTGGCGCATCTATTAGTTATGGGTGCACCGGACCCCAGAGCAGCGAAACACTGCCAGGTGCGCCCTCTCCCACCGCTAGTGACGCTCCCGGAGCCCGTACTCGGACCCAGGCCTGCCGCCTGCTGCCAGGGTTAAGGGGACAAAATAAACCAGTGCGGCCACCTCCCCCTCACTGAATAAGGCCCGTGGCTGCACCTCTTGTGGGCGCCGCCTTCCGCAAGAAAGGCGGTCGCGGCTCTCACTCCTCTTCCCCTGGCCCTTTTTCTTAAGGCTCTTTGCCATGGTTCTGGGTAGGCAGGGGGCAGAAAATAAAGGTAGGAAGTAAGAAAGTAAGTAAAAGAAATGAAAAAAGCAAGTAATAGAAAAAGAGCGACAAAATGCACTTAAAAACACACAAAAAGTAGGAAAAAACGTAAAATATACAATCAGCAATAGAGAGAGATAGATAATAAATAAAAAAGATCAAAAAAAAGTTTCTAGAAACAAAGGATTGAAAAGATATAGGGAGGATAGAAAACCAGGCCCAGAACCATAGCAAAAAGTGAAAAAATAAGATGGCCGCGCCCGTTTGCGACCGCGTGGTGAAGTTTGCTCGATATTTCCCCCCAAGCACGCATAAAGCGTCCCCGAACACGCAATATGCGTTCCCGAACAGGAAAAACGCATTTCGAACGGGCGGAACAAGCAACTCTGCGTGCTTGCGGAACTCCGCGTAGCATGCTGAGTTTTTTTGCGACTTCGCGGAATTCTGCATAGCGCGACTACGCGAACTCCACCCAGGGTTATTATTTAGTCACCAGTTTATGATCGTAAAGGATGAAATCAAGGCTTCTCTGGTGTTTAAATCTCACCACTGTCCTCACAGGACTTGCTAGGCCAGGTATGTTGTGAATAATTCAAATCTTATTGTGTTCACCGGTCTCCCTCCTCACTGACCCTTCCCATCAACCCTGTTGCTTGTCTAGCCACTCCAATATTGGCAAGTGGAATTGGTGGTGCCAGGAGGTGGACCTCTGTGAGCATCATGCTAACTCTGGAGGCCTTGACAGAAAAGTGAGCATGCAAATGTAATCCCCGCAGTCAGTACGAGCTACAGGAATGTCCACTCTAGAGAATGTTTTAAAAGCAATGGCACTGGTTCAGAAAGAATTGGCTGACTCCAAAGAAAGCTACCACTGCCACCCTGGCAGAGATGGTATCATAGGTTCAGACAAAAAGCACTTTCATGGGAGTTCATGCCAACAAGAACCCTTTGGATATACCGTTGGGACAATTCCCTAATACAGTGCATCCAGTGGGAAACACTCAGTTAGCTACCTTTGGGGAAGCGCCAGAGGTCCTGCGAAATATTACCATCAGCATCCTACCCCAAATTACTTTAGCTGCACTTTTGTGTTTTTATCAGGAAACCCAAACAAGGCCCAGATATTCCTGACTCAAGCTGAATTGCATTTTACTTGTTGGCCTGCCAGAGTTTCCGATCCTCAGCCCTGCATAACCTTTTTTTTTAGATGTTTTTATTGGCATTTTAGAAAAAAAAGCATCAGTACATCAACAAGTTTAAAGATGAAAAAGCATCAGTACATCAAGAGTTTAAAGATGGCCGACTGAGCAGGAGCACTTCCAGCAAGCTCCTGAGGTAAGGGATAGCCATCGGCATTAATCCCTGTTAAACTCAGTCCATCGTGCCAAACAAACGAACCAAGCAACAAGTAATAGGATTTTAACATTTCTGTACCTTTGTCCTGGATTTTTGCAACACGGAGATCACTGGATTCGACAACCCCCGTTCTCCGGTCTCTATCAGCCGACCCCGGACCGGCACTACAGACTGCATCGGCAGGGTCCCTCCGAGGCTGCACTCTCTCCCAGGCACGTCAAACAGACGCCGGTCTCTCTACCATCGGACCGGGAATAAAGCCCAGCACCGTCCGTTCCTTCACTTCCACCCTCTGCATCGCGTTGGAGCCCTCCGACTTAGGAGGTCCGTCACCCTCGCAGCAGAATTACTGCCTCCCACGGATGTGAGCCCCGGGTGGAGAATCAGACCCGGATTCGCCTTCCTGTACTCCACTACCAGCCCGAAGACTCCACCGGCCTCCCCTTCCAGAGACTCCACTGACGGACGACCTGCCGTGATCCGACCCGCAGCTGAGAGGCCCCCGTCATCCCGCGAGTACATTACGGGACCCCGGAGCCTTTTTTACCGCGGCGGGATCCTGGTCATAAAAGTGGCAGCTTCTCCGCACCAGCACATCACCGGAGGCGGATCGCAGGGCCCAAGAAGCGCGGGCGAGACAGAGTCAGAGTGTACGTCCGGATGCTCCCGTCGGCAAAATCAACCGATGGGTGCATCTGTGCCATGATTGGCCGCATCATTCTTCCGATCGGCCGCATAAATATTGGCACCGGGTGGTAATCGTTGGCCCCACTGAGTTCACAACGGCAAAGACTTGGATGAAGGAGGGGGCAACCCTCTCCCCTTCTGCACGAGTGCGCCCGCGAGACGGAGCGAGCAGCGGGAGTCGTTAAGCTCGCAAGTTGGAGATCACCCACCGATGAACACGTCGGAAGCCGAATACACAAATGTGGTCTTGGGAGTTCAGACCCTCTGCTTTTTAACAACATCACTGGCCGATTGGGCAGCCCCCCATACATGCTTAGCTAGCATTTATGCTTATACATGCATATTTGGCACGCTGTCGACCCGCTGACTGTACAATGTCACAATTTTTAAGCTTGTTCTTTAAAGAATCCCAGCTCCCTTCCTAAGATGGCTGACTCACACATCTAAAAAGAGAGAAAGGACTACTCAACCCTCCCCAACCCAACGAAAGAGAAATAGGACTTCACCCGACACCACATCAGTTGGGATTCCAGGAGCACTGTTTTTCTAATGCTGGGCTGCACTGCCTCACCTCCACAGTAATTTCTGCTGCTGGCAGGCCACACATGCTACCATCCGCCTCTCTACATAATCCTCATGGAGTGACCTTTTATCTCTCTCCATGGAATTTGAAAAAGGGGACAACCTTTTATCCTTACTGCGCTACATACACTATTAACTGTCCTGCCTCTTTATGATCATCTAAATTGTACTATTCGACTTTACCCACCGCCATATATTATGCGTTATAACACATTGCACGTCCATCTCCTTGTGCAATAGGGAGTAGAGAATTGTTCTGGCGTATAGTTAATTTATCTACCATTCTCACTGCATCTTTATGTTACCTCCTCCCTTCGTTTTGTCCTTTTGAACAGGTTTTACGCTCCCTCTCACCATCTATGATTTCTTCCTAGCTCAGACCTCCCGGGGTCTACTCTAGTCACTTTCTTCTCCCGGCCTTATACGGAATAACTATGCCCCCTTCACTCACCCCCTACACTGGATGCACCTATCACTAGACATGGCCCAAACTCTTGGACCATCCTTTATCCCCCAACCTCTCCAAAAATGCTAAGAAAAACTTTAAACACAAACTACTAATTCTTCACCAAGAAACGCTATTTGTAGATAACTACCGAAGTCTCACCTCGATTGTAAAAACCAACTACATCTTCTACTCCAAGCGCCCCTCCAAATGGAAAAGCACCTTCCTCCACCACCTTCCTATCACAAAATCACACAAAATCCCATATGGTTTGAAACTATCTACCACCCCTTCCCCTACTTTTCTTGGTGAAATAGACATCTCCATTTTTAAATCCGGAAACATCCTCATTCAAGCCTCTGAAAAACACCTCACCATCTTTGAACACCATTTCAGCACCTTATCCAATCTAATCTCGATACCCTACTCTAACCCATCAGCCTCCCAATCACAGTCTGACCACACACCTCCTCTTTTACCTACTCTAACCCCTCCTCATACAGACATTGAAAACACCCTAGAAGTCTCACAAGCACAGATTTTCAATCTCTCCCCCGCCTTAACAACTCTCCCTCCTACTGATTCACCGACGGCCTACTCAACCACCCAAACTCTCTCTCCTCCTCTTGAGGCTCCAACAACTCACACCAGCTCCCCCTTCTATCTTCTCCCTCCTCCCAGCCCTCCCTATTCGACCTAACTCGACCCAATCCCTTACTCTAACTCCCTCCCCCCCAATTGTCCTTCCCCTCCCTAACCAGAATACCAACCCTCCTCACTCTCCCCGAGCACCCTTTCCTTCTCCTGACTCTCTACAGTCTCCAGTGACTGCCCAATCCCACCTCACCTCCCTCCCTTCGGCCATCAATCGGATCTCCCTCTCCACCCCCACCTGGACTCCCGCCCCTCCCTCTCCACAGACCTCTCGTCTTGACCAATGCAGAACATCCTCCATGTCCCCATGTACTCCCAACCTCCATCCCCTTCTCCCTTATTCCCCAGACGCTTTTAATATAGAACTACATCTCGCTAACCTAGCGCTTGAACTCACCTCTCTCAGAAATGATGTCAACTCCATCTCCTCTCTTAACTGCCCCAATCACTCTATTGCCCGGTGTACTGAACAAATCAACACCACATTCCCCCAGCAATGGGATACTACCCCCCTCGGTAACGATTCACCTAGAACACTCTGCGCCTCAAACCTCCTCCCCGCCTCTGAACTCCCTGACCTCTGTAATCCTTACCCCCCCTGCTCTTTGACTACTGACCCTCTGACCCCACAGGCACCTATTCCTGTGATCCTAGGGACTAGCAGAATTCCAAATTCCCCAGCTTCTCCAAGACTTCCTCCGCAATTCACCATCATCCACTCCTGCCGCCCCCCTACAAACAACCCTATTCCCCTGACTTGCATGCTGGTTAACTGTCGCTCGGCTGTCCAACATGCGACTGAAATTTCGGAAACCATCCTTAGTGAATCCATTGACATTGCCTTTCTTACTGAAACTTGGCTTAAAGATCACTCCTCTTCCATTCTCGATATGCTCTCTCCCCCTGGCTACTCCATCCTCAGAAAAGACAGACCTATCAAAATTGGAGGCGGTCTAGCAATAATCTTTAAAAACGAACTCCAACTCTCCCCTGTGCCAAACTCCGATCATTCTACTTTTGAATACCTCGGAGCGGAACTTAAAGTGAAGGGCTCCCCTCCAATTCGACTACACAATATCTATCATCCTCCCGGTGACCCTCTCCCTTTTGTAGAAGAATTGTCTGACCTTCTTTCCCAATCCGCACTTTCCAACTCTAAAAACCTCGTCCTCGGAGATTTTAACCTTCATTGGAACAAAAAAGACGATCCTATGGTTAACCTTCTCACCGATCTACTTGACATCTATGACCTAAAACAACTATGCCACTCTCCGACTCACTCCAAAGGAGCCACTCTTGACGCTATCATTACTAGCAATGAACTGGCCTCCCTTTCCTCCATCGTTCCCATCGACTGGTCCGACCACCACCTCATCCTTTTCACGATCACTAACACCGTACTACCCCCTCCACCTAAAACCATCAATCAGATGAAACTGACCAGGAATCTTCATCTTATCCCCCAGGCGAACTTGAGTCCAAAGTTAAAGCTCAACTTCGACTCTCTCCCCCCTCCCAAAATGCCAATGACCTCACCGAACACTTTAATAATTCCATTGTTAAGGTCCTTGATCAAATTGCCCTTGCCAGACTAAAACGACAAAAAAACTCCTCCTCCAAATCCTGGTTCAATTCTGATCTCAACAATGAGAGACGTACGCTTAGATCGACTGAACGCATATGGAGGCAAAACCCTTCCCCTTCTAATCTCTCTCTCCTCAGATCCGCTAGATCCAACTATAAAAAACACATCCTCAATGCTAAGGCTTCCTTCTTCCGCTCCCAACTTGACCGGGCCAAAAACAGACCTAGGGAACTTTTCAACATTGTCAAAAACCAAACATCCCCTGCACCCCCCAAGGTGATTGCCACCACCGAGAAATGCGAAGAAATTGCCAGCTACTTCTCCGAAAAAATCTCCAAAATTGATCAATCCTTCGCCCTTACTCCCCTCTCTCTTAACCTACTTCCCTCTCCGGACATTTCCTCCAATTCGCCTTCACTCTCTACACTTCCTCATGACTCCTCTTCTTTCCCCCCTACCGTCCAGATTCCTGATCCCGGCCCCATTTTACTTGAGAAAAAAAATAATGCTTCTTGGCTTGACTTCCAACCAGTCACTGAACTTGATGTCCTTAACGTCATCTCAAGACTTAAACCGTCATCGCACACTAAAGACCCTCTCCCTTCCAACCTTGTCCAAGATCTAAAACATATCATTGCCCCCTATTGGACCTCTATCATCAACTCCTCCTTTACCTCGGGTTGTGTACCAGCTTCCCTCCAATTGGGACAAATCACTCCCATCCTCAAAAATCCTGCTGGTGACCCTAATGACCTAAATAACCTTCGTCCTATCTCTAACCTTCCCCTTCTCTCAAAAGCCCTTGAAAAATGTGCCCTGCTCCAACTAGATAGACACATTGACTCATTCAATCTTCTAGACTCTTTCCAATCAGGCTTCAGAAAGGGATGCAGTACCGAAACGGCAATGCTTAACATAATTGATGACATCCACCACGCTCTCGATAAAGGCGAATCCTTCCTTCTCATTCTCCTTGATCTCTCTGCTGCTTTCGACACTGTTAACCACTCTGCTCTACTTAACACACTTAAAGATCGTTTTGGCCTCAACGGTACAGTCCTCAAATGGTTCACCTCCTTTTTCCAACACAGAATGCAGCAAATCAAAATCCGTAACTGCCTTTCCAAACCTCTGCCCGTCTCCCTAGGGGTCCCACAGGGCTCTATCCTCTCCCCCTCTCTATTTAATCTCTTCATGGAACCCCTCACCCTTATCCTCAAACAAGCGGGAATCAATTACCACCTATACGCCGATGACACCCAACTTTACTATAAGATTCAATCCCGCTCAGATGTTCTTCACCTCAATGATGCCTTGAGTAAGATCCAATCCTGGTTCCACTACAACCACCTCAAACTCAACCCAAAAAAGACCGAAATCATTCTTTTCTCCCCTAAGAACAACTCGCTCCCCATTCTAGCCTGGATCTCTGACCTTACCGCACTCAACTGCTCTCTCACTGTATCTAACTCAGTTAAATCCCTCGGTTTTAACATTGACCAAAACCTTACTCTTATCCCCCACATAAAACAATCGGCCAAAGCGCTCTCTTCAGCCTCCATCACCTCAAGAAAATAAAACCCTTCATTCCTGCAGACGACTTTAAATTAGTTGTCCAATCGCTGGTCCTGTCGAAAATCGACTATGGTAACGCCATCCTCTCTGGAACCCCTAAAGCCCACCTAGCCCCAATCAAATCTGTTCTGAACTTGGCCGCTAGGCTCATTACCGACCTCAAACGGTTCAATCACATCTCCCCAGTCCTTAAAGACCTCAAGTGGCTTCCCATTGAAGGAAGAACCTCCTACAAGACAGCTTGCATTACGCACAAAGCCCTGCATCAACGCTCCCCACAGTACCTCTCAGACAAACTTCACAAAGCTGGCTGCTCTAGATCATTGAGGAGCTCTAACACCCTCGCTCTTGTCCCTCCTCTGTTAAACAAGAAAACCACACAATCTCGCTCCTTTTCTGGGAACGCGCCTAACATCTGGAACTCCCTCCCTAAAGATCTTCGTTGCAACCCCTCTTACATCAGCTTCAAAAAAGACCTTAAACTTCTCCTGCTCAACAAATATTGGGGTCCTTAATCCCTCCCCTAGGCACTCATCCCACCTCGACCCCTACTGTTCTCCTCCCCCTCCCCCATCTTCCTTCGCCCACTAACTCCTCCCTCCAGCCTTTCCCATAGAACCTGCTCATCACACTTGGTAGTCCTTTAACCACACCCCTCCTTAATCCTCTTCCCCATTCTCATACCCTTCCCCCATCTTCTCTACCCTTTCCCTCCCACGCTAGGCCAATTTCACAGGACTCGATATGGCACATTGCAATACATGTAATTTGATTATGTTAAACTGGAGCTGTTCTTACTGTCTGATCGTTTGAGTACTACCTCATTATCAGTCTGTTACATGACAATTAATTATCCATGTATAGCGGTTTGATCTTGCCTTAAACCTACCCCACTCCCTAACCTCTCACCATTCCTATACCCTACCTCCCTCCTCACCATCCTTTCCCTCTCTCACTAACCTAATCGCTCATGATTTGCTGTAGCCCATCGCAACTTGTGTATTCAGATTGTATAATATTTTAGCTGCTTTATATCGTTGGTATGGTTCGGAATTTCTACCTCATTGTAAATTTTGTTATATTGCAATGATACCCATGTAAAGCGCTCTGACACCCTCTGGTCCAGCCAGTGCTATATAAAACATTTTTAAATAAAAATAAATAAAAAATAAATAAAATAAATAAATACATTTAAATAAAAACAAGGGGGGACATGTTATGGAAACAAGGAGAAGGACATCATAATGGTCCACCAATTGAATGTTACAATCACCACAGCTGCAGTAAAACACTTCCCACACCAATATAAACAGTGGAGAAAGCAATACATGGTAGACAATCCAGATTGTTTGCAGGTTCCTGACATTCCTACATAACAGGGCTGGGAGGGGCAGGTGAAGATAGGTTCGCCACTGTCTGACGCTTGTGAACGTAGATATGATTTACGTGCTCGCTCTAAGATTCAAACTCCTAATAGATTCCAGGTTCCTGATTCTCGTTCTCCTCCTTCCTTTCAGGAATCATATAATCAACAGTACGACAGGGGAGGACAACAAGATTGCAGACAAGGTGAGTCCGCTCAACCCCAGGGGGACCCGCAGCACTCTTTTGACGTAAAAGTCAAGAGGGAGGAACCACCTCCATACAGAGCATCGTTCCAGAAGAAAAAGGTTGCAGCTTTGATAGCAAAATATGCCCCAGATGGTTAGAACCCTCCTCCTGGACAGGAGTTGGGCGGTGACTCTCCTCGACAGCGCAGCCGAAGTTAACGCGGTGCACCATACACTCCATCCATTTCTGTAGGCGAAAACTTTGTCACTGTTAAAACTGCGGACACCCACGTAGCGCCCCCAGATAGACTTTATCAAATAGACATTCAGATTGAAGGTGACATTAAGCGCTATTTTTCGGAGGTTGATTGGCCTCCCCCCTTTATTCTTGCTTGTCCTCGTGGTGAGGATGTAATAATTCTTTCCTATTCGTATTATGTCCCTGATGAGACTAAGCATGCCTATGGTTCGGAGTGGGCTCTTGCCTTAGCTCCTGCCTTATATCGCAACCAGGCTGGTTGGGATAAGGATTCTCCGTCACATATTGTGTCTGTTTGCTCTGTTCCTCAGCTACTGCTTCAATATCCAATTAAACGTGACGCGAAAGCATCCGTTAAAGAGATTCTGACTCAATTGGAGTATCAGGGTGTGATTGAACCCTGTATCACTGCGATGAATAACCCTCTTTTTCCAGTTTGGAAACGTGACTGTTCATATCACATTGTTTTAGATTATAGACATTTGAATAGTCATACCCATACATACGCAGTGCAAAACATGCATAGCACAGCAATGATCAATAACATCGTCTATGTTTTACCTTCTATGCCCTCCACAATGGAAATCGTTTAATCTGATCCACCCTTTGAGTCCCCTGCAGGAGTGCAAGCCTCAAGCTCAAATCAAGAATCTCAGCCTCCGTTATTTCAGTTGAGTTCTCTGGTTACTATCTCGATCAAGATAATTTTTCATCGGACAAGTCTTCTCAGTATTCAATTTTATCTACACCACCAGCAAGGATTTGTGAGTTCATATCTTGGTTAAAACGCACCTATCTGGTTCCGCCATGGACGTATGTCTGGATCGTATTTTCCATGGTATTTCTGTTCATGTGGATTTGATTCATGACAGTTTTTTTCTTTTGATTAACGGTCACTACCTGCCAGAACGTTCTGCTGCAGTAGTTGTCGATGGAGTGTTGGCTCTACATTTGTCCTCGCATCAATTGAAAAGAGAACAGTCCCTTGTGAACATTTCGACAGTCCCCGTCACTGATGGAGTTGTATGGGATAAAGTACCATTCGATGTATTTGGTGTTACGGAGACCTTACAGATTCTATATGTGTTCTGTGTTTCTATGGGTGATGTGATAATACCTGGGGTGCAATCAGATGATTGGGATGTAAAGGCTGTTAATTCCTTGTTTTCCGAACTGCAATATTACACTGTTTTTGATGCTGAAGATTTAATATTTGAATTCTGCTAATTATGCTGATTTATTCTGTTATCAACATTATGGTCATCTGCTAATTATACTGATTTATTCTGTTATCAACATTATGGTCTGCATAGATCAAATGGACAGCGTCCCCACTTTAACTATACTCAATGGGAACATTACCCGACTCAATCTCAGGGTAGTTCCAACACACAAAAAATGAAGTACACCTACTTCACTGGTTATAATCTTTCGAGTCCGGTATCATATTATTTTGAATTGACTTCCAATCGTTCAAAAAAATACATGATCACTCAGACCACGTTAATTTATGCATCTCATTTCATTGACAACTTAGCATTAAAAGGATAAGTTGCGATTTGAAATCGGTATGGGGTACTAGGTCCTGGCAGGTCCAAGGTGTTGAATCTTTATTCTGTGCATGTTTAATACCTGCCCAAATTATTTTTCTTAATGACACGGTCCAACAGACTACTTGTCTGGAGTTTGCTAAGATTAAAGAATTGAATATTCCTACTATTCCTTCCTTGATCCTTTTTGACAATTGGCAATACTATACCAATTATGCTGCAAACCAATTAAATTGTATAATACAAAATGATACGTTTAACTCCACTTCTATATCCCCTTCTGGATGCTCATTATGCCCTGTGGACATGAATGTTTGTCATTCTCATTTCGTGAACACTACTTCAGGATTTAAGTTACATAGACCTGATCCATGTTACCCACTTTCTAACACTATTACCACTTATTTTGTAGGTAAATTGTGTCAACAATGGTTAGAACATTCCACATTGTCTGCTGTGAAACAGCATCTTTCTCTTCTATTGGATGACATAAACCTTTCTGATTTCCTTTTAGGCTCTAAATCCCCTCGTGACAAACGATTTGTTTATGCTGAATATAATGAATTTTGGAAATTGTCGCAAATGAAAGCTGCTGTGCGTTTACGTTAAATCGACTAAGACAATTTAGACAAAGTCCTTGCTGTTGTCGACAATAGCATTAATACGTTATCATCTAGTATTTATACTCTACATAACATTGTGTCTTCTGTCATTGATATTGTACAAGATGAAGTGTCTAACTTGTATCATGGTCAACATCAACTGAGATCAGTTATGCAATTTGGTTGGACACTGCAGACACAAAAAAATGGGGGCATACTTTGGCATTACCTGAATTGTAGCGCATTGTTCTTACCCTTCAATTTAACATGCAAACAGCAGTTAATGGCTATGAAAGATGCAACTTATACCATACTACATAGAGAAAAACTTGAACAGCTTCCCTTCACTATAGCGGAGACTAATTTGGCCCATTGGGAGGAGTTACATTCATGAGTTATGGTCCCTGCCTTTTACATATCGTTGTCAACGGGCTGAGAGACAGTTTTTTCTAAAGGGAGAAATGTGTGATTCTACTGCTGCCCATTCCCTTGTCTGTCAATAAGTGAAAAATCACAGTGCCTGCAATGTTTCTTCCCCTAATCTGGCTTGTTATTTGAAAGGAACTCCAGTTCCCCCTATTATTCCTACCCTCACATTGCTTTCAAACGGCAGTTATCTTGTTCTTAATAATCATGACAGATACATTCTGCGGGCGGGAATCCTGTATGTAGTGTCTGTTTCCCAGTTAGTTACTTGTTGTAACAACGTCCTGTTTTCCTCTCCTCATGGGAGTATAGATAGTTTGTTGCGGTCTTCCATTCCAACCCTGAAAACAGATTTCAATAAACTAAGCAGACTCAAAGCGCTATTGTTTCAACAAGAAGTGGCTCTCAATTCAGCTCGTGAGACCTTCGAATTGCATGTGGCTAGAACGTCTAGTGAAATACAATCATTACTGAACACAAATCTGCCCCTGCATTTCGGGGAATTGATACATCAAATATTTAGGGGTCTCCAACTAGTAGCACGTGAGCTAGTCTAGCTCTCCAGCTGTCTCTGAGTAGCTCACCTGTGTGCAGCCCAGCTTATTAAATTAGAACATTTTTGCTTGGTTGAATTAATATACACATAAAAAAATTGAGATTATAGAATGCTAATAATATTAGTAGCTCTCAACGGAGGTTCAATTTGAGACCAAGGCCACCAATACCGATTCAAAAACCGCTAAGAGGAAGAGGCAGAGGACAAAGAGGAGGAAGGGGGCAGCCCGTCGACAACGTGCAAGAGAAGAAGAAGGGCAACAAGAAATAGAGGTTGGCAATGAAGCCTCTATAATAAACCTGACGAACGTAACTCTCTCTAACCAAGAAAAGGACATTTTGCAACTAGGACTATCATTCTGCCCCGAGGCTGAGTTGGACTATGTCCAAACAAGAATTGATTTATTTAAATTCATTAGAATGTTGAAATTGAAGAAACACTTTCTTGCTAATCCAATACAGAGACCTGTTGTAACATCGAGCACACTCATAATTCAAGAGGGGGAACTGGCAGTTAATGATATGAGTCTGATGATGGAGCTGAGGGAAATGGATACAGAAAACTTCACAGGAGTAAGTGGAGATGATGTTGAAGCAGTGGCACGGGAGCAAGGGATCAATATCTCTGAAGATATACCGACTAACTTTAGACCTGCCTCCAGCTTTATCTCTATGACAACAAGGGATGTGACTGATGTTTTTAGTGATTTAGTCACTAATGAATTAAAAAATCTAGATGTTCAGATGAATGAGATTAATGAGAAGATTAAATCTAGCATTACAAAACAGAAAGCTTATCGGGCTTTAATTAAAAAACTGTCTGACAATGATAACTGCATTGTGCGTAATGCCGACAAGGGGGGCAATGTAGTCCTTTGGGACAGGCAGAAGTATCTGACAGAGGCATACAAGCAATTGAATAACAAAAATTGCTATGTTAGAATTGATGAATGTTCGATGATTTCAAGTTGTACAAACTTTAATGCTGAACTTAAACAGTGGTATGATCAATGCCTCTTAAGCCATGATGAGTATATGTTTATGAGAAGTGAACAACCAGTCACACCGGTGTTTTATCCCTAAAATTCATAAAGATGTGGTAAACCCGCCAGGGCACCCAATTATTTCAGCAATGGGAAGTGCTCTAGAACACACGTCCAAATATGTTGACTCACTTCTAAATCCTCTGGTAAAATCATTACCCTCTTACATTCAGGACACAGGGGACTTCCTCAGGAGGATTTATGATCTTCCTTGGGAGGAAGATTACTTATTGGTTACTATTGATGTGTCCATGCTGTATGCAAGCATTAGGCACACCGATGGCTTGAGAGCAGTTAGACATTTTTTAGGAACAAGACCGATTAGGCTGTGGTTGCATACACAAATGATCTTACGTATGGTTGAGAAATGTCTAAGCAGCAATTTTTTCCTGTTCAATGGCGAATTGTTCCACCAGATATGTGGCACTGCAATGGGCACCTGCTTCGCCCCCAGCTATGCGAATTTGCATATGGGCTGGTGGGAGGAGCAGGTGGTCCGAATGTAGTACCAAAAAGAGTGGGAAGAAAACATTTTATTGATGATTTATTTTTAGTGTGGAAGGGCACTGAAGAGGATGTTAAGAGCTTCATCAATAGATTACAAACAAACGACCTAAATCTGAGTTTCACTAGTGAAATAAGTAGAACCGGTGTTAACTTATTGGACCTCACTGTGTATGTCAATGAGGGAAAAGTGGAAACTAGACTATACAGGAAGCCCACGTCTGGAAATACACTGTTGCACGCAAAGAGCTTTCATCCTGTCAATTTAAAATGAAGCATCCCATATGGAGAATGTCTTCGTACAAAGCGGAACTGTAGTGATGCGGCAGAAACCAATAAAGAATTGAATCTTCTGAAACAAAGGTTCAAAGTCAGGGGATATCCAGAGGAATGGATTGACACTGCAGTTAGTAGAGTGTCTAAGAAGAAAAGAGATGAAATATTGTTTAATAAAGACAAGAAACCAGACAAGGATATGACCAATCAGTGTAGGTTTATAACAATGTTTAGCAAGCAACAGGATAAAGTACAAAGCATTCTAAACAGACATTGGCATAATATTAGGAATGATCCACTATTGGGAAAATCTGTTCCCCGCAGACCGCAAATCACATTTCGTAGAGCACGGTCCTTTAAGCAGGAACTAGTCAGAAATAATTTAAGGAAACCCCAGCCGAAAACCACCTGGTTAACCAAGCGTCAGGGTTTTGTAAAATGTATAACATGCAAAGCCTGCACACATGGGGTAAATACGGAACAGTACAAACCATGACTGACGAAGACCATGAAAAAGATTAGAGGAAGGTACACTTGCAAGACAGATTTTGCTGTCTACGTGCTGCAATGCCCTTGTGGCTTGAGGTACGTGGGCAGCACAATCTTAGAAGTCCATAAAAGAGTTCTGCAGCATTTGAGGGCCATTAGAAATGGAGATCGGACTTATCCTGTTGCTCGCCATTTCGAAAGGTTCCATAACAAGGATGTTAGGGGACTATCTTACTATGTGATAGATGCGGTGGTAGCGGATCAGAGAGGTGGGAACAGAGAAAAGAAATTTGGGAGGTTGGAGTCCCACTACATTATAGAGCTGGACTCCAAACAGCCAAGAGGCCTGAATGTAGAAGAGGACTTGCACACACATTTATAGTATAATAGGATTAATGAAAAATGTAAAAGAAAAGTTCCGGATTAATGAATTGTGTTTTTTAAGGGTGAAGTGACAATTTTAATCAACAGACTTGTTAAAGAATCAGAGAAGGGAGATCCGTTGTGTAAGAGGTACATGGAGATATGCCCACTTGGGCTTAAATATGGAGTATAAAACAGTGAAATATGTTTTATGATGGTTAATTATAATATAAGCCCACTAGGGCTAGATGGTGCAGAGATGTACAGTTTGTAAAAAATGTAGCGTTATTTACCACAGATGATGTATAATAACTGAAAATGAGAAAAGTCCCCATTTAAGGGTGGATAAAATTATGCATAACATTCCAAGTACTGCGTATGCCCACTAGGGCTAGATGGAGCTATTAATGCAAACATGCCATAAAACGTGATGGTGGTAATGTCGAAAATTGTATTTTATAATTTTGAATAATCAGTGGTGGTTTCAAGAAGAAATCATTTCAATCTGTACATTTGCCATCGAACTAAAACTAAAATGATTTATAATGTGGAAAACCGTGTACTCTACAGAGGGCTCCGTATTTGAAAACTACGAGTCTGTTTTCATGAGCATTGGTTTTGTAGTCATCACGTGACATGTTCACCACGGAAGTAAAGTTTAAAAAATGGCAGCGTTCAAAACTTTGTTATCAGTGAAAAAGACTGCTACGCAGTTGAAACGCGTTTGATAGCGGCCGACAATAAAATTTAAAAAACCGCACATGGCTTCGTCATCCCTTTTTAGGTCTTGCCTAGGCAGCGCGCATGCGCTGCTCTAGGAGATGACTTTTAGAAATCGGTCTGCTCCTTTTCAAGCACACTCGTGCTTGTGCTGGCATCCACCTAGCGGGAGCGAGCAGCGGCGCGCGTGCTAATTGAAAACATATGGCTCTTGCGCCGCCGCTGCTCGTTCCCACAAGGCGGAGGCCAGCACAAGCACGAGTGCTTCAAAACAGCTGCTGCTTGTTTGCTTTCACTTTTGCCGCCACTTGGCCGCGCACGCACCACTCGCGGGACGCTTCTACTGTACTGTCTTCGGGATTCTACATCTCCAACTTCTAAAATATCATGTGGTTATCTTTTGCAGCAGGCAATGCCGTGCTTTCACTTAAACAATGCCATGGCCCGTTTCCACTTTCCTTCACTTTAAACATTTCTTTTGGTCTGAAGGCGGCTGTATTGAACTTGTTTTACATCTGTAGCAGTGACTTTGCTTCAAACGATGATCTGTAACATATTGTGATCCTAACGTCGCTTCCTGTTATGTGTCCACTCACTGTCTTCACTCACTGCTTCCGTTTTTCTCTCTGATTCCCCATTTCTCTACTGTGGGTCGGCCTGCTTTTAAGTATCCTGCCGACTTTATGTGCTTTGTCTGCCTCTGTATGTACGACACACTGCGTGCATGACTTGATGTGCTCTGCCCCCTCTCTCTGCACTATCCATTTGCACCCCTGTTGCCTCTGCACACACCACCGAGTGCATCCCTGTATCTTCGCTGTACTTGCCCCCTGTGTTTTCAGTGAAAACCTCTCTGCGCCCGGCCTTTATCTGTCCGTATATCTGTACGTGGCCTGCTTCTGTGTGGTGCGTACTTCTCTGTGCACGCGGCGGCTTTCTTAGGCATTGAAAGTATTTGAAGTATGCCTGTGATTTCAAAAAAGTATATTACAGGGGTTACAGCATGGGGGTTTCTCTGCGCCACTAGCTCTTGTGCATGGAGGTGGCAAGGCGTGGGGCTCACATGTGGCTGCGCCATGGATACGCAGTGCCCAGATGAGAGGAATATATGTCTAGCAAGCAGCTGGTACCTCTGCTGGCACAGTGGCAAGACTATGCCTGTTGAAGGCAACCCTCTGCCCCCTCCTCCGGTCCTTCTGCAGCTGTGGGTTGAATCCCTGTCCTCGGACCATCTTATCTCGGCCTCTTTCGTTTTCAGTGTGTGACGACGGTGTGATCTCTTCCTGCCTGAATCTACGGGCTTCACCAAGACATGCTCCAATGTCTGCCCTGCCTCTGTCACTCTACTTCTCTATGTAATTGTCTATCTCTGTCAACGTGCCTGCCTTCATCTTTTCATCTGTCTACAAGCGCCTCCCGGTTTCCCTGTTTCTGCACATGCACCAATTTATATATCTGTCCATTAATTCGGGTGTGCGCCTTTCTGTCTCTATCAGATAACGTTTTTGTCTGCCTTTCTATATTGTCCATGTTCGTTGGTTGGTCTGTCACGGCTGCTCTCATCTTGTAAAGGGCTTCTTTTTTGTATATGTCATACCCTCTATCTATCGCCTGCTGGGGGACTCCTGTCTTGTATACCTGTAACACCCGCTGTCACCTAGTGGGACTCTCCTGTCTTGTATACCTGCCACATCTGCTGTAACCTGGTGGTGTCTTCTTTCTCCGTGACTGTCACATCCACTGTCACCTGGCAGTTGCCTTCTGTCTACTAGAGTTGGTCTAAATCCTCCGTCTGTATGTCTGTCACATCTGCTGTCACGTCATGGTAGTGTACCTTTTGTATGTCTGTCACATCTCTGTCACCTGCAGAGGGTCGGCTCTCTGTAGGACTTTCATAACTACTGTCTCTTATTGGGAGGCTGCTGTCTGCATGTCTGTCACATCTTTTGTCACATAAAGTGGGTCTCCTGTCTGTCACCTGCTGGTTGTCTCCTGTCTATCACGTGTGCTGTTACTTGATGATCTTGAGACCAGTGCTGAGCGGTCAGGGCATAGTATGTAAGGTCTGTTCTTACTGGATGTCAAATTGCAGGTTACCATGGTGAGAGCCCTGCTGTTGCTTTCTGCAGTGCTGATGAGGTAGAAGCTTGATATTTTTTGTTTCCTTACCGCTGCATTTTATATAGCTTCTATATTAGACCTACGGCCTTGCTCACTGCTTTGGCAATGTTAACCCCAAAGCGGCAGCGATGACTCCCATCCCAACGCTGTCAGCTGCAACTGCTGGTCCAGTGGTACACCAAGTAGTGGATGGACTGTGATATGGTGTGGCTTTTTCATCTCTAATTCTCCTTGTATAAGGTCAATCGTTAAACAGACTATAATATACACAAAGTACACCCAGCCAACGGGATTCTCCACCATTGAAAACCTGTGGCCGACCTCATAGTGTCAACATTGCAGGAGCAGAGGGGCACATCCTCTGTGAAGCATTGGCATAGCCAATAGGTCTCGCTTTTGGGACCTTATAAGTATTTAGTTATGCAGCACAATATCCTTGGTGCAACAACATCAACTGTTGCATGGCTAAACACTTAAAGGTCCCAAAGGCGAGACCTATTGGCTATGCCAATGCTTGTTTAAGGAGTGAGTGGATATATATATATATGGATCAATGGCCAATGAGTTAGTCAAAAGCAGTCCAGAAATTCAGGATCAAAGCAGTTGGCTGACAGCAAGGAAGGGCTTTTATAGATGTGCCATCTGCAAAGCCTGTCAACATGGCTCAAATAGAACCACTTATCTTACTGCCTTTAGTGATCAGGTACAAACAATAAACCAACATTTAACATGTCGAACGGATCATGCCGTATATGTGTTGGAATGTAGTTGTAAATTAAATTATGTGGGCAGCACAAAGCTGGCTGTCCACAAAAGAATTCTACAACACATAAGGGCGATCAAGAACAAAGATCAAAGCTACCCAGTAGCCAGACATTTCCATGAAGAACACAATAGTGATTTAAATCATTTAAAATACTATGTCATAGATGCAGTTCCCCCACAAAGGAAAGGTGGTGATCGGGAGTCAAAATTGAGAAGGCTTGAAACACGCTATATCCTGGAATTAGATACAAAACAACCAGGAGGCCTTAATATGAGTGAGGATCTGCATACTTATTTATAATATGTTTTTAATATAAAGAATTTAACTCCTGGCAAAATGATGGTGCAGAATCAGAAGGTACAAGATACATTGAATTCTATATACTCCCCTTAAATTCCAACTCGTATATAAAATTGTAAATTGAAAATATTTAAATATGAAATCATCATTTGAGATGTACCAATCAGAATACTTTATCTTATGTGGACCGTATGGGATTTGTAGGAATAGATGAACTAATGTAGGAGGTTATTTAGCCAGTTTCATCAAAGTATAAAACATGGAGTCGAACGATGCAAGTAGATATACACAAGTTAAATCTTTTTAGATCTTTTTATAGGTTTTTTATTCTGTTAGTGGTGATTGAATTGTAGTATTGGATGTGTATATTTATGTATTTATTGATATTTATATTTATATATATGTATATTTATGTATTCTATTGATATTTATATTTATGTGTATATTTATATATTTTACAATCATGGGAATCAATCATTGATCAATCAGATTGAGATAAGATACTTTGCGATATTTGCACTTGCACACTTGCACTTTTTCAAGGATTATCAACTACAAGATATGACATTAAGTCAAAATAAGATATGCCTTGTTAGGTTAATTATGAAATTTTAGTATTTTTGCACATGTAAATATATCATTTTAACACTATAGGTAGCACTTTTTAGTATTGTTATGGGTTTGTATATGGTCTAGATGACAAGAAATACATTTATTGTATCCTAAAGCATTGATGCAATTATTGTCGAAAATATCAGGGTTATTTTAAGAATGTATTGTATTTTTATATAAAAAATTATGAGGGTAATACAACAAATATCAGGTTGACTTGCTCAAATGCATTTATGCATATATTATTGACAAGGATACAAACAATGCAATATAAATGTTTTTTCTATGTCTATTGTCATGACCAGTGCACACTGTCACTTTAAATAGGTATCCCACAAGCAGTAGCGCTGTCATGTGATCAAGGCAGGGATCTGCCGAAACGCGTCATGGCGGACTGGTTCTTCGGTGTAATAAACTGAAAATTACACAAAATCTGGGTCTACTCTTGTTTTATTCTCAAAGGATTGTTTTGCAAACGAGCAGCTTACATATTTATATATATATATATATATATTAATATATATATATATATATATTCATTTTGCTTCTGTAGAAGGGGAGGGAGGTTAGGCTACACTGTTGTATATAATGACAGCTCCATTTATGATTTACGGACAAATAGCTATGCTAACCGTATTTGTGTTAGGCATTTTACTTACTTGTTGTGGCACATATACTGCATACAAGAGCACGATAGTTAAAATAAACATTTTGATCTTTCCTCGTGTCTCTATCAGAACTTATTGTGGACTAGTACGAGTGTGTGAGCGAAAAGGTGTGTTCTGCAACCGCGATTCCTGAATAGAGACGAGTGACCAGTCTATGGGGTGATGTGTTAGTTAATACGTATTGTAGGGCATGCAGTATACCTTCATAACCTGCTTAATTTCCTACCTAGCAGGGGATGCTACAGCTTGGAGTGTCCTGCTAGTTTGGCAAGATAAGTACATTTTGTATAATTGGAAAGATTTTGTGGCCGAGTTTGAGAAGGTTTCTAATAAGTGGGCAGCACTTGTTTCAGCTGATTTAGAATTGCTGGGTTTCATAAAAGTAAATCGTGATTTGGTGACATATCTTACTCACGTTAATCATCTAGTAGCAGAAGTGTCTTGGCCAGAATAAAAAAAGGGGAGTAATTTTATTTTTATCAGGGATTAAACGGCAAATTAAAGCCCGGGCCCGTCTGCGCCCATCAGC
The DNA here is from genome assembly GCA_963921515.1 of Calotriton arnoldi. NCBI lineage: Eukaryota > Metazoa > Chordata > Amphibia > Caudata > Salamandridae > Calotriton > Calotriton arnoldi. The sequence goes on from CAWUFW010011275.1 coordinate 298,291, forward strand.
GTCCGGCAGAGACTGGACTGGGCCGGGTCTCTTACGCCCGCAACATAACATAATATGGGTAAGCGAAAACTACCTCCTAATCCTGAGGGGGGGAAAGTAAAGGCAAAAATACCCAGGAATTGTGCCTCCATAATTTCTTATCTGACGACAGCAGTCGGGGCAATAAACTAAGAAATACATGTAGTCGAGGAACAGCTGGGCATAGGGGGAGGATCCGGAATGGACAAAGCGTTACTTAGCTTAACCACCGACCCACTTAGTGACGTTAACCCTGTCCCGAGTCAGGGGTGACGGAGGAGCTGATTGTTGCTGGGGACTGTGTCATTCAGCATAAGGCCTTGGATCTGGTCTCTGGTTTGGCTAATGTCGGAACGGAGAGAGGAGCCACTTCTACCTTTGGATCTGGATCTGGGACTATACCTAAAAGGAAACGCAGAAAGGGCCCGAAACAGGGTATAAATACTGTTGATCCTGTGCCGAGGGGGAAGAATGGTTCGGTGTGTACTGGTCCGCCTGGCAGCGAAGACGGGCTTAAATCCCATCTTGCTACCGCCGTGGATAAAACTGTTCAATTATATCTTGAGTCTCTCTTGGGGGCACTTAAAGTGGATTTGCTGAACTGTTTTAAAAATGTTTTGGAGCCAATGTTGACTAAATTGTCCTCTATAGATGAGCATCTAAGCCAAATAAGGTCCCTCAATGAGGGAATGCATGTGGATATTGCCCCGAGCAAGGTGGGTCTGAAGGCCCGAGCCGTTACAAGCCCACTAGAAACAGAGTTGCCCATTGGGACCCAAAATGAGACTGTGCACCCAGGGTGTCCTACATTAGACTTTGACAACTTAGCTACTAACAACAACACACCACTCTCTGTTGCCCTTCACAGTTGTTTGGGGTTACACTCACAGCACGCACAGCCAGTAACCATGATTAAGAAAGTGCAGCTTAATCAGCATAACCAGTCCCTAAAGGTACAAGAAAACCAATGCAGGCTTCACTTACTCCCATAGGCCACACCTTTGGCAGTTGTGTTAGTAGGGGTCCCTTGTTTAAAAATCAATGTGAGTGAATCCACAGATGGCCTGCTTCGTAAGGTCAAGCATTGGTGCACAAGGATCCCCGATGGAGGGGCTAAAGCCGCATCTCATATCATCATGGCTAGGCGTGTGGGGTGGGTTGGACAGGGTGTGAAGTCAACTGAGGGAGATTGCGTTGTCATTAATTTTAACCAGATTAATGTAGCAAAACTTTTGTTTAAAGTGTCTGGTACCCCTGGACCGGGTGAGATTAGAGCACTTCCTCTGCGGTTTTTTTATCGTCCACCCACGAGCTATATTACTGAGAGTTTAACATATCGAGGAGGGAACTTCACAGAAAATCCAGAAAGGACTCATATGGGGCAGAGTAGTATGTATCGGGCGAAGCAGAAGCATACTCTAAATCAGCCCCAAAACCAAGATTATATGAGTTCCCAAATACTTGGGACTGTTCCCGACTTGAGGCCTCGGGGGGACGCACTGGAACTGGCCAATAGATTTGCGCCATTGAGTCAGTTAGATGTCAATGACTGACTAATTAGCCATAATGACACACTGGTACAGATGTCCCAGAGTCAGAACACCTCTAGCCCTAGTATCCCGATAACGGCAATGGAAAAGGGGGCCGACCTTTTGAATATTCTGAGCTGGAATTTAGCTGGTCTCAAAGCAAAGAAAGATGACCCTGAGTGGATTGTTCCCCTCAGGGATTACGACATATTGGGCTTTCAGGAAACATGGGACCCCGAAAATAGTTTTTGGTTGGATGGTTATACAACCTATAAGGAGGTGGCCCAAACCTCGGCTGTAGGCCGTGCTAGGGGCGGTCTATTAACGATGATCTCCCTTAAAGTGAGGGGCAGTCACTGCAAACTGGACACAGGATCCGGTAACTGCCTAGCGGTTGAGGTTAGCCCCCTACGCGCCCAGAAAATATTGGTTCTAAATTTTTATAATTCATTTCAGAAGGTGTCTGTAAATGAACATCTATGCAGTCTTAATTGCTTTTTAGACCATTACAGGGAGAATCAAGTTAACCAGTTTTTAATTATTTGACTTGGAGATTTTAATATTCATTTGTGTGATAAAAGGTGTCAGGTTTTTGATGAACTGGGGCCAGGGGGTAACTCAGATATTCACTTTGAACACTCTCCCCAAGGGGGTTTCTTAGAGCAATTGTTAGCTGACTTTGGGTTGGCCCTCCCAAATACAGCGGAAGTTGGTGTGGGGATCCCTTCTTTTAAAGGTAGGGGCCTGTTTTCCACTATTGATTTCATATTTGTCAACACCACTCTGATTCCCATGCTTTTGGACTATACCGCGAGATGGTCCCCATATAGTGATAATAATCCCATTGTTATCAGCTTAAAAGGTTGTTTAAAAATCACAGATGTTGCAGAATTAGGATCCAGGACCTCCATAATTAAAACTAGGGACCAAGGCTGTAGACTGAAATGGGCCAAGGTGGTCCCAGACTCTTTCCTACGTGACTTGTTACATACCATGGGGAATGAGATTACTATCTGTCAAGATAGTTTACTGGGGGGCGCGGTGATTATCGCAGCCTTTGACAGGATATGTAAACAAGTAGTTAGCGCCCTCTCTTTACCTAATAAAAGTGGCACCTGTAAAGTAGAGAGGTGGTTTGATCATAAATGTACTTCCACCCACCAGAAATTATTACGTGCCATAAAACAGAAACCCCAGGACAGAAGTCTAATAGCTAGGGCAAGGGCAGAGTATAATCAGACCAGTCACACACGCAAAATGGAAATTAAACAAGAAGCCTGGGAGGACTTGATGTCCGTTGATGTAATCAAGAACAGTTCCAAATTTTGGGAAATTGTAAATAGACCCTTTTTTTCTGGCCTTGAGAGCAATGTTGTTGAGTGCAATATCCCAGAAGAACTTTGGTTCAACCATTTTAAACATATCTATGACAGTCAGCATGACCAGGTGATTATAAGACCTTCGTGCTCGATTACTGAATACAATATGGGTTTTTCAGAGCAAGAAGTGGCTGTGGCCATATGTCAAATGATGGGTAATAAATAACCCTGGGCGTAGTTCGCGAAGTAGCGCTACGCGAAGCTACGCAAAGTGCAGTTCGCACTACGCGAGCTACGCGTAGCACTACGCGAACTGCGTAGTGCGCTGTTCGCGATGATTGCACAGTGCCGGATGCTTGTCCGCACTGTGCAATCATTGAAACGGCATCTTGCACAGTGCGAGCTGTCTTTACTGCCGCTCGAGTAGATTTTTACTCGAGCGGCAGCTTTCTCAACGCAAACTGGTAGTTTCTCATCGCGAGCGGTCGCGAGCATACGCGACCACTCGCAATGAGAAACCTGACCTCCCCGCGTTGAGAATCTCACCGGGAGGTTTATTTTCCACGCTCGCGATTGGCAACTTGATGTTGCTGATCGCGAACAAGGAAAAAGTCTCGCCGGGATGTCATTTTGCTTGCTCGCGGTCGCCAACTTGACATTGAGGACCGCGAGCAAGCAAAAAATGACCGCTGCACTACGCTACGCGTGTTTGCACTGTGCTACGTGCAATTCGCGTTGTGCGAAGTAGCGCAAACTTCGCAAACTACGCGAGCGTAGCGTAGTGCTTTGCCCAGGGTTAGTAATAAAGCCCCAGGCCCAGATAGGGTTCCAGTCGACCTTTTTAAATCAGACGTTTCTCTTTGGGCTAAACTATTGGCTAATGTTTTAAATGTGGCTTGTCAACAGGGAATGCCCAAATCCTGGTCTACATCAATCATTGACCCGGTTTTTAAAAAGGGAGACATGCCCATATCCCTGATTGATTCCACGGTCAAGGTGATGGGGAGGGTGGTGTTAAATAAATTAACCGGATGGATTGACGATCGTGGCATATTGTCTGACATCCAATACGGTTTCAGGAAAGGTAGAAGCACCTTGGATCAGTGTCTTAATCTTTACCTTTTAATAGGAAAGTATACTGTAGCCAAAAAAGGGACCCTCCACATTGCGTTTATGGATCTATCCTCGGCGTTTGACAGAGTAAATAGATCCAAGCTCTGGGAATCGTTATTAGCAATGGGTATGGACAAAAATATAGTGTACTTTTTATCTGACCTGCATAGTGATCTTTCAGCCGCAGTACGATTTGACCAAGTGGGTAATTTGACACAGAAGATAGATGTAAAAAGAGGAGTCAGACAGGGATGTATTCTGGCCCCTCTGTTATTCACTCTTTACATTAACAAGTTAGACTTGGTCTTGTGTGGAGTGGCCGAGGATATTCCTTGTGTGGGGATCGGTTGATCCCAGCATTCCTTTACGCCGATGACGCGGCCCTACTGGCACGTACTGCCGTGGGGCTTCAGCGCCTATTATCCTCGTTTGCCGACATTATGGGTTCTCTGGACCTAAATGTTAATTTTTCTAAATCACATGCTATGAGTCTGGGAGAAAAGACCAGTAAAATTAAGACGTTTGGTTGTGATGGAAATGAAATAACCAGGGTCCCCTCATTCCCGTACTTTGGTGTCTTATTCGATAAGAAGTGTTCTTGGGTCCCACAGAGGAGGGCAAAAGAACTGCCATGGCCCGTTCTGCAGGTTCAATACTTGACTTTGCTCGTAGGCTGGGCGCAAAACCTATGAAGGCAATGCTTAATGTATATAAATCTAAGTGTATAGCCATTGCCAATTACGGCTCTGACATCTGGGGGTTCATAAATTGTCCTGAGATCCAAACTGTAGAAAACAAATTTTTAAGAAACCTGCTCTCAGTCCCCCAATCCACATCCTCTTATATAATACATGAAGAACTGGTAATTGGCTATGTGACCGATGTAATTAAAATGTCCCCCTTTCTCAAATGGATCTCGATCTGGTGTAATCCAGAATTAGAACTAAACAGGAAGATCATTAGAGATTGTATGACTCTGGACAGGGCTGATAGGATCCCATGGCTTAAATACGTGAACATTTCCGCAAGGAAACTAGGTCGCGGGGCGTGGCCTGACAGCATGGCCGGCTAGTCGCAGTTTAGCGCAGCTCTTGCCCTATATGCCGTAATCCTGCATAAATCCTGGTGGAATCGTGTTCTTTCTACCAGGATGGGGGTCGGAACCCCCCCTCGTCCCGGGAGTCCCACCCGGGTGCTGCACAAACGATTTGCGGACCGGGAAATCAACTTTAATCTCCCGCAGCCGGATCAGACAATTTTCGCGCAAGATGGCGGCGCGGACCTCGGCTGAGCACTAAGCGGCCTCCCTGCAGGTCGCATCGGACTGCCCTTGCAGCAGGGACTATTGCTGGAGAGCCGCCCGGAACCCTGCTCCTGGCCGCATGAAAAGAGGGACCCGGGGAGATCGCGCCCGGAGGTGAGCAGCTGCGGTGGCTCGCCGAATTATTCTAAGGGAGAGCGCCTGGGGGCGCGCTTCACGCGAGCCCGGGGCTTCAGGAGGGCCGCGGTGGGCCCACTTGGACTGTATATTGCTGCAGGTGACGCTGTGTAATCCGCGTGGGCAGACGGCTGGCAAGGAGGGCCTGGACTCCTACTTGGGGGCATAATAGCGGCGGTGGCCGGGCCATAGCTCCCGAGATGGCCATAGGTGGCGGGGGCGCCCGCTCCGTGGCTCGGTGGAAGTGACACCCGGCATACCCCGGCGGAGGAGAGCCGGTGGGCCGCGAGCTGGTTCACGTTGGGAATTCGGCTGGAGGAGGCCAATGGGCACGATATGCGGCGCATTGGGAGGCAATCAACCTAGCGGTGTTCAGGTGCCCTGGTTGTAGAGTGCCTGCGTGGACATCCTCCGACCCAAATAGGCCAGGGACGGATCCTTGTGCCTGTGGCTGAGGAACGAAGGGCCCCGGAGATATCCTTGGCGAGATCCCATTTGAGATGGGGAAAGACAAGCCCCTCAGAGGCACGCAAACTAACAAGATCATGCAGTACACGGTGCCGGGCCCAACCTCGGCCGAGCGCATTCGACCGGACCCTGAACCTGGATTGCACCAGGGTTCGGCGGCCAGCGACAAGGCTGACATTCTGGAGGCCATACGAGACTCGCGAGTGGCGTTGGAGTCCAAAATGGATGGCATGGCCATGGATATAAATCATCTGCGCCTGGACCTACGGAAGGTGGCGGACCAAGTGACTACCTACTACGGAGGGGGACCTGGACTCCTTACGGAATGAAGTCCAGCAATTACAGGCGACAGTGTCCGCACTTAAGGATCACACCTCTCGTCTCGAAGACAGGGCGGAAGACGCAGAGGGGCGGTCGAGGAGGAACAACCTCTGATTTTTGGGCTTCCCGGAAAAGGCGGAGGGTCCGGCGCCGGACCTATTTCTGGAGGAATGGCTCGGCTCCGCCCTTCCGGGCCTCCGGCTTTCTAAGATGTTCGCGGTGGAATGGGCCCACCGTTCCCTCGGTCCCCCCCCGAAACCGGGGGCGCCACCAAGAACTATGATTGCTCGTTTGTTCAATTTTAGGGACCGGGACTTGATCCTTCAGTTTATCCGTAGGAACGGTCCTCCCAGGTTTGAGGACCAAGATATCCACATCTACCCGGACTACACAAAAAAGGTACAAGACTTGCGGAACAACTTCCTGGGAGTCAAACGGCGATTGAGAAACCTTGAGGTGAAATACAGTCTAATGTTTCCAGCCCGGCTCCGGGTACAATATGAGGACAGAGTCTATTTCTTCAGTGTTCCGCAAGAGGCCATGGAGTGGATGGACTCGATGTGCCTGGATGGACAAGACCAGACCCAAGGATGGCATGAACAGAGGAATAGGAGCGGTCGACGACGGAATCAGCATCGCCACACTGGAGAACAACGACCCAGGACACAAGAGGTACCGGACAGAGGTCGAATCATGGTGGGGCCGGACGGCACCCTCATAGATGAGATGAGGGGAATATCGACGCAAAACCAGTTCTCCCCGTTGTGTCTGGTCCAAGAAACTCAATCGGAGCCGGAGGGCACTGCCGGCCCAGTAGAGGGTGGCTCCTGAGACACTTGCGGACAAGTCAAGGGACTGAAGTGCAGGGGGCAACGATCTGTGGAACAGTGAGTACGGATCTAGCCCGTGATGGGGTTTGCCTCTGAAGCGGCCACCTGCGGGAGGGGCTCCGGCCCACGGGACTATAAGGGGGGGTGGGAACGTTGCTGTTGGGGTGAGACACTATTCCGCCACACTACAGCTAGGACATTCCAACTGTAGTGTGCTGAGGCGGACTGGCTAGACCGCTGGTTGGGCGGGGTCGCGTGGCGCCAGGCAGTTTGGCTGTATACCAGGGACTAAGGGTTCTTGTTGATGTCCTGTTGATCGCTGTTATTGCGTATTAAGTTGCGGGGGGACTTGAGGGGAGGGTGGCGCTGTGAGGCGGAGTCCTGCATCCTCAGACCAGGGTTGGGGGGTGAGAATGCGGTACTACTGCCTGAGGGTGGGGAGGGATGGGGGTTCACACGGTGATGTTTTGCAGTTCCTTATTGGGAATGTTTTAAGGCGGGTCACTAGAGGTCCTAGGAACTTTCACACAGGGGGGTCCCAACACAACACTTGTGGGTTTCTCCAGCTCATACGATGTGTATCAAGGAAACGTAGGATATTCAACTCATGTCAGGCGAACAACAGATTTATAAATTTATAACATGGAATGTTAGGGGGCTCAATAACATGGTCAAACGGATTCGGGTGGCACAATATTTCAGACGATACAAGATAAGCATGGCCTTTCTGCAGGAGACGCACCTCTGGGGAGACTGTTTGAAATATGTCCAACGTCGGTGGAGGGGCCAGTTTTTTGCGGCTTCCTACTCGGGGTATGCTCGAGGGGCACTTATATGGGTGGCTCCAGGTGTCCCCTTTAAGGACGTAAAGTGTAGTCTAGACCCAGACGGACGTTATGTGGTGGTGGAGGGGTCCCTGGACGGACGCCAAATGTGCTTAGTCAATATATACGCTCTGAATAATGACGATGGGGACTTTCTGGGTAAGGTCCTGGGCCAGTTAGGCCTGGCACCAGAAGTAGAACTGATCATCGCAGGGGATTTCAACTGTGCTCTTGATGGAGAGATAGATAGGCACCCCCCGAAAGCGGAAGTTAAGCCCAAAACACGAGAAGCAATGCGTCGGATGCTTCACAATTACCATTTGATGGATATCTGGCGACACCGCAACCCTGGCTGTCGAGTATACTTGTGTCACACGCCAGCAGCTAACACACACAGCAGGCTGGACTATTTCTTTATACAGAAGGCGGCAGCCAATCGAATAGTAGAGACGCAATACCTGGCCCGATATCTGTCTGACCACTCTCCCCTGCTGATGGCCTACACACTGGGCCGACCACGATCCAAAATACCGCTATGGAGACTTAACACTGAGGCTCTAACGGACCCGGTATACAAGGAGACGATAGCGGCAGGGTTAGACGGCTATTTTGAGGTAAACTAGAACACGGCCAGTTCGAGAGCGCTTGAATGGGATGCGATGAAAGTGGTGATGCGGGGGGTGTGTATGTCCACTGAGGTGGGGGTGAGAAGAGTGCTAGAGTGGGATTTGAAACACCAGGAGGCACGTTTGGCGGCCCTAGAAGCAGAGCTTTCTACGGACCCGGAAGGGCCGGCCAAATGGGCAGAACAAAGGCGGAAGATAGGGACATTTGGGAGTCACTGGGTAAATATAATAGAACCATGAGTAGACGCCGATGGTACACAGAGGGAGATAAGGCCGGCCGCCTACTGGTGCGCCTGATCAGGATGGAGATACAACCTCTCCCGATCTTGGCCCTTAAAACAGATCAGGGTCGAATGGTTTATACCCAATATGAGATTAATGGGGCATTTACAGCGCATCTACAAAAGATATATTCCGAGCCCGAGCCCCATACCGCCCCCCAGGCTATGGAAGTATACCATGTCGAGGTAGACCTACCTTGCCTTGCCCCGGAGAGTCAGGAACCCCTGGGGGCTCCTTTTCGAGGGGAGGAGGTGAAGGCGGCGTTTGCGCACCTGAAAACAACTAAATCCCCTGGGATGGATGGCCTGGCGGCAGAGCTATACAAAGAATATGGGGGAGTCCTAGTCCCTAAGCTCCTGGAAATAGTTCTGGAAGCCAATGAGACCGGCATACTGCCAAGCTCCATGCGAGAAGCGTTGATTGTGATGATCCCCAAACCGGGGAAGGACCCCCTGATCCCCAACTCCTACAGACCAATTTCTATGCTAAATGTAGATCTTAAAATCATTAGTCAGGTACTGGCCAGTAGATTACTTCCATATCTCAGGCAGCTGGTGCATGATGACCAGTCAGTTTTATACCGGGGAGGAATACACTGCGGAACATTCGCCGTCTGGCCCATGTTATGCAATCACTAGGGGGCAGGGCCCAACAGAGTGCCTTGGCATTTTTGGATATTGAACAAACATTCGACTCCATCAGATGGGAATATTTATGGCAGGTACTTCTAAAAATGGGGATAGGTGAAGGGTTTGTGAACTGGGTGAGACTCCTTTATACACAGCCAGTGGCCAGGGTCCGTACGGGTCGGTATGTTTCGGATGCAATGCCAATAGCAAGGGGGACACGACAGGGGGGCCCGCTTTCCCCATTGTTGTTCGCCCTGGCGATGGAGCCATTAGCGTGTCATCTCCGTGGGGTTCTCCAGGGGCAGGGCATACGAGTCGGGCCACAGAACATATTGTATCATTGTATGCTGACGATGCGCTGGTGTACCTACGGGAGCCGGCCCAATCGCTTCCGCTATTGCTGACGGCTCTAGATCAGTTTGCCAAGGCCTCTGGGCTCTATGTTAATAAGACAAAATCACAATTATATAAGATCGGGTCGGCGACCGAGGAAGCGGAGTCGGACTCCCAGAGGTGGGCCTCCCGTGGGTGCCGGATACGCTGCGTTATCTCGGGATATGGATCTGTAGGGACAAGGACATCTTTTATCAACATAATATGGGGAAGATACTCAGGGGTCTACAAGGCAGCATTGCCTTTTGGAACACACTTAAACTCTCACTGATGGGAAAGATTGCCTTAAAAAATGGTGGTGCTGCCCCGATGTCTTTTCACAATGCAGGGCTCCTTCTTTGAGCTCCCGCATCAGGTGTTCAAGGAACTCGACGCAATGCTTATACAATTGCTATGGAACGGAAACGCTGTTGGGTCAGCCTAGAAATTATGAAACGCACATGGGGTAAGGGAGGTTTAGAAATCCCTGACCTAGAACTTTATTATTTCGCCTCACAATTACAGCACGCCATAGCCTGGTTGGATACAGACCCCTCCTGGGAAAGATCACTACTGGCTGACACTTATGGCGATTGACAGTTGGGTGCGCTCCTCTGGCAGACGAGAGGGCGGCAGGAACAATGTCCCCCTCTGGGTAGATTACTTGCTGCCATATGGAACAGGGTGATCAGGAGACTTATCCAGACACGGCCATTTGCCCCGGAGGCAGATTTCTGGCTTATGCCACCCTTCGCACTCATTGAGTGGGTTATGTCCACTGATAAATGGAAGGCGGGGGGCTGTCTAATGTTGGCTGACCTCTACCCGGAACAAAGGTTTATAACGTATCAGGAAGCGGTAGGTACTTTTGGGTTGGGATCGGGGCAATTTTTGCAATATGTCAAGATGGCGGCGACGGCACGGCAGCTATGGCCTGTGCTCCCGGATGCCCCTGGACACACCCCCACCCTGGTCACACTGATTGCAATGGCGGGAGGGCGGAAACTTGTCACTCACCTATACAGGGCACTACGGGAAGATAAAAAATGTGGACCTCTTAAAGTGGAAGAGAAGTGCCAGGTGGCATCTTCGCAGGAGATCACGCCACGAGACTGGGAAAAAATTCATGAAAATGTACGCAAGGTGGCGGTGTGCAATAGGTTTAAACAGATACAGTATAATATAGTTCACATGACCTACCTCTCGCCCTAGCGGCTACATACCATAGATGGATCGAGAGACCCAAGGTGCCCCAGATGTCATTATGTACAGGCGGATTTTCCGCATATGGTCTGGTCTTGTCCGACGATATGGGAATGCTGGACGGCGGTCCTAGAGGACCTGAGCAGAATAACTGGGTGGACGGTTGCCCTAGAGGTGCGTACCTGTCTCCTTGGTTTAATTCCCCGAGACCCTAACCGTAAAACAAGTAGGAGGTTCCTGGTTTTGGGACTGGTAACAGCTAGGCGGCGAATAGCGATACACTGGCTAACACAACGAGGGCCGCAGATAGCAAACTGGAAATCGGACTTGAGAGAATGGGCACTAGCGGAGGAGGGGCACATGCGTAGCACTAGAAGGGATGTTAAACTCCCGGATGTATTGATGGCGTGGGGTTGATGATCCAGGAGATAGAGGAAGCTCCCCAAATTCCACGCAGGCATCGTCGGAAGAGGCTCGTCACAGGGAGAATGAGTCCCACAGTCAAGAAGGGGGACAAGAGGATGCCCTTGGCTGATCTTATGATTACTGGACCTCTAGGGGGTTGGGCCCGGTGGGGGGAGGGGTTGGGAGGGGTTGGGAGGAGGGGTTGTTTAGTTACAAGTTCCAATTTAAATATGAGTGGAAAAGTTCAAATCAAGTGTTGGTTACGATACCATTTTCAAGGGGCGGTTGCGATCATAACTTCTCCTTGCCTGGAAACTGCAAGGTCCACTATTACTGGTTGTCTATGGGATATAATTATGTATGTATGTGGATTGTACCTTGAAATCACAATAAAGAATTTTAAACTCCAAAAAAAAAAAAAAAAAAGGAAACTAGGTCGCCCAGACGTTTTTGATAAACCAGAAAAATTATGCAAAAGGGATGTGGGTTGGGAAAAGTCTGCATTTTTGCGTTTTGCAACTGCAGAAAGAGAGGCTGTAGAGTTATTAAAGCCTACAGTCCGAACCCACCAGATCTTAAAAACTTCAAGTATGTTAGAGCCCTATTTGGATATAGTCACTAAACCGAGACATCGCTTTCTATTGACTAGATTGAGGTTTAACCTCCTACATTTGTTGTTGGCCGAGCCCTTGGGTTGGAGCAGGCAAGAGGATCTGGGCCCTTGTTCCTGCGACAATTTCTCAAGGCAAGACACTATGCACTTTATGATGTTCTGCGATCACTACCTGCAACTGCGGAAGCGTTTTATTTTTCCAATTTTAAAAAACAAAGGCTTCTTGCAGGTTAGACCGGCCCTAGTGTATCTGCAGATGTTGAACAGCCCCTGGGAAATTTTTAATATTGCTAGTTTTTTAGTCGCAGCAGTCAGAGCAAGAAACAATAGAAAGTAATTCTTTATGTGTTTGATCTATTATGTGTTCTTCTGTCGTTCACCAAACACCTGATGTTTTTAAGATTGTATCAATTTTCTTGTGTAGTAGATTTTCTCCTTTTTAACTATGTACGTTGTTTATTTTAACATGGAATTTTTAGCCCTGTATTTTACTCTTGATGGTCGATGAATGTTACATATTTTATCTTTTTGGATTAGTATGTACTTTATATGCTTTTTTGATTATGATTAATCGAATAAAGCAATTTTGACTGACTGACGCCGCCGCTGCATCACAAAAATGACGCAACGGTGGCATAAAAGTGTTGCAAGGGGCTTGTAAATCTGCCCCCTTAGATCCCTTGAGATCAAAGAAGAAAAGGATTTTAGGAGATCCAGCAGCTCATGTCTGTACATCAATAAAAAGGGCACTTTGTAAAGGTATCATCAATTACACCTAAAGCAAAAGGCTTAATCTCTAGTCTCAAGAAATCTCTCACAACTGTTGAAAGTTCAATGGGAAATTAGGTAAGTCAAGAGAGACAGAAGGGAATCACTTAAGCGAACTATGAATCTGCTCAGTTCTATGAGGTCAGGAAGGAGATTCTACACACTTTATATTATAAATTACTCTTATTATTAACCAAGAGAAAAAACACATCTTAGCAATGATTGACTTTGAGCTACAGGTAAATTTGAAAATCCCATGCGATGAGAAAAATCATGCTAAGCCCATTTCAGTAGCAGACTGGAGTCCCTTGTACTTTGGTCCTATAATGTTGCACACATAAGAACTAGTTTTAGAATATCGGTCATAAAAAGAGCTACATATTGAAATCATTAGATTCAACGTCATCAGTGCACCGCATTGTAGTTTTGAACTTGGGATGCACTGGTTAGTAAACAATAATCCCACAATTCACTGGGGAAGCAGTACAATATAATTCAATTCAGCCTTTTGTCATCAGCATTGTATTCCAAGTAATCCAGTTCAATTCCTGGGAACTATTTATATCTAGTTGCCATGGCAGATGAACATTCTACTGTCCTCCCATCAAAATACCAATACTTCGCAGATGTATTTAGTAAAGTCCAAGCAGAAATCTTACCCCCACACAGGTCCTATGACTTTGCTTGCAAGCATTTTGTGCATTTGTTTAGGATTGGAAATTGCTATCTTTTGCCTGGTATATCCCCAGATGTTTGCTTTAAATTGTTTTGCTGGCTGTAGAACTCTGTGTACATTACCCCTGCTAATCAGTGATAAAGTGCCTCTTTCAACATGATAATATTGGCATATTTAATGAAGAAAGTTGTGTGTTGCCTGCCTTAAGCCTCTAAAATCTAATTTGAATGAGCTTCCAATTGTCACCCAACATCTGAATAGCCCCTCTGATGAGGTGTGGACTTGCTCCCAAAGCTCAGACAAAGGCCTTGGGTATATGGACAAGTGTTTCTCTGGCAAGCTGACCATGTGGGCTAAGTCCGGAAACATAATTAACTTCAAAGAGGCCTACCATGTCACAGGCAGATGTAGCTAACACCTGGGCCCGCCCCTTCCTTTTTTCACCTAGATGGCTATTAGTCTTTTAAGGTTGACTCTTTCTGGGAGTTGTCCTGCAGCTTCCTCACAAACTTGGAGAAGTTTGTCTTTCAGATTAGGTCCTGCAGGCACTTGGAAACTAGTACTTACAGCTCTTAAATCTTCTAGGACAGCTTTACTTATCATTTTGATTTGTGTGTACCCTCCCAGTGAATCACTACTTGAACCTGGGGACCCCTGCCTTTGAACCTTAAAACAATGCACACAAATTCAGAAACAAGCATACATCAAACAAATACAAAATTTATGAAATATTTTATTTAATTCACAAACATAAAATATATAAAAAATATAATTGGTTTGAGCTTTTAAAAATTGTGGTTTTGTTTGATAATGTGCTTTTATATTTCATCAATATTTTGATTGGCAATATTTTTGTTTGAGACGTGTTTCATCAGTTTTGGTGTGTTACATTTCTTTAATTTGTTTTTGATATTCTAAATCGTCCTATATTTTTACGATTATATTTTTGTTCTAAATCGTTTTTGTATCTTGTCTCTAGAAAGCTGATATTATGTTTCTCAATATTTTGTAAATGATATCTCTTTGTCTTGATATTTTTGTACTCATTATTCTGTCATAGGCGTGCTTTAATCATAACAGAACTTAATAAGACCCATGTGGAATAAGCAAATCTACGAGGATGGACTGTGGGGTCCACAGGGTTCTCTACCGAATGAAAACATGGAAGTAATCATGATTACAGCATGGTCAGGATCATTGAGAGCCTGCAGAGCAGCTACCTAGCATCATTTAATCCGTAGATCAATCCATAGGAAATGACAATTCAGTTCTTGTGCTTGTGTGTGAGTAGCATTGTGCGATAGATCCCCACACCAAACTCTGTTAGCCAAAAGTTCACAGTCAAATTCTCCCAGGCATATCAAATTACTTGATGCAATGCAAACTCATAATTGGCAAGCATGAGTGTGACGGGAAATGGGGCATAGGAGTGAGGTATTCTGACAAACCCACCTCCTTTTTGGGGTCAGCTGACTGGCACGGCAGCAGCACCATGAAGAGGCCTTCAGTAGTTTGCTCTAGTGGCCATGATGGAAGGATTTTCTTTCTTCAGTGCGAGGTGCTGGTGTAATTGCTGAAGTGCAAGAGGACATCTGTATTGTTCTCTGTTCCATTCTCTGAATTTATGCAGCCTTTACTTTACAGTTAAAACTGGCAAGTCAAAGATGACCTCTTCTCAGCCAGACTGGAATCTTCAAAGAAGCAGGGAGATCTGGAGACCCTGAGCATTTCAAGTGTCTACTCAGCACACCAGCATATTTCCCCTGCTCCAGCTAGGTTCGCTCCTCACACTGGGGTCGGCAGATGGGTTCTCCTCCATGGGCAGGCAGACTCCAGACTAGATATTCTCCTCTCCTCTCAATAGGCGCACAGCTTCTAGGGTCACTGGCAGACTTCCAGTTTCTTCTAGCAAGGCTTGAGGAAACCATGCAATGTCCCCATTCCTTCGCGAGACAGGCTATCAGTGATATCAGTCCTGGAATATGGAGGCTCTTCTTCTCGGGTAGTAAAGCAGAACAAGTGGGGAATTTGGAAGCCACTTATATATATAGTATTTCTCAACAGGGTATGTGGCTCCAGCGTCTAGGTTTAGAAACCAGCCTATACTTGTTTCTTTTCATAGTTTATTTTTCCTCTGCAGCCCAGGCAGGTTCTTGTGCAAGGTGATGACTCCTCACAGCAGTTTGTGATGACACTGGCTCCAAGAAGAAGCATCTACAACATGAGGACAATAAGTGTTATAATCTGCACATGACTCTCATTAGCTTTCCAGGATGGTTCACTCAAAAAAAACTGAGATCCAGACTCTCGTAAGAAAATTATTTTTTAATAGCTTACATTAGTGCTGTACTTGATCGGGGAGGTAAAGCCGCTATGATTATGCTGGACTTGTCCGCGGCCTTCGATACGGTCCATCATGATTTGTTGATGGACCGGTTGCGGGAGTGTGGAGTCCAGGGTAAAGCATGGGTACTCCTGAAGTCCTTCCTCTCAGACAGAGTGCAAACGGTCTCACTCTGTGAATTCTGTTCCAAACCTTTCTCACTACCTTGTGGAGTCCCTCAGGGGTCGTCCCTTAGCCCTACACTTTTTAATGTCTATATATCCTCCTTTGCCCCTCTTATCGAATCCTTTGGGTTTTGTCTGACTTCGTACATGGACGACACTCAAATTGTTGTGTCGCTGATACCGGGGCAGGAGATGGGGATGGCAAAACGGTTTCATGATTGTATGGAAGCGGTGGGCAAATGAATGTCCCAAAATTGTCTAAAACTTAACTCCAGTAAAACGGAGGTTATCCTGTTTGGTAATGACCCCAAGTTTTGGGCCTCAAGCTGGTGGCCAGATTCCTTGGGTTCTCTTCCTACCCCCACTAGGAAAGTAAAAAACTTGGGAGTCTTGATCGATAATAAACTCAATTTTGGTGACCAAGTTAATGCAGTAGTACAATGAGAAAAGGTCCCAGTGTGCAATTACTAGGAACACTAAAAATTTCAACCAAATTAAACAAAATAACACTAATGCATTGAAGAATATTGTGTTCAATGTTATTTAATCACATTGAACAATCCAAAGTGCTGGTCAGTCAGCATACAATTCAAAACGCTTTACACAAGTGCCCCACAGCAGTGGGAGAAAGGAAAGGGGAGGTAAAAGTGCATTAAGTGAGGGTTGTAAAGGTGTAAGGGAAAGGTGGTGACATGGTCATCATCACAACATTAATTGCAGTGGAAGTAGCTTGTTTTAGCCGCAAAATTTCGTGATCATTTTTAACATTGCCATGATAGAAAATATACAGTATCACAGTTACAAATCGCTGTTGATAGTGGCTGGCATAGAGCAGCAACACAGTCAACGTTTCAACCTCCAATAAAGTGTAGGCTATTACGATCCTTACGGCAGGGTCTTCCTCAGGACTAGGGCAAAGGGGCACCAGGGGAGAATGAAAAAAGTGCTAAGTCTTAAATAAGTGAATCTTAGTTCAAAGATTAGGAAGGGGGAAGGTAAAACATTTTAAGAAATTACCATAAGCCACCCTTGACTGGGGGTGGTAGAGTTGAGATGGGGCCCGTAGGCTCACCTGGACAGAGAGCGGAGGGTTGGCACCGACAATGAAAATTGAGTGCCATCAGAATATATCACACAAATTAGATTCTTAGAGGAACTAAAGACGTGAAAACAATCAAACGTACTATAAATTAAGTAGAAGCTGCAAGGGATAGTTCAATTATAATCGGCATGGACCCAAAGGTTCACATACTCTAGTGGAATAGTCTGAAACACAAAAGAAAGAGGACCCATTATCACAACCTGGCCCTAAAAGAAAGGGGAGGGCCGTTATTAACAGAACAGTGGTAGCGCATACCAGACTTAATGTCAAATCGCCTCTCGAATAAGCCCATGTGTTCTTGAAACTGTAAGGATCGTAATAGCCTACACTTTATTGGGGGTCGAAACGTCGACTGTGTTGCTGCTCTATGCCAGCCACTATCAACAGTGATTTGTAACTGTGATACTGTATATTTTCTATCATGGCAATGTTAAAAATGATCACGATATTTTGCAGCTAAAATAAGCCACTTCCACTGCAATTAATTTTGTGATGATGACGATGTCACCACCTTTCCCTTACACCTTTACAACCCTCACTTAATGCACTTTTACCTCCCCTTTCCTTTCTCCCACTGCTGTGGGGCACTTGTGTAAAGCGTTTTGAATTGTATGCTGACTGACTAGCACTTTGGATTGTTCAATGTGATTAAATAACATTGAACACAATATTCTTCAATGCATTAGTGTTATTTTGTTTAATTTGGTTGAAATTTTTAGTGTTCCTAGTTATTGCACACTGGGACCTTTTCTCATTGTACTGTTTCATACCCAGGTCCCAGTGACTTATTTGGGTCTACCCTTTATTTATAACCAAGTTAATGCAGTAGCCTCAGCCACGTCATTTGTTCTTAGAACATGTAAACAAATACTGCCTTTTCTACCTAAGAATAGTCAACGTACAGTAATCACTGCATTAACAATGTCAAGGCTGGACTATTGTAATAGTCTATACCTTAACACACAGGAGCGGTTTCTGCATAGGCTCCAACTCTTACAGAACGCGGCCGCCAGACTGCTTACCGGGACTGCCAAATTTGCTTCAGTCTCGGGGGATTTTAGAAGACTTCACTGGCTACCCGTTAAGAAACGGGTGCAGTTTAAATCACTCTGTACTGTCTACAAGGTCCTTCAGGGTATAGGTCCAGACCACCTGAAGAGGCAGTTTCAGTGCTATGTCCCCAATAGACCACTTCGCTCCCTTGGAGCAAAGTTGGTAGTAGTTCCTACTTCAAAAGTCAGCTGGGGAGGCAGGAGTTTTGTGGCTGGGGCAGCTAGGGTCTGGAACGACCTCCCTTTCCACCTTAGAAACAGTACTGATCTACTGGCATTCAGGAGAGCCTTAAAAACATGGCTTTTTGATGTATAACCCTGGTCTCATATGTACGCTTCATCTTGAGGACTGTAGATAGCCCCACGACACCCTTGGGTAACAGTTCCGCTTTACAAATGCTACTAACATAACATAACATAACATAGCAGATGTTTCTGCTGAATCACACTTATCTCCCCACCATTAACTAAATTACAGTATTCACTTAGAACTAATCAGGAATCCCTTGGTAAAAACACATAGACTTTTTAAAGCCTATCCTGTTTCCACATTTCTCACCTCTGTTTCTAGAGTTACACTGTCCTCCTCAGGTCTGCAAGCAATATTCTTGGAATGTCTGAGGGTTGTTTTACAACCTCCACTATGTCCTATGTCAGGCCGGGGCAATCCAAAATAGATCCTACTGGCAATAGCTTACATACACACTCACAAACAATATGGAGACCTGCAAGCATTATCATAAACTCACAGAAACGCAATATTCACGTAAAATAAACAAATCCTGGGATTTCATTTGGTAAGACTCCTTTTTCTACAGGCACTATAACCCAGGGCGACATCTATGGCTACTCCTATTTTTTTTTTGTGTGTAGGACATCCCCCTCTGCAGTGCAACCATTTGAGGGCTCACTGTTATAAATTTTTCCCTGGTCTGGTACAAGTCTTGGCCTCAAGGTACAGGATGTACTTGCTGTTTAAGCCTTGGATCATGGCCTCCTTCTGATTACATTGGAGACCGATGGCCCCTGTTGGGTATGTTGGACCCTACCTCTGATACATCAACTCTGGGAACTTTGGATAAGGTCCAGTGGAAGGTGACTGCTCCTGTTGTTTCCTCACTTCTGTTTCCATACGTATTTTTAAGGTGAATTCCATTGATGGCATCTCATAACCACTTGTGATCAGTTGAATCTAGCGTAGACACTGTCCTAAGGTGCACAAGCGTATCTGTGTTCTATGTTGTGCATCACTTTTCCCACCTACTGGCATTATTCTCCAAGGGAGATGGAGGTAATCAATCAATCAATCAATCACAGAATTTGTAGAGCGCACTACTTACCCGCGAGGGTCTCAAGGCGCTGGGGGAAAAAAAAAAGACGAAAAAAAAAGGGGGGGGCCGCTACTGGTCGAACAACCAGGTCTTGAGTAGCCTCCTGAAGGTCAGCAGGTCTTGGGTCTGTCGTAGGCTGAGTGGAAGGGTGTTCCAGGTCTTGGCAGCGAGGTGGGAGAAGGATCTGCCGCCGGTGGTTGTTCTTCGAATGTGAGGGACGGTGGCGAGGGAGAGGTCGGCGGAGCGGAGCTGGCGGTTGGGGACGTAGAAGAAGAGTCGTCTGTTGAGGTAGGCTGGGCCGGTCTTGTGGAGTGCCTTGTGTGCGTGGATGAGGAGTTTGAAGGAGATTCTCCTGTCGACGGGGAGTCAGTGCAGGTTCCTCAGGTGGGGGGTGATGTGGCTGTGGCGTGGTACGTCGAGGATCAGGCGTGCGGAGGCGTTTTGTAAGCGTTGCAGTCGCTTGATGAGCTTGGCCGGGGCTCCCGCGTAGAGGGCGCTCCCATAGTCAAGTCTGCTACTGACGAGGGCCTGGGTGACTGTTCTTCTTGTATCTGTCGGGATCCACCTGTAGATCTTGCGAAGCATGCGGAGGGTGTTGAAGCAGGAGGAGGAGACTGCGTTGACTTGCTTGGCCATGGAGAGCGTTGAGTCGAGGATGACTCCCAGGTTGCGTGCGTGGTCGGTGGGTGTCGGGGCTACTCCCAGTGTCGTTGGCCACCAGGAGTCATCCCAGGCTGAGGGGTTGGAGCCGAGGATGAGGACCTCTGTCTTGTCCGTGTTCAGCTTTAGTCGGCTGATCTTCATCCAATTGGCGACGGCCTTCATTCCTTCATGGAGGTTGGATTTGGCGGCGAGGGGGTCCTTGGTGAGGGAGAGGATCAGTTGAGTGTCGTCGGCGTAGGAGATTATGTTGAGGTCGTGCTGTCTGGCGATGCGTGCGAGCGGGGCCATGTAGATGTTGAACAGTGTCGGGCTGAGGGATGATCCCTGGGGTACGCCGCAGATGATCTCGGAGGCTTCGGATCGGAATGGTGGGAGGCGGACTCTCTGGGTTCTGCCGGCGAGGAAGGAGGTGGTCCATTCCAGGGCCTTGTCTCGGATCCCTGCGTCGGTGAGGCATGCGCGTAGAGGGCGGTGGCAGACAGTGTCGAAGGCGGCGGAGAGGTCCAGCAGGATGAGGGCTGCGGTCTCACCGTTGTCCAGCAGGGTCCTGATGTCGTCAGTGGCGGCGATGAGGGCAGTCTCAGGGCTGTGGTTGCTGCGGAACCCTGACTGGGATGGGTCCAGGATGCTGTTTTCTTCGAGGTATCGGGTTAGCTGTCTGTTGACGATCTTCTCGATGACCTTGGCTGGGAACGGAAGCAGGGAGATGGGCCGGAAGTTCTTGAGGTCTCTCGGGTCCGCCTTGGGGTTTTTGAGTAGGGCGTTGATCTCTGCGTGTTTCCAGCTCTCTGGGAAGGTCACGTCTCGAAGGAGAGATTGATAATGTTGCGCAGGTGGGGTGCGATGGAGCTGCTGGCTTTGTTGAAGATGTGGTGCGGGAAAGGGTCTGACGGGGAGCCGGAGTGTATCGTGCTCATGGTCTTGATGGTGTCATCGATGTTCACGCTGGCCCAGGCTGGCAAGGGGTCGTGGTCGATGGTGTGCGGCGGGTCTGGTGCATCAATCTCAGTTGGGGCTGTCTGGGTGTTGAAGCTGTCGTGGATGTCGGCGATCTTGCGGTGGAAGAAGGTGGCGAGGGAATCGCACAGGGCTTGCGACGGCGGGATGTCGTTGGTGTTGGAGCTGGGGTTGGAGAGTTCCTTCACGATGTTGAAGAGCTCCTTGCTGTTGTGTGCGTTGTTGTCGAGGCGGTCTTTGAAGGAGATTCTCTTGGCGGACCTGATGAGGTGGTGGTGGTTACGGATGGCGTCTTTGTGGGCTGCGTGGCTGTCCGGTGTCTTTTCACTGTGCCATTTCTTCTCTAGTTTCCGGCAGGTACGCTTGGAAGCTAGGAGTTCCGGGGTGAACCAGCTGGCTCTTTTGGTGGTGTCACTGTAGGTGAGTTTTTTCAGCGGGGCGAGGGTGTTGGCACAGTCGTCTATCCATCGTCTGAGGTTGCAGGCAGCGTCGTCGGTGTTGGATGGGTTGGAGGGTGGGTTGAGAGCGAGGTTTGCCCGTAGTTGGTCTTCGGTGACTTTGCTCCAGCAGCGGCGTGGGATCTGTTGGGTGCGGTGGTGTGTGGTGGGTTTCTGGAAGGTGAAGTGGATGCAGCGGTGGTCGGTCCAGAGGAGTTCGGTGGTGTGGCTGAAGGAGACGTGGGAGCTTGAGGAGAAGATGGGGTCGAGCGTGTGGCCGGCGGAATGGGTCGGTGTTGTGACGAGCTGTCTCAGTCCGAGGTTGGCGAGGTTGTCGATCAGGGTGGTGGAGTTGCTGTCGTTGTTGTTCTCCAGGTGAAAGTTCAGGTCTCCGATGAGGATGTAGTCGGTAGAGGTCAGGGCGTGCGTGCTGATGAAGTCGGCGATGGAGTCGCTGAACTGGGGTCGGGGTCCAGGGGGTCTGTAGACAAGGGTGCCTCTAAGGGTGGTGTTGGGGTCCGTGTGGATCTGGAAGTGCATGTGTTCGGCGGTGCAGAGAATGTCGTCGGTGCTGGTCAAGACCCTGATGGTGTTCTTGTGGACGATGGCGATTCCTCCTCCTACTCCGTTGATGCGGTCTCTGCGGGTGATCTTATAGCCTTCTGGGATGGCTATGGCGATGTCGGGTGCGGAGGAGTCGTTCATCCAGGTCTCTGTCAGGAAGGCGACGTCTGGTGATGATGTGTAGAGCAGGTCCCAGAGCTCGACGGCGTGTTTGCGTGCGGAGCGGGTGTTCAGTAGGATGCATCGGAGGTGGTTGAGGTCCTTCTTGGCGGGCGCTTCGGTGGCTCTGAGGCTGGTGTAGCTGCAGTTCTGGCAGGTGAAGGGACCATGAGTGCGTTTCGGGGCGGCCTTGAAGCAGTTGTGTGTCCGTCCGGGATTGAGAGCGTGGAGTGTGGTGGCATCGTATCGGCGTCGGTCCTCGAGGCTGGAGCGGGGGGCGCAAGGACCAGGGGTTCTGGCACTGGGCGCGGTCCAGGCGCGGACGGGCACAGACGGGCTTGCCTTAGGCGCACCTTCGGCGCGCCAGCGGCGCGGCCGCGCAGCGGCCGCCATATATGGGGAGGTGGGAGGGAGGAGCAGCTGCGAGGCGGGAGGCAGGGGCAGCGAATGGACAGTCAGGGGGGCGGGGCCGCAGGGGACGCAGCGGCGGGAGCGGAGAGAGGCAACGAGGGGAACAGAAGGTCAAAATGGACACAGAAAAATGGGGGCAACGAGGGGTACAGAAGGTAAAACGGGCACAGAGAAATGGGGGCAATGAGGGGTACACAAGGCAAAACGGGCACAGAGAAATGGGGGCAGGGAGGGGTACAGAAGGCAAAACGGGCACAGAGAAATGGGGGCAACGAGGGGTACACAAGGCAAAACGGGCACAGAGAAATGGGGGCAACGAGGGGTACACAAGGCAAAACGGGCACAGAGAAATGGGGGCAGCGAGGGGTACAGAAGGCAAAACGGGCACAGAGAAATGGGGACAGCGAGGGGTACAGAAGGCATAAACGGGCACAGAGAAATGGGGGCAACGAGGGGTACACAAGGCAAAACGGGCACCGAGGCAACAAGCAGAGGGGCGAACTTACCAGCAGCAGCAGCGGGCAGGACAACACAGGCAGAGCTGTGTGGTGGGGGAGCGACCTACCTGGCAAGGTCAAGTGTCGCTCTCCTCACTGCGCAGCAGCCGCCATATATGGGGAGGTGGGAGGGAGGAGCAGCTGGGAGGCGGGAGGCAGGGGCAGCGAATGGACAGTCAGGGGGGCGGGGCCGCAGGGGACGCAGCGGCGGGAGCGGAGAGAGGCAACGAGGGGAACAGAAGGTCAAAATGGACACAGAAAAATGGGGGCAACGAGGGGTACAGAAGGCAAAACGGGCACAGAGAAATGGGGCAACGAGGGGTACAGAAGGCAAAACGGGCACAGAGAAATGGGGGCATCGAGGGGTACACAAGGCAAAACGGGCACAGAGAAATGGGGGCAGCGAGGGGTACAGAAGGCAAAACAGGCACAGAGAAATGGGGGCAACGAGGGGTACACAAGGCAAAACGGGCACAGAGAAATGGGGGCAGCGAGGGGTACACAAGGCAAAACGGGCACAGAGAAATGGGGGCAACAAGGGGTACACAAGGCAAAACGGGCACCGAGGCAACAAGCAGAGGGGCGAACTTACCAGCAGCAGCAGCGGGCAGGACAACACAGGCAGGACAACACAGGCGGAGCTGTGTGGTGGGGGTAAGGAGGGACTTCGGCAACAGTCAGCATTTTTTGCTTCTTGATGACTGGAAAGTGTGGAACAGGAGGAAGTTGAATTATTTCCATTCTACTGAGTTAAAACAGTCAGTACATGATTGTATCTTTCCTGACCCCATATCAATTTTATTAGCCACGATCTCAGTTTGGGCTAATGCTGACCTGGCCAGATGCACTATGACTTGTAGGCTTAGGAGGAGCACGGGTATCTTATAAGTAGTTGTGCTGACTGGCTGCAGGGGCAGATAATTCAAAGGCCACACTCCTCCCAGACTAGCCACTGTTCCAAAGTTCTATATAAATATATTTTTATGAGGTTGCAAGTGGAGTGACAAATCATGAGATTTAGGAGCATTAAATGCTTTAATAAAAGCGACTCTGTAGAGATTGCTGACAGTTATACAAGGTATTGGAAAGAGAGATAGGAAGAGAAGATCTGCTTCTTCTGCCTCATCCTCCTCATCTTTCTGGTCTTCTCTGAATAAGATACTTGGACAGAATGATTCTGTACATATGGATTCTGATCTAATGAACATGTATGTGAAGCATGAGGATTTGTCTGTCGTGTTGTGTGCTTGTCAGTGTGCGCAAGCCAGCACTTGCATGAGTCAAATTGATAAAACTTGTCTTGCAAAACTGCAGATGCAGGTGCTTCTAGCAGTAAAAAGCCTAATTATTTTCATATGATGGGCTTTTGAAAAGGGGGACATTCACAAGTTTATATCCCTTATATATTCTTGAGACTATGTAGAGACAGGATTTTCTCAAGCAGTTTGAGTGAATACAATGATGACCAACCTGTATGTCCAATCAGCCCTGACACCAGAAGTGTTTCCCCATCAAATCCTTTAGACTAAGGAGTGGATAAAGCTCTTGGACATATCAATGCTTGTCTTAACCTCATCCCACAGGCATGTACCTGTACCATTTACATTCCTTGGTATCTTGTCAAGGACCTCTGATGAATCACTTTGGCAAAGAGGGGTGTTGAGTGCACTGAGCTCCCCCCATAAATGGATATCTAGGCTTGTTTCCTGCCTGACATTGCATTTGGTGGTCTCTGCACTGGCTGGTTGTGTGCCAGTGATTGGAGAGTGGCTGCCGTTATTACATGATATTCCACAGATCATAATTGTTTGGACATGTGCTAGATGATATGTTGCATATTACCTTCCTGGTCTGTGAGAATACTTTGCCTTTCCTTGCAAAGAAATACTGTTTCCTTCAGTCACCTCCTCAACAAAAGGTCCCTTTCTGCAAAGCTATACTCCTTCTCACCTGGCTAGTCCAGCAGATCTGATTCCCGTTTCAGACATTTTTAGACCTAAGAGGATGGGACAAGTAACAAGTATCTCTCTGCACCTGCATCAAACAAAATTGGACAGCCAGGGCTTGCTTTACCACTATCCAACAATAAATTTCTTATCCTGTGCATGTTTCGCAACCCCCTTGAATCGGTTGTCCACAGTCCAACAATGAAAGAAAATAGAGAGAGGCAACAATAACCAATGCAAAAGCTGTCTTGTTAAGTTAATTCAAAGAGTTCAAAGGATTCATAAGGAAATCTCCTACTGCGCGAGTCCATGAAGAATTGTTTGTTATTCCATATAAATTTCTGGACAATACAACAAGACAACAGCCAACGTGTTTTGCTCTCGCATCAAAAATAGCTTTTTACGGTCTAAAGTTGATGTGCGATCGTGAAATAATGGGTATACAATCCTATCAGGCGAGTATCCTAAATCCAGTTTGTGTAGGTAAGCGTACAGCATCAGGCGTGTAAAGTTAATACTGGAATTTACCTTCAGTATCTAAAGTTAGTGTTTGGTAGTGTGTGGCAGTAGAATGATGCATACAAAATCCTATTGACTAAAGGTCCACACTCTGGTCAAAGATGTATATGCGACCATAACGCACTGGATGTGCAACATTAACTAAGCGTGTGTTTTACCACAACGTTAGTGGCCAGGTTAAGTGTATCAGAAACAATAAAGAGTCACATCTAGTTCAATGGTATTAGGCGTTACATGCCTGGTGTGTTACAGTCACATATACAACTTAGACTAGAGTCTGGTCTGAATTCTTTTCCAATGGCTGAGACACCCACTGTGAGGGAGAAACTCAAAATGTAGTTCCATGACAAAATATTGTGTTGAAAAACATTGAGACACAAAGTTTGTGTCAAAAACATTGTTTACATTAACATAATCTTCTTGCATTTATACTAGAAATGACAAAATTATCATTGCATAAATTGCATGCAAGGGAATATCATCCAAAACACGGTAAGAATATACATTTTTTGATAAATTTAGACTGTAAAGTAATATTTTTTAAATAATATAGTTAAACATCATACAATAAAAACTACATACTTTATTCAGTTATATATATATATATATAATACAAAACAACAGTAGCTTCAAATACATTAAAAATAAAATAAGAAAAGTAAAGTTAATTTAACATGTCTTAAACATTATACAACAAAAGCAAACATAACTAATTTTAAATATTAACAAACACATACAAAAAGCAGTTTAATTTAACACTTTAATTAACTGCCCATCCTATCCCCCCCCCACAAAACTGGAATGGAGGCCTGTAGGACTGGACGGGCACCACTTGAAGGGGTTAGGACTCACTCAGGCTGGGGCCAGATTCAGGTTCAAGATGCTTTGAGCCTTTCTGTCCCTGAGGGACTGATCAGGAAGGCTTTGGAGTGACTCTGGTAGTCCTGGTTTCAACAGCAGAAACAGGGATCAAACAGCAGGACACACTCCGGAGGGTTCACAGCATGCTCCAGGCAGCTAAGCAGTCCTTCCAGGTGCAGCAACACAGTCTTCTGGAGTACACAGCAGGCCACAGGAGCAGGCAGTCCTCTGAAAGTACTTCTGGAGGTCCAGAAAGTGAACTGAAGGGTTCCTGCGGGGCAACAGACTTTAGTGGGACTCGCTGTCCCAAAATGTTTCAGGAGAGGAGGTGCTTTTACCTGCTTTCTCCCGCTGCCACCATCCTGCGCATAAAGTGCCTTGCTGCCTTCCTCTATGATGGTTCTGGCAGGGCAATGGACCTTGGTGGGACTTGCTTTCTCAAAGTGCTTCTGCCCAGGAAAGGAGGGGCTTTCACCTGCTTTCTCCCACTGCCGCCAACCTGCGCATAAAGTGCTCTGGTGCCTCCCGCGGTTAGGGGTCCTGCAGGACAACAGACTTTGGTGGGACTCACTGTCCCAAAGTGCTTTAACCCAGTAGAAGACGGGCTTTCACCTGCTTTCTCCCACTGCCGCCACCCCGCGCATAAAGCTCATTGGTGCCTACCACAGTGCAGAATGCATGCAGGCACGTGCCCGGACAAAGACTGGGCCAAGAGCGGGCCCGTCTGTGCCTGTCCACAGCTGGACGAGGCTGTGCTGGGCCCCATCTCTTGGTTCTAAGGTTCTCCTAGCATACTTATAATGGGGAAGTGCAAGTTGCCATCAAATAGAGCACAAGAAAAGACAATACTTCAATTGCAAGTTATTTGACCAGGATCCCTTGAAAAGGACATCAGTACTGTTGAACAGAGAATAGGGTCATATCGACCCTCCATTAGCAATACGGACCTATTATATCCTCTGCCTCTTCTGTCCCGACTCATCCCGGCTGCAGCAGGTAATGGATGTGTTCAGCTTATTAGTGATACAGTAACTTCTGCTTCTCCATCAAAGTCTTATGCCTATCCCCCTCTTAAGCGCATGAGAATTCCTGAGCCCCCGCTGGATAAAGTGACTGACCCAAATCTAGCCCACTGGATACAGTGACTGACCCAGATCTATACCTAGAATCAGAAAGGGAAGGCTTACTGCACGTAAGCAGAGCACTTAGAAAGTCAAGCAAGCCTGCTGCTAATAAAGACAAATCAATGAAACCTTCAGCACCTACTCTTGAGGATTTTAACCACTTATTTACTCTTGCCAAGTCAGTTGAAGCTACTGTGAAAGTCTTCCTGGACTCTCTATCTTCTAGGCTTGTTCTGATTGAGGAATCCACCGCAAGTTGTTGTGACTTTATACATAACATTGCGAAGCATTATCCCCTGTTACTACCTGTCTGTCAATCCTCTATCACTTCGTCTATTTTTGCAATTCCCTGTTCTACCAAAGAAACTTCAGATCCTACTTTGAACTCCCAAAATCTTAACATTCAAGCTCATTCGAGTGCATGTTTCAATATTCAACCAGTTAAATCCAAGGTTATTGTGCATGGATCTTCCACCTGAAGCAACACCTTTTGTAGTGTTTCTGGGAAATGTTCCAGTTTTTAGTGAGCCCGAAAAAATATATCAATACATTGGGGTGGTAAGAAAACCGCCCTGTCCCAAGGTGTTTTCGAGGACCTGAAAATTGTAAGAAGGGTAATCTGGAATGGCAGAGGAGTCAAAACCCTATCCGGTGACTGCATAGTAATGACATTTAAGACTCCCTTTCTAGCACAATCTATTTTGAATAGAGCTCGAGTTAATTTTTCCAACTTTCCACATTAAGTGGTTGCTTTTCCTTTGGGATATTTCTATTGCCCTTCTACCCTTGGGAGTGGATCAGATGCAATATGATACAGCATTGCTGAACTGTTGTCCCCCCCATTCTATAACAGAACCGCTTTTCCCTGTTGTATGAGTTGGATGCAACATATTGATTCCAATCAGGTTGCGCAAAGACCTCTTTAGATATGGTCAATCTGTCCTTGAATTCAACCCTCACTCCTGATATTGTGACTGCAGCGGCCATCCCACCAACTGTGACTGACCATACACCTTCAGTCCTCAATCCTGTGTCATCAAGTATTGAGCTGCCCTCCTACCACAATATTCTTTTTCTGGAATGTGGTGTGTTTCTGCTCCAAGCTATTTCTTCCCTACTGGATGGAATTTGTGTCTACATTTTGATTTCTCTGACTCCAGGTAACTTGGACTTTAGACCCTATACACATAAATGGTTTTAAGACTTTCCATCTAGCTGCCATGCCATCTCTTGCCGGTATTCTCAAAGGGGGGCTGTCCATCTTTGTTTTTAACAGGCTGCATTACTATACACTTAGAATTGGCTTTCCCTCGCAGAATTATATGATCATTATTTGTGATTTTACCCCTAATGTAAGCCTAATTGTTGTGAATTTTTACAATATTACTCCATCTTGGTATTAACTCGGTCCTGTCCCAGCTCGAACAGTAACTAGATAAAATCTGTGACCATAAAGGGAAAGACATTTTTTTGTTATGGAGTGGCGATTTTAATTTCCGTCTTTATCCTTTTCCAGCTAAAAACAATTTGCGGCATGACTAACTCAAACAATGATGACCTAACCCATTTTTCCCAATGTGGATACCCCCTTTTATTAAATAACCTTTTGTTAAAATGTAACTTTGGTTCTTGTAATGAGCTATATTATCCATGTGTTTCCTTTTAAGCCTACATTTTGTGGGGGAAGACGTTGTGCTGTTATCGATTATATTTTATGTTCCCTTAATTGTCAATCTATTTTAGTTGACTTCAGAATGCATCAGGCATGCGAGAGTGACAGGAACAAAATCCTCATCAATGGCAGCAACTCAAAGGAACTCTTCAACATCATCCAGCAGTTCACCAAACCCCCCAGCGAAGCCACAGACATCACACCGTCCCAGGGGTTGTACGACATTACCACGCGTGGTTTTACCACGTACGTCTTTACCACGCATATTCAACCACGCATACCATTACAACTCTTGTACATCCATTAACACTAAAAGCACACTTGCCACGCAAACAACAAGCACGCACACTTTCACCACGCATACCCTTTCTGTTTCTTGTTATAGAATGTAAAGTAAACTTACTTACCTGTATGTAGCATTTTCTTTTCCCATCGTCCGTCCTGCTTCAAAGTGCTCTATTCTCTGTAAAAAGAGACGTTCAAGCCCCTACGTCCTTGTATTTTTATTAAAAGGGAAAAAGGACTATTGAAGTAAGACAGAAGAACGAAGAGTCAAGAAATGTCTGCACCTGGAGTTTATTTAAACTGCAAGCGTAATTAAATGTTTTCCTGCTGACACTCTTTTTATTTTTCATTGCTGCATATTATATCTTTACAAAATATGATTTACGCTGGGGAACCTTAGACTGTAAAATGAGACCGTATTTTACATAATTTGCAAATCAAAAAAGGACAAGAAAATATTAGGAAATTCTTGGATATTACAAGCCAAATTCACCTAAAAACGCACCAAAACACACCCAAAATAAGCCAAGTCCTATATGGACGAAACAAACACATGCCGTGAGCCCTAAAACAAAAGAACCTTAGCCCACACCAATTCTAACCCTTAAAAACTTTCCACACAAGGTGAAACACTGCCACCTACTGATCAATTGAGTGATAAAGTCTTGCGTTCTTAAGTCTTGCGTTGTAACAGTCTTTTCATAGTAAAAAATGCATGGTAAATGTAATCCGAAGTAAAAACTTTGGAGTAAAGGCTGTTTCCCGTCCCAGGACCTCTGCAATTAGCTCGGCTCCTTCTTCCACCTGAAAATCAAGGCCCTCTAAGACAACTTCAGCGAACAGACCCCAGAAACCACCCTCCTCTCCAGCAATGACAGCCAGCCCACCATTACGAGCTGGACACCAGTCACCACCAAAGACACCACCATGACCATGAAGAGCACCCACTCAGGAGCCCCCACGGACCCCTGCCCGCCTCACATCTTCCAAAGAGCCGCCGCCACCATAGCGCCCGAACTCCGCTGCACCATCAACGCCACCTTCGAATCCGGCATCTTCCCCGATGACTGGAAGCGGGCTGAGGTCAAGCCCCGTCTCAAGAAACCTTCGGCTGACCCGACGGACCGGAAAAACTACCGGGCCATCTCTCTCCTTCCCTTCGCAGCCAAAGTCACCGAGAAATTCGTCAACGCACAACTGACCACCTTCATCGAAGAGAACACCATCCTCGACTCCTCCCAGTCTGGATTCCGCAGCAACCACAGCATCGAGACCACCCTCCTCGCCGCCACCGACAACATCCGATTGCTATCCGACCAGGGACACACCGCGGCCCTCATCCTGCTAGACATCTCTGCAGCCTTCGACACCGTTTCCCACCGCACTCTTGCAGCCAGACTCCACGACGCTGGCATACGGGGATCCGCCCTCGACTGGATCTGCTCCTTTCTCGCCAGCAGAACCCAAAGGATCAGACTCCCACCCTTCCTCTCTGAACCCACAGAGATCAACTGCGGAGTACCCCAAGGATCATCGCTCAGCCCCACGCTCTTCAACATCTACATGGCCCCCCTCGTCGCCATCATCAGACAGCATGGGCTCAGCATAGTATCCTTCACCGACGACACCCAGCTCATCCTCTCCCGCACGAAGAACCCCGAAGACACCAGACTTAGCTTCCAGGAAGGAATGAAAGACGTTGCAGCGTGGATGAGCAACAGCTGCCTAAAACTGAACTCGGAGAAGACAGAGGTCCTCGTCCTTGGACCCTCCCCCACTGCTTGTACAGCTCCTGGTGGCCCTCCACCCCCGGAAACACACCCACCCCGACGGACCAACCTCAGAACCTCTGCATCATTCCAGACTCCTCCCTCACCATGACTCGCCAGATCAACGCCGTCGCCTCCACCTGTTTCAACTCCCTCCGCGTCCTCCGCAAGACCTTCAAGTGGATCCCCCCCGAAGCCAGAAAGACCGTCACCCACACACTCATTACTAGCAGACTGGACTACGGAAACGCCCTCTATGCGGGAATTAACAAATCCCTGCTACACAAACTCCAGACCATCCAGAACTCCGCAGCCAGACTAGTCCTCGGCACCCCACAACAGGAGCACATGACCCAACGCCTGCGAGACCTCCACAGGCTCCCCGTCGAGAAGAGAGTAACTTTCAAACTACTCACCCATGCCTACAAATCCCTCCACAACATCGGACCCAAATACCTCAACAAAAGAATCTCTTTCCACGCACCCAAAAGAAACCTCCGCTCCACAGACCTCACCCTGGCAGCGACCCCGCGCATCCGCAGAACCAGAGCTGGAGGAAGAGCCTTCTCCTAAGTCACAGCCAAAGCCTGGAATGAGCACCCAGTCACCATCAGACGCTGCCCTACCCTGCACACCTTCAGGAAGGGCCTTAAGTCCTGGCGTTTTTGGCTGGCCGGGAGCTGCACCCCCCCAGCGCCTTGAGACCCTCACGGGTGAGTAACACGCTTTAAAAAACCCTGATTGATTGATTGATAATTTCCTCAGCCTGTATCGCTTAGGCTGGAGTTTAGTCTCCATAATATACATGTGGAACACTTAATTGATAATTCAACCTTAGCAGTTCGCAATGATACATTGCTTGAATGGTCCTGGGTGAACCCGGATAATTTCCTTGAAAAACTGGTCATCGCCTGAAGTGACACTTTTGATATTTGTTTTGATATGTCTTCCAGCGAAATTGATGTTAGGTCTGCTTTTTTATTAATAACGCATGACATTAAAACAGCTCTTATCAGACTGGTGTCCAAGGCCAATTCACAAAGGCATGGATGGTTCAATAGCAATTGCTCTAAAGCTCACAAACAGCTTTTGCTAGCTTTACATAACTTGTCCCGTTGTTCCCAGGAGGAGAGGAGGTGCAGATCAGCATATAAGCAAGCCCTAAAAAACAGGAAAAGGGAACTAAAAATCTGAGGTTGGAATTCCCTGATCTAAGCCATTGTGTTAAGATACTCCTGTGCTTTTTGGCAGGTCATTAACAGCTCCCTCTTAAGGGATGGATCAGCTTCTAGTCATGAGGGGGCAATTAATGAGTCAGAATGGGTTACTCATTTTTCAAAGATATATTCTAACCCAACCCTGTTGTCCTTCAGACTCAATATTATTCCTCTGGGTATTGTGAATTTTGATTTCAGCAGCTTAAGTTTTTCCTTGGACGAGGTCAATAGGGCCAATAGTGATAGCAAGGGCAGAAAAGCCCCGGGTCAGGACGGCATTCCATTTGATTTGTTTAGGGCTAACATCCATTGTGGGGTCCTATCAAAATTAGAGTACTATGGGCCTGCTGCCATTTTGGCTTCCTTACAACTGGGTCAGAGGCCATAAGTGTCTCTATTTTTTAAAAGGGTGATCATTCAGACCCCGCTTGCAAATACTCTATCTCACTCCTCAACTCAACGATTAGGAGAATCTTGTTAAATAGCTTGGAGGAGTGGGCCGAGTGCAATATCATACTTTCAGATATCCAGTATGGATTTCGAAAAGGTTTAGAGAAAATTGAACCGAGTCTTATTTTAGAATTATTCATTGGCAAATTTACCATTATAAAGAAGGGGCAGCTGTTTTTAGCTTTTATAGATCTATCGAGGGCTTTTGATAGCGACCTGCATAACAAACTATGGACCAGGAACTGGGGGTGAACAATCAGATTGTAGCCTTTCTGAGAGCGTTATATTCTGAGGGTAAGGCCAGAGTACGGTATGGCCTCAAGGTAGAATGCGCTAGCACTTTCAATCTTGGGAGGTGGGTCAGACAAGGTTGTGTCCTTGCGCCATTTTTGTTTACACTTTACAATAACAGTTTAGAGACAGCCTTATGCAGCACTTGATGTGACCCACCACCCAGATCGGCCACAGACCTATGCTGAAGATGCCTTACTTATGTCACACACTCCACGGGGTCTGCAGCAGTTACTCAATTGATTTGCAGACTTCATGGCCGACCTCTGTTTATTTGTTAACATAGGGGAAATATTTGTTATGAAGTGTGGGCGGTACAAGCGGAAGTGTTTGAAATTTTAGAATTTATAATGTAAAATTAAGTTTACATTCAACGAACGTGGTTCATGGACCCCTGCCATAGAAAAGAGATTGCAGTAGTTTAATAAATCTATTTTTGCTCTTCTCAAATTTGCTAGTAAGCTAGGAAATAAACCTGTTAAAGAAATGTTAACTATTAATAATTCTAAATGCATAACCATAGCCTTTTATGGAGTGGGAGTCTGGGGATTTAAAAACTCAATTTGAGCTCCAGAAATTAGAGAATCCCTTTCTTAGGAAACTTTTAGCTGACCCTAGCAGTTGTTCTAGCTTTGTTTGCCATACAGAATTAGAGGTCCCTTTTTAATTGATCTGTTTAACCGCTTAACCGCGGCGGCAATTCCGCCGCGGTGCAGCGGTTTAGCGGAGTGGGCGGGGCCGCGTCGGCCAACGGACGTTCGCAGCACTACAGAGGTAGTCCTCGCAACGGCCGTTGGCTGACGGACGCACGCAACGGGTTATTATCCAACCTTTATTATTGTGGCCTAAGATTTGGACTAGTGATTTTACTGTTTTAAACCCTATGATTTTGGAAGATTGTTTAAAATTAACTTACTGTGGAACATTTTCATGGTTTAAGTACATGAAACCTTTTTGCATGAACGTCCGCCTTCCTGAATACTTTGATACACGCAATGTTTTATTTAATGTGAGTAAAAAAGACTTTAAAAAATCTATGTTTATCTCACCTTAGCAACCAAAGATTTTTATGAGAAATGACTAATGACTGCTGTTGACAATTCTCAGCACAAGTTTGTTTTAAACTTGACATTTTTTATCATCTAATTACCTTCCCACTAGTTAATGATTGGTCAGTGACTTTGATAAATTCTACCTGTGATGGCCTTTTGGTTAAATGCACCCTGCATTTTATGTTTTTCTGTCCCTTTTATGCTGCACCACGAAAACCTTAAATTTGACTTATTATATGTGATCACAATTTTAAGCAGTCGGCCAGCCCTGCTGTTCTTGAAACAACTGAACTCTCTAGCAATTTGTTTTAGGATTGCTATCTTTTTATGTTCCGTGAAAGGGATAAGGTAAAGCCTGAGTGTTTTGCAACAATGTTTATCATTGATTTTAATTATGTTGGGATAATGTAAAATGAATTTTATTGATTTGTTTGCTTGCTTTTATGATTTCTTTTCAAGATAATCGAATAAAGATAATTATTGATTGATTAAACATGAAGGGTAGATCTGAGGGTCCTAATTTTATACCTGGTGCCTTCTTTGAAGTAGAAGTTTCTGGAGAATTTTCTTTGTAGTGCTTGGAGTTTCCTGACTCCCCTGCCCTGGCTCCAAGCTGGCTGCATGAACAATGCAGGGGTGACAAGTCCTTTGTGTGAAGGCAGAGCACAGTCTATTCAGTTGCAAGTGGGGCTGTGGCCAGCTCAGCCCAAAGGCATCCTGCCAGTTGATGGCCCATCCAGACACACCTAATCTCTCTATTGTGTGGCTGTCTGTGGGGAATAAACAAAGTACAACTACACTGTCAGGAACTCTATTAATTTAGTTGCTAGGAAAGACAGCAAACCTAAAAGAAATACCACTTATTTGAAGGCGCAGAAGTACCCACATTGGAAAATGGTTCCATCATTATCCATAATCGCTTTTAAGCAATGTTGGTATACATTTCAGACTCTTCCTGGATTTGATTCCAAGACTGGAGGTGAGCGGTCTAGTCATTTCAGCACGCAAGATCACTGCAGGCTTCGACACGCACGCTCGAGAGATGAGCTGAGCACTTCAACTGTAAACTGAACCGGTAGTGTCTCTACTCCATGCCTTCCCTCAGAACTCAAATTTAATGAATTAGAGAGGGAGAGAGTTTTCTTATCGGCACGTGTGCAGTGCGTGCAGATTTCCATGTTTGTTTTGGTGAGTGAGCTGAACTCGCAAGTCTGTTGAATAACGAGATTGTCTGGGCAACCTGAAGGAAGATTCCATGTCGGTACAAGACCAAGGCAAAGACCCATTTAGCTCCAGTTCTCAGTAATACAGCGTAACAGCAAGTAGTGATCCTTTTTTCCTCATGCTCAGTGCAGTGGCAAGTAGTGGTACATTCCCGCACACGCGCAGTATTACAACAATAGTGAATATTTTCTGAACACGCTCATTGCGGAGGCAAGTACTGAAGCCAATGATTGAATACAAGCCTTGGGTAAGATCATTCCTTTCTAATCTTGTCAGCAAAGTTTCAAAAAAGATTTAGAGAGCAGACATGCTAATTGAAAGAAAGAACTAACTGTTTGAGATGAAGGTCAAAGGTAAATCATGTAAATAGTTATATATATCTATATATCTATCTCAACAACAAAAAGTAACAAACTGCACAGTTACAAATACTCTTCTAATGGATTTACAACAAAATAACTTTTCCAGAGTCTGTCTTAGAGACTGAATAGGAACAAAACGAGACTTTTAACAGAGTTAAACATTTGAGTGTCATTCCACTGTACAGACACAATCTAAACAGAGGGGCTCTCAACTTGTGATATCTGGGTAAAATATTTGGCAATTAGATATTACCAAAGTAGGGACTGTCATTAAAGAATGTTTAGTATGTTTATATTCATCTCTTAATCACAGGTACACCATAGCAGGTACTCAGACTGAGAAGACGAGAAGTAGTGAAACATCCTCTACAAGGCAGTCTCTCTTATTTTTTCTCCCCTTTCCCCCTTGCTGTTGTATTGTTATGAGCGTGGGCCGTAGTGAGGAGGCATTGGGAGTTCACTTCAGCTCCTGTGGAATTTCTGCAAAGGTACCTTCTGACAGATTGAAGTGCCACCATTTTCCACCTGAGCTGAAGATGGCAGAATGTTTAGATTTTAAGGCCTGGGGTGGTATTTTAGATAGTATACAGAAGCAGTTAGCTAGTACTATTGAAGATAATAAGACTCTAAGAGAGGAGATAAAACGTTCCCAAGAGGAAACGCATCATGTTTTGCAAAGAATGGATGAGTTAGTGGCATGAACAACATCTTTACCTAGTGGTTTTGAGACATTTAAGCAATCTACTCCCCATCCTGCATCAGAAGTAGCCACTCAAGTGATTAATGCCATTTCCCCAATCATGGTAATAATCAAGAGAAGAGCGAGGAGATAGGGGCCAGTTCACTTCCCCTGGGTATAGTATAAGTATCAAAGGGAACTAGCTACTAAATAGGAGCTCCTAGTATGTGTATGTATGGCGACACATATGTGTTTTTGGAAGACCCTCACTCACCAACCTAGTTGGTGACATGCTTCATCATCGGGTCCCACCCAAGGTACCGAATGTACCTTGGGTGTGCTGCGACGCCTGGATACAGCGGAGCTGGTTCTGTGCAGTGAGTGTGCAGTGAGAGTGAGATGAGTGTGGTTTAAAAAGCTGTCCGTGGGGTCCCGTTCAGGTAACAGAAGGACTATTTTAATATATGGGCCCTCGGCAGTGGTTAAAAAGAGAGGTGGATATCTCTGGAGTTAATTAGGTTCCGATATCCTGGTCAACATGTTTCAGCCAGTCTCTCTATACTGGGCTGGCTTTCTTCAGGACCTTATGTGTGTGAGGTTAAAAGGTGGTCTGGAACAAAGTGTGTAAGAGACCATCTATGTGGTGCACTCGCTAAGGTGCATTATGTGATGGAGGATGATTTCCTCTGGCGACGCATACCTGTTATAGGGGTAAAAAAAGACAATAGACAAACATACACATATGATCCATTTAGATGTTGTTGTTTAAGCACATCTATAATTGTGAATCAGGAGCGTGGTGTCCGTGCTCTAATCGAATAAATTGCGTGGTGAGGACGGACCGTGGCGTTTTGGTGCATTGTAATTAGATCAAAACAATGTATACGCCTCTTATATATGCGTTAACAGGTGAAAATCAATATGCGATATTACATGGTGATGAATAAAGGGATAAAAAGGTAAAACCATGTTTGCTCACTCAGGAATTGTCTGAGAAATGCCCCATGAGTTCCGTGGGGGCCCGACCTATTGTCACACTCTGTATGTTTTCGGACAAGAAAGTGGAAAAAAATGGAAAAAATGGAAAAAAATGAAAAGGAGTAAGCGGTAAAAGCACATGCATCGTAAGTTGCTGGCGTGCCATATTACTGCAGGACTATTAGTCCCTCTCTGGCTGGAACCCCACTGAACAGAGCCCCACTTACTTCTTCAAGATCAAGGGCCCGTCTCCGTACCTAGTCTGGCCGCATCGGAACTCCGACGGTGAATGACTGGTACGCGATGGGAGTTTAAATACCTTAGCAGATTCTGCCGGTAAAAGCAGGTTTTCTCTAACGACCTCCTCAATACTGGTAACCTCTCTTGGGACCCCCACTTTTTGCCTATAAAAAAGCAGGTAGCCTCAGGGACCGCTTGGTCTCCACAAGACCAAAGGAAAGACCTACCCCCATGACAAACACCATACTGAATGCATGGAGCCTCCCAGCGATAGTAGGTCACTATCCCTGTGGTGATTGCAGCGTCTGTCACTTGACTAAAGCAACTAAAACCTTAAATCTAGAAACAGACAAAACCTGGCACCAAACCAAACACACAAACTGCAATTCTAAAAATGTAGTCTACCTAATCGAATGCCCATGTAAACTACGTTATGTAGGCATGACAAGCCGTAAAGTAAGGACGCGCATTGTGGAACACCGCAGCACCATACGCTGCAAAAGAATTTAAGCAAACTTACAGACCATTTCCTCACTACAGGACATACACCTAATGACATCAGGTGGACGGTCATAGAACAGATCACATGCCATAGTAACACTCATGAGAAAATCCTTCTGCAGAAAGAACAACGTTGGATATATCGTCTTTCCACTAATAACACAGGATTGAATGACAATATACCGTGGAATAGTATTCACGTTTGACTACATGTACTTTTCTCACTACACAAAAAAACCCTATGTTTTGATTAAGAGCCCTCAAATACCTATGTGTCCTCATCATGACCACTTCCTTATGTACTACTTATTTATACACTGCACCATGCAGAGAGTAATATATGCACACCCGATCCAGGCATATAACGATTCTTCAACTAACAGGCGTCCCATTTAAAATCGGCGACCCACAAAATATTGCTAAAATATTCTGAACATATGTACGATACCAACATGAGGGGCACCAACACGTGGGCATATGGTTAAACGTCCCCTAGGAGGCAGTCCCAGCATGGAGTCCTGTCTATCCCCGAGGAGATATACCCAAACAACCAACATTCTAGCGCGCGTTCCTTAATACAATACAGCCGATAAAAATATCCTTTTCAATTATAAAGTTAAGTAATACCATAAAGGGAATTTCCAGACATTTAACTTATTTACTAGTATTCCTAATTTAACTTTATCCATACGCAGCGTAAACACACAAACACGTGCGCACGCTTTCTTCTCTGTTTATCCTCGCAGGTGCAAGGAATGGAAACTGATCACCCGCACCTGGAGGTCGTTAGAGAAAACCTGCTTTTACCGGCAGAATCTGCTAAGGTATTTAAACTCCCATCGCGTACCAGTCATTCACCGTCGGAGTTCCGATGCGGCCAGACTAGGTACGGAGACGGGCCCTTGATCTTGAAGAAGTAAGTGGGGCTCTGTTCAGTGGGGTTCCAGCCAGAGAGGGACTAATAGTCCTGCAGTAATATGGCACGCCAGCAACTTACGATGCATGTGCTTTTACCGCTTACTCCTTTTCATTTTTTTCCATTTTTTTCCATTTTTTCCACTTTCTTGTCCGAAAACATACAGAGTGTGACAATAGGTCGGGCCCCCACGGAACTCATGGGGCATTTCTCAGACAATTCCTGAGTGAGCAAACATGGTTTTACCTTTTTATCCCTTTATTCATCACCATGTAATATCGCATATTGATTTTCACCTGTTAACGCATATATAAGAGGCGTATACATTGTTTTGATCTAATTACAATGCACCAAAACGCCACGGTCCGTCCTCACCACGCAATTTATTCGATTAGAGCACGGACACCACGCTCCTGATTCACAATTATAGATGTGCTTAAACAACAACATCTAAATGGATCATATGTGTATGTTTGTCTATTGTCTTTTTTACCCCCTATAACAGGTATGCGTCGCCAGAGGAAATCATCCTCCATCACATAATGCACCTTAGCGAGTGCACCACATAGATGGTCTCTTACACACTTTGTTCCAGACCACCTTTTAACCTCACACACATAAGGTCCTGAAGAAAGCCAGCCCAGTATAGAGAGACTGGCTGAAACATGTTGACCAGGATATCGGAACCTAATTAACTCCAGAGATATCCACCTCTCTTTTTTAACCACTGCCGAGGGCCCATATATTAAAATAGTCCTTCTGTTACCTGAACGGGACCCCACGGACAGCTTTTTAAACCACACTCATCTCACTCTCACTGCACACTCACTGCACAGAACCAGCTCCGCTGTATCCAGGCGTCGCAGCACACCCAAGGTACATTCGGTACCTTGGGTGGGACCCGATGATGAAGCATGTCACCAACTAGGTTGGTGAGTGAGGGTCTTCCAAAAACACATATGTGTCGCCATACATACACATACTAGGAGCTCCTATTTAGTAGCTAGTTCCCTTTGATACTTATAATATTTCCCCAATCATACCTTTGGCCCCTCCAGAGAGGTTTAGTGGTGATCCTCATAAGGCGCAAATATTTTTGACACAATGCTCATTACATTTTTTATGTAGGCCTGTGGTGTTTTCTGAGGAGCAGTCTGAAGTGGCTTTCATACTGTCATATTTGAGTGGCGATGCAGCATCTTGATCTATGCCTGTATGATTTTGAGAGATTTAAATCGGAGTTTCTTAGAATTTTTTATAGAAGATCTGCAAATCAGTCTACTGACAATGAGTTACTGGATCTTAAACAAGAGAATCGGGATCTCATTGCTTATATTGCACAGTACAAAAAGTTAATTGCTGAAACTCAGTGTCCAGAAAATAAGAGAGCTGCAATTTTATATCGAGGATTAACAGAAGAACTTAAAGATGCATTGGCTCAGATTCCAAAACGTCTGCAGGAAATTTAGGAATTAATTGATTTAGTTTTGCAAATTGATCATCTACTCAGTGAAAGAAAATTTGAGAAGAAAAGAGATTTTCATCCCTTCCTTCCAAGATTTGATTGAATTAAAACTGAGGTTACTAAATCAGAACCAGCTTCAAGTGAAGAGCCCATGCATATAGGATCCATAAGAGGTCCTCTTTCTAAAGAGGAAAGAGAAAAGATAAATTGTGCATGTATTATGGAAATCCTGGACATTTTGTAAAAGAATGTCCTAAAAAGCCAAAATCAAATTTTTCAGGAAAAGATCGATTACATCAGTAGGAGAAGTTGTTCTGATGGGAATAACGAAAGAATCAACTCCAGAGGTTCAACATGTGGCCAACACACTTCAATCTGCGGCTCCTCATCTGATTGTTTCCATGACCGCAAGACTCCAAAATTTAGAAATAAATTAAGTTTCAGTTATGATAGGTTCTGGGGCCACTGGTAATTTTTGTGACCAGAATTATGCTGAAAAGGTAGGAATACAATACATACAAACTAAAGTTTTCAAAACGGTTCGAGCAGTTTATGGAACCAATTTAACATATGGGCCCATCACTGAAGAAACTGAAACTATT
The DNA here is from genome assembly GCA_963921515.1 of Calotriton arnoldi. Taxonomy (NCBI): domain Eukaryota; kingdom Metazoa; phylum Chordata; class Amphibia; order Caudata; family Salamandridae; genus Calotriton; species Calotriton arnoldi. Next base: position 339,559 of record CAWUFW010011275.1, read on the forward strand.
GAATTATCTGGTTTGAATGGTCATCAAGAGCTTCTGAGATTTAATTTAATTGATGATCCTCGATTTCAAATGATATTGGGGTTGCCATGGTTAAAGGAACACAATCCAAAAATAGATTGGAAGAAACGTACAGTTGAGATGACATCGGAATATTGCAAGGAACATTGCTTCCACACTAATTAAAGAAATTTGGAGGGGTCACCTGCCATAAGTTTGGCTCAGCAATCTAATATGGTTTGCGTAATGGAGTTAAAAGAAAGTCCAAAAGAGTATCAATATTTGGCTAATGTGTTTGATAAAGAAAATGCTGCGAAATAGCCTCCTCTTAGGGAATATGATTGCAAGATTGAATTAGAACTGAATTAGAAGCCGTATGTATGCTTCAACTGCGGAATAGAACGTCACCTTAAAAGGTATTTGGATGAATATTTAGAGAACGGATTTATTCAGCCCTTTCAATCTCCAGTGTCATCTTCCTTTTTTTTCATTCCCATAGAAAGATGGGACCCTTTGTGCTTGCATTGATTACAGACCCTCGAATCAGGTAACAGTTAAAAATCGATATCTCGACCTTTAATATCAGAGTTATTAGATCAGGTTAAGGGAGCAACGTTTTGCACCAAGTTAGATTTGAGAGGGACCTATCATCTAGTGTGTGTAGTTCCTATAAATCTATATAGGATCTGCGCATTTAGACAACATAAACTAAGGGATTGGTGTCCAGACTGATTCCAGACACCCCCACAGGATATGTTCACCTGTGGACCAGCTAGCTCACAGTGCCACTATGAGCCTCTCTTACCAAGGAGCGAATAGTTTCTGGCAACTATCGAACATGACAACCCTGACCCCTCAGGGATCGTAGAAACAGTACAGTACTTTTCGCTCAGTTACTCGTGCTCACTTTGTCTCAGTGGGGACATTTTCAATAAGCATTTTATTGAACCGGAGTCATTCTAGTGTAAAATAAGTGTGCTGTGACAACCATAAGACAGAAACAGATATATACGGTGATAAGCAAATTCTACCATAGTGCTAAAACAATGAATATATGCAGGCATATAGATAACTGACAGTAATAATGTGTACTCCTACGATGCAAACCCTAACTAGATGTACCTAAGTGTGCCTAGCATGTATGTAGGTATAGAGCCAAGAATTCCCCGAGGATAGAGCCAACCCCATTAGCTGATGTGAGAGAGCAAAGGACACCATCTTGGTATCGCGTTGGACACCCCGCGAGGGATGTCAGACCACTGCGTGCTGGAGTACCTTCGTGCAGGGACTTCAGCGTCTTGTGTCAGCATGGAAGTCTCTCTCCTCTGGTTTGCCCAGCGAAGATGTGGTGCTTATATACCCAAAAGGTACCCTCAACGGTTTTACCTAGATGTGTCATGGTACTGTGGGCATGTCGGCCAAGGATGAAGATAGTGATGACCCTTATACAGAGTTATTATGCAGAAGTTGGGATTCCTGCTGTGATACTGAGAATCCTCTTGAATAATAAATTAGGCTAGTTTTCGGAGAAAACCATACAACATTTATGCAGCTCCTAACTTGCAAAAGGACATAACAAAACCTGTTATGTAGAACAATGGTAGGACAAATGTAGGTAAAAGGTTGTGCAACTGCCTAAGCCTATATTGGGGTGCATTTGGGTTCAAAACAATAGTGCGGGTAGCAGAGGGTGATGAATGGAAGACAGCTTTCAGAACCAATTATGGTCTTTATGAGCATCAACTAATGCCATATGGCCTCTGTAATGCCCCAGTAGCTTTTCAGCATTTTGTAAAAATATATTTTGAGAGAATATTTAGACAGAGTAGCAGTGGTGTACAAAGACGATATTCTGGTGTTCTCAAATAATTTTAATAACCCCGTGAAGCATGTTAGAGCAATTTTAAAAACACTGTTTGAAAATCATCTCTATGTAAAACTGGAAAAATGTTCATTTCATACTGATCAAGTAGAGTTTCTAGGTTTTATTCTTTCATCAGGGGGAGTTTTCATGGATCCAGCTAAAGTACTCACAATAAAGAATTAGCCAGCTCCAAAAAATGTGAGGGAAAGCCAAAGTTTTATTGGTTTTGCCAATTTTTATAGACGGTTTATCCATAATTGTTCCTCTAAGGTCTGTCCCATCACTAAGTTATTAAAGAAAGGAGTGAATTTTTTCTGGTCGGAAGAAGTTTTAAATTTTTTTCAAGGAAGCTTGCACTTCAGCTCCTATCTTAATCTATCCAAATCCTGGGGAGGATTTTTATGTGAAAACGGATGCTTCAGATTTTGCAACTGGAGGAGTATTTTCTCAAAGAAATAAACAAACTGGTCAGTTGCATCCAGTTGCTTTTCGTTCTCGGAAGCTGATTGCTCCTGAGTTGAACTACTCCATAGCTGATAAAGAATTATTAGCTGTCAAGAATGCCTTCCAGGATTGGAGGCATTATTAGTTAGGAGCCAGGCATGTTGTTACAGTTTTTACTGATCATCATAATCTTCAATTTATGAAATCAGCCAAAACCCTAACTCCACGGCAATTAAGATGGTCATTGTACTTTTCAGACTTCAACTTTGTAATTACTTACCAGCCTGGCCCTGTGAATGGGAAGGCTGATGCTTTATCACAGTTGAATGACGAAGAAGAAATCAGGAAGCCCGAGCAAGAATCCATCATTCCATTCAAGAAATTTGTCTGTGCAACTAAATTGGCAGATTATGCTAAGGCAATACAAGAAGTTTTATCAATGAAAGAAATTATGGAATGGGCACATCTAGATCCAGAGAAAAAAATTATGAATAATCTTCAATTTTGTAAGAATGCTTTATAACTACCCACCAGAGATCTACAAGAATTAGCTTTTTAAAAGTTGTCATGATGATCCCGTGGCAGGACACAAGGGCATAAGAAAGACCATTGATTTAGTTAAGAGACAATTTTAGTGGCCTGGCATGGGCACTCACATAAGACAGTATGTGTTAACTTGTGAGAAGTGTGTGAAAGGGAAATCATGCAGACACGCAACTCAAGGATTATTACAGCCTTTACCAAATGCCCCTCACCCTTGTCATACTGTGTCAATGGATTTGATTGTGGATCTGCCCTCTTGTCAAGGTTTTACCACTATTTTGGTTTTTGTGGACACCTTTTCGAATATGAGTCATTTCATTCCTTTAAAATTGATTCCAAATGCTCCTCAGTTAGTCCAGCCATTTAATCAACACATAGTACGAGCTTATGGTATTTCCAAAGTTGTGATTTCGGATTGGAGGTCTCAGTTTGTGTCAAGATTTTGGAGGAGTTTCACTAAAAGATTTGGAATTGAATCTCAGTTTTCCAACAGTTACCATCCTGAAATGGATGGACAAATTGAGAGAGTGAATCAAGAATTGAAACAGTATTTATACCTTTATTTGTTAGATCAGGAAGGTGAGTGGCCAGATTTGATTTGGACTGCCGAGTTTGCATATAATAACTTAGTACATGTTTCCACAGGTTACACTCCATTTTTATAAATTCAGGAAGGCATCCAAGTATAATTTTGGGTAAGAATGATGAATCTGTTCCTACAGTGAGTGAGTTGGTAAAACAGTTGCAGAACACATCAAATAGCGCGAGAGAACTTGGTTAAGGCTAAAATGTTCTATAAAAGATATGCAGATAAAAAGAGTACATTAGAACCTAAGTTTGTAGAAGGGGATCAAGTTTGGTTGTTTACATTTACATTTAAAAGGAAATTGATAATTTCAGCACAGATGCATAGGTCCTTTTCAGGTAAAGAAAACAATGAATCCGGGGACTATAAAACTGCATCTTCCCACTCAAATTAAGATTCATCCAGTGTTTCATGTGTCCCTTTTAAAAAAAATCCACCAAACAACAGGTTACAAAAATCATCCATTTCAGTACAAGTTACTTCAGAAGAAGAGTTTGAAGTCAGTAGAATTTTAGATTCTAAGATCAAGAGAAATAAACTGTATTATTTGGTTGAGTGGAAGGGATTTGGCCCAAAAGAAAGGTCTTGGGAGACTTCACATCATGTTCATGCTCCCCGGTTACTAAACATTTTTCATAGAACATTTCCAAGAAAACCTAAACAGGAGGAGCCTCTTTGGAGGGAGGTACTGTCAGGAACTCTATTAATTTAGTTGCTTGGAAAGACAGCAAACCTAGAAGAAATACCAATTATTTGAAGGCGCAGAAGTACACATGTTGGAAAAGGAATCCGTCATCATCCATAATCGCTTTAAGGCAATATTTGTATACATTTCAGACTCTTCCTGGAATTGGTTCGAAGGCTGGAGGTGAGCGGTCTAGTCTTTTCAGCACACACGATCATTGGAGGCTCCAATGTGCACGCTCAAGGGAAGAGCTGAGCACTTCAATTGTAAACTGACAGAGATCGGTAGTGTCTCTACTCTGTGCCTTCCCTCAGAAGTCAAATTTAATGAATTAGAGAGAGAGAGTGTTTCCTTATCAGCGCATGTGCAGTGTGCACAGATTTCAGTGTCTGTTTTGGCGAGTGAGCTGAACTCGCAAGTCTGTTGAATAACAAGATTTTCTGGGCAAACTGAAGGAAGATACCATGTCGGTGCAAGACCAAGGCAAAGACTCATTTTGCTCCAGTTCTCAGTACTACAGGGTAGCAGCAAGTAGTGATCCTTTTCTGATCATGTTCAATGTGGTGGCAAGTAGTGGTAAATTCCTGTACATGTGCAATCTTGCAACAATAGTGAATATTTTCTGCACATACTCAGTGCCGCGGCAAGTACTGAACCCAGTGATTGAATACAAGCCTAGGGTAAGATCATTCCTTTCTAATATTATCTGCAAAGTTTAAAGTAAAGATTTAGAGAGAAGATGTGCTTATTGAAAGAAAAAGCCAACTGATTAAGAAGAAGGTCAAAGGTAAAGACATGTAAATAGTTATATATATATCTATTTCAACAACAAGAAGTAACAAACTGCACAGTTACAAATACTCTTCTAATGGATTTACAACTAAAGAATTTTTCTAGAGTCTGTCTTAGAGACTGAATATGAACAAAACAAGACTTTTAACAGAGTCATCAGTTCTATTCTTTTAAAAAAGAAAAAGACTATTGAAGTTAAACATTTGTGTCATTCCACTGTACAGACATAATCTAAAGAGAGGGGCTCTCGCCTTGTGATAGCTGGGTTAAAGATTTGGCAATTAGATATTACCAAAGTAGGGACTGTTATTAAAGAATGTTTAGTATGTTTATATTTATCTCTTAACTACAGGTACACCATAGGAGGTACACAGACTGAGAAGACCAATTTAAGAAGAGTGACTGCGAGAAGTAGTGAACCATCCTCTACAAGGCAGTCTCTCTTGTTTTTTCTCCACTTTCCATTTCCCCTTTGCTGTTGCCATATGCAAACAAGATATTGTTGTGAGCATGGGCAGTGGTAGGAGGCATTGGGAGTTTGTTACAGCTCCTGTGGAATTTCTGCAAAGGTACCTTCTGACATACACCCAGTCATGTGACCTAGAGACAGGCTGCAGGCACCAAATAGGGCAGGAAAATGCACACTTTTTTGAAGTGGCATTTTCAAAATTGTAACTCAAAATCCGACATTATCATTAAAAAGGATTTTTAATTACAGTTTCTCAGACACCAAACATGAAATGTTCATCTGTTCCCAATCAAAAATTAGCACTTAATAAATGTCATACGGCAACCCAATGCTATCTTATGGGAGAGGTAGGCCTCGCACAAGTGAAAAACAAATGTAGGAGCTTTTCACTACCAGGACATGTAAAACATAAAAGTACATGTCCAACATTTTAATTACAACGGACCCTGCCCTATGGGCTACCTAGGACCTAGCTCAGGGGTGACTTATATGCAATAAAAGGGGAGCTTAAGGCTTGGCAAAGGGATTATATGGTCAAGACAAATTGAAAGTTTGAAACTACATTCAGGTGTCAATGACAGGCCTGGGAGATATTTTAAGGTGCTACTTGAGTGTGTGGCACAATAAGTGCTGCTGGCCTACTAGTGTTACAGCAAACAAATGTTACAGCAAACAAATGATGGACTTAATGCTGACAATGCAAACATTCTCCCCCAGTCAAAAGATCTGGGTTAAATCCATCGTTCTTTTGCCCACTACGCCACCCCAGTTTGGACCCAGCCATATGCAAATCAGTCTTGACCCTGTGCCCCATGGGAACAGTCCAGACCGAACTGCCAGGCCAGGTCCTTCCTGGACCGGAAACAAGCATCCTGGGACCGGGTTCAGGGTATGTCACCCTTCTTCAGCCAGGCTAGCTTGAATCCAGTGGCAAAGTGAGCAAGGGACCCACGTCTGGGCATACCCATCACACTTAGGGCGAAAAGTGTTACATTTAATTTACAGGCCATGGGTATATTATATACCACTTTACAAGGGACGTATACGTAAATTAAATATGCTAATCAGGTATATGCCAATCAAACCATGTTTAATGGAGTGAGCACAATCACTTTAGAACTGGTTAGCAGTGGTATAGTACACAGAGTCCTAAGTCAACAAAAACTAATGACATCAAAAATTGGAGGTAAGTATGCAAAAAGGTTGGGGGCAGACCATCCTAAGGCTGACAGGTCTAATACAAGGGTATAGAACAGCTGGGAGAACAAAGGGTAGCCTTAACATTGCTTATTTGTACTTGCTAATCCCAAATAGTTTTGACAGGATCTCCTTCCATTTGTTGCTAGGGCCCTCGTAGACTCTTTGGTTCTGACCCCAGCAAGAGGAAAAATCAGCTCTTACGGAGGAGAAAATAGATAATCTAAATAGGGGTGAGGCTGGGCTCCTGCTCAAGTTCTTCTGCAGGGGAGAAGGGTTGAAGGATAATAAATGTAGGGCTTTTTACAGTAAAGTAAGTTGAAAAGATTGGGTAGGAAATATTCTCCATTCACTAGTTAGTGAACAGGATAAGATCGGCAACTCACCACCTCCTCAGAACATTCCTGGACCTGGGAATACTACATCTGAATAATAGGGCCCTGCTGAAAAAAAGAAGAATCTTCCTGGAAGAAGAGGACTCAAGGAGTCTGGACTCTTGCCTACAACCATGAACTGGAACAGCTCTCTAAGGCTCAAGTGGTTGACCTTCTGTCTGCCTGCTCCAGGGACAAAACAGCAGAAAGGCTCCTGACTCTAACAGGACCCAGCTAATCACAAAGGACTGGACCCTGCAGTTGTCCTGGGGTAGAGACATCTAGGGGCATATGTACAAGGAAATGGGGCCACGCTGCCCTACAGCAAAATTTGCAGCGCTGTGCTACAAAATTTCCAAAACAGAGGAATGCAGCGTATTTACAAGAGTATGGTGCATCCCTATGCTTTCCCTAGCGCTGGTGCAAAAGATAGCTGCCTAGACCCAACACAGTCACCCTTGCATCATAGTGCGAGGGTGCCTGCGTTGCAGGGATGATTGTTTATCTGCAGGAAGGTGTTCCTTCCTACATATGAACAACCAAAAATGGCGATTTGCTACTTCTCACATAGAAGTAGCAAATAGCCATTATTTAATAATTGTTTTTTTGCATGAAGGTACCCCTTCATGCACAAAAACAATCATTAATGGTGTTTTGCTGCAGAATGCAGCACACATAGAAAAAGCAAAAATGAGGAGTATTAATTAAAGTATTCTCCTCTTTGCACCAATCTAATGCATGCTTTTAGATGGCGCTAGTTTTTGGCGCTGCCTCAGATTTACAGATCCTTATAAATCTGGGGCAGAGTCGAAAAGCAATGGGTGTTGTGGTGAATGCCCACAGCAACACCCATTGCACGCCCCTTTTATGCAGATAGCTGAGTGAAATGGTAATATATTTATAAAGTGGCGTTAAGCCACAAAAAGTGTCCTAACGCCACTTTGCAAATATGGAGCAGGGTATTGCACTTCCGGAACGTCAGTAAAAGTGCTGTTCCAGTCGTGCAATCCCCTTGCACATATGCCCCCTAGTTCCTAGAAGCCAGTCCTGAAGACCTGGGCACTGTTGGACTTTCCCAGCTGTTGAAATGAAAAAAAGTAGGCCTGGGTAAAATTTGAATTATCCTGGCTTAATGTACGTCATTTTCAGCATTTGGTGCCTAAACTTCCCAAGTTTACACTGTTATGCCACGTCATATAATTGTGCTCTACTTGCAGTAAAAATATACCCAGAATGCACCATTCATGGTCGAAATTCACCTGGAATGTACAGGAACAGGACAACGCAAGCAGTTTTTGTTTGCGGTTCTTTCGTTCTTCTGCATTAAAAATTGATGAACGAACGCATTTCCAGCTAAAATATATAACTAAATGACAGATTTCCAGTTTGAGTAATCACAAGTAAATTTGCCAAAACTTGCCAAAATTTCATTTAATGACACAAAAGCAAGTAATACCAATATTGCACACCAATAGAAAAAAGAGGGACTTAGCCATTTTTTTCAACTCCACAGAACAGACCATGGTGCTGAGACCAGGGTGCAAAGGCTTGCCCAGGGATGACTCACTTAAGGTGAGTAGGGAAACCAGGTACATCCCTCTCAAAGCTTTTAGCCATGCTAAGAACAGGTACAGTGGGCTCTTGTGGTAAAAGTGTCTGGCCTTGTGGAGACCTGGCTGGCTACAGCTTCCATCCTTGCCCCTCTTTCTAGAACCAAAAAAAACTTTGGCCCTTATTACGATGTTGGTGAGACTTGCGTCTGACAGGCACCACTGCGGATTGGAACCGCCCGACCATAGGTCGGCTGTTCTTCCTACAGAATTTAGTGCAACCGCCCTATGGTCGGTCAGAAACATCCATTTTACAATTGTAGCATGTAAAGTGCAGGGATGTTTATATGGCACCATAGGTACCCCAGATCCCATAGCGGATGGCCAGGGGTGAAGAGAGCCCTGCTAGGGGCCCTCAAAGTCACTTTCCAACAGCCTTTCCATGTCCGAAAGGCCGACATGGAAAGGCCGTGAGAAAGTGACATCATAATCCCGATGGCAGAGCTGAGGCTGGCTCCGCCATCATTATGGGATTATGTGTCATTCCAACGCTCCGACAGGCTCCTTGAGCCCGTTGGAAGTGCAGTGTAATCCCCACGTGGGTTTCCCTTTGACTGTTGGTATTGTAATACGGCGGTCAGAGGGAAACCATCGATGTTGAGCAGAAATCCTCCAACCAGCTGTCGGATGGCTTTCCGCCCGACAGTGAAATCAGGCCCTAAATCTAAAGATAAAACCTTTGCCTAGTTGTGAGGCAGAAAATTGCATCATTCACATCAATTAAGTGATTTAAACCAATTGCCCATTTTTTTCTTTTTGGAGGTTGTCTGTGACCACCCACAAAGAGTCTACAGTCTACAGTCTAGCAAATAAATAATTAAATGTGGATTATGGTGGGAGTAGAGGTAAATGAAATTCTTACTGTCCACTCCCTCAAATATCATTGGAGAGATCATATTACGTCCTTCAAACTTGGCCCTAATAGAGATATATTGAAAATACCCACATCTTTGAGAGGTGTACGAAAAAAGCATAGGAGCCACAAGGTTTGACTGCAACTTGGAAATCCTTAGGGCATGCCCAGATGATTTTCATTGTTAATTTCTGGTTCACTAAGCTCATTTTCAATGCCATTAACCTTAGGAGATTGCTTTCTCCACAAATTTACAATGATTCTGTCCAAAAACTAATCTTGCTCCAACCTGCTGAAGTTAGGCCTAGCTATGCACTTTGATGTTCTATAACTTGATCACACCCAGCCAATCAAACCATGTTAGTATCTTGTTAAGCACACAACTGGCAGTCATGGGCATACTTGCTTTTGGTTGTACCAGGGCTTCACAGGACATGATGCAAAAGAGTTATTTTTCAGTTTTAGCTTGTCTGCTCTTTTGTGCTTCCTTTTAAATGTCCATCAGCTTTCTTCTCTCTTCTTGAAGCTCAAGCTCATTGATGAACACATCTTTAAAGGGCTGATTGGAGTTTACTTTGGAGACTCTAAATGGCCTTTTGTTTCCAAATATTTTCCCAGTGCTGTTTGATTCTGAAGACCTTGGGTGGGAATTGCTTAAAATGTGAATACTCGTTAAATTTGGATGATCCTTAAGAAAATCTCTTTGGCATTGTCATATGTGTTAGTTTTAATGATATTGCTTTATTGGTGGCTAGCTAAAACGCCACCCCTTGGATGCCCGCTGCTTGGGTCATATCTTCTCCTCTGTGCTCATGGTGTTAATCGTCTTTTACAATAGAGTGGGATTAGCTCATATGACTTCTTCAGGGTCCTTGAGCTACTACCTCATCTAGGCAACACTCTGTGCATGCTCCTCCAAGCTCCTTGAGGTGCTAGAATTGCCTTTAATTACTTTCTCTTCTCACTCCAGTTCTTTATCATCATTGACCCTCCCCTTCCTTGTTATGTACCATTCTCAAATCTCCTGTGTGCACTTACCAGGACTTGTAAGGGCCATTCTAAGCCCTTATCAAGTAGGCCAATCAGCTCTCTAACATGTTAATCATCACAGGGGCTGAGGAATAATGTCATAATGGTAGGCTTGAAGGAGGGGTAGCTACAGCCAGCAGGGATTGGACAGTGTATAAAAAGCAAAATAATCCTTTTCTGATGTTTGGCAGCTTATTATTTGAGCAGGACATTAGGGTGCCTGTTCACCATCCTGACCTGGATGTCCAAGACCTTGCTGAGTCTCAAGCCCATCAACATTGATTTTCTCCTTTTTGCCAACAACAAATAACACCTCATCCAAACCTAGCTCAATGACTTCAGTCTCTAAGTAAAGCCCAATGACGATCCACCATATTCATCCTCAATGCCAACACTTCCTTTAAGGAACACATTGGCAGGAACATCAAGATGGCATGGTTCTAACTCTTCTTGTTCTCTCAAAGCAACTTCAGAACTGCTGCCTAAGCCCCCTTATTTCCTCATAAGAGCCCAATTAATCAAGGGCCTGAAGAAATCCGATCATGTCATTGTTGCATCCTTGCTTTATCTTGCTACTGTGTTTCTTATGTCACACGCTTGGAATCTTTCTGAGTGCATTTTGTGCCTGCTGTTCTGTGTTCTGGAACCACAGAACAGCAGTTGGTTGTACTGGCTTTCCTAGCTGGTTGTACTGTGTCGCTCTAAAAAAAAGCCTGTAAACTCACTTACCTGGTGGCTACATCTCATCATTACAAGTGGCGACGACTGGAGAAGACATTTCCTGCTACACTCCATTCTGCGACACAGGTGCAGTGATGTCTTCCGGACCTTTCTACTTCTTCCACGCTGTTCCTGTGCATTGGCTGTAATTGGACCAATGTCGGAAGTTCCTCTTCTTGTCCTGGGTGTTCTCCGGAAGATTCGGTATCTCAGACCTGTTTCTCGGAAGTTCGGCGGATTTTAAGGGGTTTTTGCCATTCCCCTCGTCCATTTCAGCGATGACGTCTTCCTCGCTTCAGCTCCCATTGTGACAACACCATTGCTCCAGCTAGTGTTTCTCTGGGCAACGCTCCTTGGCTACGCTATTCCACGTGGTGACGGCGAGCTCCTGATCACGCCTTCCAGTTATGTGATCTTTCACCTCACGCACATCACGTTGCGTGGTGCGTCATCACGCTGGCGGCCATCTTTGATTGGGTTCTATCCATTTATTGTCCACGTCGGAAGCAACGTGTCGACAGCGATTTCTACCTTTATTTCCTATTGTCATGGAAATATTCCGGACGTGTATGTGCCTACAACGAGGTAATGCCCACGGTGATGGGCACACGTATACATATCTATCATGAAAATATTCTGGACGTGTATGTGCCTACAACGAGGTAATGCCCACCGTGATGGGCACACCTATACATATCTTTTTTTTCATCCAGGTAGGATAAACTGTCCTTTCACATTAACGGGCACACTCTGGCACTATTTGGGGTCATTTGGCTCATTATTTCAAGCAAATTAAGCCTGCTGATTCACGGTGACAGGCACACCTTGGAGGTCATTGGGCTTGTTAATTCAAGCAAATTAAGCCTATTAATTCACGGTGGCAAGTACACCCTGGCAGTTATTGGGCCTGTAATTTCACGGTAATAGGCACACCTTGCATTTAGGTGCACAGATTATATTTTTCTCTTGTTGTTTGGCAAGACTGAATTTTCCATCTCATATTTAACTATTTATATGGCAGCTTTTATACTTTCTCCTTACTTCTTTAGCATTCACTACTGCTACTGTCATGCAGTTTGATCCACCCAGCAAGTTTTTACAAAACAAGGGAGAACCTCCTATTCCTTGGACCAGATGGAAGGAAGAATTTATTACAAATTTAAAGGCTATTGATGGAGAAAGAATGTGGGCTGAGAGAAAGAAAAACATTTTTCTGCATTATTTAGGTTCTGAAGGTCAAGTTGTATACAGAACTTTGCGTCCTGTTAGATCTGGAGGTGACTATAATGCATATGATGAGGCCATTTTACGTAGTGAGAACCGCTTTAAACCTACTTCCAATGTTGCTCTTAATAGGTTTAAATTTAAATACCAGGGCTCAAGAAGAAGGTGAAAGTTTTGATGAGTTCCTTACAGCTTTGCGTGCTTTGTCCTTGCATTGCAATTTTGGTTTGTTCACTGATGAAATGATCAGGGACCAAATTATAGTTCATGTTAAGAGTAAGAAGGTGCAAGAGCAATTGTGGATAATGGGTGATCCCAATTTAGAGGCTGCTATCAGTACTGCAAAAGCTTTAGAGCAGTCAGAAAAAAGGATGAAATCTCTTAACAAAGACGTAAATACTCCTGTTTCTGGTGATGTAAATAGCGTTACTCCTGGAACTTCTAGAAATGTTTCAGGTTATAAGAGTAATTCCAAACGTTTCCATTGTTTCAGGTGTGGTAATCCTGGACATATTGCATCTTTTCCAGTTTGTCCTGCCATTGGGAAGGAGTGCAGTAAGTGTGGGCGGTTGGGACATTTCTCCAAGATGTGTAAAGATGTGAAGAAAGGCGCTTCAGTTAATTCCTCCAAAGGAAATGTTTTGTGTGTTTCTGGTGATCCACATGATGATGATGATACCCGATGGAGTCTTGAAACTGATATAGTTGTCTCCATTCATGGCACTGAAGATTCTGTGGCACATAACATAGGACCCCCTAAATGTCTTGTGCACATATTGGGTAGAGAACTTGAATTGGTGGCGGATTCTGGCTCGCCTTAGACCATAATTACAAGAGAATATTGCACCCAATCTTTTGGTGATTTAATAGACTTAGATACTATTATTGAGTCTGATATCATTGCTGAGAGTTTTGATGGATCCAAAATTGACATTATTGGTTTTTAAGAACTAGTTTTTGAGTTTAAAAAAAGAACAGCCCTCATTAAGATGTATGTGGCCATTAAGGGAGTGAATGTGTTAGGCTGATGGGATCAAGCCAAACTTGGCATAATTTTGAATCCTAGAAATAAGGAGCCAGTGTCCATTCTTACTGAGTGTTCCACCAGTACTGATTTTCCCAAGCTTTATCCCAATGTTTTTTCGGAGAAACGTGGAAAATTGGTTGGCTTCAGCCACAAAATTAAGGTCTAAGAAGGTTCAATCCCTGTCAAGCAAAAACTTAGAGGGGTTCCTATCAGCGTGAGATAAGAGTTAAAAAACATGTTGGACGACATGATTGAAGTGGGTATCATTGAAGAGATAGAGTCGTCAGAGTGGGTTTCTCCCATTGTTTTAGCCCGCAAACCTGACAAATGTCTGAGACTTTGTGTCGACCTGAGGGCATTGTGTGCCAATTTGTTCGTTGATTGTCATCCCCTACCCAACATCAATGAGATGGTGTGTATGTTAGAAGGTGCATGTATTTTTTCCACCCTGGATCTCCGTTCAGCGTACCATCAAATTGAACTCACAGAGGATTCTAAAAAAATCACTGCTTTTATTACTCCTCACGGTTTGTTTCAATATAAAAGGGTGCCTTATGGATTATCCTCGGCGACATCTGTTTTTCTAAGGGCAATGTACCATATTTTTAAAGATGTTAGTGGTGATTTTGTTAAGTGTTTCCAGGATGACATTCTTATCTTCTCAAAGTACGATGAAGAACATTGTACTCATGTAAAAAATGTCTGTGAAAGGTTGGGGAAATGTGGTTTAACACTCAAAGCGGGGAAGTGCAAGTTTTTTTGCGAATCTGTTGAATATCTTGGACATACTTTGTCAGGTAATGGTGTGGTGCCCAAAAAATCCTTAGTGGATGCTATTGTCAAAGCACCCTCACCTGATAATGGGGAAAAACTCCTCTCTTTTGCTGGATTATGTGAATGCTACAGTAAATTTATACAGAATGTTGCCACTAAAATGGAACGACTTAGAGAGTTAACTAGGAAATCCACTGAGTTTGTGTGGTCAGAAAGACAAGAGCCAGCATTCGAGCACATTAAGAAGGAAATTGTGAATGCTCCAACTCTTAAATCCTTCAGCTTGAACAAAATGTGTATTATTACCGTTGACGCAAGCTTGTACGGCCTAGGCAGTGTGTTGAGTCAAAGGTGTGGCAAGGAGGAATGGTGTTGCATTTGCATCTAGAACCCTCTCAAAAACTGAGAGAAGGTATGCCGTTATCGAAAAAGAATTGTTAGCTTGTATTTGGGCTATTGAGCATTTCTGCAACTATGTGTGGGGTAGCAGGTTCCTGCTCAGGACTGATCACAAACCTCTCGTTGGTATTTTATCTCGGGGGGAGGAATTCCACTGCGCGTAGCGCCAGACTTACTTCCAGGTTGCAAGAATACAACTTCGAGGTGGAGTTTGTTCCGGGTGAGAGCAACGTGAGAGCAACGTCATGGCCGATTGTTTGTCAAGGTTGCCTTGCCCTGACAACTGTGATTTTCACAATGAGCAGGAGTTAGATAAGGTTGCTTCTGTCAAGGATTTTGTTTCCACTGAATTTTTGGGGGTGACTGAGGTTGAATGGAAGAAGGAAATGAGTAATGATGTTTGTGTCAGTTGATTAGGAAGTACTTGAGAGAGGGTTGGCCCAAAGAGAGGTCTGCCACTTCTGAGATTGCTCCATATTGTCAAGTTTCCGATGAGATCAAGGAAGAGGGTGATTTACTGTTCAAGGGTGGCAAGATCATTCCTCCTGTGGCTATGCAAAATAGGCTGTTACAACGTGATCATGAGGGGCATTTATGTCTTCCATGAAACGTCTCATTAGGGCTAACTTTTGGTGGCCCGGCCTTGACAAAATGGTTGATAGGACAGTTCGAGAATGCTCAGAGCGCATCAATAGTGCCAAAATGCTTAGAGTTTTTTCAGCCCCTCTCAAGCCGGTGACTTGGCCTGAGTCTCCCTGGCAAAAGGTGGCATTTGACATTTCTGGCCCCTTCAAGTGCCTGCCTTCCGACGCTCGTTTTGCCCTTGTTCTGGTAGACTACCACTCTAAATGGCCGGAAGTTAAGTTTGTGGCTAATGTCACTTCTCAGGTTGTCATTATATTTTCAAAGGAGATTTTTGCTAGAGAAGGTTGCCCTGAAGTATTGATTACGGACAATGGAGTGCAACTCACTTCACAAGAAATGGAGGAGTTTTTCTGTAAATGTGGTATCAGACATCTCACTACTGCTCTTTATGAACCTAGGGAAAATGGCCAGGTCGAACGGTTCAACCGTGTCCTTAAAGAGGGTATCGAGTTGGCTAATAAGTCCAGTGAACCTTGGAGGGATGTGTTAAGGAGAAAATTATGGATGTACCGCATCACTCCTCACTCTGTTACTGGGGTGAGTCCTTTCAGACTTTTGAAAGGAAGGGAGCCTGTGTCAGATATTTGCCCTTGGTGGATAAAGAACTCTAGCAAAGTTGTTGATGACATTGAGTTAGATGTTATAGCACAACGTGTGAGAGAAAGGCAAGGGAAAATGAAAGAATTTTGATGCAAAGTGGAATGTGAGGGTTCCTGATTTCGCTGTTGGTGATTTTGTTAAAATCAAGAAACCTGGTTTCATGGTGAAAGGTAATTCTAAGTTTGAACATCCTATTAAGGTTGTGAAGGTTTGCAGGAACAGTGTTGTTACTCAAGATGGCAAAGTGTGGAATGTGAGAAGAGTGGTCAAATGCAGATGTACAGAGAATAGTAAGGTCAGTGAGAGCAAAACTTTTTTAAGTAACTGTGTGGACTCCCAGAGTGGTCAAACTGTAGCCTCCAGAGTCAAGGTGAACAATAGGTCCAAGTGCTTACCTGCATGGTATATGACTTGATTACACACGTGTTGGTTCTCATTTTACTGTTCCTCCTTTTTGTTTTTTTGTTACCTGTATTTTTTTTTGTTTGTTTGTTTTTCTTCATTATTTCTTTTTAATGTTATTGGGGTAAGATGTGTTGCATCCTTGCTTTATCTTGCTACCTTGTTTCTTATGTCACGTGCTTGGAATCTTTCTGAGCGCATTTTGTGCCTGCTGTTCTGTGTTCTGGAACCACAGAACACCAGTAGGTTGTACTGGCTTTCCTAGCTGGTTGTACTGTGTCCCTCTAAAATAAAACCTGAAAACTCACTTACCTGCTGGCATCTCGTCATTACAGTCATCCTGATGAAACTCCCGATGATACTCCACTGGCTCCCTTTCTCTGCCCATCCCAACTTCAAGACTAGCTACTTCATTTGCAAAGCCATCACAAATGGCAACCTTGCCTATCTTGCTCACAAACACACCATCTCTAGATACTTCCTACACACCCACAGCCAGGACACTACAAGACTAGAGATAGAAATTCATAAAAAACAAGGAACACAGGTTTCTTATTCTACACACTAAGGATCTGAAACAAGATTCCTGTAACCATCAGGTCTGTTGTGACCCCCCCTTTCACTTTACTAAACTAAAGGCATACCTTTTCAAAGAGCACTGTTTCTCAATGGACTAGAGGGGAACATACTTCCGTTGAACTCAGCAGACCCTCCACTGTTGACACTCTTTTGCTTCAGTCTTCTACAGAGCACTGTTGCCCATGGATAGAGTGATGCTATAAAATACTCATAAACATTAGCAATAAAATCCGCTGACTGATGTTTCCACATCTTAAAACTGAGCTGTCCTTCCAGTGGCTGCTCTCTGTCCCAGCCCTGCAGGTCTCTAATGCTAGACTCTAAGACAATTTGTATCCAATAATCTGCAGAATGATTGCACTATCGCTCACCACCTGCTCCAACTCCCCATGCAGTCCCACAAAACTAGCCTCATTAATAAAAATGCAACAGTAATCGCAGAGCTTCAATTAGATATTATTTGATAGGTCAAGTTTGTCTTTAAACATAATTGAGATAATCCAGACATAAAGACAATTCATGAAGCTGTTCATTGTGGTTCGGAGCAGAACTACCAGCATGTCCCAAATAAAGAGCACGGCCTTCAGTAGTTCACCTACAATTCCCAGTATATTCATTTCATAGAAAACCAATGAATGGCTGAAAGCCACATTCTTGACATCAGGCCAATTGACAGATTGATCGAGGGAGGTGCTAGGTCATTTGCAGAATGTGCACATGTGCTTGGGCCTGATTAAATCATCAATGGGCAGGATAGCTGAGGCTGGGGCAATACTTTCATGGAAGATTTCTACAGGACTGACTAAATAAACATCCCTCCCTTGCCTTTCTGATGTCTAGTGAGGTTTGACTACAAGTATCATGTGCAGGTAAGCTTGACAGCTAGATGCTGCTGTCCTGATTGCTGACACATTGTTGCAAAGTGTAAATGGCCTCCAATATTGAAGCACAGTACTCAGAAGAGTTGATTTAAAAGATTTATTAAACGCAAACAATCGGAGCCCACAGTCGGCTCAGTCAGCCTGGGGAAACTGACTAAACTGACTAAACTGAAGTGCAGTAAGACTTGCACATTTCAAATTATAACAAGGTTAGGCCATGTGAAAAACAACTTCAAAGTACAACAATTCTTTCAAAAAATGTTTAACATCAAGCTGCTCTCGAGTGCCACGCAGCAACAGGTGTATAGACTCGAGAGCAGTGGCTTACACGGTAGCCTAAATGCATAGTACAACACCTTCCCCCTTCAAATAAACACAGCTCCGGATCAGTCGAAGAGCCAGGTCTTGAGGCTCTCCCTGAAGGTGTGCAGAGTTGGGGAGCGTCTGATGTTGACTGGGAGCTTGTTCCAGGCCTTTGCTGCGATGTAGGAGAAGGCTCTTCCACCTGCTCTAGTTCTGCGGATGCGTGGGGTCTCTGCCAGGGTGAGGTCGGCGGAGCAGAGGTTCTTTTTGAGTACGTGGATGGAGACTCTTTCGTTGAGGTATTTGGGTCCGATGTTGTGGAGGGATTTGTAGGCGTGGGTGAGTAGCTTGAAGGTTACTCTCTTCTCTATGTGGAGCCAGTGGAGGTCTCGTAGGTGCTGGGACATGTGCTCATGTCGTGGGGTTCTGAGGACGAGTCTGGCTGCAGTGTTCTGGATGGTTTGGAGCAGGGACTTGTTGATTCCGGCGTAGAGGGTGTTACCGTAGTCCAGTCTGCTGGTTATGAGTGCGAGGGTGACGGTCTTTCTGCATTCGGGGGGGATCCACTTGAAGGTCTTGCGGAGGATGCGGAGGGAGTTGAAGCAGGTGGAGGTGACGGCGTTGATCTGGCATGGTGAGGGAGGAGTATAGAATGATGCCGAGGTTTCGGGCGTGGTCTGTTGGAGTGGGTGGGTTTCTGAGGGCGGAGGGCCACCAGGTGTTGCCCAGGCGATGGAGGAGGGTCCAAGGACGAGGACCTCCGTCTTCTCTGAGTTGAGCTTTAGGCAACTGTTGCTCATCCAGGCCGTGACGTCTTTCATTCCTTCCTGGAAGCTGAGTCTGGTGTCTTCGGGGTTCTTCGTGAGGGAGAGGATGAGCTGGTTGTCGTCGGCGTAGAATACTATGTTGAGCCCATGCTGTCTAACAATGGCGGCAAGGGGGGCCATGAAGAGCGTGGGGCTGAGCGAGGATCCTTGGGGTACTCCGCAGTTGATCTCTGTGGGTTCGGAGAGGAAGGGTGGGAGTCTGATCCTTTGGGCTCTGCTGGCGAGAAAGGAGCGGATCCAGTCGAGGGCGGTTCCCCATATGCCGGCGTCGTGTAGTCTGGCAATGAGAGTGCGGTGGGAGATGGTGTCGAAGGCTGCGGAGAGGTCTGGTAGGATGAGGGCCGCGGTGTGTCCCTGGTCAAGTAGCATGCGGATGTCATCGGTGGCAGCGAGGAGGGCGGTCTCGGTGCTGTGGTTGCTGCGGAATCCGGACTGGGAGGAGCCGAGAATGGTGTTCTCTTCGATGTAGGTGGTCAGCTGGGCGTTGACCAATCTCTCGGTGACTTTGGCTGCGAAGGGAAGGAGAGAGATGGGCCGGTAGGTTTTCAGGTCTGTCGGGACCGCCGACGGTTTCTTGAGGAGGGGCTTGACCTCTGCCTGCTTCCAGTCGTCGGGGAAGATGCCAGATTCGAAGGAGGCGTTAATGGTCCTGCAGAGTACGGGTGCTATGGCAACGACATCAGCTTCAACTTCTTCAGGCCATGGAACTTGAGGGACTGACTGGGCAGTTGCAGAAACTAGATTACTCAAAAAACTGTAACTGCCATCAGAGCGTACTAACTTGACACCCACAATTTTATGTGCTTGATTTTGTGTGATTTTTACCACATCTCTTCTGCTCCACCACCCCTTGGCTTGCAACAGAAGAAAACCCCTAAGATCTTTTTCTACCAAGGATGGTGAAGACCATTTTGATTGCCCCTTCTTGACTCTTGTGGGAATCCTCACTAACTCCCAATCACCTTTCATTATAACACATGTTTTAACCTTGAGCTTCATATCAAAAAGTTCCATTGCATGAATTTGCTTCGCAGCAACTCTGGATGAAGCACACTCACAGTCCTCACGTTTGCCCTTATTTAATTCCCTTACCCAATCTGGAACAATTGAACACCTGGGACAGTCTCCATGTTCAAGAATTTTGGTATTACGATTCATGCAGATAAGTGTAAACTTAACGCTCAGAGTTTTGAGTATTTGGGGTATACTATTACTCCAAAAGGAATTTCTCCTACCTTTTCATTGTTTAAGGCCATTCAAGAAGCACAGCCTCCCTAGGACAAAGCCTCTCTTAAGTAATTTCTTGGCTTCAGTGAATATTATTCCGGTTTGTTAAGTTTTATGCTTATGTTGTGCAGCCCTTAAGAAACCTGTTGAAAAAGGGTCTGAAGTATATCTGGTCTGGTGAGGTTCAAAAAGCATTTCAGGAGGTGAAAGATCTTATTGTTTCAGCTCCTGCTCTATCGACATTTTTGGCTGGCACTAAATGTGTGGTTACAGTGGATGCTAGTCAGGTGGGTTTGGGAGCCATTTTGTCCCAGTTTATTCAAGGAAAGGAGCGCACTATTGTTTTTGATACACGTTCTCTTTCTTTGGCTGAATCACATTACAGCACAATTGAAAATGAGTCATCGGGTTGTTCCTAGGTGGTAGAGAGATTTAAATATTTTCAATGGGGAACACATTTTGATATGTTCTCGGACCACAAACCTCTTCTACATCTGCTTAACGATAAGGGGTCTGGTAGAGCCTCTGCAAGCCTAGTTAGACTCAAAGTTACAAGAGTTTGATTTTATGTTGAAGTATATTCCTGGTGGCAAGAATGTGTGAGTGGATTGTCTGTCAAGGTTACCTGTTTTTGAAGACACCCTGATTGATGTGTGTGAGCAAGAGTGTGTGGTGGCATTAGCGGATGACATTTTGCACAACTCTGGCCCCATTTTACATGTTAGGTGGTTGGAAGACGCTGCTTCTGATTGAGTTTTAACAAGTGTTGCTTCGTTTGCAAAGAATGGTTGGCCTAAGGAAACAAGTGTGGAAGCTGCTTTACGCCCTCATGTTCAAGAATTATATGTGATCAATGGTGTTTTAGTACAGTCTGCCCATTGTGTACCTCCCTCTATGTTAAGAGAGCTACTACTTGGAGAGGCTCATAAGGGGCAATTAGGTATTAGCAGCACTTCTAAGGCTCTGAAACAGTTTCATTGGTGGCCATCATTGGAGGCTCATGTGACTTGTTTGTTGATAGTTGTCCTGCATGCTTGGTCTCCGACAAGCACTGGAAATCACAAGAGACACCCTTTCTTTCCGTACCTTTTCCTGAGTAGTCTTGGTAAAAAGTGGCATTAGTTTGCTGGGCCATTTTAGTTACTTCCAGCCACTCAGAGATACCTGACAGTGTGAATAGATTATTTTTCTAAGTGGGTGTATATGGATTTTACATCTAATCCAAACACTGATTTCATTGTAAGTTTTTACAGAATATCTTTTTAGTGGAAGGCACACCCAAGTAAATTGTCACCGACAATAGCACACATTTTGTTTCTCACAAATGAAATAATTTCTAGAAGAACATCAGATTACACACATTAAGGCTCTCTACTCACCGTTGTCTAATGGTCTTGTGGAGCGCATGAATAGGTTCTTGAAGGAGGGAGTTAGTTCAAACAGCATTGTCCATGGGTTATGATGTCAAGGGATTTTTGAGTAAGAAAATGTAGTCATATTTGGTTACACCTCATAGCATGACTGGTGTATGTCCATTTGTTTTTTTACGCAAAAAGACTTCTCAGGTGTTCAATTTGTCCAGATTGGGTAAGGGAATTAAATAACGGCAAAAGTGAGGACTGTGAGTGCGTTTCATCCAGAGTTGCTGCGAAGCAAATTTATGCTAAGGTACTTTTGACATGAAACACAAGGTTAAAACATGTGTTATAATGAAAGGTGATTGAGTGTTAGTGAGGATTCCCACAAGAGTCAAGAAGGGGCAATCAAAATGGTCTTCACCATCCTTGGTGGAAAAAGTATCTTAGGGGATCACTTCTGTTGCAAGGTAAGGGGTGGTGGAGCAGGAGAGATGAAGCACGTAAAATTGTGGCTGTTAAAGGAGTACGCTCTGATGACAGTAATAATTTTTTGGGTGATCTAGTTTCTGCAACTGCCAAGTCAGTCCCTGAAGTTCCAAGGACTGAAGAAGTTGAAGCTGATGTGGGAGGGTGTGAGTGTACAGATGATAATCAGTTTCTCTCTCCAGTGCAGGATATACAAGCAACGTCTCAAGTTGACCGTTCTCCCTTGAGTAATGTTTCTCGCAAAGTTTGTTATGCCTGTTAGGTTCAAAGATTAATTTGTAACATAGTTATATTGTGTATCAGTTTTTCTTTGCTTTGTTTTGTGTTTATTTGAAGGGGGAAGGTGTTGTACTATGCATATAAGCTACTGTGTAAGCCACTGCTTTTGAGTCTACGCACGTGTTGCTGCGTGGTACTCGAGAGCAGCTTGATCTACGTGCTTAGACTCGAGAGCAGTGATTTACACAGTAGCGTACATGTATAATGCAACACACATCATTCTTGATTATTCTCATCAGGCTGTTCTACTGAATGTGCTTATACTGGTACCTGTTCACCAATCCTATGCCTCCAGTTCCTCTTTCTCGCCTTAGTTTTATGATCTAACCTTGCAAATGAAGTTTCTGGCAGACAATCAAAGTCTCTGAACTTTAGGACTGGGGACTTCATTAATGTTTTCTGACAATGGCAGCCTGTGAACAGAAGATAATGTCATACAACTAGCATTGTAACAACTAGCACAGCATCTACCTGCAAATTGTTAGGTGTTGGCAAGCTTGTGGGAGTATGTGGAAAATTCATTCCAGATGACTTATCATGACTACGCCTGTAGGAATAATACCAAGAAATTAATTGTAGTTTAAAAATAGACTCTTCATTTCATATTAATTTTCATTCTCAAATGGGCAAGGCAAAATATTAAGCAGTACTAGTAAGAAGTATCAATGAAGAAATGTGTCTCAAATTAGTTTGCCTGCTGTAAGAAATTGGGCTATTGGTAGAGACGCATGGAAACCCTACTAAAGTGACAACATTAATCCTTGTCAGGGTGAACCACAAAAGCCACTAAATTAAGGTGCTTAACTCTCTAGTAGATTGGCTCAAAAGCAGTCACGCTTAACTTAGAGGCAATGTGAAAAGTATTTATGCAGCACACAAACAGTAATGAAGTTTAAACACCATACAAGAAAAATCCCAACCCAGTTTAGACAATACAGTATATTTTAATAAATACCTGTGTAGGAGAGTAGGATCTGCTTCACATGGGTACCCCCACTTTTTGCTGATGCTTCACTGGTTTTCGACATTAGTCTGGCTGGGGCCCTGCTATTCAGAACCCCAGCCTAGCTGTTTCCTCTTTAAAAGGGTCTCCATGTGCCTTAGGCACATCACTGATTGGGATCTGGAGTGCCCTTATAAGTCCCTAGTATATGGTATACTATGTACCAAGGGCATAGGTACCTCAGAGGCCTGCCAGGGGCTGCAGCATATATTATGCCACCCCTGGGAGGCCATCCAAACTGACACCACAGGTCTACTACTGCAGCCTGGGTAAGGTGGTGCATGCACCCCTTACTGTGGTATAGGTTACCTATATCACTAAAAGCATACACACATATAAACCTATAAGTCACTCCTAAGGCAGGCCTTATCAATCCTAAAGGCAGAGTGCATGGTTCCTATGTGAGAGGGTGCCCCTGCATGAGCAGGGCCCCTCTGCAGCGTTCGGAGACCATCTCTGATGCTGTTTGTAGTGCAGCCTGACCATATACTCTTAAGCGCATTATATCCTCGCGGTAAAATGCTAACTTTGGAATGGCTGCACCTAAACATGTCGTGTTTGGTGTCAAACATCTTGGAATACTACCCCCCGCCAATCCTAGCGGCGGGGGTAGCATTCCACCCTTCTAGAGGGAAAGGCATGTTAACTCTGACGAGTCCGGTAACTTCTTTCCAGAGCCCTGGCATCACAAAATGGATGCTGCTGCCACAGACACGAGTCTGGCCTCCTGCTGCTGGACGAAACTCCGGCAGGGGAGGCCTGGACAATAGGTTTCCTGTCCCAGGGAGGTGTGACCACCTCCCCAGACAGGACAATGTGTATTGGGGCTGGGCGGGAGCACTTTCGGGTGCTTTGAAGTCCTGCACTGGGGGCACATTTGGTGTCCCTGTGCATACCCCAGTTCAAACCGGATCAGGGGCTCGCAGCCCCTGCTTTGGCGCGAACTGGACAAAGGGAAAGGGGTGTAGCCACCCCTCTGCCCTGACCCACCCATAGGTGGGGCCACAGAGTAGTCCATCCCCTATTTTTAGAATAAAGGTAGGAACCCAGTCCTTAGGACTTTAGATTATACCTGGACGAAACTCTGACACGGAATCCTGGACCTTCGACGCTCTACGACAAGATTAGAGGACTGAAGAATCTCCCTTGGGGTCAAGGAGTGACTCCCCTGCTTGGCAGGCACCAAAGAAGCATCTGTCCGGTTCGCATTACTGAAGCTCCCGTCGGACGCCGAAGTCATCGCATCACCAGAGGTGGATTCTCAGACTTCCCCGAGGCTACCCTGAGTCCCCAGCAAAGCTGAGGCCCGTGGCTATCGTGGGTGACTTGAGACCGTGACCCCTGGACACCGAGCACACTTGCAAGTGCACCATCTTCTGGGTCTCCCAAGAAGTCGTGCTTTGGGCTCCGAGTAGCCCTAGCCTCCAGCACCACCTGCACCGAAGATCACTGGCCTCCACTCCACGAGTGTCCTGTAAGCCAGCTCCACGTGCGGCGTCACGAGGCTCCTTCACGGTCGCTAGCCCGTTGGCTAGTAGCCCTTAACGAAGGCCAATCTTTTCTTTACTTGGCATCCTGGTTGCTCCAGGCCTGCCCTCACTTACCCTCGCTGGGTGAGTTCCCCAGACCTTGCTGGTCTGCATCATCGACGATCTACATCTTACTCGAGACTTGCCGTTGCCAAGGCTTGTTGGGTCCAATCCGGTCGCCGACACCTCAGCACTCGACAGACATCGAGCAACAGCCCGAATCCTGCTCCTGGTCACGGACAACGCCTCCCGGACCTCGTGGCTGAAGAGTCAAGACAACCGTCACCGCACCTGAAGCACTCGACATCGGTGGGCATCTGTCCATCGCCTTCCTGGTCACTGGCTAGTGACCCAGACTCTGTCCCCTCTGCTTTCAGGTTCTTCAGAACTCCGATCCACTCTTGGATCCACCCGGACACTTTTCTCCTGGTCGCCAGCAGCACTTTGCAGCAGATCGCCATACGAAACGACGACGAAACCCGACCCCGAAAGGCACCTATGCACCCGGCTTCCCTGGGTGAGGTAACACGAGTACTCCGGTGCTCCCGTGGGTAGAGACTCTTCAAAGTCCTAGATCTCAAAGGGTTTTGTCCTAGTCCTCTTTTAAGTGTCCCTTTCCTCTATTTTCCCGATCCCGACTTTCTCCATAGAAGTTAACGGCGTATCGCGGTTGTGTATTTACACTGCACGCGTCTCCCGTGGGTCCCCTGTGTCACTACCTTGGGTGGTTCCTTGTGGTCCAAGCACTTCTAGAGGCTCTAGGCCTAGTGTCTAGTTCAGTCGTGGTTCGCATACCACTTTATTGGTATATGGTTTGGTACGCCCCTAGGGCCCAAACGTGTATTTGTGCTATTACTGTGATTTAAGATCTTATAACCTATGTACTTCGAACTCTAGCCTCATAAAGAGACTAGAGGGGTGTGTTTAGTAATAAATACATATATTTTGAATATATACCTGGTGTGGTGCTCTTTCATTTGGTCACTCAAGAGATTATAGACTGGTAAAACAAGCTGCTTTACATTCCTTCAAGACTTAGCCTGAAGGCTGCTCTCCATAGCTACCACTAGGATAGCTTTCAATAAGGTTGTCTTTAACCTACCTACCATAAGAGTCGATTTGGACTGGTGCAAGGTGCCCACTATAATTAGTGGACAGCATATGCCAGGCCAACTTCTCACATTGGTGTGCAGCGTGTGGGATTCCAGCTTGCTATTGTTTTACCAGATAATCTCAATTGAATTGATCAACTGAAAACCACTAAAGGTACCTAAGGTACATATAATTTAAGCTTAGAATAACAGTAAGTTCTACTGAACTTAGAGTTGTGTGTTAAGGGATAGCACAACCCTTTCTACAACTCAAGAGAGTTTAGTAGGCCACACTAGAGTAGGTAGTGCATACACCACACCACACTAGTAATGTCTTTAAAAGCAGGATCCAAAGATTCCTTGCAGGAAGCCATTGAGCTTCCACCCTCCAAGTATGATACACTCCAATTCTTGGAATTGAGAGCTTTATGTAACGTGAGGAAATTAAGGACAGGCCAAAGTCCCACCACCCAACACCTCAAGGAGTTGTTGGTGGCTTATGATCTTAGTAAGTCCTCAGAGACTGAAGGGGTAGGAGCAGAGGGTGGGCCAGCAGATGAGGAAGGGGCCAGGGGTACCACTACCCCCAGCCCCCCTCTGAAACTGACCAGGAGGGTGACAATGACCCTGACCTGGAAAACCCAATCCCTTCTGGGGAAGATGAAGATGAGGATCTAGAGAACCACACCTTTGTCCCCCAGGAAGGATTATGAGTGTGCTCAGAAAGTCTAGGTCTCCTTCTCAGGAGTCTAACCACTCTGGCACCTCCATAGGGAGCTCTGTTTCTTCTCACAGGAGGGAATCCTCTCATGAGAGAAGAAAGAGACTGGTCCAGTATGAGGAAACTCAACTAGAGATCAGGAAGAAGCAATTGGCTTTAGATAGAGAATCCCTAGATCTCCTTAGAGAGAGAAGAAAGTTGGGACTAGAGTCCCATGGTGGCAGCCATGTCCCTAGAGATAGGGAAAGGTCCTATGACCATAGGAACCTGAGCAAGATTGTCCCTCCCTACCAGAGTGGGGATGATATCCACAAATGGATAACTGCTTTAGAGAGGGCCTGTAAAGTACAGAAGGTCCCTCAGGAGCAGTGGGCAGCAATCGTGTGGCTCTCCTTTGCTGACAAAGGTAGAGATAAGCTCCTCACTGTTAGAGAGGAGGATGCTGACAATTACAAGGTCTTGAAGAGTGCTCTTATTGATGGGTTTGGCCTAACCACTGAACAGTACAGGTTGAAGTTCAGAGACACCCAAAAAGCACAGACTCAAGACTGGGTAGACTATGTGGATTGTTCTGCCAAGGCTCTGGAAGGCTGGTTGATGGGCAGTAAGGTGTGTGACTTCTCAGGATTGTATAATCTGATAATGAGGGAGCAGATTCTTAATAACTGTCAAAATCAGCTGTTGCATCAGTACCTGGTTGACTCTGATCTGACCTCTCCCCAAGAATTGGGAAAGAAGGCAGACAAATGGGTCAGAACCAGGGTGAAGCAGAAGGTACAGAACCAAGGTGGGGAAACCAAGAAGCAAGATGCTAAGAACTCTGACAAGGGTGGGGAGAAGGGTAAAGATCAAAAGTCTTCATCAGGCCCCCAAAAATCTTCTTCTGGTGGGGATTCCCAGTCTACCAAGGGTAAAGGCCAAAGGAAACCATGGTGCAAGGTCTGTAAGCAAAAGACCCACTGGACCAGTGATTGCACCAAGTCCAAAGACTCCAGTCCAGCACCCACCAATGCCCCTAAGGCACCTGTTCCCCCTAGTACAGTTGGTGGAAGTGCTCCAGCAAAGGGTTTAGTAGGGTTCACCCTGGGAACTGAGTTGGGCTCTGACCTAGTTAGAGAACTGACTCAGGCTGTGTTAGTCTGTGATGGAGGCATGGATGTGCCCTCCTCTATGAGTCCCAGTAATCTGGGCAAGTACAGACAACAGCCTTTAATCAATGGACGAGAGGCTTTGGCATTTAGGGACACAGGGGCAAGTGTCACAATGGTGACACAAGACCTTGTGCTACCTGGGCAAGTTATGCTTGGTGAAATGTACCAAGTGACCAATGCTAGCAATGTCAGAACAGACCATACTCTGGCAGTTGTTAACTTCTCCTGGGGAGGGGTAACTGGCCTTAAGAAGGTTGTGGTAAGTGCAAACCTACCAGTCGAATGCTTGCTTGGCAATGACTTAGAGACTTCTGCTTGGGCAGAAGTGGAGCTCAGGACCCATGCAGAAATGCTGGGGATCCCTGCAGATGTGTTTGCTGTGACCAGGTCACAAGCCAAAATGTCTAGCACTGAACAGGCCTTGGATTCTGGAAGAATGGACCAAGTGCCTTCCAAGAGGAGGAGTAGTAGGGTTAAGGCAGTGCCTTCCCCTTGGCTCAGGAGGAAGATCAGTCCCTTGAGGGGGATGATCTCAGCCCTGAAGAAGGAACTGTCCCAGAGGAACTTGAACCTGACCAGGTTGAGTTCTTGGGGACAGGGGGACCTTCTAGGGCAGATCTGAGCCAGGAGCAGCAGAGCTGCCCCTCCCTTGAACCCCTCAGACAGCAAGCTGCTGCTGAGGCTGCTGGGAAAGCTAGTGGTCCCCATACAGTGTATTGGGATGATGGACTCCTGTACTCAGAGAGTAGAGACCCCAAGCCTGGTGCTACCAGGAGGTTGGTAATACCTTTGAAGTTCAGGGGCTTCCTATTGACCCTAGCCCATGATATTCCCTTAGCAGGACACCTGGGCCAGAACAAGACTTGGGACAGAATTGTCCCTCACTTTCACTGGCCCCACATGTCTGAAGACAGTAAGGAGTTTTGTCGCTCCTGTGTAACCTGCCAAGCCAGTGGCAAAGCAGGTGGCACTACAAAGGCCCCCTGATACCACTACCTGTGGTGGGGGTGCCCTTTGAGAGGGTAGGGATTGACATTGTTGGTCCCATGGATCCCCAAACAGCCTCTGGGCACAGGTTTATCCTGGTGGTAGTGGATCATGCCACCAGGTACCCAGAAGCTATTCCCCTCAGGACCACTACAGCACCTGTGGTGGCAAGGGCCCTCCTGGGAATCTTCTCAAGAGTGGGCTTTCCTAAGGAGGTAGTATCAGACAGGGGTGCTAACTTCATGTCTGGGTACTTAAAAGCAATGTGGAAGGAGTGTGGAGTGACTTATAAGTTCACCACACCCTATCACCCACAATGCAATGGTTTAGTTGAGAGATTCAACAAAACCTTGAAGGGCATGATTAAAGGGCTCCCAGAAAAGCTTAGGCGTAGATGGGACATACTCTTGCCCTGCCTTTTATTCGCATATAGGGAGGTGCCTCAGAAGGGGGTTGGTTACAGCCCTTTTGAACTTCTGTTTGGCCACCCTGTGAGGGGTCCACTGTGCTTGGTGAAGGAAGGATGGGAGTTACCTCTCAAGCCCCCAAAGCAAGATATAGTGGACTATGTACTTGGTCTCCGCTCCAGGATGGCTGAGTACATGAAAAAGGCAACCAAAAACCTTGAGGCTAGCCAGGAACTTCAGAAGGCCTGGCATGACCAAAAGGCTGTTCTGACTGTGTACCAGCCAGGACAGAAGGTGTGGGTGTTGGAGCCAGTGGCCCCAGCAGCTCTCCAAGACAAATGGAGTGGACCCCACACTATTGTTGAGCAGAAGGGTGAGGTCACTTACTTAGTGGACCTGGGAACACCCAGGAGTCCCCAAAGGGTTCTCCATGTCAACAGACTAAAGCCATATGTGGACAGGGCAGACATGGGCTTGCTCATGGCTACTGATGAAGGGCAGGAGGAAGAGAGTGACCCACTCCCTGACCTGCTCTCACAGAACCCTGACGATGGGTCAGTTGATGGTGTAGCCTTGGCAGGCAGCCTCACTACCCAGCAACAAACTGATTGCAGGCAAGTCCTCAATCAGTTTAGACATATGTTTTCACTGACACCCAGTCAGACCACCTGGTGCACTCATGAAGTGGACACTGGGGACAGTCTGCCTATTAAAAACAAGATTTATAGGCAACCTGACCATGTCAGGGACTGTATCAGGACTGAAGTCCAGAAAATGTTGGAGTTGGGAGTAATTGAACCCTCAGATAGCCCTTGGGCTAGTCCAGTAGTCCTGGTACCGAAACCTCACACCAGTGGTGGGAAAAGAGAGATGAGGTTTTGTGTAGACTACAGGGGTCTCAATGCAGTCACTAGGACTGATGCCCATCCCATACCCAGGGCAGATGAGCTCATAGATACTTTGGCCTCTGCCAAATATCTCAGCACATTTGACCTAACAGCTGGCTACTGGCAGATCAGACTAGCTGATACTGCAAAGCCCAAAACAGCATTTTCAACCCCTAGTGGGCATTATCAATTTGTGGTAATGCCCTTTGGTCTGAAAAATGCACCTGCCACTTTCCAGAGGTTGGTGAACACAGTTCTCACAGGACTGGAAGCCTATAGTGCAGCTTATCTAGATGATATTGCTGTCTTTAGCTCCACCTGGGAGGATCACCTGGTCCACCTCAGGAATGTTTTACAGGCCCTGCAAAAGGCAGGCCTGACTATCAAGGCCACTAAGTGCCAGATAGGGCAGAGTCAGGTTGTGTACCTGGGCCACCTTGTGGGTGGAGGCCAGGTTCAACCTTTGCAGAGCAAGATCCAGACCATCATGGACTGGACTGCTCCCACTACCCAGACTCAGGTGAGAGCCTTCTTAGGCCTGACTGGGTACTATAGGAGATTTGTCAAGGGGTATGGATCAATAGTGACACCCTTGAATGACTTAACTTCTAAGAAAATGCCCAAAAAGGTTCAGTGGACAGTTAGCTGTCAAAAGGCATTTGATGACCTCAAGCAGGCCATGTGCACTGCTCCAATTCTGCAGAGTCCTGATTACTCCAAGAAGTTCATTGTTCAAACAGATGCATCTGAATTGGGGGTAGGGGCTGTACTGTCACAATTGAATGAAGAAGGTCAGGATCAGCCAGTAGCTTTTATTAGCAGAAGGCTGACCCCTAGAGAGAAACGTTGGTCAGCCATAGAGAGGGAGGCCTTTGCTGTGGTCTGGGCTCTGAAGAAGTTGAGGCCATACTTGTTTGGTACACACTTCCTGGTTCAGACAGACCATAAGCCCCTCTTATGGCTAAAACAAATGAAGGGTGAAAACCCCAAACTGCTTAGGTGGTCCATTTCCCTACAGGGGATGGACTTTACAGTGGAACATAGGCCTGGGAGTAACCATGCGAATGCAGATGGACTCTCTAGGTATTTCCACTTAGAACATGAAGACTTAACTGGGCAAGGTTAGTTTAATGTCCCTACGTTTGGGGGGGTTGTGTAGGAGAGTAGGATCTGCTTCACATGGGTACCCCCACTTTTTGCTGATGCTTCACTGGTTTTCGACATTAGTCTGGCTGGGGCCCTGCTATTCAGAACCCCAGCCTAGCTGTTTCCTCTTTAAAAGGGTCTCCATGTGCCTTAGGCACATCACTGATTGGGATCTGGAGTGCCCTTATAAGTCCCTAGTATATGGTATACTATGTACCAAGGGCATAGGTACCTCAGAGGCCTGCCAGGGGCTGCAGCATATATTATGCCACCCCTGGGAGGCCATCCAAACTGACACCACAGGTCTGCTACTGCAGCCTGGGTAAGGTGGTGCATGCACCCCTTACTGTGGTATAGGTTACCTATATCACTAAAAGCATACACACATATAAACCTATAAGTCACTCCTAAGGCAGGCCTTATCAATCCTAAAGGCAGAGTGCATGGTTCCTATGTGAGAGGGTGCCCCTGCATGAGCAGGGCCCCTCTGCAGCGTTCGGAGACCATCTCTGATGCTGTTTGTAGTGCAGCCTGACCATATACTCTTAAGCGCATTATATCCTCGCGGTAAAATGCTAACTTTGGAATGGCTGCACCTAAACATGTCGTGTTTGGTGTCAAACATCTTGGAATACTACCCCCCCGCCAATCCTGGCGGCGGGGGTAGCATTCCACCCTTCTAGAGGGAAAGGCATGTTAACTCTGACGAGTCCGGTAACTTCTTTCCAGAGCCCTGGCATCACAAAATGGATGCTGCTGCCACAGACACGAGTCTGGCCTCCTGCTGCTGGACGAAACTCCGGCAGGGGAGGCCTGGACAATAGGTTTCCTGTCCCAGGGAGGTGTGACCACCTCCCCAGACAGGACAATGTGTATTGGGGCTGGGCGGGAGCACTTTCGGGTGCTTTGAAGTCCTGCACTGGGGGCACATTTGGTGTCCCTGTGCATACCCCAGTTCAAACCGGATCAGGGGCTCGCAGCCCCTGCTTTGGCGCGAACTGGACAAAGGGAAAGGGGTGTAGCCACCCCTCTGCCCTGACCCACCCATAGGTGGGGCCACAGAGTAGTCCATCCCCTATTTTTAGAATAAAGGTAGGAACCCAGTCCTTAGGACTTTAGATTATACCTGGACGAAACTCTGACACGGAATCCTGGACCTTCGACGCTCTACGACAAGATTAGAGGACTGAAGAATCTCCCTTGGGGTCAAGGAGTGACTCCCCTGCTTGGCAGGCACCAAAGAAGCATCTGTCCGGTTCGCATTACTGAAGCTCCCGTCGGACGCCGAAGTCATCGCATCACCAGAGGTGGATTCTCAGACTTCCCCGAGGCTACCCTGAGTCCCCAGCAAAGCTGAGGCCCGTGGCTATCGTGGGTGACTTGAGACCGTGACCCCTGGACACCGAGCACACTTGCAAGTGCACCATCTTCTGGGTCTCCCAAGAAGTCGTGCTTTGGGCTCCGAGTAGCCCTAGCCTCCAGCACTACCTGCACCGAAGATCACTGGCCTCCACTCCACGAGTGTCCTGTAAGCCAGCTCCACGTGCGGCGTCACGAGGCTCCTTTGCGGTCGCTAGCCCGTTGGCTAGTAGCCCTTAACGAAGGCCAATCTTTTCTTTACTTGGCATCCTGGTTGCTCCAGGCCTGCCCTCACTTACCCTTGCTGGGTGAGTTCCCCAGACCTTGCTGGTCTGCATCATCGACGATCTACATCTTACTCGAGACTTGCCGTTGCCAAGGCTTGTTGGGTCCAATCCAGTCGCCGACACCTCAGCACTCGACAGACATCGAGCAGCAGCTCGAATCCTGCTCCTGGTCACCGACAACACCTCCCGGACCTCGTGGCTGAAGAGTCAAGACGACCGTCACCGCACCTGAAGCACTCGACATCGGTGGGCATCTGTCCATCGCCTTCCTGGTCACTGGCTAGTGACCCAGACTCTGTCCCCTCTGCTTTCAGGTTCTTCAGAACTCCGATCCACTCTTGGATCCACCCGGACACTTTTCTCCTGGTCGCCAGCAGCACTTTGCAGCAGATCGCCATACGAAACGACGACGAAACCCGACCCCGAAAGGCACCTATGCACCCGGCTTCCCTGGGTGAGGTAACACGAGTACTCCGGTGCTCCCGTGGGTAGAGACTCTTCAAAGTCCTAGATCTCAAAGGGTTTTGTCCTAGTCCTCTTTTAAGTGTCCCTTTCCTCTATTTTCCCGATCCCGACTTTCTCCATAGAAGTTAACGGCGTATCGCGGTTGTGTATTTACACTGCACGCGTCTCCCGTGGGTCCCCTGTGTCACTACCTTGGGTGGTTCCTTGTGGTCCAAGCACTTCTAGAGGCTCTAGGCCTAGTGTCTAGTTCAGTCGTGGTTCGCATACCACTTTATTGGTATATGGTTTGGTACGCCCCTAGGGCCCAAACGTGTATTTGTGCTATTACTGTGATTTAAGATCTTATAACCTATGTACTTCGAACTCTAGCCTCATAAAGAGACTAGAGGGGTGTGTTTAGTAATAAATACATATATTTTGAATATATACCTGGTGTGGTGCTCTTTCATTTGGTCACTCAAGAGATTATAGACTGGTAAAACAAGCTGCTTTACATTCCTTCAAGACTTAGCCTGAAGGCTGCTCTCCATAGCTACCACTAGGATAGCTTTCAATAAGGTTGTCTTTAACCTACCTACCATAAGAGTCGATTTGGACTGGTGCAAGGTGCCCACTATAATTAGTGGACAGCATATGCCAGGCCAACTTCTCACAACCATTATACAATAATGTCAAAAATCCAATCAGTAGAACCAGAGAGATTGAATTTTAAGTTGTTTAGTGAAAATAGTGCTAAGAGTTAATAGCGGACATCTGATTGTACTAAAACATCACAAGTTCAGCTCGACCATGATGGACCATCGGCCAGATACAGGGATCAGGTTAATCATGCTGAAGAGTTACCTTGTCAAGTCTATTAGTATTGAAGGTGACCCTGAGGAGGAGGAGGCTTTTGGCACAAGGAGCAGGTCATCACTGAGGTCTTGCAT
The DNA here is from genome assembly GCA_963921515.1 of Calotriton arnoldi. Classification (NCBI taxonomy): domain Eukaryota; kingdom Metazoa; phylum Chordata; class Amphibia; order Caudata; family Salamandridae; genus Calotriton; species Calotriton arnoldi. The sequence continues at coordinate 373,695 of CAWUFW010011275.1, forward strand.
CAACAGTCGCCAAGGGCTGCCACTGCTCTAGCGCGAAGTGGAGGTCTCATGTTGTTGGTCATCACGTACGGTCCTTATAGATGACAGAGTTTTAGCGAGAAGAGTCCAGACATCAGGAGTTTCACCTTGTACTTCAAGAGGAGCTCTCACTGATGCCAGCAAAGGCTCCAGAACCTGGGGACACCTCTTGGGGATCAGGATTCACTCCAGCAAAGTCTATCAGCAGGGCTCAGGTAGGTCCAGGCAGATCCAGGCTGGTCAAGTTGCAGCAGGCCAGCTGGGCAGTCACAGGGAGGAATTAGAAGTTTGTTTTGTGCCTGTGACTCACACAAGAGATCACTCTATCCCTTGCAGTCACTCTGTGTAGCCTGGGATCAAGGCAAGCAGGTCCAATCTTCCTTCTTCAGACTGCAAGGCAGTCCCTCAAGCAGCAGAGAAGTCCTTCATCTGAATCTTCCACTGGTCCAGGAGAGTTCTGATGAGTGGTTCTGGAGGTCCAATATTTATACCAGGTGTCAGCCTTTGTGTTCGGGGACATCATGACCTACTCACAAAACTTGTTCTGCTCACTTCTTCTCCTTTCCCTGGGTTTCACTCCAAACTGTCTAGGGTGACGAAAGGCCTGGCAGGCCTGGTATCAGGTTCAGCTGTGGGTAAGGGCATTTGAAATGCAAACAGGGAGGGTACAGCTCCTCCCCAACCAAACTGCCATGAAGACCCTATCCCTGCTGTACCCATGCCCTATTGTTCACTATCCGGGCTTAATACACATTCTTGATGGGGAACCATCAACAGGCCCAGGCAACTGGAAACTCCTAGAAAAGCCTCGGAAATTTTCAGCAGGAAAATGCCAACTTTAAAAAAATCGATACAAAAGGGGATGATGGACGGAACGTTTGAGCCAATCAAACACTCACCCCCAGTCAACTGATCTGGGTTTAATCCATCATCATTCTTTAGCTCACTCCACCACCCCAGTTCAGACATGGCCATATGCAAATCAGTCTGACCCTGTGCCTCATGGGAACAGTACAGCCCGAACTGCCAAGTCATGTCTTCCCTGGACCGGAAACAAGCATCCTAGGACCGGTTTCTGGCATTCCAGCCGTCATCAGCCAGGCTTGCTTGAATCCAGTGGCAAAGTGAGCAAGGGACCCACTGGATTCAAGAAAGCCTGGCTGATGACGGCTGGAATGCCAGAAACCGGTCCTAGGATGCTTGTTTCCGGTCCAGGGAAGACATGGCTTGGCAGTTCGTGCTGGACTGTTCCCATGAGGCACAGGATCAGACTGATTTGCATATGGCCATGTCTGAACTGGGGTGGTGGAGTGAGCTAAAGAATGATGATGGATTAAACCCAGATCAGTTGACTGGGGGTGAGTGTTTGATTGGCTCAAACGTTCCGTCCATCATCCCCCTTTTGTATCGCTTTGTTCGCCCTAAGTTGGCGGGGGTATGCCCAGACGTGGGTCCCTTGCTCACTTTGCCACTGGATTCAAGCAAGCCTGGCTGATGACGGCTGGAATGCCAGAAACCGGTCCTAGGATGCTTGTTTCCGGTCCAGGGAAGACATGGCTTGGCAGTTCGTGCTGGACTGTTCCCATGAGGCACAGGATCAGACTGATTTGCATATGGCCATGTCTGAACTGGGGTGGTGGAGTGAGCTAAAGAATGATGATGGATTAAACCCAGATCAGTTGACTGGGGGTGAGTGTTTGATTGGCTCAAACGTTCCGTCCATCATCCCCTTTTGTATAACTTTAAAAAAATGGCATTTTCAAAATTATAATCATTAACATTAAGGAGGATTTTAATTTACAATTAATTTTAGTGTGAACATAATTTCTTTATGTGCTCTCAATCTTAAATCCGCACTTATGGAGTGTAATAAGGCAACCCAGTATCCGCGTATAGGAGAGATGGGCCTTACAAAAGTGGAAAATTACATTAAGAGTTTTTCAGTGCCAGGACATGTAAAACAAAAATGTCCTATTTTTTACATATAATGCACCATGCCTTATGAGCCTTTAGCACCTATCTTAGGGGTGACTTATAAGTATTAAATAAGAAGGTTTAGGCCTAGCCAAAGGTTTATTTTGTCAGGTAGAAATGATAGCACTACAGGCTGCAGTGGAAGGCTTGAGACTTGTTTTAAATGGCTCTTTTAGTGGGCGCATGAGTGCTGCTGCCCAATAGTTCCATTTGATGTATAGGCCCATGTAGTACCATTTAGTAGGGACTTACAAGTAAATTAAACAACCCAATCAAGTGTGGGCTAATTTTACCATGTTTTCAAGGTAGGGCACAAGCACTTTACCTCTGATTAGCAGGGGAAAAGTGCACAGTCATAAAAGCCAAAAAAACTGGTACAGCTAAGGAAGGCAGAGGATGGCAAATATCTGGGGTGACCCTGCAGAAAAGGCAATTCCAACGTCTGTCGAGAGGTTCAAAGTCATAGAGTGCATTGGAAGGTGCTACTATGGGGCCCTACAGGGCCCCCTCTGCCTCCACCGCATGTGAATGCACACAGGGGGGCATAATATGTGCCCGCTGTGTGCATGCACACCAGTTCCTGCACGGCATGGATTTTCGAGTCCATGCCATGCAGGAAACTTGTTCTGTGGTCCCATTGTGGTTACTTTTTCAAAGGCACTGCTGCCTTTGAAAGAGGCACTGCCGCGGAACCGCCACGCCGCACGACTGCCAGACCACTTTAAAGTGGGAATCTGGCTGGCGACGGAAATTCTCGGCGGTGTAGGGGTGCGGCTGTGGTATACCGCCCACTCCCGCACCACCAAAACTTGGAATTGGGCCATGAGTGAAAGAAGATCGGTGCCAGCGCCGATTGCGTGTAGTGCACGAGTATTGTGACGTCAGTCATTACTTTTAATAGTAAGAGCACATCCTTATGTATACTGCTACTACACACAACCTCTTCAGTTTGTAAGTGATGTTAATAACAGGGTTTACTCTTACAGAGTTTAATGGTAATTGATTACCATCCTTGTAAAGATCGAAGGCTAAGATGAGTTTGCGAGTATTTATATTGGTAACCATGAGAATCACTGCAGATGTCTGTTGTGTGCATATGACTTAATTCGCCACTTTGCAAGCTTTTGACTTCTGAAGTTGCCAATATTAAAACAAATGCAAATAGGGGATATGCATTGCAGTCCTGCATGTGCTCCACAGAGGATACTGTGTAACTCTCTGACATGGAGGAGATTTGTGCAAAATAAACCACAAGGATGCTGGCTGCTTGCTTTATAAAGAGTTATGACGTGTGTTTTAATATCCTAAAATGGTACTTGATATAGGCGTGGGTTATTTATTGCGCAATGCCGAGATGATTAGATATAGCCATCTTTTGGGGAGTTTCCAAGCAATACCTATCAGTACAGCAGTGTCCCCACCGTACCATTGATCCATTTCAGAGGCACTAGGTGTATCTAAGATAAGGACAGCAGAAGATGGCAAATTATAAATTTGAAACCCTATTAGCATATATATCTTGTGGCCATTATTTTAGGATCTGACCCTCATTTTACCCCAATTCTTGGTAAAAAAAAAAAATGACAACTTTTTTCTGCATCTATTTAAAATATTCATCCACTTCCATGTATTTCAATGGAACAATTCAATACAGAGCAAAGTTTTCTCAGAAGACTCTTATTTAGAATTTTAATAGGTTGATAGCTACATTCTACAAGGTGGAAGTACTAGATGAGCAGTCAGAGAAAAGAGGGCGGGGTTCAGGGCAGCGTGCAGAGCTGAAGAAATGTGAGACTGAAGTGGAGAAGGAGGTAGGCTGGAGCTCACTGTCTAGAGGTTGTACAGAAACTAAGTGAGGCTGGGTAAGTGGAAATAATAAGTTGTGCTCTTCTAACACAGATTTCACTTGAGGCGGAGGGGGCGGGTACGAAAAACAATAAGCAATCTTTACTTTCCACTATGGCTATCTTAGGTCTTTAACTCTACACCAATCTGTTATCATTTACATATCAAAAGACATCTCAGATATCAGTTCGTCATATGTATGTAATTATCCCTCCCAGGGTGGTCCCAGAGTGAACATCTCTTCCCATATATTACAGATGTATCTAGCTCCAGTCTTAGGGGGTTAGTCAGAGTTTTGTGGATGCAGGGCATCTTCCAAAAAGGGGTGGATGCCCATCCACTTTATTGTTATGCTGTTGTGTTATGTTATACAGATTTGTAGAGTGCACTATCACCCGGGAGGGTATCCTGGCACTGAGCGTGTATAAATCTAACCAAACTTAGGGCCTACTGGAACTCATCAAAAAGCCAGGTCATAAGCTCCATTCAGAATTTATTAAATAAGGAGGAGGCTCTTATGTGTAGCAGCAGGTCATTCCACGTGTCAGGAGCAATGTAGGTTGTTTTCTGTATGCATGGGATGTGTGCAAGTAGGAGTCCGGCTGAGCGGAAGAGTCTGGACAGTTTGTGAAAGCAGATGCGATTGTTGAGGTATGCTGGGACATAGTTATGTAGTGGTATGAAAGCATGGGTGAGGAGGTTGAATTGTGCTTGTTTGTGCATGGGAGCCAGAGGAGATTCTCCAGGTATGTTGTGACCTTAGTGGGGCATGGGAGGTGGAGAGTAATTCTGGCCACCAAGTTCTGAATGGTATGTAGTCTTCTTGTGAGTTTTTTGTTGATCCCGGCATAGAGGGTGTTCCCGTAGTCCTGTTTGCTTGTGATGAGTGTGTGCGTGTGATGGTTTTCCAGGTGAAGATTGGGAGCCATTTGAAAATCTTCCTCAGCATCTTGAGGGTATGGAATCATAAGGCAGTAACAACATTCACCTGGGCTGTCATGTTGAGTTTGCTGTTGAGAGTATAGCACTTTACTATGAGATGTATTACATTGCGTGCTATTACAACGCAGTCGTTACAACGACTGCGTTGTTAGTACGCGATGCATTTACATCGCAAGTATTTACAACGACTGCCACTAGGGGGCGCGCTGGACTTAGGAATAGTATTATTTACTATTCCTACTCCAGTTTGCGCAACAGTAGGGAAGGTGTTGGAATTCATTTCCAATACCTCAGCGCCCCCTAGTGGAATTTGTTGTAAAGACTTGCGATGTAAATGCATCATGTACTAACAATGGGGTCGTTGTAACGACCGCGTTGTAAAGGCATTGCGGTGTAATGACCGCGTTGTAAAGGTTGTTTCCAGCTGTTGATGATCCTGAGGTTCCTGTCATTGTTATTCCTAGCTCTGTTGGCTCCCAGGTGGTGTCCCATGGTGAGGTGCTCTTTTCAAAGATTACGATTTCAGCTTTGTCAGTGTTCAGCTTCAGACAGTTGGTCTTTATCCAGTGGGCGATTTAAGTCATGCAGGTATTTAGTTTAATCCGGGTACTAGATGTCTTGTCCTTGAGGGAGAAAATGAGTTGCGTGCCATCAGTGTAGGAAAGGACATTGATGTTGTGAGAGCTGATGATTCTAGAAGGCTTATGTATGTGTTGGAGACGTTTGGACTCAGGGAGGATCCTTGCAGAAATCTAAAACTAAGGTCTCGGGTGTCTGAAGTGTACGGTACCAGGCTGACTGACTGGGTCCTTCCAGTCAGCAGGGAGCAGATCTTTTGGAGTGGGTGTCTTTGGATTCCAATATTGTGTAGGTCTTGGTTAAGGATGGTCAGGTCAGGTCAATTTAATATGCTTGATTAATTAAAACCATTGCATATAAAAGGCATATAAAATACTTAATAGAACAGATTAAAATTTATTAAAAAGTCCTTATTTTTTAAAATTAAAATGTGTATGATTAAGAGGACCCACCGGAGAATGTCTCTTGATTCATTTACTTCTTGTTGCCAGCTGTATTTGTTGGTATGTGCAGGCGCTTCTCTACTATATTAAGAAATTTTGTGAAGCGGCAGATCAGTTGTGTGGAATCCGATTTGAAGTAGGCGAGTACCACCTGTCTGCTGCTACGGATCCCTGCCTGTTTGAAGAGGGGTCGAAGTAATAAACGTCTTTCTCTGCCCATGCTTGGGCAAGTGCAGATTATATGTACGAGGTCTTCCAGTCCTTGATTACATAGGCGGCAGGTGTTATCATCTGGCATCCTCTTCCAAGGTGGAAGGTGTGGCAGGATTGGTATTGAGCCTAGCCGATACTTTAAGTATTTTTCTTTCAGCGTGATTTTGAACCCTGCACTTAGGTATGGTTGTGGTTTAGCTGCAACGTAGTCATTGAGTACAAGCCAGCCGTGGGCCCTTTTTGCAAGTGCGGCCTTGTCTTCTACAGTTGAGAGTGCCTTGATCGATTTAGAGACCACTTTCTTAAAACTGGTGTGTGTCGCCGTCAATTCCCATGCGATTTCCAGGTCTAGCTGTTTTGGAGAGTCTCTGAGGTATACTGCGGCTGGCTTTGTTCCTTTTTGTTTCAGTTCGACCCAGAGATGTCAGTTCAGAGTGTTTTCCTCTGCTCCTCTGATTTTGTGCCAACATTTTATGTAAGGTAAGGTAATATTTTATTGTACAGTTAATTAAAACCATTACAAACCATCATCAATTAAAACAGTTTCATGTTTCAAAACAGCCATAACAAATTACAATAATACTATAGTAAACTATGAGTAAAAACTGCTATAAAAAAGTACTAAAGCTAAAACTATTAAAATGTAGGTAGAGTATAAGATTGGGCTAAGAACGGACTCAATTCTGTTCTGCCAATAAAAACTTTGCGGGCGTGGCCCTCTACATAGGTTGGGCTAACTTGCATTCCCATTCAAATCCAGTTAATTATTGAAGCCCTTAATGTGCCTGGGCCACAAGAGATGATCCACCGTGTAAACTTATGCTTGCTTAATCCAGCCCAAGAGAGAATTACCACATGTACTACAAAGAGAGCGAGCAGTAGAGTAGGAAGAAAAGAGAAAAAAAAATCCCAATAATGCCCTTGAAACAACACAGACAATTGATTGCTTGAAGAACAAAAAGTTTCAAAAAGGCATCTAAGTCGTAATTATTCGGTTCTTGAACTCTGACCATTAACTGTTCAAAGTTTTAAAGTTTATAGCAGTAAAGCTCAATGAACACCAAGATAGCGACTAGTCCCTTGTTGCCATCCGGTTACTTTGGCACTTAGGGTACAAAGATTGCGCAGGGTTCCGTCACTGTCCTTCCTGCATTTCCGCTAATGCGAGGCGGAACCTTCTTCATGATGATTTTAGCGCTAGATTCTGCTCTACAACCAGACCAATTTGACTTTTTCTGTTTATTCTTTCACTTTATTAAGGTGAGCTTCTACAGCTTCAAGATATTTTACCAACCGGCAGCTCAGTTGGACTTCATCGCCGCAGAAGCATGCCAGGACTGCTTGCCTGCATGACCTTATCCGGTTTTTATTGAATAATGGTCTCAAAAGGGTCCGGCGTTCTTGTAGTAGATCCTTGCAGATGGTGATAAGGTGTACAATGTTTTCTTCGCCGTTACCACAGAGGCGGCAATTTGCTGGTGTTGAGGGGCGCAGCCAAGGGGGCCAAATGATTTGCGGAAGGCAACAGACCTAGGCGAAATTTCAAAAACTTCTGTTTTGTCTTTTTAGTGAAGCTGGTCTGAAGATATGTTTGGGGCCTGAGTTTGGTGTAAGATTGTATAGTAAACCAGCCGTGTGCACGCTCCGCCAGAGAGGCTTTGTCCTGCAAGAGAGATTCTTTTCTGACGATGTTATTTACTGCTTTTTTGAAGCCCGCCAAAGGCCCTGGGAGATCCCATAATTGACGCAGCCCCAACCATTTGAGTGCGTCCTCCAGGTAAAGCCTTGCAGGGCAGTTTTCTTTAGCTTGCTGTTCCTTCCACAGGAGAGTGTTGAGTGTTTTTGCTTCTCCCCTGCTTATTTTGTGCCAGGTTTTTAAATATACTCCTTTGCGTGCCAGCTCTTCCTTTACGAGCCCAAATTCAAGCCTCATCTGCGCAGGTGATGTGTACCCCGGCAGGCCAAAGATCATGCGCAGTGCTCTTGCTACTGTACCATCTACCGATTCAGCGTCCCTTCCTCTCATTGCTTAACTGCCATAAGTGATAGATGGAATCAGTTTTGCCTGAATCACCTTTATTAGGGGGAGGAGGCTTGAGCCAGTGATCTTGTCTTTTAGCTTTCTTAGAGAAACCGCGGTCATTAATCCTCTCTTTTTTATGGCCTCACATTGTGGCTTGAAGCTGCCCTTGGAATCTAAAATGACCCCCAAGTATCTATGTTCGCTTACAACATCCAGCTTCCTTGAGTCCAAGAACCAATTGTTCGTTATTCTCATTTTGCGAGTGCTGATACACATGACTTTAGATTTTTCTTGATTGATTCTGAGCTTGTTTGCTATAGAGTAACGCGATGTGATGTCCAGCAGCCGCTGCAGGCCTATCGGGGTCCGGCTGATGAGCACCAAATCATCCGCATAGAATAAATTGGACAGCTGGGTGCCCCCTAACTTGGGTGCCTGCGAATTACTTTTGTTCAGCAAGATTGACAGTTCAGCCATGAAAAGATTAAATAGTGTTGGTGCAAGCACGCATCCTTATTTTACCCCTGTGCTTGTAGGGATCTTCCTAGATAGAAAGTCCCCTGCACCTAGTTTGACCTGGACCCAGGTATCACTATGCAAGAGAATTAATTGGTTTAACAGCAGCGGAGGGATTTTCAGCTTTTTTAATTTTTGCTACAGGAGATTTCTATTGACGTGGTCAAAAGCAGAGCTATAGTCAATATAGCACAGATATAAAGGTTGTTTTGCTACAAGTGCAGAGTCAATCAAAAGAGATAGGGCTAGTATGTTAGTGGTCGTCCCCATGTTTTTGCAGACACCGGTTTGATTATATGGAATTGCTGTTATATCTTCCACCCAAGATGTTAGCTCCTGGAGTAAGAGGCCCGCATAGTATTTGGCCTCGTTATCGAGTAGGGCTACGAGCCGATAGCTTGTTGGGTCATTCCTGTCTCCTTTTTTGAGGATTGGGGAGATGATTGCTCCCCTCCAGGATGATGGGATTGTTGAGGATTGCAGAATTTTTTCAAACATTGGTCTGAAAACGACAGCCCAGTATTCAGGCTCTTATTTGAACAATATTGGGGGAATACCATTTGGACCTGGTTCGCCCTCGCGTCTCCCCTTTGAGATTCTTTTGCAGATCTGTGCATTCGTGATTGGAAATTCCTGATTTTGTACTAGAGCTTCTTTGTGTTGAGGTGGCCAGACTCCGAGAGCGTTTGTGGGGTTATATGACCCTTTCCTAAATTCTAGGGCTTCATTCAAATGTGTGCCAAGGTAAATTGTCAAAGCCTCTTCAGTGGCATAGGATTCAATCCCCTGACTTCGCTCGCTAGTCAAACCGTTGATCTTTTGCCAAAACTGCGCACTGTTATTTGTTTTAGCGTCGTGTAGAAGTTTTGCCCAAAAGGCCTCATCGGCTTCTTTTAAGTCGCCAGATCAGCTTCCTGCGAGCGTTTTTTAACTGTCTCAACTCTTGATACGCGACGGGGTCTGTCCTCGCTCTTCGGAGAGTTTGGTTAATCAAGGTCTTTAACTTTTTTAGCGGAGCGTTGTTTCTAAAATTTTGATGGTTCTTATGTTTTGAGACTATGACCATTCCTTCAGTCCTTACATTTCCTTTTTTTACTCCGGAGTTATCTTGTAATGTTTTTGTAAACAGCTCCCAACTCTCAATTAAGTCTGAAGTTGCTGTTTGTGCCTCTCCTAAAGCCCGTTTAGCTTGGGATAGGAGACTTTGTGGGTTATTCGTTCTGCACTTTATCCGCCTCTCGTTGGTAGAGTATTCTGAGCCTAGTGTGTTGGCAGTGGGGGGACATAATATTGTGGGAGCCTCAATCATGACTTCCTGGGGGAGGTGGTCACTGTGGTCCATTGAACCAATATGGAAATCTCTTACCCTTTGATACAAATTGCGTGAGAGGAATGTAAAGTCAATTGTAGAGCTAGCCATAGTACTATGAAATGTAGCTGCTTGGGGACAATCCCCTGAGAATCTACCATTGAGTGCTCGGAAGCCCAGCTCTTCTAATGTTGCCAGGAGTCTCCTAGCTGTTTTCGAGCTTCTAACTCCCGAGGTGTTATCTTGATGACTTGGCTCCCAAACGAAATGGTCCTCCTCTTCAGTGATATCTGAGGCTAGATTGCTGAGCATATTTAGATTGAAATCCCCACTAATGATCAAGCTGTTGGTTTTCTCGGTTTTTAGTAATTTTATAAGTTCTTCCTTCAACTGCTGTGCTCCCTTGGGTTTTTTCCCGGGGGTGTAGATAGAGGTTTATCAGGACTATGTCCTCCTTTTTATTCCGCTCACGAGTAGACACTCGCAGGACTTGCATTGCGTTCGGAGGGGCTAACTTGTAAGCCAAAGGCGCTACTGCAACGATGCTCTTTAACAAGCTGTATGTGGCAATGCCTCCCTTCTTGTGGCCAAACGATGAGCTCTGTGTAGGAGGCAGAAAATTCTAATTATAGCCCGACAATGCAGGTGGGGCGTCGGACCATGTTTCTTGCAGTGTAATGATGTCAAATCTTTGCAGATAGATGTTTAATTCCGAGTCCATAGGCTTGTCTCCTAGGCCATTGATGTTCCAGGAGCACAGGTTGAAGACGTAGAGCCTGCTCCCGGCTTTGGCTTTACTTTGTCATTGATTTTTGGTTTTAGCGTTTATGGTCCTGGAGAGCCAACTCCAGTCTTGCAGGGTTGGGCTTTTCATGGCAGGTGGTCTCTTATTACACTGCTCTCGATGGACTAAGTTCTCAGGGGTGTTGCTCCGAGCCCCTCGCAGTACTGAAAGAGAGTGAGGATTCGGATTGGTCTGTCCGTTCACTTTCCATTGCTGGCTATCAAGAGTCAGAGGATCCGGATATCTTGGTTTTAAGAATGGTCGAAGTTTTATTCCCCATGAGTTAAACTTTGCTTGTTCTCTTAGCAGTCTCTCAGCTAATTCTGCTGTAGCCCATACCGTTTTTGTTACTTCTACCCCTGAGTACCCTGGCAGTTCTATAAATTCTACTGACTCTAGGTCGCTGGAGGATATGTTTTTAAGGCTGTCGATGGATTTCAGTAGGCGTAATATGTTCCCTCTGTTTAAAATATCTATTGCGCCCATTGATTTGTGCTCTGGGTGAAACACTATTGTGAGGGTGCCTGCTTGCCCCTTTTCTTGTGTTGGGCTACTCTGCGCAATAGTAAGGTCCTCCCCTGAGCCATGGCATTCCTCAGTTACTTCTACTTGTCTTTGAGCACTCATTTCATTCACATACGTTGATTCTGAACCGGTGGAACTTGCTGTAGTTGTCTCCCCTTGAGGGCCGCCTCGAGGGCATCCGTCTTCCTTTTTTTGGGAGGGGCTGGTGGCAGGCTTTCTATTTTGAGGTATTTTTCTTTTGGGTTTTTTCCTCCCTTCCAGGTTTCCAGTTTCTCTTAGCTCATATTCCATATCTATATCATCGCTCATCTGAACCGTCCTCTCTTGTGTTGGATCTAGTGTCATGTTCCCACTAATGTTACTCTTGCCCCAAGCTATTACCGTGGTTTTTCTCTTTTGATTTCGTCCCTTCCTTTTCTGCTTTCTCCCCTGTTTTCCAGATCGGAGATGTTCCGGCGCGATTTCATTTTGCGAGTTTTCATCCAGTTGTGTTGTGTTCATAATTAGTAGTGGTTGGATTCCTCCATTTCGCTGGCTGATGTTGGGCACCGCCTTTATTTTGTCCGCGGTTTCCCTGTACTGCTGTGGTTCTTGGGTCAGCTTTGGGCTCTCCTGAGTTAATAGCTGGGTTCCTTTTATGTAGGCCCCCCTTCTAGCCGGAGTCTGTTTTTGGAGCCCAAACTCTAACCTTATTTGCGCAGGAGGGGTGTATTTTAGAATGTGGAAAATCGCTCTATATGTCTTGGTTGTTATCCTTTTCACAGTTATTGCATCTCTTCCTCGCATTGCCTTAATCCCATATGATATTGTAGGGATGAGCTTGGTTTGAATGACGGCAAGAAGAGGTGTCAGTGAAGGACCACAGAGTGATTTTTTTAGGGATTTTATGTCGAAGGTTATGATGTTACCTTTCCGTCATAGTGCTCTATCTGAGGGTGAAAAGAGCCTTTATTGTCAAGAAGAACTCCTAGGTATTTATATGCCTTTACCACTTCTAATTGTTGGGTGTCCATGAACCATTGGAATGTTTTCTTCTTTGACATGTTTATTGCCATTGTTTTTGTTTTCCCTAAGTTTATTCTCAATGCATTTTCTAGAGAGTATTCTTGTGTTGCTTTTAATAGATGTTGTAGCCCGATTGGAGTTCCGCTTACTAACACTAGGTCATCAGCATGTAAGAGGTTAGAAATAGTCGTCTTGCCAAGTTTTGGGGCATGCGAGTTGCATTTGTCCAGCCTTGCAGACAGGTCTGACATAAAGAGGTTGAATATATTGTAAAACTAGAGGCCCCCTGCTAATAGGGTAAGGTTCCTTAAGGCAGGGCTAATTAATCTAATGTATAAGCTTAAGGCAACAGTGATATAAACAACACAAAACAACACGAATTTTGTTGACTGACTGAATAGAAAACAAAAGGAGAACCAACAGTATCTATTTTGTTATACAAAAATAATAATTTTTATTGATGCACAATAGCAAAAAGATTATAAAATTACTTTTATCATTTCATTTTTAAAAGAAAATGTAACAACCCATTTGTACTCATTCATTCCTCTTCATTCATACAACATATGACTAACAATCAATTTAAAAAATACACATGTCATTATTTATGATTAGATGATAAATAACCATTAATTTCTGAGAATCTTGAGGAAACTATGTGGCAGAATTTTAATAATCTGTGTTATCGACGCGCGTTTCGGCACAGTTGTGCCTTCGTCAGGAAAGGGGCCACAATGTTAACTTTTGATCTCTGTAAATAAAATATATATGTTACATTTCAGATACAGGGTTCTCACTTACTGATACATATTGTGCCACCATAAAGGTGTGCATTATATAGTATTTACAATTCAAAGAGCAAGACAAAGGACTAATTTGAGGTCCCCAATTAGTGTATATACAAGAACTCGTGAATTGTCCAGAAAAAGAATTGTGTATAACAGGATAGATTAGAAACAGATAAGAAAAATAGCCACCACCTCATTTAAAAAATCCATATCAGTCGATTCACCCAGTGATCTACTAAAAAAATATACGTGGTTTAAAAACTTTATAAAGAATGACCTTATATCTTGAAGTAAATTCGTCAGTATTGACCGCCACTGTATAAGCACTTTGAGGTATTGGTTGATTCTTGATTTAGAGGGCCAACTGTAAAAATTAAATTAAAGTACCTCATTTTATTCTTTGGTTTATGATCTTAATCAATATATTTATTAGTTGGGTATATAAATACCTTGGCTATCTGTCTCCAACACTAATTAGTATTTTTGTCGTCCAAGATAAAATTGTGATGTACTCAATTCCGCACTCGATATGTGCCGTCCTTATGATTTATACTGTGAGCACAAAAAATGATGTTTAGCCTTACATATTAACCATTTAATTAAATTTGCTGTAAGGCTACTAGCATGACTATAATCAAAATGCTGGTTTATGACCCAATTTGGTATTTTAAATTGTTGTAGTACTTACATATCCATTGAATATCCGCTATTATATCGATTTATCTAGAAAAAACAACAATTTAGACCGTATCACTAGTAAGGAAAGGGGCTATATGTTCAATATAAAAATTATTTACTGCCAACTCATGAATTGACACTGTATTGACTCACAAGGCAATTATGAAATAAATGTTTGATGTTTAACTCCATACAATATAGGCTATTTAGAGGAGTCAAAGTCAAGACCCTACCTTATAAAAGTCATCAACATAAACTAAAAGGAGGTATCAAAACTGTTGACCCCCAAACACAACCAACAACCGAGAGCTATGATAGACATCCCTACCGAAGGCTAATTTAGAGGAGTCAGAGTATACATCTTGACCAACAAGAATACTGGTGTGAACTGATGAAAAATGTCACAGTCAGAATCTTGCTCCGGGGTTTAACCTCAATCAGATTTAAAATTTAAAAGTACTCTATGTGATATCTCGCCCTTCAGTTGCCGTTATACGAAAACTCAAAGACTGCCGTTACGCGAGAAATTCACCAGTCGATGAACCAAATGCTAAATGCTACCAAGTACCTACTTACTGTCTTTTGATGGCATTCGAATCCCGGATGATGGGGCCTCTATACGCCACGAACTCCTCGTGGAGACTGCACTGGGGTCCATGCACTTCCGCATAAGATGTACACGGGGTCCATCACATGGTGTTCACGAGCCAATCATGATCAAGACCATGTGACGGCAGATGGTAATTCGAAATAAAGAACGAAAAGCAAAAGGGGACTATGTTTGTTACATAAACATTAGTCTCGATGTAGTATTACCCTGATGTTCGACCTTGCGATGCTTAATAAATAAAATCATCCCCTCGCCACGATAAACGCACGGAGAACAGAATACAATTTAACTCCTATTAAAAAATAAATCAATGGAATCTATCACGTGGTTGATCCTAACCAATCATAGTAGATACCAGAACCCAATAGCTGACCAGTTTCATTAATGGTGAACCCATACTGAATTCTTATCTATATATTGAGATATTCTAATTTGGATTGATTATAACAACGGAAATATGGTCAGCTAGCTCAATTGAATAATTTTATAATAAAGGTATGATGTGATATAAATACGATCCTCTTGACTAATATTACAAGTTATTAAATGAATTCTTTTGTATATCGAAATCCATAATTTTTAAGAGGATCCTTTATTATATATTTTTATTTACACTCAGGGATTCTAGTTGTCTAATATTTACATAGGTAATGAAATTAACATTTCCAACCAATATGTGATTTGTTTTAAAAAGATTTTTTTCCAATGTTAATTATATAGACTGGGCATTGTGGAAAGATGTAATATTCCATCAGGATCAGACGATAGATTCAGCTGTTATATCGTATCGCTTGTTCCCATGGGATTTCCAAATTTAAACCTCGTGCAAATGTATCCAGGGAAAATATCCAAAATACTTCTCTTCTTTTCCTCACTTCATCTGAGTCTGTGCCTGTCTTTTCATTTATTTTTTCTAAAATTAGCCAATTAATTTGATCATGATTGTGTCCTGCTTCTAAGTAATGTTTTACTAACGGAGCATGAATCTTTTTAGTGCGTATAGCTGAGCGATGTTCAGTCAAACGGACTGCTAGAGTCCTAGATGTTTCACCCACATAGCCTTTATTGCATGGACACAATAGCAAATAAATAATATTCTTGGTTTTACAATTGGTGTATGATTTAAGAGTAATATTATATGAATTGTAAATAAATTTCTTTGTGATTATTGCGGTATCACAAGCTTTGCATTGGGTACATATATTATTACCCACTAGTGGCATGGAGTTATCAAGGGTAGTTTGAATAGATGTTTTTTTGGGGATACGAGAATGGACAATTTGATCCTTGAGGTTTTTGTTGCGTCTATGAGCGAACATCGGGCGTGACAATATATTATCTTCCTCTGAATTGGCATTCAAAATATGCCAATGAGTACATACAGCCTGTCTAATTTTTTCATTCGCCATAGAATGTCTAGTAACACATACAAGTGCAGGGGATTGTTTGGGTGATTGGTTACCCAGTAGATGGTCCCTATCATAGAAACGGGCGCGTTTATAGGCCTCCCGTATCAATCTATGAGGATAACCACGTGCTATAAATTTCGCCTTCATGGTTTCAGATCTCAAATCATAGTCAGTAATATTGGTACAATTTCTCCGTAACCGGAGAAACTGACCAAACGGTATGCTCTCTTTTTGTTTATTGGGATGGAAGCTTGTAAAGTGCAATAAAGTGTTTTTTGCAGAAGGTTTCACATATAGATCTACTTCGAGCTCATGACTCTTGGCTTTGATTTCGATGTCCAGAAATTCAATATGACTATGACTAGTGTGAGCAGTGAATTTTAAATTAACATCACACTCGTTGATCCATAGTATAAATTCGGATAGTTGTTCTACTTCACCAGTCCAAATAAAAAATATGTCATCTATAAACCGAGCCCAATGTGTAATGGACTCGAAAAACGGGGCTATTTCATTATATATATATATGCTCTCAAATTGAGCCATATATATATTTGCCACAGTGGGAGCACAAGATGCTCCCATGCTTACTCCCTTTATTTGGCGATACAAATTGCCATTGAACTCAAAAGTGTTATCTTCTAAGACTATTGTAAGTATTGCTTTAATGAAATCTGGATCACAGTCTATATGGAATAATTCAATAAACCATGCCACTGCCATAAGTGCCCCTCCTTGTGGTATATTACTATATAAGGATTCCACATCTAGAGTAACCAGAAATTCATTATGCTCATTAAATGGTAGTCCTTCCACTGTTTGTATCATGGATTTTGTGTCCTTAATATATGATGTAATTCTCGAAACATGGGGACATAAGATACGGTCTATGTATTTTGAGATTGGCTCGGTGACTGAGCCTATTGTAGTCACAATGGGACGATATGGAGGATCATGGCTATTTTTATGGATTTTAGGAATTCCATAAATTGCTGCCATTTTAGGATATTTGATGTTTAAATAGTCATATTCTTTTTGACAGATAGTGCCTATTAATAATGCTCTTTTTGTTAAATTGGAGATCTTTCTCTGTACTCTAGATGTGGGATCAATGTTGACTGATAAATAAAAATTAGTATCACTCAAGAGATGTAACATAGTTTCAATGTATTTATCCATATCGATAACAACTATGCCTCCCCCTTATCACAGTTTTTTATAGTGATGTCTGGATTATTACGGAGAGAGACTAATGTTTTAAGCTCTTCTGAATTTAAGTTGTTAGGAGGATGAAAAATATGCTTCAAAGATGTTTTTAAACTTTTTAAAACAGATTTTTCATATATCTCTACTTCAGGGCCCAGATCATCTAAACTGGGAGTAAAGGTAGATACTGGACGTAATCCTGAATGATTTTCCGAAAGTCCTGCCACACCTGAGTTGGGAATGACTTCATTTGCAAAGAATTTTTTTAGGCGTATTTTGCGAAAGAATGATGTAATATCTTGATATAATTCAAAAATGTTAATGCCTGTCTGTGGTACAAAAGTCAGGCCCTTTGATAGAAGTGCAACTGTCGAATCTTCTAACGATTGTTTTGATAGATTGAATATAGGTATTTCCTTTACGGCCTCCAATATTGAGCATTTCTGGTAACTAGATACTGTTGGGTATTTTGCTGGTAATTGCCCCGATTGAAGGTATCGTGATACCTCGGTTGATACCTCGGCCTCCAAGGGCCCCGTCGTGCCTGTCGCCTGCCTAAAAAAGACTGGCCATTTGGTCGGTTGCCTGAATAGGAGGCTCTCTGATTTTCAAAACTGGGTCGATAACCATTATCATCATTATCAGAATCGGAGGTATCCGAAAAGGTAGTAACCTTTCTATTTGATCTTTGTGGTCCCCCAGATTCTGTATCCATATAGTCCCCTTGATTATAGAAATGTTCATTTAGATAGGGGTACGTTTTTTCCTTTGTGGTGAATCTAATGTCTTTATTTAATTTGTCTGTTTTTCTTTTAATCAAGTAGTCAGAATATGCTGAAACTTCCTTTTCAATATCTTCTAGTTTTTCTTGGCATTCGCCAGAGCATCATTTTGTTTGATCTTTTCCTCTAAAGCTATCAATTCCGATGTTAATGTTTGAATTAACTCCTTAGCTGTCTCTATTATTAAAATCATGAAATCACGAGAACATCGGTTTGCTATCAGCGACCATTTCTCAAGAAATGCTCGTATTTGGACAAAGAGTCCAGGGATATTTCTAACTCTAAGTCCCTGGGGAATGATGCCCGCTTTCAAATAGTCCAACATAAACTGACCATGCAATTCTATCCTCCGAATCTTTTTCTTCAGTTGGAATAATGTATTTAAATCATCATTGGAGACTGGGTCATTATTATTTGTCTGGTTATTGTGGACAGATGTATTTCCTACTAGAAGAGCATATTGCTCATCTGTAAAACCAAACGTCTGTATTGCTTCCATATTGATGATCTAATGTAAAAAAACTAAACAAAATTAGAAAATCAAAAAAATTGTGAAGGATAGATATAGTAAATTCAATACTTAAGGGAAAACTATACCAAAATTTCTGGACAACTCAATAGATTGTGACAATGCATCCAAAAGGTATATTGCCTTGCGTTTAAATGTAAACACTCACTTTTAACACATATAAATGTCTATCACAATGCGAACAGCCCCACGCAGACAGGCTGCGGGTAATATATTGTAAAACTAGAGGCCCCCTGCTAATAGGGTAAGGTTCCTTAAGGCAGGGCTAATTAATCTAATGTATAAGCTTAAGGCAACAGTGATATAAACAACACAAAACAACACGAATTTTGTTGACTGACTGAATAGAAAACAAAAGGAGAACCAACAGTATCTATTTTGTTATACAAAAATAATAATTTTTATTGATGCACAATAGCAAAAAGATTATAAAATTACTTTTATCATTTCATTTTTAAAAGAAAATGTAACAACCCATTTGTACTCATTCATTCCTCTTCATTCATACAACATATGACTAACAATCAATTTAAAAAATACACATGTCATTATTTATGATTAGATGATAAATAACCATTAATTTCTGAGAATCTTGAGGAAACTATGTGGCAGAATTTTAATAATCTGTGTTATCGACGCGCGTTTCGGCACAGTTGTGCCTTCGTCAGGAAAGGGGCCACAATGTTAACTTTTGATCTCTGTAAATAAAATATATATGTTACATTTCAGATACAGGGTTCTCACTTACTGATACATATTGTGCCACCATAAAGGTGTGCATTATATAGTATTTACAATTCAAAGAGCAAGACAAAGGACTAATTTGAGGTCCCCAATTAGTGTATATACAAGAACTCGTGAATTGTCCAGAAAAGAATTGTGTATAACAGGATAGATTAGAAACAGATAAGAAAAATAGCCACCACCTCATTTAAAAAATCCATATCAGTCGATTCACCCAGTGATCTACTAAAAAAATATACGTGGTTTAAAAACTTTATAAAGAATGACCTTATATCTTGAAGTAAATTCGTCAGTATTGACCGCCACTGTATAAGCACTTTGAGGTATTGGTTGATTCTTGATTTAGAGGACCAACTGTAAAAATTAAATTAAAGTACCTCATTTTATTCTTTGGTTTATGATCTTAATCAATATATTTATTAGTTGGGTATATAAATACCTTGGCTATCTGTCTCCAACACTAATTAGTATTTTTGTCGTCCAAGATAAAATTGTGATGTACTCAATTCCGCACTCGATATGTGCCGTCCTTATGATTTATACTGTGAGCACAAAAAATGATGTTTAGCCTAATATGTAAGGACGACAAAAATACTAATTAGTGTTGGAGACAGATAGCCAAGGTATTTATATACCCAACTAATAAATATATTGATTAAGATCATAAACAGATCATAAAGATCTATTTAATTTTTACAGTTGGTCCTCTAAATCAAGAATCAACCAATACCTCAAAGTGCTTATACAGTGGCGGTCAATACTGACGAATTTACTTCAAGATATAAGGTCATTCTTTATAAAGTTTTTAAACCACGTATATTTTTTTAGTAGATCACTGGGTGAATCGACTGATATGGATTTTTTAAATGAGGTGGTGGCTATTTTTCTTATCTGTTTCTAATCTATCCTGTTATACACAATTCTTTTTCTGGACAATTCACGAGTTCTTGTATATACACTAATTGGGGACCTCAAATTAGTCCTTTGTCTTGCTCTTTGAATTGTAAATACTATATAATGCACACCTTTATGGTGGCACAATATGTATCAGTAAGTGAGAACCCTGTATCTGAAATGTAACATATATATTTTATTTACAGAGATCAAAAGTTAACATTGTGGCCCCTTTCCTGACGAAGGCACAACTGTGCCGAAACGCGCGTCGATAACACAGATTATTAAAATTCTGCCACATAGTTTCCTCAAGATTCTCAGAAATTAATGGTTATTTATCATCTAATCATAAATAATGACATGTGTATTTTTTAAATTGATTGTTAGTCATATGTTGTATGAATGAAGAGGAATGAATGAGTACAAATGGGTTGTTACATTTTCTTTTAAAAATGAAATGATAAAAGTAATTTTATAATCTTTTTGCTATTGTGCATCAATAAAAATTATTATTTTTGTATAACAAAATAGATACTGTTGGTTCTCCTTTTGTTTTCTATTCAGTCAGTCAACAAAATTCGTGTTGTTTTGTGTTGTTTATATCACTGTTGCCTTAAGCTTATACATTAGATTAATTAGCCCTGCCTTAAGGAACCTTACCCTATTAGCAGGGGGCCTCTAGTTTTACAATATATTACCCGCAGCCTGTCTGCGTGGGGCTGTTCGCATTGTGATAGACATTTATATGTGTTAAAAGTGAGTGTTTACATTTAAACGCAAGGCAATATACCTTTTGGATGCATTGTCACAATCTATTGAGTTGTCCAGAAATTTTGGTATAGTTTTCCCTTAAGTATTGAATTTACTATATCTATCCTTCACAATTTTTTTGATTTTCTAATTTTGTTTAGTTTTTTACATTAGATCATCAATATGGAAGCAATACAGACGTTTGGTTTTACAGATGAGCAATATGCTCTTCTAGTAGGAAATACATCTGTCCACAATAACCAGACAAATAATAATGACCCAGTCTCCAATGATGATTTAAATACATTATTCCAACTGAAGAAAAAGATTCGGAGGATAGAATTGCATGGTCAGTTTATGTTGGACTATTTGAAAGCGGGCATCATTCCCCAGGGACTTAGAGTTAGAAATATCCCTGGACTCTTTGTCCAAATACGAGCATTTCTTGAGAAATGGTCGCTGATAGCAAACCGATGTTCTCGTGATTTCATGATTTTAATAATAGAGACAGCTAAGGAGTTAATTCAAACATTAACATCGGAATTGATAGCTTTAGAGGAAAAGATCAAACAAAATGATGCTCTGGCGAATGCCAAGAAAAACTAGAAGATATTGAAAAGGAAGTTTCAGCATATTCTGACTACTTGATTAAAAGAAAAACAGACAAATTAAATAAAGACATTAGATTCACCACAAAGGAAAAAACGTACCCCTATCTAAATGAACATTTCTATAATCAAGGGGACTATATGGATACAGAATCTGGGGGACCACAAAGATCAAATAGAAAGGTTACTACCTTTTCGGATACCTCCGATTCTGATAATGATGATAATGGTTATCGACCCAGTTTTGAAAATCAGAGAGCCTCCTATTCAGGCAACCGACCAAATGGCCAGTCTTTTTAGGCAGGCGACAGGCACGACGGGGCCCTTGGAGGCCGAGGTATCAACCGAGGTATCACGATACCTTCAATCGGGGCAATTACCAGCAAAATACCCAACAGTATCTAGTTACCAGAAATGCTCAATATTGGAGGCCGTAAAGGAAATACCTATATTCAATCTATCAAAACAATCGTTAGAAGATTCGACAGTTGCACTTCTATCAAAGGGCCTGACTTTTGTACCACAGACAGGCATTAACATTTTTGAATTATATCAAGATATTACATCATTCTTTCGCAAAATACGCCTAAAAAAATTCTTTGCAAATGAAGTCATTCCCAACTCAGGTGTGGCAGGACTTTCGGAAAATCATTCAGGATTACGTCCAGTATCTACCTTTACTCCCAGTTTAGATGATCTGGGCCCTGAAGTAGAGATATATGAAAAATCTGTTTTAAAAAGTTTAAAAACATCTTTGAAGCATATTTTTCATCCTCCTAACAACTTAAATTCAGAAGAGCTTAAAACATTAGTCTCTCTCCGTAATAATCCAGACATCACTATAAAAAACTGTGATAAGGGGGAGGCATAGTTGTTATCGATACGGATAAATACATTGAAACTATGTTACATCTCTTGAGTGATACTAATTTTTATTTATCAGTCAACATTGATCCCACATCTAGAGTACAGAGAAAGATCTCCAATTTAACAAAAAGAGCATTAGAAATAGGCACTATCTGTCAAAAAGAATATGACTATTTAAACATCAAATATCCTAAAATGGCAGCAATTTATGGAATTCCTAAAATCCATAAAAATAGCCATGATCCTCCATATCGTCCCATTGTGACTACAATAGGCTCAGTCACCGAGCCAATCTCAAAATACATAGACCGTATCTTATGTCCCCATGTTTCGAGAATTACATCATATATTAAGGACACAAAATCCATGATACAAACAGTGGAAGGACTACCATTTAATGAGCATAATGAATTTCTGGTTACTCTAGATGTGGAATCCTTATATAGTAATATACCACAAGGAGGGGCACTTATGGCAGTGGCATGGTTTATTGAATTATTCCATATAGACTGTGATCCAGATTTCATTAAAGCAATACTTACAATAGTCTTAGAAGATAACACTTTTGAGTTCAATGGCAATTTGTATCGCCAAATAAAGGGAGTAAGCATGGGAGCATCTTGTGCTCCCACTGTGGCAAATATATATATGGCTCAATTTGAGAGCATATATATATATAATGAAATAGCCCCGTTTTTCGAGTCCATTACACATTGGGCTCGGTTTATAGATGACATATTTTTATTTGGACTGGTGAAGTAGAACAACTATCCGAATTTATACTATGGATCAACGAGTGTGATGTTAATTTAAAATTCACTGCTCACACTAGTCATAGTCATATTGAATTTCTGGACATCGAAATCAAAGCCAAGAGTCATGAGCTCGAAGTAGATCTATATGTGAAACCTTCTGCAAAAAACACTTTATTGCACTTTACAAGCTTCCATCCCAATAAACAAAAAGAGAGCATACCGTTTGGTCAGTTTCTCCGGTTACGGAGAAATTGTACCAATATTACTGACTATGATTTGAGATCTGAAACCATGAAGGCGAAATTTATAGCACGTGGTTATCCTCATAGATTGATACGGGAGGCCTATAAACGCGCCCGTTTCTATGATAGGGACCATCTACTGGGTAACCAATCACCCAAACAATCCCCTGCACTTGTATGTGTTACTAGACATTCTATGGCGAATGAAAAAATTAGACAGGCTGTATGTACTCATTGGCATATTTTGAATGCCAATTCAGAGGAAGATAATATATTGTCACGCCCGATGTTCGCTCATAGACGCAACAAAAACCTCAAGGATCAAATTGTCCATTCTCGTATGCCCAAAAAAACATCTATTCAAACTACCCTTGATAACTCCATGCCACTAGTGGGTAATAATATATGTACCCAATGCAAAGCTTGTGATACCGCAATAATCACAAAGAAATTTATTTACAATTCATATAATATTACTCTTAAATCATACACCAATTGTAAAACCAAGAATATTATTTATTTGCTATTGTGTCCATGCAATAAAGGCTATGTGGGTGAAACATCTAGGACTCTAGCAGTCCGTTTGACTGAACATCGCTCAGCTATACGCACTAAAAGATTCATGCTCCGTTAGTAAAACATTACTTAGAAGCAGGACACAATCATGATCAAATTAATTGGCTAATTTTAGAAAAAATAAATGAAAAGACAGGCACAGACTCAGATGAAGTGAGGAAAAGAAGAGAAGTATTTTGGATATTTTCCCTGGATACATTTGCACGAGGTTTAAATTTGGAAATCCCATGGGAACAAGCGATACGATATAACAGCTGAATCTATCGTCTGATCCTGATGGAATATTACATCTTTCCACAATGCCCAGTCTATATAATTAACATTGGAAAAAAATCTTTTTAAAACAAATCACATATTGGTTGGAAATGTTAATTTCATTACCTATGTAAATATTAGACAACTAGAATCCCTGAGTGTAAATAAAAATATATAATAAAGGATCCTCTTAAAAATTATGGATTTCGATATACAAAAGAATTCATTTAATAACTTGTAATATTAGTCAAGAGGATCGTATTTATATCACATCATACCTTTATTATAAAATTATTCAATTGAGCTAGCTGACCATATTTCCGTTGTTATAATCAATCCAAATTAGAATATCTCAATATATAGATAAGAATTCAGTATGGGTTCACCATTAATGAAACTGGTCAGCTATTGGGTTCTGGTATCTACTATGATTGGTTAGGATCAACCACGTGATAGATTCCATTGATTTATTTTTTAATAGGAGTTAAATTGTATTCTGTTCTCCGTGCGTTTATCGTGGCGAGGGGATGATTTTATTTATTAAGCATCGCAAGGTCGAACATCAGGGTAATACTACATCGAGACTAATGTTTATGTAACAAACATAGTCCCCTTTTGCTTTTCGTTCTTTATTTCGAATTACCATCTGCCGTCACATGGTCTTGATCATGATTGGCTCGTGAACACCATGTGATGGACCCCGTGTACATCTTATGCGGAAGTGCATGGACCCCAGTGCAGTCTCCACGAGGAGTTCGTGGCGTATAGAGGCCCCATCATCCGGGATTCGAATGCCATCAAAAGACAGTAAGTAGGTACTTGGTAGCATTTAGCATTTGGTTCATCGACTGGTGAATTTCTCGCGTAACGGCAGTCTTTGAGTTTTCGTATAACGGCAACTGAAGGGCGAGATATCACATAGAGTACTTTTAAATTTTAAATATGATTGAGGTTAAACCCCGGAGCAAGATTCTGACTGTGACATTTTTCATCAGTTCACACCAGTATTCTTGTTGGTCAAGATGTATACTCTGACTCCTCTAAATTAGCCTTCGGTAGGGATGTCTATCATAGCTCTCGGTTGTTGGTTGTGTTTGGGGGTCAACAGTTTTGATACCTCCTTTTAGTTTATGTTGATGACTTTTATAAGGTAGGGTCTTGACTTTGACTCCTCTAAATAGCCTATATTGTATGGAGTTAAACATCAAACATTTATTTCATAATTGCCTTGTGAGTCAATACAGTGTCAATTCATGAGTTGGCAGTAAATAATTTTTATATTGAACATATAGCCCCTTTCCTTACTAGTGATACGGTCTAAATTGTTGTTTTTTCTAGATAAATCGATATAATAGCGGATATTCAATGGATATGTAAGTACTACAACAATTTAAAATACCAAATTGGGTCATAAACCAGCATTTTGATTATAGTCATGCTAGTAGCCTTACAGCAAATTTAATTAAATGGTTAATATGTAAGGCTAAACATCATTTTTTGTGCTCACAGTATAAATCATAAGGACGGCACATATCGAGTGCGGAATTGAGTACATCACAATTTTATCTTGGACGACAAAAATACTAATTAGTGTTGGAGACAGATAGCCAAGGTATTTATATACCCAACTAATAAATATATTGATTAAGATCATAAACCAAAGAATAAAATGAGGTACTTTAATTTAATTTTTACAGTTGGTCCTCTAAATCAAGAATCAACCAATACCTCAAAGTGCTTATACAGTGGCGGTCAATACTGACGAATTTACTTCAAGATATAAGGTCATTCTTTATAAAGTTTTTAAACCACGTATATTTTTTTAGTAGATCACTGGGTGAATCGACTGATATGGATTTTTTAAATGAGGTGGTGGCTATTTTTCTTATCTGTTTCTAATCTATCCTGTTATACACAATTCTTTTTCTGGACAATTCACGAGTTCTTGTATATACACTAATTGGGGACCTCAAATTAGTCCTTTGTCTTGCTCTTTGAATTGTAAATACTATATAATGCACACCTTTATGGTGGCACAATATGTATCAGTAAGTGAGAACCCTGTATCTGAAATGTAACATATATATTTTATTTACAGAGATCAAAAGTTAACATTGTGGCCCCTTTCCTGACGAAGGCACAACTGTGCCGAAACGTGCGTCGATAACACAGATTATTAAAATTCTGCCACATAGTTTCCTCAAGATTCTCAGAAATTAATGGTTATTTATCATCTAATCATAAATAATGACATGTGTATTTTTAAATTGATTGTTAGTCATATGTTGTATGAATGAAGAGGAATGAATGAGTACAAATGGGTTGTTACATTTTCTTTTAAAAATGAAATGATAAAAGTAATTTTATAATCTTTTTGCTATTGTGCATCAATAAAAATTATTATTTTTGTATAACAAAATAGATACTGTTGGTTCTCCTTTTGTTTTCTATTCAGTCAGTCAACAAAATTCGTGTTGTTTTGTGTTGTTTATATCACTGTTGCCTTAAGCTTATACATTAGATAAAGAGGTTGAATAGCATGGGCGCGAGAACGTACCATTGTTTCAGACCTTCAGTAGTTGGAATTCGCCTAGATAAATGTGACCCTGTCCCTAATTTTACTTGCACCCATGTTTCTGTGTGCAGTAGTTCAAGTTGTTTTAGGATTGTTAGTGGAATACTCCACTTTTTCAGCTTCTGCCATAGTTTGGCTCGGTCAATGTGGTCAAAGGCGGAGCTGTAATCAATAAAACACAGGAATAACGGTTGCCTAGTTTGTTTTGCGGCGTCGATCCGTAGGGTTAGGACCATGATATTGGTGGTCGTGCCCATGTTTTTGCAAAAGCCAGTCTGGTTTAGTGGGATGATGGATGTGGAGGAGGCCCAAAGTTTCAATTCTTCCAGAATAACGGTTGCCTAGTTTGTTTTGCGGCGTCGATCCGTAGGGTTAGGACCATGATATTGGTGGTTGTGCCCATGTTTTTGCAAAAGCCAGTCTAGTTTAGTGGGATGATGGATGTGGACGAGGCCCAAAGTTTCAATTCTTCCAGAATTAGTCCTGCAAAATATTTGGCGTCGTTATCAATCAGGGCGACGAGACTATAGTTTTTCACGACCCCCTTGTCTCCCTACATATAAATTGGTGATATTATAGAGCCTTTCCATGAATCTGGGATTGTTCCGCTAGCCAAGATTTGATTAAATAGAGATCCCAAAATTTTGGACCAGTACTGAGGGTTTTGCTTGTAAACAATTGGAGGGATCCCGTCCGGCCCGGGGGCTCCTTCCGGTCTTCCTCTGTTGATTTGCGTATTTATATTGTAATGATGTTACTTTACAAGATTCCTCGTGAGGGTTATGCTGTTCTGTGTTTTCAGGCATTGCTTTTCCTGCCTCCACTTTATTTTTGCTGCTACTTGATTCTGTATCTGTTTTGTTTCCTGACATTGGTTGAAGATCTATCCCTTGTTCCTTATTCTCTTGGCCGCAGTGGTTGAAGTGGTCATAGAGGTAGGTGGCCCAGTCTTCCTCTGGGATTTTGGAGTTTATTGTCGGTTGGGATTGGGATTGCAAGGAGTTTATAGTCTGCCAGAATTTGGCACTGTTCTTGTTTTTTGGGTCGTGGAATAATTTTGCCCACATTATTTCATTGTCTTGCCTCCTGGCAGCCCATTTAATCTTTTTTAGGTTGGTCTTTAGAATACTCAGTTCTTCCCAAATGGTAATCTCCTGTGGGTTCCTGCGGGGCTTCCTCATAGTTTGGTTGATGATAGCTTTTATTTTGTTTATTTGACAAGCTTCAAGATTGAATGTTTGTTTCCTTGTTGGGATTCTGCGTCTGGGTCCTACATTGGTTGCGAATTTCTCCCTGAGAGTGGTGGTGAAGTTCTCCCAAGCCGCTAGAGGGTTCTTTAAAAGATTAGGGTCTTCAGTGAGAATGATTTTAGCTGACTCTAGTAAGTTCTCTGCTGAAGCGAAGCTGCACCTGATCCTTTTGTTGGTGGTGGTGAGTTCTGTAGCAATTGTTTTGTTTATGGTGTGTTTTGGGGGAGTGACACCTTTAAAGCTCACTTCCTGAGATAGGTGGTCGCTCTGGTTCATCTCCCCTAGATGGTAAGAGTTGATTTTATGAAACAGTGAAAGTGTTGTAAATGTATAATCTATATGGGAGGTGGCAGTTGATGAGTAAAATGTGGGGATTGGAGGGATGTCTTCTTTGAAGCGTCCGTTCAGTGCCCTTAGATTGAGGTGCTCGAGTTGCCTCAGCAGATGAGAGCCTAGTCCAGTCTGTTTAGCTGTCGCGCAGTTCCCCTGTATTGGTATTTTACAAGCCCTGTTTTGTTCTTGTAATAGATCTTCTTCAGTCGGTGTTCCCATGAGGTACAGATTGAAGTCACCCGCGACTATTGCTTTGTCAGTTTCCTCTTCCTCAAGGATTCTAGCTAGCTCAGTGATCAGTTGTACAACCCTTTTGACTTGATGTCTAGGATGGAGATAGATGTTTGCTATAATAATCGGGCAGTCCTCTTTATTGATCTTGATTGTTGTTCTTATTGCTAGTAATTTATTAGGTGCTGATATAGTGGCCTTCAGATGTTTGACAGGACCCATTGTTGTGATTGATATGTAGGTTGCCAACCCTCCTTTCCGGTGACCATATTTAACTTCTTTCCGTGAAGGGATGTGTTGGGATGTATGCCCCTCAAAGTTAACGATGGGGTGGAAGACCATGTCAGGCGCTTTGGAGAGGTCCAGCAGCTGTGTGTCCTGTGTCGAAAGGTTTATGGATTTCATCGTGGTGGTGATGAGGGTAGTTTTCATGCTCTGTTTGGGTCTGAACCGAGACTGAGTGGTGTCAAGGATTTGGTGGTCATTGTGGTATTAAGTGAGGCTTCTGTTGATGATTTTATGTAAGTCCTTAGCTGACACTTGTAGCAGGAACAACCGTCTTTAGTTGGCGAGTGCTGAAGGATCTGCGGAAGGTTACTTCGGCAATGTGAGGACAGTTGTGTGTTTCCAAGCATTGGGAAGGTTGAGAAAGAAGTGGTGGCATTCAGAATGGGTGTGAGCATTGTGCTGAAGGGTTGTAGTCCTCTGGAGTAGGGGTAATGGGGGGAAAGGGGTTTGATGGGGCCCGAGTGGATGGACTTCATGATGGTGGCAGCTTCTTCTGGGGTGATGACATGCCATGTGGTTAGCATTGGTTCTCCGGATGTGATCAGGGGGCATTTTGCAAAGTCTGTCGGGTCTGGTTGCTGGTTGAAGTCGCTGTAAATGACTGTGATTTTGTTGCTGAAGAATGGAGAGAGATTGTTACAGAGATCAAGAAAGGAGGTGATCAAGTTGGAGGTGTCCGCTGGGTAAGATTTATTTGCTTCTATTGATGCTGGCATAAATGTGGTATGCTTGAGTGGGCCTTTTGGTGGTCCAGGTCATTTGGTAGTAGTTTCTTAGGGTGGAATGAAACTTGCTCCTGTCTGCATTGTGCGGGCTTATTTTGCATTTGCGCTCCAGTTGCTTGCAGGGGCTTTTCATCCCACATATATCAACTGGCTTGGGATGTAGATCTTGTTGTATTGCGGTGTCTGGGGGGGAGAGAGGGTAAGAGGTGATCCAATTATTAGAATTCTTGATGTCTATGGAGAGACTGTTGCTGTGCTTGGGTTGGCTGGTAAGAGCGGTCTCCCAGTCCTTGTTTCAGTGGGCTGGGCTGGTGGTGGTGCATATGTGTTGGACCGGGACAGGGATGCTTAACCTGAAGAACGTGTGGTATGTCCAGGAGACTGGTGTGGGTTTGTCATCTCAGATGTTGTCGAAGGCTGTTAAAATAGCATCCAGGAGATGTCCGTGGATGTGTGCTGGTCCCGATGTGTGCCAGTCCCTATATTCATTGGGTTAGGTCCAGGCTTTTAAGGTATTCAATGAGTACTTTTGAGCTGGGGTCGGGGTGGTCTTCCAGGTAGAAGTTCAGATCTTCAAGTAGGATGTAATTGCTAGCATTGAGGGTGAGTGGTGTGACAAAGTCTGAGGTGGTGTCGGTGAAGTTGGTGTGTGGTCCTGGTGGTCTGTAGATGACAGTGCCACTTAAGGTGATGTCTGTAATGTGGAGCTTGAACGACAGTTGTTTCATGCTGGAGGATGACATGTCCATCAAAAGTGCATTGGTGCCTATTACACTCTAAACATGGAGGACAGAACATCCACCACTTTTTGACAGATGTTCTGCTCAACCAAACTCTAAATGGCACACATACCCTTCCAGGAGTGCAACCATTTCTCCTCAGTTTAATTGTTGGTGTACATCCAATCCATTCTTCTCTGCCTGATCAATATATGCAGGATCCTGTCCCAGTTTTACATACACCAGCAGACAATGTAGCGATTGCATATATTACAGATCAGCATATTACTTATATGCTAATCTGTCATATAATCATTCTCTTTTATCATTTGTAGCACTCAGAAACAAAAGCCTTTAATCGAACCAGAGCACAAGATTGTAAATCTGTGCAGTGAGATAAAATCACATTGAATGGGCTATAGGAGTATTAGGAGAATAGGTTTCCTCAGTAAAGCCACAATAAAATGCATTATTTTTTGCAAGTAATAAATGTGTGAATGTAGGTTATTAGTTTACTTGCTGTAAATAACATGGTTTGTGGAGCCTCATTTATTTCCACTGACATTTCATAAATAATATATGTGCTGATGCACAGTATGTAATATGCTACTTATTGTTAATGTTGAGTGTGGTGAGGTTCATGGTTCACAACAGGTGAGGCCTGGAGCTGGTCATGAGGACCTTCCCTCGTTTAACAATGGCAATAAATAACATATTACACTCTGCACATGTGAACACATGGTTTACTCCATGCTGTCTTTCATGTGTAGTAGTGCTAAATAGGTATCTAATAATATTGAGAGCACAAGGGGTTAAATCGGTACTGTGAGAAAGAATCACATTAAATATATAGAAGCTTGGGGCGTGGCTAGCGCCCAAGGGATATGGCGGCCGGTCCCTGACTCTCCCGGGATGGCGGAAGGGACGACGAACCTGGCGTGATCCACAGTGCCTGCACGGATCCCCTCTTTGAAAGCCTGAGCGTCGGAAGTGATCCTACTCAGGATGGAAACCCTTTGAAGCACCACTGCTGAATGTAAGCGGTCTTTCTCTTCATTTGCGCCACACCGCGGCTTTCTCACAGAAGCGGCCGCCATCTTGATTCACACTCGCTGAGGTAATTTCACTGCGCATTTCGCCTGTGTGAGCTCTTCTATGTGACCTTTCAATCATAGCTTTCAACAAGTTCTTTTTATCTTGGTGCCAGCTAAATAAGGAATTCGATATTCTCTTCTGGCTTCTGTTTGAAGTTCTATTTGCATCATTGTTGAAGAGAATGTTACACTTCGCATGTAAGTCTTTAACCTGCAATATTACTGAAGGGAATGTTTCACCTCAAGTGTATGCTTTCTTTTTCCTTTTTCTTTCTTTTTTGGCGTTCTATAGCTTAATGATCAGCTTTGGGAAATTCACTATTTAAACCCTCTTTTTGCATGGAATAACTTCAGTGACACCTCCTGCCCTTTCATTTCAGCACATTGAGGAGTGCTGTTCTGAGATTTGAGACTCTCTCCCAACTTGTTTTCCAGCTCATACGACGTCGCCTTGACTGCCCCTGACTGTGTTAAATTGATTCACTATGCTTCTAATCTGTTTGTATGGGCAAGCTTCTTAAAGTTTTATCTTATTCGTCGCCTTCAAGCCGTAAACTTTCATCGCGCTCTAAATCCCGTTTACACTGTTTTACAATGGAAGACTCTACGAATTCCTCGCTCAAAGGCGCCACTGCTTCCTCCATTGTAGTTTCCTCTGTTACTAACAAAGGGCCAAGTAAACGTCTAAAAAAGGATCCTCCTTCTCCCCCCAAACAACCATCTTCAGTCTCTATGGATTTGTTACTAGAGGAAATTAGAGCGCTTCGTTCATTTGTTGAGGAGACTAACTCTAAGCTTCAAATTCTAACTGACAGATGGTCAAACCTGGAAGACAGAGTTACCACAGTGGAACAGAACATTGAATCTTTATCTTCTACCAGCAGTAAAATGGATGCCCTTCATTCTCAAGTCTCGACGCTCCAAAAGCAAGTCGAAAACTTGGAAAACAGAAACAGGCGAAACAATCTTCGCATTTATGGATTATCAGAAGGCTCAGAGGGTCCTGATCCCATCAATTTCTTCAAATCTTTTCTGCCTAAAATCCTTAATTTGCCTACGGATACTCAGCTCAACATCCAACGAGCTCATTGTTTGGGCCCTGCTTCTGCTACGACTTCATCCACCGCGAGGAAACCGAGAGGGGTCATCTTATATTTTCTAGAATATACTGACTTACTCAAAGTTCTTTCAGCTGCTAGAGCAGCTAACCGAGTTATGTGGACAGGCAATCCTCTATTTTTCTCTCAGGATTATTCAAAGCCTACAGCTGATAGACGCAGAGACTTTTTGGCAATGAGACCACAGCTTCGCTCTCTTGGTGCATGTTACGGCCTTTTTCACCTGTCTCTTCAAGGTGACCATTAATAATAAGACTACTGCCTATGAGGATCCTATAAAGCTGAAACGTTTTCTTAACTCTTGTCACTTGGAGTCTATGGATACTTCCTCATCTTCCACACTGTACAACAAATAATTGTATTTGTTTTCATCGTGCATAAGTTCTTACTTTTCTCTCATATAATGTTGTTAGCTTTCTTCATATTTACTTGTTTGATGATAATGTTCCCTCTTTGATGGTTGTTTTGTTTTGAATGTTTCGTTAACCTCTTTTTTATTCCTGGCAGGTTTCGTTCTTTCGTGTAATTCCCCTTTTGTTGTATTGCTCGTCAGTTCTCGTTCCTTCCCGCTTCCTGTTTGATGTCGGGATACGTCATTTTCCCATGTGGCCTCATCTCTCCCCTCCTTACATGTGTTTTGGATTTTTTGTAAGTATGTCATTTGTGTTTTCTTCATTGGCTCCTACCCTATTTCTTTATTTTCTTTTTTTTTGCTTCTACCCCCTTTTTTTTCTTTTCTCTTTGTCATATCTATTGTCATATTTGCTTTTTTCATAGTGGTACTTCTTCTCTTTTTATTCCTTTTTTCCTTAACTCTTTCCTGTACTTACGATCGTTCTTCTATACTCATCTCTTTCACTTTTCATATCTTTATCATCTCTACTATTCTCTTCAATTGCTCTTTATAAACTCCCCTCCCCCTTTTTTCCTTCCTTTCTCCTCCTTTTTCACTTTTTTAAGTTTCAAGTTTTACTTGCCTCTATTTGCATCTTATTTGTATTTTAATGGTATCTGCATTAAGGCTGGTTCATTGTACTATTTATTCAACTCTCTTGATTTATGGCTTTAAAGATATTTACATGGAATGTTAAAGGTTTAAACTCCCCTATTAAGAGACAACGGATATTATCTTATTTATCTAAACTGGATGCTAAAATTGTTTTGTTGCAAGAAACCCATCTTACTGAGTCTGAATCCTTAAAGCTCAAGAAAAATTGGGTTGGTGAACTCTTCTACTCACCTGGGGACAGCAAACAAAATGGTGTCATCACTCTAATTCACAAATCATTGAGAACTTCCCTTATTTCGCAAGAGAGAGATGAGGAAGGTAGATGGCTATATACCAAGCTGGAGATTGATGGTGTCTCTCTCTCTCTCTTTAATGTTTATGCCCCTACTTCTGGGGACGCTCCTTTTTGGTCCCATTTAAATCAATTAATATCTCAACATTTTGATAGCAATGTAATTCTAGCTGGAGACTGCAATCAAGTTTTTGACCCTTTTTTAGATCGGAAATCCACAGCCCCTTTCATTCCTTCAAAAGCACATAAAACTTTCACGCAAACTATAAAACAATTGCATTTATCTGATGCATGGAGACTATGTAATCCATCTTTGCAAGAATATACTTTTTACTCTCCACCTCACCAGACCCAATCAAGAATTGATTATTTCTTCACATCACATAATATCTCCCAATCTCTCATTTCTGCAGATCTAGGTCCTATACTCATTTCTGACCATGCCCCTGTCTCCATCCTGTTAGACCTATTACCTCATTCTGATCATCCCAGGAGATGGCGCTTTAACAACTCCCTGCTTCTAGACCCTCACTTCAGCACTTCCTTTATTTCTTTCTTCAATGAATACTTCCCTCTAAATAACACAGATAATATGCCTTTTTATATAATTTGGGACGCCTTTAAAGCTTCTGCTCATGACTTCATCATTCGGTACACTTCTGCTAAACGGAAAACAGCTTGGGCTTTAAATAAGGGACTTCTTTCGAAAATAAAGAATTTGGAACATGCTTAGTACACTTCCAAGTCGAAAAATTGCTTAACTTCAATATAATAAAGACACGACTGATGCTGCCTCTCTGTTTCTCTTGAAGACTAGCGCTAAATTCTATGGTGGACAGAATAAATCTGGTAAACTGTTAGCCAATTATTTAAAGACCAAACAAAATAAGCTTCATATTGAATACATAATATCAGACACAAACACTTCTAAATACAAAGACGCAGATATTTTACAAGAATTTGTTCAATTTTATGAACAACTCTATACTCCTGAGTCGTATCCTACTGAGGACGATATTTCCCTTTATCTCTCCTCAATCCACAAACCCCCATCCCCGTACCCCGCAGTTACATCTTGACCTCCTTGAAACTGATTTGACTCAGATTGATTTACTTAATGCTCTTAAATCCCTTAAGAAGGATAAGGCCCCTGGCCCTGACGGTTTTACTGTTGAATTCTTTTTACATTTTGCCCAAATAATTGTACTTAAGCTACATACTTTAATTTCCTCTTTTCTTTCTTCTGGCAATTCTTCTGGTACTTTTCTGGATGCCTTAATTTGTCTTATTCCAAAGGAGGGGAAGGATCTACGCTATTGCAAAAATTACCGGCCCATTTCCCTAGTTAACATAGACTATAAAAAAAATTCGAAGTCATTAGCTCTTCGATTGGAATCTTTTTTGCCTCATCTCTTAGGTAAGGAACAATCGGGCTTTGTCAAAGGACGATCTATTAATGATAATACCCGTTTATTTTTTGACATCATTTCCAAATCGTAAAATCTCTCAGAACCCCTTGCTGCCATTGCCCCAGATGCCGAGAAGGTGTTTGATAGAGTATATTGGCCTTTTATTTTCCAGACACTAAAATGGTTTGGTTTTGGCCCAAAAATCATTTCCTTGATTTCTCTGCTTTATTCAAGTCCTAAAGCCGCCATTTTTGCCAACGGTCTTACTTCTTCCTACTTTCCTCTCCACAGAGGAGTAAGACAAGGATGTCCCTTATCTCCTTTCCTTTTTAATTTAGCTTTAGAACCCTTCTTGTCTAAAATAAGACAGAACCCATCCATTACGGGTTACACCTCTAATTCTTTACAGATCAAATTAGCTGCGTATGCTGACGACGTTCTTTTATTCCTTTCCCAACCTCAAAATTCCATGCCGGCCTTCTTGAAGGAAGTCACTTTGTATTCTTTGGTTTCGGGCTACAGATTAAATAATGACAAGTGTGAAATTTTGCCTTTATCCAAATATACTTTTAAAGAAGATTTTTCTCTTTCCAATTTCACTTGGAACCCCCTACACATAAAATATCTTGATATATGGTTTACTCCGTCCATTAAATCATCAATTTCTCTAAATTTCAATAAATGCATTGAGAAGCTTAGCTCCCTCACGACCAAATGGCATCCTTTATATCTATCATGGTGGGGGCGGCTTGAAACCATTAAAATTATGTTAACACCTATTATCCTCTACCTTCTTTCTAACATTCCTGTTTCCATTCCTGCGAAATGGTTTCACAAAATCAATTCCATCCTTATTTCCTTTCTTTGGCTGAACAAAAAACCTAGAATGTCCTTATTAAAATTGTCGCGTCCGAAATCCGAAGGAGGTGTCCGTTTCCCTGACTTCCCCAAATATCATAAAGCCTTTTTATTAAAACATGTATCCAAGTGGCTGTCTATCCCCTCTTCTTATCTGCCTCTATGGATTGATCTAGGAAATTCCTTCATTTCCCCATTTTCTTTTCAAGAATATTAATCTTTCACGAGAAAACCGCAAAACCTACATACACCAATTATTAAACACTCGTGTAATAGTTTAAATAAACTTCTTCATATTGAGCCACATGATTTTAATACATTTCTCAACTCCACTATATGGCACAATAACTTTATTTGCATCAAGGGAAAACCGGTTTATTGGAGAACTTGGAGAGATAGAGGCATTTTATGGGTACATCAATTATTTAAAAACGACTCTTTTCTAACTTTTTCAAAAGCACGTTCTCTTTTTCACTTACCTTCATCATTTTCACATAAATTTTTAATCCTACGCTCTGCCATATTAGATTCTTACTCATATTTTCAATCCTTACCTTACACCCCCTTACCAATTGATCATACCTGGTCAAATATTCTATGCAGATCGCCTAAGGCCTCCACCCTTTACACCTGTTTATTATCCCCACTCTTACCAAGAGCTAAAACAAAGATTGAAATTTCCTGGGAGATAGATTTAGATATACACTGGCCCATATCTATTTGGGATAAAATCTGGGCGAAAATTAGAAAGTCTTCTAGAGCAGCTAGTGCCACACAAACTCTTTTCTTTATTTATAATAGACTATTGTTAACACCAGCTTCCCTACATAAAATGCATTCTGGCACTCCAAACACTTGTTGGTCTTGCTCATTTCCACAGGCAGATCTTCATCACTTACTTTTTTCATGTCCACAAGTTATGCAATTTTGGGAATCAGTCTGGACCCAAATTAATGCTATTTTTAGGACTAACACCCCCCTTACATTAGTAAATATTTTTCTAGGCAGTCTCTCTAATAGTTGGAACAAACCAAAAACTCAAACACAGATTATTGATTTGTTAATAGCAGCGGCTTTTCAGCAGATAACAAAAAATTGGAAAGATGCCTCCAAACTCTCATATTTAGCTTGGTGGTACTTCGTCTGCCATAATCACAGACTCAACACAACTTTTGTATTTCCCATGTCTCTGAAGCACAAAAGATTACTTCTATGGTCTCCTGTTATGGCGTTTTTGGATGATAGTGCTAAAAGATCTTTTGCTCCAGTACCTTGCATTCAGGAAGTTGCTAAACCCCCTTGATTTCATTGTTTTTGTCATGTTTTCAAATGTGTACTTGATCTAATGTAACTTTATTTGAATTGTATAATTATTAAGTTCCGTACCTGTTTTCCTTTCTTTATACCCTTTTTAGGTCTTGCCTGAGCCAGCGCATGCTCTGATCTGGCGAGACATTTAGTAGCTGGGTTTTAAAAGTGCTACCCACAGCTTTTGCCGGCCACCAGCTTGCTGTTACGCGCACAAGCGCGCGCGACGTGCACAGCTATGCCTCTCCTTCTTTCGCGCGCACCACTCGCGTTTCTTTTAGCGCGCGCACACACAACTCCCGGACTCTGTTCCTCGCGCGCGGCCAATGCTTGTCTGAACGTGAGCCATAGCGCTGATGCCTTCATTCGCCGATGCGCTAAACACATCTTAAAAAGTATTGTTCAACCAGTCTTCATAGACATTCTTTAAACCCACACAGCTATTACAGACTTTAAATGCTTATTAGATGTGTTTAAATAAAAAAAGACCCTGTACACTTTAAATAAATATCTCCCCCTCCCCCTCCCTTCTCCCACTCCCTCCTCGTCAGCGTCATTGCTTTCACTTTCGTGCCGCGCGTGAATCCCCTCCCCCTTCCCCCTCCCTTCTCCGAGGCCATTGCTTGTTGTATTTCCTATAGTGTTCATGAAAGGCGGAGGTTATATAGAATTGCATATGGCACACACCGACAGCTAACCGCGTCCCTGTTTGACAGCATAAACACCAAGACACTGTTGGAGTCTACATCAAGGCATTCAGGATTCTGTGTTGGAAAATATCTCTTTGTTGCTGATTAACCATGAACAAATTGATATTGTATATGTCCCCATCCATCACATTCTATCCTTACCCACAGTGGGCGGTCCTCTTAAAGAAGCAACGAAATCAGTGAGGGCAGGAGTCATTGGCAAGCCATATAAAACGCGATAGTGATGCTGGCCACCACAAACATAAATACTACACATATGCGCATATATGGCCTGGTCTCTTTTGACTGTCTCCAGCATCCCAGGTGCTGGACTTGCATCTGCCCAATATAAAATAGATCTTACATGCAGCGCGTCTGCCCACCTACCATTGCACCTTTTCTACCCTTTGCTTTGCAAGCAATGGGTGTTCTTGTTCTTTAAGGGCCTAACTCACAAAACTGTTATTTACTCACAGAGTTGTATGCCGATGTACAGAGTACATTTGTAATCTGAGCAATTCACAAAAGATTCCAGAAAGACTACTGAAAGTTCTCTGGTGCAAAAGAGTGTCTTAAAAGTTCAAATGTATTTCGGAACTTTTTGTTTCCCGATGGAAAATTATTTTTCTCTATAGAGCAAATTTCTCCCCTATACCCTGCTCAGCCTGAGAGTGTTAGGTCTCCCATTCG
Source organism: Calotriton arnoldi (assembly GCA_963921515.1). Taxonomy (NCBI): domain Eukaryota; kingdom Metazoa; phylum Chordata; class Amphibia; order Caudata; family Salamandridae; genus Calotriton; species Calotriton arnoldi. The sequence continues at coordinate 412,152 of CAWUFW010011275.1, forward strand.
CATCTTAAAGATGGATGATGGTAGTACATCTTCAAGCGTTTTCAAGGTTGAAATATACCAGAGAAATGTTTGTGAAAGCTCACTGCTGGTGTCCTGACTATCATACGGCTGACAACCACTCCTCTGGAAGCAGACACCATCAGCTGGATCCAGCAACACATAATTCTTGGACGTGCACGTCGCCACTGTGCTGCATTTGTCCCTGATGTGCGAAGGTAGCACAAGGTATATTATGGACTACTGCTTCCGGGCCACCCTCCTTGCCACCCCCTTCAATAGAGCTGACAGGAGCTGTCCTAAACCCTAATTGTGCATAATGTCTCCATTAAGGAGCCGATTCACCACAAAAGTAATAATTATTTAAGTGATGGAACAAATATACACAATCAGGGTCGGACTTGCCTAGCGCCAGGCTACTGCAATTATGCGATGCTGTTGTGCTGTGTTTTTCCGCAGAAGTATGGATTTGCCGCATTTGCCACGCAAGCCTTCATTTGCTGCATAATCTGTAGATGTTAACAAAATAAGATTTTGTTTCTAGCTCAAATATATCAAAAGTTACTCAAAATATTGTGTTTGGTGTTCCCATGCAGTGAAAGGCCAGTCGCAAAATTAGACCAGTTATCTTTCAGTTGGTTATTGCCATATTTGATTGTGAAACTGGTACTAATGAGATGAAACCTATGCCCAGACAGTGTTACCATGAGTAACAAGCATTGGCATAGCCAATAGGTCTCGCCTTTGGGACCTTATAAGTGTTTAGCCATGCAACAGTTGTTGTTGCACCAAGGATATTGTGCTGCATAACTAAATACTTATAAGGTCCCAAAAGCGAGACCTATTGGCTATGCCAATCCTTGCTATGGACCTTCTCCTCTTATATGATTATTAGCTTATTTACCATTAATAATATGCTCTGTAATGTTTATTTTTGATGCTTTGTTACTTGATATTTTGTTCTTTCCTTTTTTGACATACTTTTAATAAACTTACCTTTTGAAACATAAAAATATATAGAAACTTATTTACAAGAAACTGACACATCTGTACTGATGTGTCAGTTTCCCTGCACCTGCGTGCAAAACCCTTGCGCCACCATGGATGTGCAGGATTTCACTGCGTCACTTATACAAGGCTTTCCCACGCGAGAACGCCACCCTGCATACATTATACCTGACGCAGGTATAATGTGGCGCAGGGCCTTACAAGGTGACGCATGTCCCTGAATGCGGCATGTTGTAAATGGGCCGCAAGAGGCGCATTCTTTATGCCGATGCTGCGTCACAAAAAGTGACGCAACGGTGGCGCAAAAGTGATGCAAGGGGCTTGTAACTCTGCCCCATACTGTGGGGCAGATTTACGAGCCCCCTGCACCACCAGTACGTCACTTTTCGTGACGTACTGGCGGCGCAGGGGGCTGCTCCATATTTACAAGGAGAGGAAAAGCCACCCTGCGTGACTTCTCCTCTCCTTGTAAATACGGCCCCTTCACACGCAGCACTTTGCGGTGAAGGGGCGTTCCATGGGTGTTGCTGTGGGTGTTCCCACGCAACACTCATGGAACAAGACACATCTCCAGAATTACGAGAAATCGTAACTCTGGAGCTGCGTCTGAAAGCTACGCCACCCTAGAGGTGGCGTAGCGAGGCGCACCGAGGAGAAATGTTTTCTTTCTCCTCGTTTTTTCCTCTTTCAATGCATGCTGCATTCTGCAGCACGCATTGAAAGAGGAAAATGGTTGTAGTGATTGTTTTTGTGCAGGAAGGTTCCCCTTCCTGCACAAAAACAATCTGCCCACGACGCAGGCATCCTTGCACCATGGTGCAAGGGTGCCTGCGCCGGCGCATGGCTGCAGTTTGTGCGCCAGCGCAGGGGGAAGCACAGAGATGCGACATATTCTTGTAAATATGTCGCATCCCTGTGCTTTCCAAACTAACGCAGCGCGGCGCAGCAAAGCAACTTGCTGCACCGCGCTGCGTTAGTTTAACGTAAATCTGCCCCTTTGTTAGTTTGCCTCCAATTCTTTTTTTGTTAGGTCAAGTGGTAAGAGAATGGAATCTCTGAGAAAATAAACATTGCATTCTCGTAGTTAAGCTGTACAATGATAATAACATAGAATCTAACCTTTGCACTGTAGTAATAAATACGTCAAGGTGTGTGTATTATTACAGTCTTGCTAAATAAAATGTTATTTCGACACTTTTACATTCACTGACGTGAAGTAGATACATATAACCCAGCGTATGTAATTTTCATTGCCAATTGAAAAGAATGAGACAATATTTATGTATAGCTTTCTTGCTGAGATCTTCGCCAGAGCCGTACCCGGAAGGTCCAAACAATATTATTTCACAGCACTACCACAAGTGCCATAGTGCTCATGAAACCGATGTTCAATAAAAACACATGCACAATGTGTCATCTAATTCACCTGGCGACCCGGTTCAGGAAACGAAAGTACGTGCTTGGCCTGAGGAATCTAAAAGCTGCAATATTTTCTGTCCCTTTTTACACCACTAGCAATGTTTCAAGAGTGAGTCAGCTGAAATATTTACTTTAATATCAACAGCGTCTTCTATGGTAGAACTGTCTTATCATTTTCCTAAGGGCAGGTGCATACCGAACACAATGCTTTACAGCAGCTAACATTTCACCTCCACAAAAACACGCACGATTCTGACTTATGGTCGCCGTCCAAGTCTCGCAAATACCAAGTGAGGGGGTGGTTCCATTCCAGCAACTGAGTGATGGCGGTGGCTCGGTTGCTGGAATGTTAAAATCTTGGCTTTTTGCTGGCAGACAAAGAAATCCCCTGCTGCAGCCACTGCAGAGACTAGCAATCAGTTATACAATCAACTCTCACTCGCCTACTTCCGACAGCCAAGGAACCAATATGTGCGCAGTGCCTTTTAGTCACAACACGCTAATGTCAATTGTGCCATCCAAGTCCCCTGCTGTTCTGTTTATAACACAGAAATACGTGTGTGTAGCACAGATCACAGCACGTGTGCAATAAACGAGCTCCGAAATGTCGTTAATAACAGGGCAGAAAGACAACAGTGACACACACCAGTCTCAAAAATGCATGTAATTAAAAATATAATAATGCAGGGGGCGCAGGAGCTCAGTACCTCCTAGCAATAATTTGATAACAGTTAACAAAAATAATTCATTCAGATGAGAGCAACGTCATGCATCCATTTACCAAGCATCACAAACAGACAGGTGGGAATTTTGAAACCCTGCACTAAGGCACTCTCAGCTAAACCTAGCAAGCACACATCAGTATTAGCAGAATCCCTAGAAAGGTAGCTGTGCACCCTGTGGAAAAGCAGCACACAGCAGAGATTTTTGCTGTTGTTCATTGCTTATGGTTCAGGGTTAAAGTCTATGGGTGAAAGAAAAATGTCAGACTTTTTTTTTTTATTGTGGGTGGTCAGGAGTTAATTGTATAACAGGCTAGCAACTTTGAGACACAGTCCAAAGTATATGTTGATTGCATCCCGAAATAATGTCACTCATTAGGCCATTAATGGAAAGCTGAAAGAATGAGCAGTAAAGTCTATCTCAACGTTTCTAAAGAGGAGCAGACATGCTTCATTGGCAAATGGGAAGAGACTGGTTTATGGACAGGGCCGGGAGGTTCTAATTAATTGTTTCCTCCCAGAACAATGGAAAGAAAGACAACTGTGTCCATTTTAAATGGCGCTACAGTTGACGACCTGCATTCAGCCTCATGCAGTCAGATCTGCCATCACCTTTCCACCTAATGTTTTAAAACAAATTAGAGGCCACTTACCGGGGGGGGGGGTGTCTTTCTGCTATCCCTTCTTAATATACTATGTCTTCACATCACTGGTCAGTAATTCATAATGTGAAGATTATAAACAGACACGGGGCCTGACTCTATATAACTCTATATACTGTTAGGTCGAGGGGATATAGTAGCGGAGAAGCCGCTACCAGGACAAGGTGAAGAGCCGGGAAATTCTGATATCTAACTGTACATGAAGAATTACGTGTGACCCCGCTTGATCAAGAAACAGGTATCTCAGGGTAATTAATGATATCCACAACAATCTAGTAATACTTGCTTGCATACTAAACAAAGACCAAAATCCTATTGGTATGTTCACTTACTTTATAAAACTCCTAGGGGCAGTGGCTAAAGTTGTGAAAAAACCCGCCCACATTCCCAAGTCCATTAAAGTATTGAGTTGGTATGAGAGAGAGCAGAACAGCACCATATCTACTAAGATGTCGCACTGTTCTGCTCTCTTTCTGCTGGCGCACTTTTGGCTGCCATGCGCCAATGAAGATACCCTTGCACCATTGTGTTACAGGAAAACTCCTAACCTGGTAATGGGCCTTAAATGGCTCTCATATACATTTTGGGCTCTACCAATGCTTGTTCTCTATATTCAAATCATTAAAGCGCTTGCGGTCTAGGTATGGGCGTGAAATTCCGCCTCGTTCGCAGAGTTTGCAGAGTTTTTCCCACTTTATGCTCTGCATAGATCACGGAGTTCTGAAAGAATCCGCTGAGTTCTTTCCTCATTCATGCTCACCAACATTACGCTGGCGAGGGCAAGCAAGGAAAATCTTATACCAGACCACCTCCCAGTGAGATTTCTCTATGCGGGCGGTCGCGGATGGTTGCTACCGCTCGCATTGAGAAACCTTCCGTTCGCGTTGAGGAGCTGTTGCTCGAGTAGAACATCTACTAGAGTGGCAGAAAGAAGCAGCACCCTCTTGCACTGTGCGTGGTGCTATTCATGCTGATTTTACAGCACAGGCCAAACACCCACCGCAAAATATAAGCACGAACGGTGCGACGTAACGCACTCTGCTGATTGCAGAACTCCGCATTGCGCGCTGGTGTTTTTTGGTCACTAAACTCTGCAAACTCCACCAAGGCTTACTGCAGTCCTCCTCTAATGAAAACAACAATTGGTCTCCTATTTTAAAAGGGCAACCTACATACTGACCCATCTCTTTCATGGTCAGGGAAACGTTTTGAAAAATCTTTGCTGTGAAACCTCGGACACCACAAGACAGCATGATCAGGGGTACATGGGGGCCACGGAACAACTTTCCGACCCCGCGCCCCACGATAAGTGAAATAGCAGACCGCACAAGATCTAGGGAAGCACTCACAAACCAACAAAAGTAGCCCAAATTTAGCCCAAAAAGTAGTGTCTAGAGAAAGAGTGGAACCAAGATATCTGGAGCCACAAGGGAGGGGCACATTGGACACCGCATGCCAAGACACACATGATCTCGGGGCACGTTGCTACAACACTTAGCGGCAACATGCCCCCTCCTCATACAGTCCCATGCACGTGTATGCTGAAAGCAACCCACAACGATGGTGTCCCCATGCACACATCAGGAGAGACAGGGTCTCGGAAAATTGGCACATCGCCCATAAAACCCTAAATAAAAACTGATACGAGCCACCCCTAAGATCACAAGAAAACTCCCTAAAACACTAATCCAAGCAGCCAGTTAAGTACAGAGGCTCATAATATAGATTAATTCGCCTGATTACCTATAAGCCACCTTTAATCTTGAACCATCAAACAGATACCACGATCGGGGCCACCTTCCGGGCCTCACTAAAAATTGCGTAAATGGAGTGTGGAGAACACACCCCCAAGGGAAAGATAGGAACCCCGAAGAGAAGGTCATTAACAACGGCGCACATACAATGTTTTTGTGAATTAACAAATGTACCAAGGTCTTATTCAATAGGTCTGCAATCTAACCTTCAAGTGGACCACCTTTCAGCTGCCATATCATCACCCCAACACGGATCTAAAGGATGTGACTCAAACGTATGAACTGAACTGTGAACTTTTTGATCGAACTGTTGAATAAAAACAACTGATAACCATAAGACCACAAACATTTCCCCAGGACGAATATCTGCGATGTTCAATTACAAGTTATGTGTTTTTGCACTTCTATGTACCCTCTGCCTAGATTGGGTGCTGCCACACCTATTCGCTGCTAGAGAACCGCCTGGCCAAATGGGGTATGTTCAGAAACTATCACAGCGCTTGCATAGAGATCTCTCCCATGTCACTCATAATCACACTAACCCAAACACTAGCATTCCATATGCACTACACTGTGCCCTTTTACACAACACGTAGTATCAGCACATGACCACTGTGGGCTCCAAGACTTCAGCCAGGTCATGTTACGTCTGTTCACTGATACCGCATGCAGTAGGCACAGACCAACTTTACTTGTCCCAAGAGGTACTCCCTGAAAAAGCAAAATGCATTCTCCATTTATACCTATGCAGAATCAGGACCAAAATCCAGCCCAACAAGGTAGAACCTCACAGAGTTGTAGTGAATCTGACCCGTTACAAGACCAATCCATCCAATACCTTTTCATCGAGCCTAGTGATATTCAAACTGAGCTAGACAGGATGCGCAGGAAGGTCACCATAGGGGAGGATACTGTAGCCCCGAGACTTCCCAGAGAAGAGATTCTTTGAGGTAGCAAAACCCCCAACTCAATGCACAAAAACATCCACCGCAGCCTCCATTTGTGGTCCAAGGGTGGCCTTAGCGTATATGGGGCAGTCTTCTTTAACACAAGTGGACCCCCCGACATGACGTTCCTGTGTAGAGCCATCTAGCTCAATGATTTGAATGGAAATGGGTCTCGTAAGGGAGGGATGAATGAAAGCATAGACAATCCCCATGGCTCTGGATGCAGTGGCATGTAAAAATGCTCCGGGGGAACCAGAGGATAATCCTAAGAAATCTATGAGAGAAAAGAATGTACCCTTGGTATAGATCACCCCAGAGGTAAAGTCCTCTCGATTACAGTTAAGTTCTCACTAGTGCCTCAAGAGTGACTGGTAATAGAGGATGATAGGTCAGTGAAGGGAGAGGGGAGTAAATGAACCCTGTGCTCACCTTCTTACTCAGCACCTGCCAAGCTTCAATTTTGTACTCGTCTGTGAATAGGACTCCGGTTCACTGAGTAGAGGAGCAGCCAAGGAAAGAGGGGGCGGCAGTGGTGCCCTGGAGCCCATCCCTACTGCTAAATGCAAAGATAGGGCACTAGTCGATACCAGTACAGTGCAAAGGGAGCCTGAGTGCAAAGGTATTATAGTTCCATGCTCGGAGCTTCAAAACTTCCTCGATGGAAAGGTGTTGTAAGAGTTTCTTATTTTATTCTGGGTCCTTTTCCTGCCCATGTCAGTCTGAGCAGCTGGGTCTTAAGATAGGCCAAAAAAAGGCTGTTGTAAAACAGCGAGATTTATTTAGGAACAAGTAGAGCAGCCTGGGGACAGTTCACAGTGTATGTACTCTGATCCTTAAAACATGAAAAAATTGTCTAAGCCCCAATTGGCATATTTAACTTTCCAGTAAGGCTATAATGTATGGTATAGGAAAATACATCAATGATTTAAAAAGTTAAATGTTACCTGTTATGTCATTCACTAGGCTGACACGGAAATCATGCTTCAGGTCTATATGTATAGCCTGATTCCTGCATCTTTTAAGGCTCCAGGCTGAGGTGTCAAAATAACCATTTTGACAGGAAGGAAATTCTACTTTTAGATATGAAGTAAGTCTCCCCTAAGTAGACCTTGTAGCTATAAGGTACAATACTTTCGATTTTAAAGTGGTAGAAGTGAGAATTTAATGTTTGCAAGTGCATACAGTGACTAGCCTCCAAAAGCTATTTCTACTGGTAGGGGTCTAGCTGGTTTTACAAGGACAAAGCAAAAGAACAATTAAAATGTTGATTCCTAATATTAGGTTAGGAATAAGCTACAGAGAGAGTTCTATCACTGTTTTTAATATTGAAAAAAAATCCAATTCGATAGTGAAGTTGAATGTTTGATAACTATACAGGAAAAGAAACTTTAAAAAATGGATACTGTCCCTGCTTGTAGCCCCTGAAGGCTAATTAGAATTAGTCTGCCTGCACCTCACCTATTAGTGCTGCTTTGATGAGCTGTGAAATACTATCCTCAGAACAAAGAAAGTGACTTGGGCCTGGCAGGGTGGCTCAAGGGAGGAATGTGATCCAAGCAAGGTATTAACTGGCCCATGCATCAATCAAAATACCCCTCGCTAAATTTCCGATTCGTTAAAATAGGCCGTTACCGAGCGCAAAACAACATATTCCAATGCATCAAGCCCAATAGCGAAAAAACTACAAAATCGCAAAAAAAGCCCCCGGTAATTTACCGAATCGCAAATTAGCGATTCAAAAATAGCGAAATCATCATTTGCGCGTGCCAATAGCGATTAGCAAATAATGAATCGCAAAGGAATGCATCAAAAGTGCAAAATACCGAATTTCAACTAAATCGCTAATTAGCATGAGCAGAATAAGGGGAATCTCAACCAGGAGGTAAAGTTGATGAAACACAAATAAAAAAAAAAATTTAAAAAAATCACAGGTGTAAACTATCTGAAACCCTTCAAAAATGCCACTGGAGACCCCGTTTGTTTTTCAAAATGGCAGCCCTCTACGTGCTTGCAAGGAGGATGAGAATAAATGCAGCAGCACAGCGCAGGAGGAGGATCCAGGAGAGGGTATTCAGAGTGTGCATTACATTGCTGGGTCAAAATGACGAGGAAGTATATGACAAGTACCGTCTGAATCGTGCCATGATAATGCGCCTAATTGCTGACCTGGAACCACTACTGCAGCACCAGACCCGTAGGACAAATGCCATTCCTGCGCACGTCCAGGTCCTATGCAGTCTGCACCTACTGGCGTCCGGGAGTTTCCAGGGGGTCGTTGCGGTAGCCGGAGGCGTCTCACAAAGCGCACTCTCACGCTTCTTCCGCAAATTCATTGATGCCATGCTGACAATGATACATACCCACATCACCTTCCCCACAACCCCACAGCAGTTGAACCAGACCAAACTGGAGTTCTACCAGGTGGCACAATTCCCCCATGTCATAGGATGCATTGACTGCACGCATGTCCCCATCTGTCCCCCTCAGCCAACGAGTACATATTCCGTAACAGGAAGTCCTATCACTCGATCAACGTCCAGGTCGTGTGCAATGCCAAGCACATAATCACGGACATAGTGGCACAATTTCCAGGGAGCACACACGACTCATATATATTCCGGCACAGTGGCATCCACAGGCGTCTGCTCAACGGTGAATTTGGAGAGGGACACCTACTTGGTACCTACATATACCTATTTGTTACATCATTATCCCATATGTAATTGCATTACTGCGGCTAACCCTTTGCTCCCACCCTGTAGGTGACAGCGCATACGCCTTGCGGGAATATATCCTGACCCCCTACCTCAACCCAGCAACACCACAGGAACAGCGCTACAACGCGGCACATATTAGCACAAGAAATGTGGGTGAGAGAACATTCGGGATCCTGAAAAGTCGCTTCCGGATCCTACATAAGACTGGTGGTGCATTGCAATACAACCCCGAGACCTGCTGCATGATTGTAGCAGTATGTGCCATGCTGCACAACATTGCAACCAGAAGGGGGATTCCCTTCGAGGTGGACGGAAATGACAACGATCGGGATAACCAACCACCCGCACAACACCGACAGTCACACGTGCCAAACACAGCTGAAAGTCATAGGAGGCGGACATACATCACACAACATCACTTCTGAGCCTGGTAAGAATGAGCCATCACACAATATCTTTGAATGCTAATGTTTTATTCACATAAGCACAGGTCAAAGTAAATATTAATGTTAATGAAACATGACGGTGATTGCATTGGTTGATGAAATGAAATCTAATCGTTAACAGCACGGGAGTGCAATCACAATATTAAAGTGGAACATGGTTACACCACCATGGTCAAAGAGGCAGAATTGCATGTCTAGCACCTCTTGCCACGTACCCCCAGCATCCTGTCGCATGGCTCCTCGACATTACCCTGATGTGTGCCTGTGGCTTTTGATCTGCGCGAACTGCGCCTCCTGCTAGTGGTCTCCGGCACGGACACGCTACTCATGCTCGATGCCTCCTCACTACCCTCCTGCCCTTCCAAGTTGCTGGCACTCACTGTCCCAGACTGTAGATGTTCCACAGCAGTGGTCACTTGGCCTAAGGCCTTAGCAACATCCCCGCAGAAATGTCCTAGGTCAATCTGCAGTGACACGGAGCGGCGTGACAGGACAGCAGTGCTGTTGCAGAGCTTGGTGATGGCCCTAGTATTTGCAGTAAGACGAAGCAAGCCCTGCCGATGCCTCCTGCACTTAGTGCGTTGTCCTGCTATGAAGGCACGGGTGAGCTCCTGTAGGCTCTTGTTTATTTGCTGATTCCCCTCTGCAACAACTGTCGTTAGGTGACGCACACAGTCTGACATCGTGCTCATGTTTTTGGCCAGCTTGGAGATCTGCAGGTTTATTGTTCCCATATGTCTCTCCTGCAGACACTGAACACGTAGCATCTGCGACTCAACCCCAGCATAGACATTCGGAGCCCGTCCTGAAACTGATGCAATACTGCTCCTGGACCTGCGCCGTTGTCTGACTCGGCCACGTGCTGGTGTCGGAGCTGCTGAAGGGAAACGTGTCTGGCTGGGGACTGTTGTGGGTGCTGGGGTCGGCTCAGTTTCCATTTCCTGCAGTGCGGGTACAGGTGCCCTGCGTCTTGGTGGTGGTGGGGATTGAGGGTCCAGCGGAGTCTCTCCATCCGTCTCTGCCGGTGTCTCAGAAATGATGAGGCGCTCACTGTCATCTGAGTCTACCGGAAATGCATCTGTGTGTGGAACAGTGCATTGTTATTTTAGTTTGTTCATTTAGCCTATTTTACACATTATAAATCACAGATTTAAACACACTGTCGGACATGTACTGCTGGTGTCTTTTCTTGCGCATTGGCGATTATCCATGCACACTTGTCTAACATGACTACAACTCCCATGATGCTATTCGTATGTGAGGGTATATGTGTAATGGACTTCTTCCTGCACACTGTGATTTGCCTGGGGGGATGTGCATGGGTATACAATATGCAGCGTATTAGCGCAGGCATGCTTCTTACCTTGTTGTGTGGTTGCTGTGCCGGAAGTGTCCATTTGGGTGACTCCCACAACTGCCTCAGGCTCAATCGTCCCCTCAACGAGGTCCTCCAGGGCTGTGTTGGCAGGTACTTTGGATGGTCCCCCTCCTGTGCCAGCTGCTTCCTTCACCCTTTCTGCTATGCGCTCCTTGGCACGTTTCCTGAGGTCGTACCACCTTTTCTTTAGTTCGTCAATGCTGCGGTGTGTGACTCCCACAGCATTTACCTTCTCCTTAATGCGCAGCCATATTTTTCGCTTCTCAGCTTCTGGCACCTTCAGGGACAACTTGCCAAACAGTTTGTCATGGCTGCTTCTCACCCCCTCTATCAGGTGTTCCAGTTCCCTCTCTAAGAACTTTCTCTTCCTCTTCCTGGGCGTGGCAGTTGTCTTTGCAGCATTTTTGTCCATCCTGGCTAGGTGTGGTGTAGCTGGATTGTGAGGGTGAAGTCTCTCAGCTCGTCTTCAGTCCTCTGCCTCCTCCTCTGAGCTCCTCAGGGCACTGAATGAAGCATGGGCTGGATGACTTCCTGGTTGTGATGTCATCAGCCTGCTTCTTGCGCCTCCCGTTTTTTGCGAATTCGGTAATACCGAATTCGGTAATACCGAATTCGGTATTAGCTAATTTGTCTTTTTGCGACTCGCAATCGTGTATTCGGTCTTTTTTAGCGATTTGTTGCGAATCGCTAATTATTACCGAATCTGTACATGCATCCCGATGGGCGAGTCATTATTTGCGATTCCTTAATTTTCGCTAATAAGGAATCGCTTTAACGAATTTTGATGCATGTGCCCCTAAATGACTACCTAGGGCCCTAACTCTAGAAGGGACTGGGGGAGACACATAATTTTAAGGTTTAGGTGATAAGAAAGGGGGGTCTCACTATCGCAAAACACGATAGCCTTCTGGCATTAGTTTCAGTGGAGGAGGAAACTGGTCCCAATATAATTTTGGACTTTGGAGTGGTGAGTGTGATGGACTGCTCAGTACCGTAAACATACCTGGATATTGGATATTGCTGAGAATGGTGCACTGTGGGATAGTTTGCAGTGAGGTAAACAGAATGTGCTGCAAAATTGAAAAGTTGCCCATGGGAATATTTTGCCCATCGTTCAGAGAGTGTACAGGACCCTCTTACCATCCACTGGCTAGTGATTCGAACAAAAGTAGCAACTCACCCTAGCTCTTCAGAGTGCTTTCTAGACCTGTGACAGAACAGAAGTGGACTGGATGTGCTATATATATCCTATGTGGAAGGATTGGACTTGCTTCCATTTCTAGACAGGATTAACACATGGATTCCAAAGGTTGGTTTATAGATGTCCTGTGTGAGACATAACAAGCTGCAAGAGGTATTTCCGTTGAGTCACCAGTTGACCAGTTACAACTGAAACAAGTCCCTAAGTGCTGTTCATTATGTCCCGGGAGCCTTAGAGTGGCTAAGAGGAACTGCCCCAGAAAGTCTGACAAGTTGGCACTTGCCTCACGACAAAGGTGTCTGATTTTGGAAGAACTTCATCAGACCTAGCTACAGACTTGCCTTGGAAAATTCTGAGCTTCAAAAAAGAGACTAATTCCAAAGGTAGGAGTAATGACTGGGCAAAAGTGCTAAAATATTTTTTTAAACATGAGGACTGCAGCGGCTACAAAAGTTGAATTTTACAGCTTGGAGAATTCCCCCCAAAAAACAACAACTTCAGCGGGACCTCGTCCAGCAGCTATGCTGATAACAAAACACCTTTTAAGCTACAACCTTGCTTCACTGAAGGATTTCGACTTCTATTAGTAAGGCCAAGTCAGTAGGTAAAACAAATCGGACAGAATGTATCCAACCTCAGCTCCATTGTAGTCGGCCTGAAATTGGGCTAAGGTCTCAGTCAACAGTGATTTCTGGTTGCTGCTTTACATTTTCATGATGCTTTTTGCTTCAGCATTTATTTTAACTCATACTAGCGGTTGAGGCCAAGTGTTTGGCATGACTTGGAGACTTACTATTTAGGTAACACTCACATCTTCCCCAACTAATAACTAATTTCCTTACATACCTAAATACCATAAATATAAAAAAATAGTTGCCACTAAGCAGTTAAAGTTAGAGCCAAGTTGCATAAGAAAATCATTTTTTGGTTTGCTTAAAACTTTGCTGCTATCTTCACAAAACATTCCCAAAAAATGTTCTTCCACCTCAGCTCCTAACTGGAAAGTTTTGGGGTGATCTATTAAGCGGGCATTGAAAAAAGAAGGGAGGCAAAACATCTGTTCCCCATTTATTTTTCTCTAGGAAAATTAGACACAGCAACTGTGAGAAGTTGGCCTGGTATATGCTGTCCACTAATTAACTTCGGCACCTTGCACCAGTCCAAATGACCCTTATGATGTATGAGGTCAAAGATAACCTTTAGAAAGCTATCCTAGTGGTAGCTGGGGAGAGCAGCCTTCAGGCTTAATCTTGAAGGTATGTAAAGCAGCTTGTTTTACCAGAATATCACCTTTGGTATTAACACCTTGACCGCGGCGCGAATTCCGATGCGGTGCGGGTTAAATAATGAGTGGGCATGTCTGGAACGGCCCCGGCCGTCCTCCGCACACGCCCACCTTGACGTCGGATGGCCGGGGGCCGTCCGACGCATCAAACGGGTTAATCAAATGAAAGGAGAACCATACAGTAGTTATAAAAATATGTATTTATTTATATAACTCTCTCTAGTATACACGAGGATACAACACAAAGCACACAATACTTTAGCAAAGAAACAGTTGTAAGTAGCACAATACACAGTGGGCTCCAGGGGAGACCAAACCATATACTAAAATAGTGGTATAAAAACCATGACTGGAGTCGAGACAGTCTCTAGAACACGTAGAATCACTGGGACCCCAAGGAACCACCCAAGGTGAGTAGAAAGGGACCCCACGGAGGACAGGTGCAGTGTGCTAACACGACCACAGGCTCCGTACAATTATATGGGGAAGTCGCAGTTACAATTTTTAAAGTTTAAGGACCCTTCTCGGTGGACTTCGAGGAAACCCTTTGGAACTTAGGAGGTTGGAGAGCCACCCCGCCCATGGATACCGGAGAACCCAAGTTACCTATCCCAAAGGAGCCAGGTGCATAGGTCTGGTGTGGTGTCGGAAACCGCCGTCATTTTCAATGGAGGGTTGCAAAGAAGAGCTGCTGCCAGAAAAGGAAGAAAGTGTCTGAAGGAATCCAAGGGTGGATTTGTGATGGCAGGAACCTGGAAGCAGAGGGGACAGTGTCTGGGTCACTTCAGGGTGACCAGGGGCTCGGTAGACGAATGCCCACTGATGTCGGGGGCTTCAGGTGCGAAGAAGGGATGCTTGACTCTGCAGCCACGAGGTCCAGGAAATATCGAGGATGACCAGGAGCCAGATGTGAGCTGTCCCACGAAGGATGTCGAGTGCAGAGGGGTCAGTGTCCGGCTGGAGTACCAATAAGCCTTGGCAACAGCAACCCACGCAGAAAGGTCAAGCAGGTTACGGTGGGGACCAGCAAGGTCCAGGTGACTCACCAAGCAGTGGGGAGTCAGGGCACATCTGGAGCAACCAGGGAAGCCCAACAGAATTCAAGATGACCCTCAAGAGGACCCAAAGGCCGAATGACCAGGAGTCACAAGGGGACCTCGAGCAAGATCACAAAGTACCAGCCCACGGAGCACTAGGTGCGAGGAGGCCAGAGTTCTTTGGTGAAAATACTGGTCAGGATCAGGACTACATGGAGCCCAATGCACAAGCTCGAGAATCACCATCAAGCATGTGCACTTGCAAATGTACGGGGTGCACAGGGGTTCAAGTTTTGCGGTCCCCACAAGGGATACTGGCCTCAAACTCAGTGAGAGGGCAGCTCAACCTCAAGGAACTTGGGAACCCACCTCCTGGTTGCTGGAGCCTTCGGAGTCTGCAGGAGCTCAGGACCAGCAGACCGGTCAGTGGCGTTACGGTGGCTGCGAATGCAGGGGAGTGACTCCTTCACCCCAAGGGAGATTCTTCAGTTGTCCTTAGTGCTCCAAAGGTCCTGCACGGAGCCTGTATGGTGCAAGGGCACAGACGATGCTTTGGACGGAAAGGGAGACGAAGTCGGGCCCAGTCGAAGTCCAGCGAAGTCCAGAGTGTCCAGACGATCGAAGGTCAGTGGTTTCTTGTTCAGAATCTTGTCCACATCAAATCTAAAGTCTTATAGCCAGGTAAGCCCTTATGTACCCACGGGAGAGGGTTGGACAGATTCAGGGGACCCTCCTAGGGGAGGGTCAGAACAGAGGGGAGGTTACTCCCATGTCCTTTGTCCAGTTTCGTGCCAGAGCAGGAGCCAATGGCTCCCAGAACTGGTTTGAGCTGGACTATGCACAGGGACACCAAGTGTGCCCCAGATGCAGACTTTCAGGCTCTGTGGAAGTGCACCCATCCAGCCACTAAATCCTGTCTGGGAGGTGGTCACACCTCCCTGTGACAGGATGCCTATTGTGCTTCCTTCCTCTGCTCGAGCTTATCTCAGCAGCAGGAGGGCAGAAATGTGTCTCTGGTCGGCAGCATCCATTTTGTGCTGTCCGGGTCGAGTAGGCTGGCACCGGAAAGACCAGTGACCCCACGAAGCTCGCTTCAGAAGGGTGGAATCATACCTCCCACACCGGTTACCGGTGGAGGTATGATTCCAAGGTGTTTGATACCAAACACGACATGTTTTGTTTCAGCCGTTTTCGAGATAGCATTTACCGTGAGGTTATAATGCACCTCTACCTATATGTCTGGCTGGATCACAGACAACCCAGGAGAATAGTCTCCGAAGGCTGCAGAGGGGCTCTGCTCATGCAGGGGCACCCTCTCACATAAAACCCAGCACCCTGCCTTCAGGATTGTTAAGGCCTGCTATGGGGGTGACTTATAAGTTTTAAGTGTAGTGACCTATAGATATAGTGAACCTATATCTAAAGTAAGTGGTGCAAGCACCAGCTTACACAGGCTGCAATGGCAGACCTGTAGTTCCATTTTGCTTGGCCTCTCATGGGTGGCATAATACATGCTTCAGCCCATGGGAGGCCTCTTGGGTACCATATACTAGGGACTTATAAAGGTACCCCAGTATCCAATCTGGAGTGTACCAAAGTACATGGCATAACATTTTAAGGAGAAAGCAGATAGACTGGGGTCCTGATTAGCAGGATCCCAGTCAGACTAGTCAAAACAGTGTAACATCAAGCAAAAAGTAGGTGTAACCATAAGAAGCAGATCATACTTTCCTACACAACCCCCCTCCCCAAACGTAAGGAGATGAGACTAACCTTGCCCAGTTGAGTCTTCATGTTCTAAGTGGAAATATCTGGAGAGTCCATCTGCATTGGCATAGTTACTCCCAGGTCTATGTTCCACTGTATTGTCTATCCCCTGTAGGAAAATGGACCACCTCAAAAGTTTGGGGTTTTCACCCTTTATCTGTTTTAGCCATAAGAGGGGCTTATGGTCTGTCTGAACAAACAATGAAGTGAGTGCCAAACAAGTATGGCCTCAGCTTCTTTAGAGCCCAAACCACAGCAAAGGCTTCCCTCTGAATGGCTGACCAACGTTTCTCTCTGGGGGTCAACCTTCTGCTAATAAAAGCTATTGGTTGATCCTGACCCTCTGCATTAAGTTTTGACAACACAGCCCCAACCCCCAACTCAGATGCATCTGTTTGGACAATGAATTGTTTGGAATAGTCAGGACTTTGCAAAATGGGAGCAGTGCACATGGCCTGCTTGAGGTCATCAAATGCCTTTTGGCAGCTAACTGTCCACTGAACTTTCATGGGCATTCTCTTTGATGTGAGATCATTTAAGGAAGCTACTATGGACCCATAACCCTTAACAAATCTCCTGTAGTACCCAGTCAGGCCCAAGAAAGCTCTGACCTGAGTCTGGGTAGTGGGAGCAACCCAGTCCATAATGGTCTGGATTTTGCTCTGCAATGGTTGAACCTGGGCTCCACCCACAAGGTGGCCCAGGTATACAACCTTACTCTGCCCTATTTGGCACTTGGTGGCCTTGATAGTGAGGCCTGCTTTCTGCAGAGCCTCTAAAACATTCTTCCGGTGGAACAGGTGATCCTCCCAGGTGGAGCTAAAGACCGCTATATCATCCAGATATGCTGCACTATAGGCTTCCAGACCTGTAAGGACTTAATTCACCAACCTTTGGAATGTGGCAGGTGCATTCTTCAAACCAAAGGGCATCACAATAAATTGATAATGCCCACTAGGGGTTGAAAATGCTGTTTTTGGTTTGGCACTCTCAGCTAGTCTGATTTGCCAATATCCAGCAGTGAGGTCAAATGTGCTCAAGAACTTGGCTGAGGCCAAAGTGTCTGTGAGTTCATCTGCCCTGGGATTAGGGTGAGCATCAGTCCTAGTGACTGCATTGAGCCCCCTATAGTCCACACAAAGCCTCATTTCTCTCTTACCACCCTGGGTATGAGGTTTGGGTACCAGGACCACTGGACTAGCCCAAGGGCTATCTGAGGGTTCAATTACTCCCAATTCCAGCATCTTTTAGACCTCGGTCCTGATGCAATCTCTGACATGGTCAGACTGCCTGTAAATCTTATTTTTAGCATGTAAGCTCTCACCTGTGTCCACTTCATGGGTACACCAGGTGGTCTGACTAGGAGTCAAAGAGAACATATGCCTGTATTGTTTGAGGACCTTCCTGCAATCAATCTGCTGTTGCTCAGTGAGGCTGCCTGCAATGCCACACCATCAACTGAGCCATCATCAAGGTTCTGTGAGAGGAGATCAGGGAGTGGGTCACTCTCTTCCTCCTGTCTCTCATCAGTAGCCATGAGCAAGCCCATGTCTGCCCTGTCCACATAGGGTTTGAGCCTGTTTACATGGAGCACCCTGTGGGGGCTCCTAGGAGTTCCAAGGTCCACCAAGTAGGTGACCTCTCCTTTTTGTTCAATAATAGTATGGGGTCCATTCCACTTGTCCTAGAGAGCTGCTGGGGCCACAGGCTCCAACACCCATACCTTCTGTCCTGGCTGATAGTCAGTACAGCCTTTTGGTCATGCCAAGCTTTTTGCAATTCTTGACTTGCCTCAAGGTTTTTGCTGGCCTTCTTCATGTACTCAGCCATCCTGGAGCGGACACCAAGTACATAGTCCACTATGTTTTGTTTGGGAGGTTTGAGAGGTAACTCCCATCCCTCCTTCACCAAACACAAGGGACCCCTAACTGGATGCCCAAACAAAAGTTCAAAAGGGCTGTAGCCAACCTCCTTTTGTGGGACCTCTCTGTAGGCAAAGACAAGGCAGGGCAACAGGACATCCCATTTTCGCCTAAGCTTTTCTGGGAGGCCCATGATCATGCCCTTTAGGGTTTTGTTGAATCTTTCAACAAACCCATTGCATTGTGGATGATAGGGTGCGGTGAATTTGTAATACACTCCACACTCCTTCTACATTGCAGTGATGTAACTAGACATAAAGTTTGCACCTCTGTCAGTTAAGACCTCCTTAGGGAAACCCACTCTAGAAACAATTCCCAGGAGGGCCCTGGCCACCACAGGAGCTGTGGTGGTTCTAAGGGGTATAGCCTCTGGATACCTAGTGGCATGGTCCACCACCACTAGAATGTAACTGTGCCCAGATGCAGTTGGAGGGTTCATGGGACAAATTATGTCAATCCCAACCCTCTCAAAGGGAACCCCCACCACAGGTAGTCGTATTAGGGGGCCTTTGTGGTACCACCTGACTTACCACTGGTTGACAGGTGGTACAGGAGCGACACAACTCCTTAGTGTCCTCTGACATGTGAGGCCAGTGAAAGTGAGGGATAAGCCTGTCCCAAGCCTCTAAACTTCAGAGGTATGACCAACCTCCTGGTGGCACCAGGCTTGGGGTCTCTATCCTCTGAGTAAAGGAGTCCCTCATCCCAATAGATCCTGTGGGACCCACTGATACTCCCAGCAGCCTCAGCAGCAGCTTGCTGTCTGAGGGGTTCAAGAGAGGGGCAGGTTTGCTGCTCCTGACTCAGTTCTGCCCTGGAAGGGCCCCTGTCCCCAAGAACTCAACCTGATCAGGTTCAGTTCATCTGGGACAGTTCCTTCACAGGGAGTGGGATCATCTCCCTCAAGAGACTGATCCTCTTTCTGAGCCTGGTGGGAAGACACAGCCTTACCCCTCCTGCTCCTTCTCTTGGAAGGCACCTGGTCCATCTTTTCAGAATCCAGGGCCTGTTCAGTAGACATCTGTTTGGCCTGTGACCTAGTCACAGCAAACACATCTGCAGAGATGCCCAATATTGCTGCATGTGTCCTGAGTTCCACTTCAGCCCAGGCTGAAGTCTCCAAATCATTGCCCAACAAGCATTCCACAGGGAGGTCTGAGCTAACCACAATCTTCTTTGGGCCAGTTACCCCTCCCCAGCTGAAATTAACAACTGCCAAGGAATGGTCAGTCCTGACATTGTTAGCATTGGTCACTTGGTACATCTCACTAAGTATGATCTGTTCAGGGTCCACAAGATCTTTTGTCACCATAGTGACACTTGCATCTGTGTCCCTGTATGCCATGGCCTCCTTACCATTAATCAAAGGCTGTTGTCTGTATTTGCCCAGGTTACTGGGACTCACAAATAAGGTGGCAACATCTATGCCACCATCACAGACAAGCACAGCCTGAGCTGGAGTTCTGACTAGGCCAGCACCCACCTCAGAGCCCAAGGTTAACCCTACTAATCCCTTGTTCCCTGTACCACCACTTGAAACTGTACTAGGGGGAGCAGTTGCCTTAGGGGCAGTGGTGGTTGGAGAGGAATCCTTGGCCTTTGGACAACTGGCATCTTTTGTCCAATGGGTCTTTTCTTTACTTAAGTAACACCAAGGTTTCCTTTTGCCTTTTCCCTTGTTGGATTGTGACTCCCCCCAGATGCAGGTTTTTGGGGCCCTGATGAAGACTTGTCATCTTTACCTTTGTCCCCACCCTTATCTGAAGTTTTAGCATCTTGCTTCTTTTGGTCACCACCATGGTTCTGGTTTGTCTGCTTCACCCGGGTTCTGACCCACCTATCTGCCTTCTTTCCCAATTCTTGGGGAGAAGTCAGATCAGAGTCAACCAGGTATTGATGCAACAACTGATTTTGGCAATTATTAAGGATCTGCTCCCTCATAATCAACTTGTACAATCCCTTGAAATCATTCACTCAATCAATCAACCCACTGACATCAACTGCGGAGTACCCCAAGGATCATCGCTCAGCCCGACGCTCTTCAACATCTACATGGCTCCCCTCGCCGCCATCGTTAGACAGCATGGGCTCAGCATCCTATCCTACGCCGACGACACCCAGCTCATCCTCTCACTCACGAGGAATCCCTAAGACACCAGACTTTGCTTCCAGGAAGGAATGAAGAACGTGGCAGACTGGATGAAAGACAGCTGCTTGAAGCTCAACTCAGAGAAGACCGAGGTCCTCATCCTCGGACCCTGCACCTCCGCCTGGGACAACACCTGGTGGCCCTCCGCCCTCGGGAACCCACCCACCCCGACAGACCATGCTCGGAACCTTGGCATCATCCTTGACTCCTCCCTCTCCATGAAACGCCAGATCAACGCCGTCGCTTCCACCAGCTTCAACTGCCTTCGCATCCTCCGTAAGACCTTCAAATGGATCCCCCCAACTGCAGAAAGACCGTCACCCACGCACTCATAACCAGCAGACTGGACTACGGCAATGCCCTCTACGCAGGAATAAAAAGAACTCTTCTACACAAACTCCAAACCATCCAGAACGCCACAGCCAGACTCGTCCTCTGGACACCGCGTCACAAGCACATGACCCAACACCTACGAGGCCTCCACTGGCTCCCCGTCGAGAAGAGGATCACCTTCAAACTCCTCACCCACGCCTACAAATCCCTCAACAACATCGGACCCAAATACCTCAACGACAGAGTATCCTTCCACGTACCCAAGAGAAACCTCTGCTTCGCCGACCTCGCCCTGGGAGAGGTCCCCCGCATCCGCCGAAACAAAACCGGCGGGAGAGCCTGTGAGAAGTTGGCCTGGTATATGCTGTCCACTTGTGAGAGTGGGCACCTTGCACCAGTACAAATCGACTTTTATGGTTGGTAGGTTTAAGACAACCTTTATAGAAAGCTATCCTAGTGGTAGCTGTGGAGAGCAGCCTTCAGGCTAAGTCTTGGAGGAATGTAAAGCAGCTTGTTTTACCACACAATCTCTTGAATCACCAAATGAAAAGACACCACACAGGTATATATATCAAATATATATGTATTTATTAATAAACAACTCTCTACTAATCTCTTTATGAGATTAGAAGTCAGGAACATATGTACAATGCAAAGTTATCACAAATAAGTTAGCATAATCATTTAGCACAATCCTAGCTTGGCTAGACCTGGGCCTAGAGCATATAGAATCGAGGGACCCCAAAGAACCACCCCAGGTAGTTGCAGGAGACCCACAGGGGACGGACGCGGGGTTCAGACACTGGTGCGAGTCCTGTACGAGTCTATGCGCATAGGCGCGATTGAGAATTCAATGTTAAAGGTCCCTTGCGTGTTCGATGCGAACACACCGATCAGTCCTTGTACGAGTCGAAGGACGCGGTTACAGATAGAGTTGCAAGGGAGATGGACGCGCTGTGTCTAACACAGACGCGAACCTTGTACGAGTCAGCGCAATGAGAGTTCAATGTTACAGGCCCCTTGTGTGTTCGAGGTGAACCCACCGATCGGACTCAGAACGAGTCGAAGGACCCGGTTACAGATAGAGTTACAAGGGAGATGGACGCGATGTGTCTAACACAGACGCGAACCCTGTGCGAGTCAGCGCAATTGTCGCACTTAGAAAATAAGAGTTTTAGGGCACTTCTAGGGTAGCTACAAGCAAGCCACTTACAGGGTAAGTAGTTCTAGGGCCCACACCCACAGGAGCACCGTAATGCTAAAGTTACCTCACCCAGGGGAGCCGGGTGCATAGGTGTCCTTTGGTGTCGGGTCGCAGCGTCGTTTTCAATGGGAGCCAGTGAAGACTTGCTGCTTGCGGCGACTGAAGAAGTGTCCGGGGGAATCCAAGCCTGGATTCAGAAGATGGAAGACCTGAAAGCAGAGGGGACAGTGTTCAAGGGCACTTGGCAGTGACCCGGGGCAAGGAAGATGAATGCCCACCGTCGTCGACAGATTCAGGTCGTTCATGGGAGTCTTGACTCTTTGACCACGAGGTCCAGGAGGAGTCGAAGATGGCCAGGAGCTGGATTCAGCGTGTCCCACGAAGTCTGCAGCTGACTGCATTGTCGGCGACCCGATTGGAGCCAACAAGCCTTGGTAGCAGCAAGTCTCGTGGGGGGAAGGAAAAGTCAATGGTGCAGACCAGCAAGGTCTGTGGAACCTACCCAGTGAGGGTAGGTCAGGGCAGGCCTGGAGCAACCAGGGGAGCCCTTTGGTTTCTTTGGAAAGTCTTCTGGGGACCCACAAGCCGGCTGGCCAGGGATCGCAAAGATGCCTTGGGAGGATTCCTTCAACAGGGGCCCACGGTCACTCGGGACGGTGTAGGCCTCTGAATTTGGGAGGGATCTCTGCTAGAGGCTGGGATCACACGTGGTCCAAAGCACAAGTTCGTAGAACTTCGTGAAGGGGTTGCACTTGACAATAGTGCACGGTACCCAGGGTCTGCGGTTCCTCATCACTCGTGGGGTCCACTTGCCTCAGCTTCGCTGGGGACTCACGATGGCCTTGGAGAAGTCATGAAATCCTCTTCCTGGGCTGCAGGGACTTCGGGCTCCGGCGGGAGCAGCGTAGTTTGCGACCGTCATCGTAGTTTTTGGTGCCTGCCAAGCAGGGGAGTCACTCCTTGACTCCAAGGGAGATTCTTCTGTCTTCCAAAGGTAGTGGAACGTCAAAGGTCCGGGATTCTTCTTGTAGAGCGTCGTCCAGGGGTATCTAGTTTGCAATGCACAGGTTCCCCCTCTTATACTAAAAAGAAAGGGAGGGACTAGCTCTATGACCCCACCTATGGGAGGGTCAGGGGAGTGGGTGGCTACACCCACTTCCCTTTGTCCAGTTTTGCGCCAGAGCAGGGGCAGGTAGCCCCTGAGCTGGTTTGAACTGGCATATGCACAGAGGAGCCTTCTGCTCCCCCAGTGCAGGACTTCAAAGCACTCTAAGAGTGCACCCACCCAGCCCCAATACACTAAACCTTGTCTGGAAGGTGGTCACACCCTCCTGTGACAGGATACCTATTGTTGGGCTTCCTCCACTGCGAGTTTCGGTCATCAGCAGGAGGGCAGCCCAGTGTCTGTGACTGGTGGCATCCATTTTGTGATGCCAGGGCTCTGCAGGATTCTACCGCGTTTCCACTCTAGGTACATGTCTATCCCTCTAGAAGGGTGGAATGCTACCCCCGCTGTCAGAACTGGCGGGGGGGGGTAGTATTCCAAGATGTTTGACACCAAACACAACATGTTTTGATGCAGCCATTCCAAAGTTAGCATTCTACCGCGAGGATATAATGCACTTAAGAGTATATGGTTTAACCGCATCCACAAACAGCCCCAGAGAATGGACTCTGAGAGCTGCAGAGGGGCCCTGCTCAGGCAGAGGCACCCTCTCACATAGGAACCAAGCACCCTGCCCTCAGGATTGATAGGGCCTGCCTTAGGGGTGACTGATAGGTTTAAATGTGTGTGCAGGAGAGATATAGGAAACCTATATCTCAGTGAGGAGTGCTAGCACCGCCTCACCCAGGCTGCAGTAGCAGGCCTGTGGTGTCAGATTTAGTCTGCTTCCCAGGGGTGGCATAATACATGCTTCAGCCCCTGGTAGGCCTGTGAAGTACCTATGCCCTTGGTACCTAAGGTACCATATACTAGGGACTCATAAGGTACCACAGTATCCAATCACTAGTGCACCTAGAGTGCACTCCAAATCGTTTAAAGAGAAAGCAGATAGGCTGGGGACCTGAATAGCAGGTTCCCAGCCAAACTAAGTCAAAACCAACAAAACACCAGGAAAAAGTGGTGGCAACCATGTAGTCAGATTCCACCTTCCTACATAACCCCCCAAACGAAAGGAGATGAGGCTAACCTTGTCCAGGTGAGCCTGTATTTACTGAGTGGCCATATAAGGAAGTACCTGCACTAGCATGGTTACCCCCTGTCTTATGGTCCACTAAGTTATCCCTCACCCTAAGGGTATGAGAGGGTCTCCACCATGGGGAATTACTACCTGTGGGGTGTTTTGGTAAAGGACAAGGCTGATGAGGTGCCTGAGCAGGGAAGTGAGACCCTAGGGAAGTTGGTCTCAGTTTCCCCAGATCACTGGCCACCATGTATGCCTGTCTTTCCATGACTGAGCTGCACTTTGCTCTAAGGGTCAACCTTTGGCTGCCTACAGCTGGGGGTTGGGTCCCTTTGGGTGGAACACTGGAGGGACATGGCAGGTTTGGAACCTTTTGGTTCCAGGTTTGCCCTTGCCTAACAGAGTCCTTCTGGGGAAGGTCCCTACACAAAGGTATGGGGGATCCCTCAGTGTGTGGAGGAATTTTCACCTGGCTAGGGCTACTAGAGTGGGTGCCCCTAATCTGCTGATGGGAGGTTCCTCTGGACAGGGGGCCCTGTGGGGTCCACTGACCTCCCTGACCTCTGCAGCCCTGGGCTGACTGAGGCCGGGTAGAGAGGGGCAGGTTACCTGCTCCAGACTGGGTACCACCTTGGAAGGGTCCTCTGCCATCAGGGGTGGGGCCAGGCCAGGCCTGACTACCTCTGGGGCAGTTCCTTCACTAGGGGTAAGATCAGTTCCCTGAGGAGGCTGACCCTTACCTGCTGTCTGGGGGGAAGGAGACTTTTCTTCAACCCCTGTCCTCTCTTTTGGGGGAGAGTGGGCCATTCTTCCAGGCTCCATCTCTCCAGCATTTCCCTGGGCTGGGACTGTGGCCATCACAGCCCCACTAGCTTTTTCAGGGACGCCTAGCATCTTCAGATGGGTTTGGTGTTCAACTTCAGCCCAGGCTGAAATTTCCAGATCATTGCCCATCAGGCAATCTACAGGCAAGTTGGGGGACACTGCCACTCTTTTTGGGCCTGTGACCCCCTCCCAGCTGAGATTGACTATGGCCATGGGGTGATCTGTCCTGACACCATCAATGTTGGTCACCTGGTATTTAAACTCAGGTAAAAGCTGGTGAGGGGGACTAGTTTCCCTGCCTCCATGGTGACACTAGCCCCTGTGTCCCTGAATGCCACAGCCTTCTGACCATTAATCATTGGCTCCAGTCTGTACCTGCCCAATGCAATGGGACCAATGGTAAAGGTGGCAAATCCTATACCAC
Source organism: Calotriton arnoldi (assembly GCA_963921515.1). Taxonomy (NCBI): domain Eukaryota; kingdom Metazoa; phylum Chordata; class Amphibia; order Caudata; family Salamandridae; genus Calotriton; species Calotriton arnoldi. The sequence continues at coordinate 437,535 of CAWUFW010011275.1, forward strand.
CATCAGAGTCTGAGGAGTCTGTTGAGGGGGACCTGTCTAAACTAGGGCCCACCTCTGTTCCCCTTGCAAAAGCACCTAACTTTTTGGGTGCACTACTCCCAACTGGAGGATTACTACTGGTAGTACCAGGAGGGGTGGTAGTAATAGCTGAAGGAACAGTTTCTTTATTGCCAATCCTGGGGCAACTGGGATCAGTTTTCCAGTGTCCAGGCTTTTTACAGACATGGCAATATGGTTTCTTTTCAGGAGAGGAAGGAGTTTGGGACCCACCACCAGAAGAGGACTTTTGGGGCCCTGTAGTGGACTTATCCTTAGATTTATCCCCACCTTTCTCTTGGGACTTGGTAGAATCTTTCTTCTGGTCACCACCCTGATTCTTAGGCCTCACCCTGGTTCTGACCCATTTGTCTGCCTTCTTTCCCAATTCTTGGGGAGAGGTCAGATCAGAGTCCACCAGGTACTGGTGCAAAAGCTGGTTTTGACAGTTATTAAGGATCTGCTCCCTCATAATCAAATTGTACAATCCTTTGAGATCAGTAACCCTACTGCCAATCAGCCAACCCTCCAGAGCCTTGGTTGCACAATCTACAAAGTCAGTCCAGTCCTGAGTCTGTGCCTTCTGGGTGTCTCTGAACTTCAACCTGTACTGCTCAGTGGTTAAGCCAAACCCATCTATCAGTGCACTCTTCAGGACTTCATAGTCATCAGCATCCTCTTCTCTAACAGTGAGGAGCTTGTCTCTACCTTTATCTGAAAAGGAGAGCCACAAGATTGCTGCCCACTGCCTTTGGGGGACCTGTTGGACTCTACAGGCCCTTTCCATAGCAGTTATCCACTTGTGGATATCATCCCCACTCTGGTAGGGAGGAACAACCTTGCTCAGGTTCCTATGGTCTGGAATATATTCTCTGCCTCTAGGGACACTGTTGCTGCCACCAGGGGTTCTAACCCCTCTCTTCTAGAAGCTCTCTGGAACTCAAAGACTTCCCTATCTAATGCCAACTGCTTGGTTTTGAGGGCAAATCTTGCTTCCTCATACTGCAGCAGTTTGTACATTCTTTCAGAGGAGCTCTCTTCTTGGGAAGTAGGAGTCTCTCTGTTGGACAGTTTCTCTGCCAGAGTGATAGGAGTGGTCTGAGTCCCTAGAAAGGGACCTAGGTCTTCCTCCTACTCTGTCAGTTCTCTTAGGGAGAATTCCTCTGTCCTGTTCAGACCCCTTTGGGCCTGGCCCTACAATCACAGAGTCCTGGTCAACTTGATGTTCATCATCTGACCCAGACACTGTAATTGACCCACCCCCTGATTCAGACCCATTAGCTCCTAGAGCTCATCTAAGATCATCTGCTGTCAGCAGATCTATCAGGTGTAGTGTGGAGGGACTCTGTCCTATCTTCAGGTGCCTCTCAGCACACATGGCTTTCAAGTCAAAGAAAGTCATGTCCTTATACTGAAGCTGGGTGGATCCACTGGGTCCATCCCTTGAGGACATTCTAGTGTTGTGCAGTGTTGTACTACCTACACTAGTTTGTGGCCTACTGATACTAGCTTGAGCTCTAGAAAGGGTGTGCTATTCCTTTTGCACACAGCTCTAAGTTCAGTAGAACTTATTGATGCTAAGCTTGATTTTATATGTACCTTGAGTACCTATAGTGGTTTTCAGTTAGTAATTCAAATAGAGATTTTCTGGTAAAACAATAGCAAGCTGGAATCCCACACGCTGCCACCAATGTGAGAAGTTGGCCTGGTATATGCTGTCCACTTGTGAGAGTGGGCACCTTGCACCAGTACAAATCGACTTTTATGGTTGGTAGGTTTAAGACAACCTTTATAGAAAGCTATCCTAGTGGTAGCTGTGGAGAGCAGCCTTCAGGCTAAGTCTTGGAGGAATGTGAAGCAGCTTGTTTTACCACACAATCTCTTGAATCACCAAATGAAAAGACACCACACAGGTATATATATCAAATATATATGTATTTATTAATAAACAACTCTCTACTAATCTCTTTATGAGATTAGAAGTCAGGAACATATGTACAATGCAAAGTTATCACAAATAAGTTAGCACAATCATTTATCACAATCCTAGCTTGGCTAGACCTGGGCCTAGAGCATATAGAATCGAGGGACCCCAAAGAACCACCCCAGGTAGTTGCAGGAGACCCACAGGGGACGGACGCAGGGTTCAGACACTGGTGCGAGTCCTGTACGAGTCTATGCGCATAGGCGCGATTGAGAATTCAATGTTAAAGGTCCTTTGCGTGTTCGAGGCGAACACACCGATCGGTCCTTGTACGAGTCGAAGGACGCGGTTACAGATAGAATTGCAAGGGAGATGGACGCGCTGTGTCTAACACAGACGCAAACCTTGTACGAGTCAGCGCAATGAGAGTTCAATGTTACAGGCCCCTTGTGTGTTCGAGGTGAACCCACCGATCGGACTCAGTACGAGTCGAAGGACCCAGTTACAGATAGAGTTACAAGGGAGATGGACGCGATGTGTCTAACACAGACGCGAACCCTGTGCGAGTCAGCGCAATTGTCGCACTTAGAAAATAAGAGTTTTAGGGCACTTCTAGGGTAGCTACAAGCAAGCCACTTACAGGGTAAGTAGTTCTAGGGCCCACACCCACAGGAGCACCGTAATGCTAAAGTTACCTCACCCAGGGGAGCCGGGTGCATAGGTGTCCTTTGGTGTCGGGTCGCGGCGTCGTTTTCAATGGGAGCCAGTGAAGACTTGCTGCTTGCGGCGACTGAAGAAGTGTCCGGGGGAATCCAAGCCTGGATTCAGAAGATGGAAGACCTGAAAGCAGAGGGGACAGTGTTCAAGGGCACTTGGCAGTGACCCGGGGCAAGGAAGATGAATGCCCACCGTCGTCGACAGATTCAGGTCGTTCACGGGAGTCTTGCCTCTTCGACCACGAGGTCCAGGAGGCGTCGAGGATGGCCAGGAGCTGGATTCAGTGTGTCCCACGAAGTCTGCAGCTGACTGCGGTGTCTGCGACCCGATTGGAGCCAACAAGCCTTGGTAGCAGCAAGTCTCGTGGGGGGAAGGAAAAGTCAATGGTGCAGACCTGCAAGGTCTGTGGAACTTACCCAGCAAGGGTAGGTCAGGGCAGGCCTGGAGCAACCAGGGGAGCCCTTTGGTTTCTTTGGAAAGTCTTCTGGGGACCCACAAGCCGGCTGGCCAGGGATCGTGAAGACGCCTCCGGATGATTCCTTCAACAGGGGCCCACGGTCACTCGGGATGGTGTAGGCCTCTGAATTTGGGAGGGATCTCTGCTAGAGGCTGGGACCACATGTGGTCCAAAGCACAAGTTCGTAGAACTTCGTGAAGGGGTTGCACTCGACAATAGTGCACGGTACCCAGGGTCTGCGGTTCCTCGTCACTCGTGGGGTCCACTTGCCTCAGCTTCGCTGGGGACTCACGATGGCCTTGGAGAAGTCAGGAAATCCTCTTCCTGGGCTGCAGGGACTTTGGGCTCCGGCGGGAGCGGCGTAGTTTGTGACCGTCGTCGTAGTTTTTGGTGCCTGCCAAGCAGGGGAGTCACTCCTTGACTCCAAGGGAGATTCTTCTTTCTTCCAAAGGTAGTGGAACGTCGAAGGTCCGGGATTCTTCTTGTAGAGCATCGTCCAGGGGTATCTAGTTTGCAATGCACAGGTTCCCCCTCTTATACTAAAAGAAAGGGAGGGACTAGCTCTATGACCCCACCTATGGGAGGGTCAGGGGAGTGGGTGGCTACACCCACTTCCCTTTGTCCAGTTCGCGCCAGAGCAGGGGCAGGTAGCCCCTGAGCTGGTTTGAACTGGCATATGCACAGAGGAGCCTTCTGCTCCCCCAGTGCAGGACTTCAAAGCACTCTAAGAGTGCACCCACCCAGCCCCAATACACTAAACCCTGTCTGGAAGGTGGTCACACCCTCCTGTGACAGGATACCTATTGTTGGGCTACCTCCACTGCGAGTTTCGGTCATCAACAGGAGGGCAGCCCAGTGTCTGTGACTGGTGGCATCCATTTTGTGATGCCAGGGCTCTGCAGGATTCTACCGCGTTTCCACAGTAGGTACATGTCTATCCCTCTAGAAGGGTGGAATGCTAGTATTCCAAGATGTTTGACACCAAACACGACATGTTTTGATGCAGCCATTCCAAAGTTAGCATTCTACCGCGAGGATATAATGCACTTAAGAGTATATGGTTTAACCGCATCCACAAACAGCCCCAGAGAATGGACTCTGAGAGCTGCAGAAAGGCCCTGCTCAGGCAGAGGCACCCTCTCACATAGGAACCAAGCACCCTGCCCTCAGGATTGATAGGGCCTGCCTTAGGGGTGACTGATAGGTTTAAATGTGTGTGCAGGAGAGATATAGGAAACCTATATCTCAGTGAGGGGTGCTAGCACCACCTCGCCCAGGCTGCAGTAGCAGGCCTGTGGTGTCAGATTTAGTCTGCTTCCCAGGGGTGGCATAATACATGCTTCAGCCCCTGGTAGGCCTGTGAAGTACCTATGCCCTTGGTACCTAAGGTACCATATACTAGGGACTCATAAGGTACCACAGTATCCAATTACTAGTGCACCTAGAGTGCACTCCAAATCATTTAAAGAGAAAGCAGATAGGCTGGGGACCTGAATAGCAGGTTCCCAGCCAAACTAAGTCAAAAACCAACAAAACACCAGGAAAAAAGTGGGGGCAACCATGTAGTCAGATTCCACCTTCCTACAGAGCCTTCTCCTACATCGCAGCCAAGACCTGGAACGAGCTCCCGGTGAACATCAGATGCTCCCCGAACCTGTACACGTTCAGGAAGGACCTCAAGACCTGGCTCTTCGACTGATCCGGAGCCGCTTTCCCCCTCCCCCCCAGCGCCTTGAGACCCTCACTGGTGAGTAGCGCGCTTTACAACCCCTGATTGATTGATTGATTGATTTTGCTGCCAAGCAACCAGCCTTCCAGAGCCTTAATAGCACTATCCACAAAGTCTACCCAGTCCTGAGCCTGTGTCTTCTGGGTGTCTCTGAACTTAATCCAATACTGTTCAGTAGTTAAGCCAAACCCATTAATGAGAGCACTGTTCAGTACTGAGTAATTGCCAGCATCCTCTTCTCTAACAGTGAGGACCTTATCTCTACCTTTGTCAGCAAAGGAGAGCCACAAGATAGCTGCCCACTGCTCTTCAGGGACCCTCTGAACTTTACAGGCCCTCTCTAAAGCAGTTATCCATTTATGGATGTCATCCTCAACATGGTAGGGAGGGACAATCTTGCTCAGGTTCCTATTGTCAAAATAATGTTCCCTAACTCTAGGGACACTGTTGCTGCCACCATGGGACTCTAGTCCCAATTTCTTTCTAGCTCTCTGGACTTCTAGGGATTCCTTGTCTAGGGTCAACTGCTCTTGCCTGAGCCTAAACCTAGCTTTCTCAAGTTCAAGCAGTTGATACTCCCTGTCTAAGGAATGGTCCCTCTTGCTAGATACAGAGGTCCCTACAGACTGTCCTGAGTGATGGGACTCTGCAGAGGGAGATCTAGATCTCCTTGGTAAACTCTGCACTCTTCCAGGAAAAGTGAAGAGAGGGCCATTTTGGCCTTCTCCACCATCTCCCTGAAGATCTGAGTTGTCCAGGTGGGAATCATCTTGATCCTCCTGGCCAGGGTTTGAATCTAGGTCATAGAAGGTGTCACCTCCTGACCTGTCTTCATTCCCTGCCCCACCCACTCTTTCCTGTTCATCTGACCCAGGGGTCTTCCTAAGGTCATCTAACAGTAACACCTCAATGAGGCGTTGAGTGTTGGCATGTTTCCCCGTCTTCAGCTTTCTAGAGACACACATGGCTTTCAATTCCTGAAATGTAAACTCATTGTATCTAGAAGGCAGAGAGCCACTGGTGGCTTCTCCTTTAGAAGACATACTAGGTGTGGTGTGGTGTACGCACCTACCTAACCTAGTAGGAAACTAAACTCTCTAAGGTTGGAGATAGGCTGTGCTAGACCCTTGACTACCCAACCCCAAGTTCAGTAGAACTTACTTATTCAAAGCTGGTATTATATGTACCTAGTACTTTACTGGTTTTCAGTTAATCAATACAAAGATTTATATGGTACAACAATTGCAAGCTTGAATCCCAACCGCTGCACACCAATGTGAGAAGTTGGCCTGGTATATGCTGTCCGCTAATTAACTTGGGCGCCTTGCACCAGTCCAAACGACCCTTATGATGTATGAGGTCAAAGATAACCTTTAGAAAGCTATCCTAATGGTAGCTGTGGAGAGCAGCCTTCAGGCTTAATCTTGAAGGACTGTAAAGCAGCTTGTTTTACAAGAATATCACTTTGGTATTAATCAAATGAAAGGAGAACCATACAGTAGTTATAAAAATATGTATTTATTTATATAACTCTCTAGTATCCTCTACACGAGGATACAACACAAAGCATACGCTACTTTAGCATAGAGACAGTTGTAAGTAGCACAATACACAGTGGGCTCCAGGGGGAGACCAAACCATATACTAAAATAGTGGTATAAGAACCACGACTGGAGTCGAGACAGTGTCTAGAACACATAGAATCGCTGGGACCTCAAGGAACCATCCAAGGTGAGTTGAAAGGGACCCCACGGAGGACGAGTGCAGTGTGCTAACACAACTGCGGTCTCCGTACAATTCTATGGGGAAGTCGCTATTACACTTTTTAAAGTTTAAGGACCCTTCTCAGTGGACTTCGAGGAAACCTTTTGGAACTTAGGAGGTTGGAGAGCCACCCCACCAGTGGATACCAGAGTACCCAAGTTACCTATCCCAGAGGAGCCGGGTGCATAGGTCTGGAGTGGTGTCGGAAACCACAGTCGTTTTCAATGGAGGGTTGCAAAGAAGAGCTGCTGCCGGGAAGGAAGAAAGTGTCTGTAGGAATCCAAGGGTGGATTCGTGATGGAAGGAACCTGAAAGCAGAGGGGACAGAGTCTGGGTCACTTCAGGGTGACCAGGGGCTCGGTAGAAGAATGCCCACCGATGTCGGGTGCTTCATGTGCGAAGAAGGGATGCTTGACTCTGCAGCCACGAGGTCCAGGAAATGTCCCACGAAGGATGTCAAGTGCTGAGGGGTCAGTGCCCGGCTGGAGCACCAACAAGCCTTGGCAACAGCAACCCACGCAGAAAGGTCAAGCAGGTTACGGTGGGGACCAGCAAGGTCCAGGGGACTCACCAAGCAATGGGGAGTCAGGGCACGTCTGGAGCAACCAGGGAAGCCCAACAGAATTCAAGATGACACTCAAGATGACCCACAGGCCGAATGACCAGGAGTCGCGAGGAGACCTCGAGCAAGATCACAAAGTACCAGCCCACGGAGCACTCGGTGTGAGGAGGCTGGAGTTCTTTGGCGGAAATACTGCTCGGGGTCAGGAGTACACGGAGCCCAATACACAAGCTCGGGAATTGCCAACAAGCATATGCACTTGCAAAAGTACGCAGTGCACAGGGGTTCGGGTTATGCAGTCCCCACGAGGGATACTGGCCTCAAACTCGGTGAGAGGGCAGCTCGACTTTAAGGAACTTCGGAACCCACCTCCTGTGTGGCTGGAGCCTTTGGAGTCCACAGGAGCTCAGGATCAGCAGACTGGTCAGTTGCATTGCGGTGCCTGCGAATGCAGGGGAGTGACTCCTTCACCCCAAGGGAGATTCTTCAGTTGTCCTTAGTGCTGCACAGGTTCTGCATGGAGCCTGTATGGTGCACGGGCACAGACGATGCTTTGGACGGAGAGGGAGACGAAGTCGGGCCAGGTCGAAGTCCAGCGAAGTCCAGAGTGCCAGAGTGTCCAGACGGTCGAAGGTCAGTGGTTTCTTGTTCAGAATATTGTCCTCGTCAAATCTAAAGTCTTACAGCCAGGTAAGCCCTTATTTACCCACGGGAGAGGGTTGGACAGATTCAGGGGACCCTCCTAGGGGAGGGTAAGGACAGAGGGGAGGTTACTCCCATGTCCTTTGTCCAGTTTCGCGCCAGAGCAGCCAACGGCTCCCAGAACTGGTTTGAGCTGGACTATGCAGAGGGACACCAAGTGTGCCCCAGATGCAGACTTTCAGGCTCTGTGGAAGTGCACCCACCCAGCCCCAATACACTAAATCCTGTCTGGGAGGTGGTCACACCTCCCTGTGACAGGATGCCTATTGTGCTGCCTTCCTCTGCTTGAGCTTGGCTCAGCAGCGGGAGGGCAGAAATGTGTCTCTGGTCGGCAGCATCCATTTTGTGCTGTCCGGGTCGAGAAGGCTGGAACTGGAAAGACTAGTGACCCCACGAAGCTCGCTTCAGAAGGGTGGAATCATACCTCCACACCGGTTACCGGTGTGGAGGTATGATTCCAAGGGTTTGATACCATACACGTCATGTATTGTTTCAGCCGTTTTTGAGATAGCATTTACCGCCACGTTATAATGCACCTCTATCTATATGTCTGGCTGCGTCACAGGCAACCCGGGAGAATGGTCTCCGAAGGCTGCAGAGGGGCTCTGCTCATGCAGGGGCACCCTCTCACGTAAAACCCAGCACCCTGCCTTCAGGATTGTTAAGGCCTGCTATAGGGGTGACTTATAATTTTTAAGTGTAGTGACCTATAGATATAGTGAACCTATATCTAAAGTAAGTGGTGCAAGCACCAGCTTACACATGCTGCAATGGCAAACCTGTGGTTCCATTTTGCATGGCCTCTAATGGGTGGCATAATACATGCTTCAGCCCATGGGAGGCCTCTGGGGTACCTATGCCCTGGGTACATGGGTACCATATACTAGGGACTTATAAGTGTACCCCAGTATCCAATCTGGAGTGTACCAAAGTACATGGCATAACATTTTAAGGAGAAAGCAGATAGACTGGGGTCCTGATTAGCAGGATTCCAGTCAGACTAGTCAAAACAGTGGAACATCAAGCAAAAAGTGGGGTTAACCATAAGAAGCAGATCCTACTTTCCTACAGCAACAACCGAAATGGCTGAACAGAACGGCTGAACAGGATGACACCAAATTTGGCAGAAATCTAGATTTTGGTCCAGAAAGCACACTTTTGTTTTTTGGTAAATCCATTCAGTAACTTTGTATATTTCGGAGGATATGCAAAGCTGACATATCTAAAGATGAGATATGCTTGGCTGCCACCACATCTACAAAGCCATTTTAGGACTTGGGGACTGAGTCCCCAGTACTGAAAAAATGGTAAAAAAAAGATATAAGGAAGCAGGATAGGGATAGCTTGCCCCCCTAGTTCTGGTTGGGGTATGTATAGGGACCCTGCTGGGACCAAAAATGACAATATTGTTTGTTATCGGCACCACTGATCCACGGGCAATCTGTGGATCAATGGCTCTACTTAAAAAAAAAAAAATGGTGGTCTCTTGCCTTTTATTGAAAACCCCTCTGGGGTGGGCCAGCGCCCAGGGGGAGGTGCAATTAAAGTTTTGGGGGGAAGGCGGTGCTCAATTCTTTGAGGGGCCCCAGGGACCCCATCCCGAGGCCATTTTTAAAATAAAGGGCAACCCCCCCATTAAGCCTCCTTGAGGCATGCCCCCATCCCCCAGGGCAATATCTATATTAAAGAGAGGCGGCATGCAGCCCCCCCTTCCCGGAACTTATGAGGCTTACAAAGACCCCATTCTCCAGGGTCAGATTTAAAATAAAGAGGAGGGAGGCATGTGGCCCCCCTCCCGGTGCCTCCTTCAGGCCCTGTTGGGCCCCAACCCCTGGGACCCATCAACATAATTGGCGAAGGGTGATATAGGGCCCCCAACCCATACTAGGGCCCTGGGGAGCCCATACCCTGCGGCCGACTCCATCATGGTGTCCCTGGGACCCAATACACAGAGATACCGGATTTTCGCTTTCTGCGAGAGAGGGAAGTATATGCTCCCAGCGGTGGCAGCACAAACCTGCTCCCCCCTGATGGGAGCACAAAAGTTTCTCGCGTAGGGAAACAAAATTTGCCCTCCCTGCCTCCACAGCGGAAGCAAAAGAAAAGCTGCCTCTGCTGGGTGAGAGTAATGCCGACTCGTGCCGTTTCCCAGATGGGTGCTGACAGTGGAGCCAAGGGCGTTGTGGGGGCCATGGGCCTTTCTCCACAGCCCCAAACATAAACAAGCATTGGCATAGCCAATAGGTCTCGCCTTTGGGGCCTTATAAGTGTTTAGCCAGAGCTATTGACTTTGCCAATGTCTTCAAGCTGTGCTGTAGAGAAGTGTGGCTGCTGTGCGGCATGCTGAAAAGTTATAATAAAAAAGTGTCAGAAGCATTTTTGTTACTTTATATATGACCAAGAAGGCATTATGTAAAACTGAACGACCATATTAAAAAAGTATTTACAATAAAAAATTCTCAGTTTTCTTTTGTTCTTGCAATGCTGGCAACTTGTTTCTGCCTATTGCAATGGTTGTTTGTTAAAGCTTTTTTTTTGAGGGGGCATAAACAATCGGAGGGTGAAGGTTGGGAACTAGTACCTGTATTATAACACTAGCAGCGGCCAGACGCTAGGGGAGAATCAACAGATGCCAGATTCCGAGGGTGGTGCTGAGGTGGTAGTGGTGGTGGTGGTGACTGTTGCGGAGACGATGGTGAGGTGATGCTGAATGATACTCAGGTGTTGCTGAGTGATACTGCTGTGGTGCTGAGTGATGCTGTGGTGGTGCTGAGTGATATTGTCTTGGCGCTGAGTGATGCTGTGGTGGTGCGGAGTGATATTGTCTTGGCGCTGAGTGATGCTGTGGCGGCGCTGAGTGATGCTGTGCCGGCGCTGAGTGATGCTGTGCCGGCGCTGAGTGATGCTGTGGCGGCGCTGAGTGATGCTGTGGCGGCGCTGAGTGATGCTGTGGCGGCGCTGAGTGATGCAGTGTTGGCCCTGAGTGATGCTGTGGTGTTGCCGAGTGAGAGATAGAGTGAAGATATAATGCCCAATTAGAGAGGGTGGTGAGAGAGAAAGAGAGAGAAAGGGTGTACATAGAATAAAGAGTGGAGCGGGATAGAGAGAGAGAAAGAAGGGGAGAGAGAGTGAATGAAGGAGTTTGAAAGAGAAACAGATAAAGGGGTGAGAGAATGAAAGGCTAAAAAGATAGAGAGGGGAGAGTTAATTAAGTAGAGAGAGAATTAGAGAGGGGAGAGAGAGAGAAGGAGAGAGACAATAAGAGTGGAGGGTGTGGAGTTTAAATAGAGTGAAGAAGTGACGCGGAAAAAGTAACCTTAAATATAGCTTTGTGCGAATAAATATTTAAAAAAAACAGTGAGAGACAAAAATACTGGTAATTAGGCTGTGACTCCCAATATAAAACAAATAGCGATATAAGGTGAAATCAACCCACCGAAGCAATATTTCTAACTAGACAAAAAAAAGCTTGCATTTCAATGCTAATCGCTGTTGTTTTTCATGTGACTGTAGTCCAGGGCCCTCAGTTGGTAATGTGAGCTGCTGCTGCGATTGAAACATCAGAGTCCAGAGAGTTAATGAGCCATGACGAGGAAATGAGGAAGAGATAGGAAACAACAGATGGCAGCTGCGCGTGCACGCCATTGTGAACTCAAGCTGGTCGCCAGCCGAAAGCCAGTGTTTGCACTTCCAAAACCCGCTTACTAAAACTCTCGGCCAGACCAGCGCAAGCGCTGGTGCAGGCCGAGACCTAAAACTCCATCTTGTAACAAATAAGTGTGACCTGTAGAGAACATATTTATTTGTTAAAAATACGATGCAAAGAGCTGATTTTCTGAAAGTACTGTACTGCAAAGTTTTTTCTGTTTATATAACGGTGTCCTACAGCATAGTTTGGCAAGTTAACAGTTTTCTCAGAATTCTGAAGATCATACAAAATGATGCACAACAGTCATGTGTGCCAAATTCTTTGATGAAAAGTAAAGCAATTGCTCATATGGCTTTACAATTAGTCAACGACTCTGCATGTTTTTAATAAAATCTACTTTTAAGAAGTATATTTGCTGGGTTTGGCACGTGGGGAAAATTATTCTGCTAAAATTTTTCTTTTCACTAGTGTACGCATGCCAATAGTTTGCGGAATTAAGGCTTTGTAGCAGGATTTGTTTATGCAATGATGCTCAGATATCGATCTTCACGCATGCTCTTTCCAAGCGCGAAAACTGGAGAATATTTTGACAGTAACTATTCACCTGCACACACTCTCACCGAGACCACTCACTTGATATGGCAGTAGTAACATATATGCTGAGATGTGTGCCCCACTAGTAGTGCTGGAGTTAAGAAACAGGTGTAAAAGTGTCCACCACACGTGCAAAGCATGCCGGGAATTGAAGTTCTGCAATTATGTTGGTTAAAAATCATACATTCGCAAGCATATGTTAACCCTATTTATATAACTTGCAACGAAGAGGGTCGGCAGTAGAAGTTCCGCTCTGTTTTCTAATACTGCAGGGCTTTTATATGATACGGCACCTAACACTACTGCAGCTCTTGGTATTATGCAAACAAATGTGAATACTCCGCCCTTAAAAAATCAAGCAAGGCAAAGCAAGGCTGCAGGTGCAGCAGCAGATTGAAGGGTTGATTAGCATCACTTGTAAAGTAATGTAGCTCTGAAAAATAACTCTTTCCAGAGTGAACCGAGAAGCCAACTTGGAGCATGGCCAGTGGCACAAAGAGCTAGCCATAACAGCTATGTTGATAGTGCCTATCTGAGATCGTTCCCTGTATACTTATGCAGACCTTGTTCAGTGTGAGCCTGCAGTTCCATAATACCAGACCTGCCAAACTTAACAAGTTTAACTTCCTGCTGACTGAAAAAATGCTACACAGATTCATGTGAGAGCTGCCCAGTGCAGATAAAGCTCCCGTCTGGATCAGGTTGACAATAGGCATCACATGGTCCCAGAGAGCGTGTGAGGCCGGTCAGTGATCTTAGTATAAAAAAAACAACAACAGAACATGTCCGTGCTCACTCCTTCTCCCAGCCTCCCAGCTCAATGTAACAGATGACAAGAAAGAACCTCCTCGTCACATACACTACATGAGGTTTTGCGCTTGAGAAAAGCAGGGATGCATACACCCCCATCAAGGATTACAGCTAACTTTTCACAGTGGAAGTGCAGAGAAAACACACTTGCTTAGCTTTGACCAGGCACTCAAAGTTAGGCTGATTAATACATTATAGAAGTGTAGCTTCAACTCGGGCACCTGCTTTCTTTATTTCTGTAAGTGCTTCCTGTTGAGGTTTAATTTTTGTGACACTGACCTGACCGGCACCAACAGCGGTCAGATTCTGCACCAGGAACGTCCAGAAGACAACACCCACGGCGCGTTATGTGTAGTAACATCACAACTGGGACTCACACTTGCGCAGTTGATCAGCTTAAAGCCCCGCCCACCGCAAATCGTCCTTGTTGAGAGTAGCCAAAGCAAGTCATTTAAAACAAGCGCGCGCCTCACGCTGAAGGTAAAAAAAAAAAAAAGAAGCAAAAGCGCGCGGCGGGAGGGGGGAGGGGGGCCTGCCGATTGCCTTGCGGGAGCCAGCGGCTATAATTGATACCATATGGCGCTGCCGCTCGCTCCCGCAAGGCAATCGCCACACGTGCACGCGTTGCCATTGAAGGCAATGGAACGCGTGCACGTTTTTGGGGAAAAAAGGGAACCGATGGCTAAAGGTCTCCTCCTATGCAGCGCATGCAATCATACATTCGCAAGCATATGTTAACCCTATTTATATAACTTGCAACGAAGAGGGTCGGCAGTAGAAGTTCCGCTCTGTTTTCTAATACTGCAGGGCTTTTATATGATACAGCACCTAACACTACTGCAGCTCTTGGTATTATGCAAACAAATGTGAATACTCCGCCCTTAAAAAAATCAAGCAAGGCAAAGCAAGGCTGCAGGTGCAGCAGCAGATTGAAGGGTTGATTAGCATCACTTGTAAAGTAATGTAGCTCTGAAAAAATAACTCTTTCCAGAGTGAACCGAGAAGCCAACTTGGAGCATGGCCAGTGGTACAAAGAGCTAGCCATAACAGCTATGTTGATAGTGCCTATCTGAGATCGTTCACTGTATACTTATGCAGACCTTGTTCAGTGTGAGCCTGCAGTTCCATAATACCAGACCTGCCAAACTTAACAAGTTTAACTTCCTGCTGACTGAAAAAAATGCTACACAGATTCATGTGAGAGCTGCCCAGTGCAGATAAAGCTCCCGTCTGGATCAGGTTGACAATAGGCATCACATGGTCCCAGAGAGCGTGTGAGGCCGGTCAGTGATCTTAGTATAAAAAAAAACAACAACAGAACATGTCCGTGCTCACTCCTCCTCCCAGCCTCCCAGCTCAATGTAACAGATGACAAGAAAGAACCTCCTCGTCACATACACTACATGAGGTTTTGCGCTTGAGAAAAGCAGGGATGCATACACCCCCATCAAGGATTACAGCTAACTTTTCACAGTGGAAGTGCAGAGAAAACACACTTGCTTAGCTTTGACCAGGCACTCAAAGTTAGGCTGATTAATACATTATAGAAGTGTAGCTTCAACTCGGGCACCTGCTTTCTTTATTTCTGTAAGTGCTTCCTGTTGAGGTTTAATTTTTGTGACACTGACCTGACCGGCACCAACAGCGGTCAGATTCTGCACCAGGAACGTCCAGAAGACAACACCCACGGCGCGTTATGTGTAGTAACATCACAACTGGGACTCACACTTGCGCAGTTGATCAGCTTAAAGCCCCGCCCACCGCAAATCGTCCTTGTTGAGAGTAGCCAAAGCAAGTCATTTAAAACAAGCGCGCGCCTCGCGCTGAAGGTAAAAAGAAGCAAAAGCGTGCGGCGGGAGGGGGGAGGGGGGCCTGCCGATTGCCTTGCGGGAGCCAGCGGCTATAATTGATACCATATGGCGCTGCCGCTCGCTCCCGCAAGGCAATCGCCACACGTGCACGCGTTGCCATTGAAGGCAATGGAACGCGTGCACGTTTTTGGGGAAAAAAGGGAACCGATGGCTAAAGGTCTCCTCCTAAGTAGCGCATGTGCGCTGCGTAGGCGAGACCTAAAAATGGTGTGGGGTGCCTCGGATGGGCACCGGGGCACCCCAGATCGTTTCTTTTTTTTAACAAAAGGTGTTTTCTAGATCCTCTGCAGCCCTGTGGAGTAGAACCGCTTGTGAAAGGCTACACTCTGAGGAGTCTGTTGGCATTCACAAACTCTCAAGGCAACCCTGGTCTTGAGTCATTACCTCCTCCTACCCCTTACCTGTGGTTCAGTGCTGTGCAATTGTATGAAATTGTGGCATACAATTATGTAGTAGTAGTAAAACCTTTTACGGATAGCTGCCAGGCATTACTGGAGCCATTTCCGGCACTAGACATAAGTTTATTGCCTAAAAGTCTTTGTGAACCAGGCCCTTGGACCGTGGTTCAAGACTTCAATTGCTCCAAAGGAGGCGTATGTGTGTGGCAATCCGAATTCCGCTTAAGCAAAACATATACCAAGTTGCTAGGATATATTTTTCACCAGATTTCGCATGATTCACCTTATTAACGATTTACCTCATCAAAAAGGAGACAAGCCAGCAGGTTTCGAGGCACCCTCTGCCTTTAGTTTGATGATGTTTGCTTTGATGAGTGATAAAGGGGGTAGGAGGGTTATAAAGGAAAAGCTTTCAAAGGCTTGCTGATTTAGCCGGAGGACCAACTGGCACCTTGAAGGCAAAGACAGTCTCTTGCTCCACCTTCTTTTTTGTTAAACGAGTTACTCAGAAACAGACCCAGTACATGCGAATTTCTTTAGCTATGTCATCCCATGCATTTTATGTTAGTTGCTACAAGCTTCTGACTGCTGCAAAGAGCTTCAGTTCTTAAATTATCTAAAAATATCTCCTCCCGAATCCCTGAAAACTCTCAGCCATCCCGCCGAGCTGAGCCCAGCGGCTCGCCATCGCCAATGACGTGCATACATTTTTAGAAGTCTCCCCGTCCTCCGGTTACACGATACTGTTTATTCCTATTGGACGCCTATCAAAGATCGCATCTCGTCTCTGTGGCTGCTCCAGCGCGGCCGGTGTTGGCATCTGGCGCCTTTGTGTGCTTGTCAAGCAACGTGGTACTCCGCACTCACTTCTGGGTTTGTTGTCTGCTGGGTGACGATGTCTCCGGAACTTGTTACTGTTCATATCATGCGCTTCGACGCAGCTGCGAGTCTCACATATTGCATTAACGCTTCTTATTGGAGGATTAGAAATCTCATTCCTCGAGGTCAGATATTTTTAGTTCTGACTTACTCGTATGGCCTCTTTCGCTACCGTTTTCCAAGGTACAAAACTGCAATTTGTTATTTATGAGAGGAGCTACTTTTTGACACTGCTGTATTTCTTTTCTTAATGGCTTACAGGGCTCCAAACCCTTTAAATGTATGTATCGCAATGATTACAGCCACGAATACGTTAAGTTATAAGGTTGTATGTTTAATTGAACCACGTTACAAAAAAATAATATTGACAGGCCTAAACTACTCTAACATGAGATGGCATTTGGTAAATATGTCTATGTTGAATTGTAGAGTTTTAGAGAAAAAACGTTCAGGTCTAATTAAATGGCAACCAGCAAGTACAGATGCAGCTGCAAATCCGTGTTTCCATGTGTATGTTATTTATGTAGTGCAGATCTACATACAAAACAGCTGAGTGATTTTCAAGAATAAAGGATACAGCTGTGAGACAATGATGCAGTGTAGATGTAAACTGGGTTTCAAGTGGTGCGGGTTCAGCCAGGTCTCAGATTAAGCAGCAATGTAATAATTAATTTTTGAATAGGTTATTACAAGGCCCAATAAAGGTGTTCTTAACTTTACTGACAAAAACACATCAATTCCTTAACAATAACTGCAGTGAGTTTAGGTCTTCAACGGGTGTTCATGATGGAGTATTATTGAGTGCAAAAATAACAATTGATGGACAGAATGCAGAACAATGTCATACATTCACCCCAGTACTGAGATCTGGGCCTAAATCCATCTTTTTTTGCTCCCCATGCCATTCCAGTTTGAACCCAGCCATATGCAAATCAGTCTTGACCCTGTGCCCAATGGGAACAGTCAGCCCGAACTGCCAGGCCAGGTCCTCCCTGGACTGGAAACAAGCATCCTAGGACCGGTTTCGGGGTTTTAACCCTCATCAGCCAGCATAGCTTGACTCCAGGGGCATGGAGAGCACGGGACCCACGTCTGGGCATACCCGTCCCACTCGAGGTGACAAATGCAAAAAGAACAATTGATGGACAGAATGCAGAACAATGTCATACATTCACCTCAGTACAGAGATCTGGACCTAAATCCATCTTTTTTTGCTCCCCATGCCATTCCAGTTTGAACCCAGATGAGCAAAAGAATAATTGATGAACCCAGATCTCTTGACTGGGGGTGAATGTTTTGATTTGTTCTGCATTCAGTCCATCAATTGTGTGTCTTTTGCTTCCTCGCCCTAAGTACGCCGGGTATGCCCAGACGTGGGTCCGAGCTCACTGTGCCACTGAAATCAAGCTATCCTGGCTGATGAGGGGTGAAACCCCGAAACCGGTCCTAGGATGCTTGTTTCTAGTCCAGGAAGGACCTGGCTTGGCAGTTCGGGCTGGACTGTTCCCATGAGGCACAGGGTCGAGACTGATTTGCATATGGCCAGGTCTAAACTGGAGTGGCGTGGTGAGCAAAAGAATGATGGATTAACCCAGATCTCTTGACTGGGGGTGAATGTTTTGATTTGTTCTGCATTCTGTCCATCAATTGTGTGTCTTTTGGGGTATTATTGAGAGCACTGAAGTTGAGGCTGAGGGAGTGTGAGTGCCTGTCAGTGCATTATAAATGTTTTCAGATAGCGTGCTCATCTAATCCTTGGCCTATCTGCGGAGCTCACAGAGTGATGGCCACATATGTGACAAACTTAATTACGATTTTGCGTGAAATTGAGTGAATGAGCTATAGACAACAGTTGAAATACTGACAGTGCTTCTATATTGGTCCCTGTGCCTGGAACACATTTTTGAAACATGGTATAAGGGTCTAGTTAGAGAAAACTTGATTCAGAAGCACTTGAAGGGAAAACCCAGAGGGGCCTGGTTCCAGAACACGAAATAAAAAAAACATGTGTTGCAGGTACACAGTGAATTCACCTCCTGAGGTACTGTGATTCTCCAACCTCCATTGTACTGTAGTACCATAAAAGCATCCCGAGGAAGCTTGCACAATGATGTGCTCCCATGGGGAGGAAGCTTGAGTGGTGTGTACTACAAAGTATTATGATACCGAAATAAGTAAAAAAAGAAAAGAAAATATGGGTTGTGGATTTGTGGAGGGGGTTGGATACCCGCAGGGGGGTTGGCTGCAGGGACTGGCCTTAGGCCAGACTGCGGATAACCTCCTCCTCCGCATACACCAGTTCTAATTTAGTCCACTAACTATATCTTATGCCCTCAGCATGAATTTCCCAAGGCCTCACATCATTCATGACATGTTAAATTATATCAATGTTGATATCACTGATTATATTTAAATATTAACATTGATGACATTACTGTTGAGATCATTCAATCATGCCCTAAACTAACTATAACTTACACTCCTGTCATGCACAGTGTTATTATCAATGATGTCAGTAATGTTATCAATGATGTCATAGAACATATCATTAGTGATGTAATATATCACTTAATGAGCAGTGCATGATGAGGGTGCGACTTATACTCACTTTAGAGCACGAGTTACAGTTACTTGAGATCACTATAACTGGTGAATTAAAGTGGTTTTGATCATTTAAAACGGTGCACCTACCTATAATGTCCCTTTAAACTTTTATTTTTAGTCAATTTTTAAGGTATTTTTGAATTCCTAACTATAACTGTCACGTTAACCTTAGTTTTATTTAGTGAATTTCTAGTTTTTTTAATGTAAGTTACTGTCAATGTATAAAAGCAAGGCTATTTATTTTGTCAATAAAAAATAAAGCATTTAGAGTCAAAAATGCATTAAATGTGTCAGTATGTTTTTTTACTCATCTCAGTTCACATATTGCAGCCATAGAACCAGACCACAAGGGGTCCCTGCATTCCCAAGCTGAAGAGCAAAAGCTTCAGTTCTGGGAATGCTTAAAATATCAAAAACTTTTCCTGAGGTCATTTACGCCTAAGGGGTTGATTACGATGTTATCCAGAAAGACTCCAAACGGGATTCGGATTCATAGAATCCAATTCAGAACCTATGTTTCGGACCGAATCAGATTCCTTTCTGGACGACCGATTACGATGCACGGAAACCGTCTGGGCGGTCCAAATCGGTTCCGAACGGCATTTGGACAGACCAACAGTTGTTCGGAGCCGAATCGTACAGCACTATGGACACTGTTTCCGACCGAGCGATCACGATGTCCGATTCTGACAGCCGTTCCGAATTGGTTTGTCCGACACGAAAAGGCTGTCAGAATCTGACTTTAGGGGCTGGTAGGGGCCCCTCTTCACCCGGACGCCTCCAAATATGCCCCGTGGGGATACCCATGGGACCCCTCTTTCCAACCATGCACAGAGTGGCAGGCACCATGGGGTGCCCACCACAGGGTGCAAGATTTTACCCAACCACCCCTTTTTGTAATAGGAGCCTGTGTTCTTGTTCGGAACACAGGCTCCCATTGAAATCAATGGGAGTCCGACCGAATGATGTTCGGAAGCAACTTAATCGGTCGGACGGACTTGCAGAACTTGATTCGGTCAGAAACGATTCAGAACCCGATTAGATTGGAAGAGTTTTCGGACGACATCGTAATCGGCCCCTAAGTTGGCAGCTTTTGGCTTGACCTACAGGGAGCAATGTATTTATGTATGTGGTATCTGTATATCGTGAACCTAGCCAAAAGGCAGGGGGTGCTGTCCAGGGTCAAACGCAAACATACAATCAACCATGCACACAAGGCACACAAGGCACTCCACAAGACTGGCCCAGCCTACCTCAACAGACGACTCTTCTTCTACGTCCCCAACCGCCAGCTCCGCTCCGCCGACATCTCCCTCGCCACCGTCCCTCGCATTCGAAGAACAACCACCGGCGGCAGATCCTTCTCACACCTCGCCGCCAAGACCTGGAACACCCTTCCACTAAGCCTACGACAGACCCAAGACCTGCTGACCTTCAGGAGGCTACTCAAGACCTGGCTGTTCGACCAGTAGCAGCACCCCCCCCTTCCCTCTCCCCAGCGCCTTGAGACCCTCGCGGGTAAGTAGTGCGCTCTACAAATTCTGTGATTGATTGATTGATAGGAGTGGTAGCTGTTACCTTAGTGTGATGTTGTGTTCTTTAAACATGTGCCTCTTCAACTCTTTCCTAAATTAGAGAAGCTTTCCAAGGGCCCTGATAAAAAAGGCCTATTTTGCCTTGTGTTTCTTTTTTACAATTATTAGTCTACAATGCAAAGCAATTCACCTACAAGTAGGGAAAGAGGCGGCGCTTGTGTAGCTCACCTAAATGAACCTTAGTAATCGGCATAGATTAATATGCTCTTTTATCGAGCAGTTGCCCAAAATCGCTTCACAAAGCTCAAGGTAAAAAAGTCTGACATTTGCTTATATAATAATACTCCCCGATTTTGAGTAAATTTCAAATTTTTATTGGAAGTAAAGAATCCCCCAAAAATTCGTGGAATTTTTTCCCTTTCTTAGATTTCTAATCACAAGCAGAACATTTATGTATGCTGAATTTCCACCAGGTTGAAAATACTGCATATGTTGGGTTCCAGAAAGTCAGGCACCAAGTTGGTCACACTCCACCCGCCTGACCTACAATGCAACATAATCTGTATTGCTTCTGCAACATCTCAACCCAGTGAACTGGTGTAGAGGTGTTAACATTGTGCCAAAAATATTGACAGTCTTTAACAGCGTTGCTGTAATATCATGATGTCATTTATGTTTTCATTTATTTCGTTGGATATTTTATCACAGGTAACAATATTGTATTTTACTAGTTTTTTCATATTGTATTTAATATCAAGTTTTTAATCATCATTGCATATGACGTCATTTACGATATGTTTATTTTTTCGTTTTAAGGAATTTATTGTATAATCTTTTTTTATATTTTTTATTATGTATGTTGGAAGTAAGTGAATTATTATTTGGGGTGGGCAACTGAACTCCTCAAGTAAATATTACACTCTGTGTCAAGGTGAACCCTCAAAGTCAATAAATTAACCAGAGCTCAACCACCTGGTAGCTTTAATTTAGGGCAATGTGTATATATATATATATATATATATATCAGAACATTAGAAGCAGAGAACAGCTCAGCACGGATAGCACTGTGCTAATCCTATGCTGACGTTGCTGTAGAAATGGCAAAAGACTTTGTCCCTTTCTATCTCGGCTTGGATAGCATTGTGCTAATCCTATGCTTAAAAACCTTGGAAACCTTGATAGATAAGCAGACATTTGAGGAGAGCAAATTTAGAGCGTCGCTGGTGTTGAGGGTGCTCTATACAGGAGCTGCCTTCCACCTAAACTTGGAAACTACCCAGAGTTCTCAGCTTCTTTTTTGCATAATTTATGTGTCACTCTTTGCCTGCAAGGGTATTGTATATATATATATATATATATATATATATATATATATATATATATTCACTGACAAACCACAGGTTTCAGGGACGTTATAATTAGTTGCACATTTCACACTCATACAAAACCAGAGAAATTCGGCCGTTATAGTTAGTTGAGCTAACTATAACTCACACCCCCGCAATGCACTGCTGATGACGTCACATATTACATCACTCATGACATGGTCAGTGACATCACTGATGACATCACTGATGACATCTCAAATGACATCACTGATGACATCACTGATTACTTCATCCACATGATCTGATGCACCTCCTCACACCCTAATATAACTTTTGACCCCCCCTCTAAAATACAGACTACCATTCTCGAAACCATAGACACACCAATACCAGTTAGTACATACCCACTCACTGATTCATAGGTCTACACACATATCCACTCACCCATACAGTCACTCATACACGCAGTCACTCATCAATATAGCCACTGAAATATGCACTCATACACCTATACAGATACTCACACAACACCACTAACCATAGAGTTACTCACACACCTAGTCAGTCCTGCAAAGAATCAATAACACTCCCATTTACTCACCTATACAGTTATACACACACCACCTCACTTATTCATATAGATACTAACACATACTCTCTTATGTAATCACTGACACAAGCACACACTCATCCATCAAGCCATTCTCACAATCACTCACTCTCACATATAGTCATTTATATAGTCCAACACTCACATATACTGCCTTTCACATATGTAGTTACTCACACATGTACCACTGAGACATCCATTCACTCACCAACACACCCATACACACACTCACCCACCCATACAGCCCTTCACAGATGCACTCTTGAACCTGTACACCCAGTGAATTATCCACTCGCACATCTATGTACAGTCACACACCCCCCCACCCACCCACAGAGACACTCAGGCACCCACACAGATACTCAGACAACCAATCAATAACCCATATAGACACTCATGTATCTACTCACCAACCCATGCAGCCGCTTACACACCCACTGACAGACTGATACAGACATTCACACAGTTTAGTCACTAACCAATGCATTCAGTAAGACACGTTTAATTACTCACTTAAACAGTCAGTCACGCACCTACCAAATCATCCATTCAGACACTCATACACCCACTCATTCTTCAATACACCTTGGCATATATAGATATATAAAAACATATTTAAACTTTACAGAAACACACAGTCACTGGATGATGT
This sequence comes from Calotriton arnoldi, assembly GCA_963921515.1. NCBI lineage: Eukaryota > Metazoa > Chordata > Amphibia > Caudata > Salamandridae > Calotriton > Calotriton arnoldi. The sequence continues at coordinate 460,356 of CAWUFW010011275.1, forward strand.
CATCAGTGATGTCATTTGAGATGTCATCAGTGATGTCACTGACCATGTCATGAGTGATGTAATATGTGACGTCATCAGCAGTGCATTGCGGGGGTGTGAGTTATAGTTAGCTCAACTAACTATAACGGCCGAATTTCTCTGGTTTTGTATGAGTGAAATGTCCAACTAACTATAACGTCCCTGAAACCTCTGGTTTTTTCTGTGAATTTCTGAGGTTTTATAAATGCTAATTTCTAACTATAACGTCCCTGAAACCTCTGGTTTTTTCAGTGAATTTGTAAGGTTTTTTAAATGCTAATTTCTAAATATGCCTACATAGGTAGGACATGTGCAGAAAGATGAAGAAAGGCGCAGAAAGAAGCAAGAGAAGTACAGAAAGAGGCAACAGAAGTCCAGAAAGAGGAAGAAAGGTGCAGAAAGAACCAAGAGATGTGCAGAAAGAACCAACAGAGGTGCAGAAAGAGGCCTACTTTGACTGTACCTTACAACAGACTCATACAAAGTACCCTAATCACTAATCCTTCTCCGAAGATGTCTTAAACCTCACTTTTCTCTTGAAGGTTCACTATTAATCGACTGCTCAGAATGCTAGGCCTACCAAATATAAAACAGCAGTCCTAAGCATATCACTGTTGTAAGTCTGACCAAGTTTGTGAAGGTATGCATGCATGTCTATGCTTTCACCTAGTGACATGTTAAATTAAAATAAACATGCAAACACTTAAATACCTGTGTTTCAAACAGCATACTCTGTAAATTTGTGTAAAAGAAGGTGTATGCATTTCTTTCTGCTCACAATACAGGGCACATGGGTATTCAATAGTATATTTGAGGGGCTCTATAACACATGTATACATAAGACATGTCTGCCTGTGCAACCGAATGACAGAGCAGAACTGAGAAGATTTGACCACCTATTGGAGAAGTTACCCGCTTTTAAGCTACCATCTTCAGATGCATAACACATGTAAGAATACATATACAAGTAGACATATACCTCAGTCACGAGAGCACGCTGACCTTTAAACTTGACAGCTTGCACTTCCCATTTGATTACAGAAGGAGGCAAGAGAAGTACATAAACAGGAAAAAGAGGTGCAGAAAGAAGCAAGAGCAGTGCAGAAAGAACCAACAGAGGTGCAGAAGGAGGCAAGAGGGGTGCAGAAAGAGGCAAGAGGGGTGCCAAAATTTGCAAGAGAGGTGCAGAAAGAAGAAACAGAGGTGCGGAAGGAGACAAGAGAACTGCAGAAAGAGGGAAGAGAGTTGCAGAAATAGGCAAAAGGGGTACAGAAACAGGGAACAGGTGGGCATACTGAGGTAAGAGAGGTGCAGAAAGAAGGAAGAGGGGTGCAGAAAGCGGCAAGAGGGATCCAGAAATTTGGAACAGAGGTGCAGAAAGAAGCAAGAGCAGTGCAGAAAGAACCAACAGAGGTGCAAAAAGAGGCAAGAGGGGTGCAGAAAGGGGTAGGAGAGGTGCACAAAGAGGCAAGAGGGGTACAGAAAGAGGCAGGAAGGGTACAGAATGAAGAAAGAGAAGTGCAGAAAGAAGAAACAGAGGTGCTGAAAGAGGCACGAAGGGTGCAGAAAGAGGCACGAAGGGTGCAGAAAGAGGCAAGAGAAGTGCAGAAAGAAGCAACCGAGGTACAGAAAGAGGCAAGAGTGGTGCAGAAAGAGGGAAGAGGGGTGTAGAAAGAGGCAAGAGAGTTGCACAAAGAGGGAAGAGAAGTGCATAAAGAGGCAAGAGAATTGCTGAAAGAAGCAACAGAGGTGTAGAAAGAAGCAAGAGAAGTGCAGAAAGAGGCAAGTGAGGTGCAGAAAGAGGCAGGAGAGGTGCAGAAAGAGGGAAGACGAGTGCAGAAAGAGTCAACGGGTGCAGAAAGAAGCAAGACAGGTGCAGAAAGAAGCATGAGAAGTGCCGAATGAAGCACTGGGGATGCAGAAAGAGGCAAGAGAAGTGCAGAAAGAAGCACCAGAGGTGCAGAAGGAGGCAAGAGACTTGCAGCGAGAGGCAAGAGAGGTACAGAAAGAGGTAAGAGGGGTGCAGAAAGAGGCAAGACGGGTGCAGAAATTTGCAAGAGAGGTGCAGAAAGAAGCAAGAGCAGTGCAAAAGAACCAACAGAGGTGCAGAAAGAGGCAAGTGAGGTGCAGAAGGGGGCAAGAGAACTGCAGGAAGAGGCAAGAGAGTTGCAGAAATAGGCAAAAGGGATGCAGAAAGAGGGAACAGGTGGGCAGACTGAGGCAAGAGAGGTGCAGAAAGAGGGAAGAGGGGTGCAGAAAGAGGCAAGAGGGATGCAGACATTTGGGACAGAGGTGCAGAAAGAAGCAAGAGCAGTGCAGAAAGAACCAACAGAGGTGCAGAAAGAGGCAAGAGGGGGACAGAAAGAGGCAAGTGAAGCACAGAACGAAGTAAAAGAGGTGCAAAAAGAGGCAAGAGAACTGCATGAAAAGGCAAGAGAGGTGCAGAATGAAGCAGGAGAGGTGCACAAAGAGGCAAGAGGGGTACAGAAAGAGGCAAGAGGGGTGCAGAAAGAAGCAACAGAGGTGCAGAAAGAGGCAAGAGGTGTGCAGAAAGAGGCAAGAGATGTGCAGAAAGAAGCAACAGAGGTGCAGAAAGAGTCAAGACAAGTGCAGAAGCAGGCAAGAAAGGTGCAGAAAGAGGGAACAGGGGTGCAGGGGTGCAGAAAGAGGCAAGAGGAATACAGAAATTTGCTAGAGAGGTGCAGAAAGAAGCAAGAGCAGTGCAGAAAGAAGCAAGAGAAGTGCAGAAAGAAGCAAGAGAGGTGGACAAATAGGGAAGAGGGGTGCAGAAATAGGCAAGAGGGATGCAGAAATTTGCAAAAGAGGTGAAGTGCGGAAAGAACCAACAGAGGTGCAAAAAGAGGTTTATGACATATTGATCCACGCAGTACCATTTGCTTCTCTAGAATCTTAGGGTCCACCACTGGCATGCTTGCTGCAGGGAGTGGAGAGGTACGCTGTGTGGTCACATATGCGCTGTGAAATGCCGGTCTGTCTTCAGGTCCCTCTGACCCATGACGTGAGCCTTGGAAACCATTGCAGAAGCCTGTCCTGCGGTACTGTCACTTGCTAAGCATCTACATGCATTGTACCAAAGAGCACGGGGACAAGATGGCATGACTTCACAAATGTTTAGAGTTAGGTACAAAACAAGCGGGAGAATTAGAAAAAAAATGATATATAATGAGAATAAAACAGGAACATATAGAAAAGGCAAGGGGGTATGAGGAAGCTGACAGTTGGAGTGTTCAAAAAAAGGCAAGTAAAGTAGAAAACAGAGAAGATGCACACATAAAAAATGGGAAAAGATGGGCAGAGGGGCAGGAGGGGAAAAGAGACAGAGTGGTCAACTGTCACAAAAGGCAGGCAGAAAAGATTAAGATAGATAGAAAATGAGACAAGACAGACAGAAACAAAGGTAACAAGCTAAACACGCAGATAAAAAAAATTAAAATCACAACAAAGAGACAGTTACAGTGAGCTATGGCTAAAGCGGAGGCAGGCAGATAGAAAAAAAGGCAAAAGGATGAACGAATATTCAGATGGACAGGTGCCACGCAGCAAAGAGGCACAGGAAGGCAGATAAAAGGCAGAGAAAAGCTAGCTATGGAAAAAGTAAAAGCAAACAGAGAATGACAACAAGGTAGGCAGACAGTTAAAGAAGGGATACACACAAGTAAACCAAGAGGGGAAAATGAAGAAAGGCAGGATAAGGGACAGATACAATAATATAAAAAAAACACGCAGTTAAAAAAAGCCAAAAAATAGGTTTAACCAGGCAGACAGATGAATAAATAAATGATAAAAGACAGACTGAAAAGTAGAACAACCATTAAGCAGTAGGACAGAGAATGAGCAAACGGGACACAGACACAAAAAGGGTAAAAAGAAATTTGGGAAAAGACAAATGGAATGACAAGCGGATGGGAACTCAGACAGAAAATGGCAACCACCCATTCGGGCAGCCATGCACAGCTTGAACATAGGAGAGTCGGGCAGACAGAGAGAAAACAAGAAAAGCAGATAGAAAATGTCGAAAAGACAAGCGCTACTGATGTGCAGCGGATGATAAAAGGGGAAAGATAGGTCGGTTGAAAGACTTAAAAAGCAGAAGACAGGCTTCTAGATAGAGGGGAGGGCAAATAGAAAAATACATAGATTGAAAAACATTTGCAGCTAGTGGATGGCAGAAGGACAGATACTAGCATAAAAGGAAATGGAGTGAAACCAGACTGAGGTGATAACAGAAAGACCGGTGGGAAGCGAATAACAAAAAACACTCTTAGAAATAAAGAAAAAGACAGGCAGAAAGACAAACAACCGAAAGCTAGAAGAAACACAAGTACATTTTGCAAAGAATGAACGAGTTGTGTGTAGAATACCAAATGCACTCCCTACTCCCAATTCACAATGGAGGCAGAAATTTAGAATACAAAACTTTATCGCAAATAATTAAAAGCCCCTGTTAAAAATAATGTTCTACGGCAAAAAGTGTGGGTGTTTTTCCACTTCTGCTTCTTTGATGCAGGCATGGTGTGCCTTCTGTTCCCCTACACATGCTGACCACGGGATATTTTTTGCTTCAGCCACGAAAAGAATGCAGCAGTTCTTAATGTGCGTAATATCTATATAGTTACACATATATGTAGGCCATGGTTTCTTCGAAATGATTACCAATCTTAGCATATGAAGGGGTTCTATGGAACTGTATGGTATATTAGTAGATGTAATGTCCCTCCAAGCAGCTGCTAGTGTGCGGCGTGAGGCGATGCGCCGATAATGCAGGTGTATTGCCATGTGACACGTATCACACGGTGCGTGCCAATGAAGGGGCAGCTCGCGGAAAATCAGTGAGTTTAGGTGCGGTCGAAACTACCGTGAGTTTGGGGGAAAAAAACCCAACATCCACAGAATAGTGAAAGCAGTATCTACAGAGTAGTACAAGGGGTCAGAAATACAGGGGAAATAAAAATTGGATAGCTGCTCTGTAAGTTAAAGAGGGAGTTTGTGCCTAACATGTCAATAAATTATTGCACAAAACATGGGGTAGAGTCGACTTCATCATCGCATATAACATTTAGCTAAACTATGGGCTGTCTTCATTTAAAATTTAAATTTTTAATGTATTGAGCCATAAAAGGGGCACTCTATATATAATCAATGCCCTTTAAGGCTTAGTGTGCGACATAAATTATTATTTTTTTTTTAAAAGAAGAAAAGAGGAGGCAACCAGGGCTAGTTCCCAAGTTTCAGATGAAGAGCAGTATATATATATATATATATATATATATATATATATATATATTCACTGAAAAAACCATAGGTTTTAGGGACAGTTATAGTTAGTTGGACATTGCACTCGTACAAAACCCGTGAAATTCCCCGTTATAGTTAGTTCAGGTAACTATAACTCGCGCCCCCGCAATGCACTGCTGATGACGTCACATATTACATCACTCATGACATGGTCAGTGACATCACTGATGACATCACTGATGACATCTCAAATGACATCGCTGATGACATCATCCAGTGACTGTGTGTTTCTGTAAAGTTTAAATATGTTTAATATATATAGGGAAAGGCGTATTGAAGAATGAGTGGGTGTATAAGTGTCTAAAAGGATGATTTAGTAGGTGCGTGACTAACTCTATAAGTGAGTGATTAAACGTATCTTACTGAATGCATGGGTTAGTGACTAAACTGGGTGAATGTCTGTATCCGTCTGTCTGTTGCTGTGTAAGTGGCTGCATGGGTTTGTGAATAGCTACATGAGTGTCTATATGAGTTATTAATTGGTTGTCTGAGTATCTGTATGTGTGCCTGAGTGTTTGTGTGGGTGGGGTGTGTGCAACTCTATGCATAGATGTGTGAGTGGGTGATTCACTGGGTGGATGGTTTCAAGAGTGCATCTGTGATAGACTGTATGGGTGGGTAAGTGTGTGTAAGAGTGTGTTAGTGAGTGAATGTATGTCCCAGTGGTACATGTGTGAGTAACTACATATGTGAAAGGCAGTATATATGTGTGTTGGAGTATATAAATAGCTATAAGCGAGAGTGTGTGATTGTGAGAGTGGCTGTATGGATGAGTGTGTGCTTGTATCAGAGATTGTATAAGAGCGTAAGAATGTGCTAGTATTTGTATGAGTAAGTGAGCTGGTGTGTGTATAACTGTATAGGTGAGTAAATGGGTGTGTGCTTAATTATTTGCATGACTGACTAGGTGTGTGAGTACCTCTATGGATGAGTGGCGGTGTGTGAGTGTTTATATAGGTGTATGAGTGCATATAATAGTCCTGTACTGAGTGACTATAAGTATGAGTGATTGTACGGGTGAGTGAGTAGATGTGTGTGTGTAGACCTAAGAATCAGTGAGTGTGTATATAGTAATTGGTGTTGGAGTGTCTATGGTTTTGACAATGGCAGTCTGTAATTTACAGTGGGTGTCTCAAAAGTTATATTAGGGTGTGAGAAGATGCATCAAATTATCTTATGGATGATGTCATCAGTGATGTCATCAGTGATGTCATTAGTGATGTCACTGACCATGTCATGAGTGATGTAATATGTGACGTCATCAGAAGTGCATTGCGGGGCGCGAGTTATAGTTACCTGAACTAACTATAACGAGGGAATTTCACGGGTTTTGTACGAGTGCAATGTCCAACTAACTATAACTGTCCCTAAAACCTATGGTTTTTCAGTGAATTTCTAAGGTTTTTAAATGCTAAATTTCTAACTATAACGTGCCTGAAACCTATGGTTTTTCAGTGAATTTCAAAGGTTTTTAAATGCTAATTCCTAACTATAACGTGTCTGAAACCTATGGTTTTTCAGCGAATTTCAAAGGTTTTTTAAATGCTAATTCCTAACTATAACGTGTCTGAAACCTATGGTTTTTCAGTGAATTTCAAAGGTTTTGTAAATGACAATTTTTAAATGTATTAATTGTTATATTTATTTTTTGATACTGATTTACAACATTTTTAAACTATTTATTTTTAGATATTTTATTTTTTAAATTACATTGTAATTACATTATACATTACATTACAAAATATACTTTCTCAGAATGAATTACTTTAGTTTAAATACTTTGCAAATAGGCAATAGACTTTTAAGTACAGTAGTTACAGTTGTTGCAATGGGCAACACATTTTCAAACACAATGCAACATTCAGCTCAATGTGAATTTCTAGTTAAATGCAATTAGTTACTTTATGGATTACTTTTCTAACCACAGGGTTGGATCCTAGATTCAGTCCTGGGACATCTCCTGTAAACAGTTGAGTAAAAGCGTTTTGGTTACAGTAGTGATTTTTAAGGAATATTATTGTATTTTAAAAGTTGACACTTAGAAACTTTTTCTCATAGAATCACCAATGTTATCCTATGGAAGGAAATTCACTTAGCAGGTAAAAACTGTTATCGTTACTTTTTCTTACTCAGTGTTGGATCCTGGATCCAGCACTGGTGCATCTCCTGTAAACAGTTGAAAGAATGCGTTTAAGTCATACAGGCGATTTTTAAGGAATATTTGTAGTTTGTGAAAATCGACACTTTGAAACTTTTCTGCTGAAAACCAGACAATGGATTCCTATGGAAGAAAATATAAGTTACTGGTAAGTACGGTTAAAATTACTTTTCAGGATCAGTACTGGGCTGAAAGATGCAGCACTGAGGTTCTCTCCTGATAACAGGTGAGTAAATTGGAATTCGTACTTTGGTTGATTTTAGAGGAATATTATAAAGTTCCAAAACTCCACACTTAGAAGAATTTCCAAGTGAAACCAGTCAATGTTAGCCTATGGAAGGAAATTCAAGTTACCGGTAAGTACGGTTAAAATTACTTTTCAGGACCAGTACTGGGCTGAAAGATGCAGCACTGAGGTCTCTCCTGATAACAGGTGAGTAAATCAGAATTCGGATTTCGGCTGATTTTAGAGGAATATTTGTATGTTTCAAAAATCAACACTTAGAAACTTTTTCAGCAAAAGCAGGCAATGATATCCTATGGAAGGAAATTCAAGTTACTGGTAAGTACGGTTAAAATTACTTTTGAGGATCAGTACTGGGCTGAAAGATGCAGCACTGAGTTCTCTCCTGATAACAGGTGAGTAAATCGGAATTTGTATTTCGGCTGATTTTAGAGGAATATTTTAAAGTTCCAAAACTCCACACTTAGAAGAATTTCCAAGTGAAACCAGTCAATGTTAGCCTATGGAAGGAAATTCAAGTTACTGGTAAGTACGGTTAAAATTACTTTTCAGGACCAGTACTGGGCTGAAAGATACAGCACTGAGGTCTCTCCTGATAACAGGTGAGTAAATCGGAATTCGTATTTCGGCTGATTTTAGAGGAATATTTTAAAGTTCCAAAACTCCACACTTAGAAGAATTTCCAAGTGAAACCAGTCAATGTTAGCCTATGGAAGGAAATTCAAGTTACTGGTAAGTACGGTTAAAATTACTTTTCAGGACCAGTACTGGGCTGAAAGATGCAGCACTGAGGTCTCTCCTGATAACAGGTGAGTAAATCGGAATTCGTAGTTAAGGCAGATTTTAGAGGAATATTTGCACAATGGTGAAGGGAGGGGCGGGGCCTGAGGTGACATCTGTGCAAACGCGCCCCGTGGTGCGTTTTAAGTTGGGGGATTAAGTCCCCTTGAATCATGAGGTTCCCTAGGGGCCAACTAGCCCACCATGAACCTCCAGTATGCGCCAGGGGCTGCGTTGCAGAGACGTGTAGAGAGGCCACACCCCTTTTACACCTCTCTGCAACGCAGCTCTGTGGCGCTTTCTGGATGTACCTGTTGGGCTAGTTGGCTCCAGGGACCCTCAGGATTGAAGGGGACTTAATCCCCATCTTAAAACGCGCCACGGGGCCTGTTTGCACACATGTCACCTGAAGCCCCGCCCTCCCTTCACCACTGTGCAAACGCGCCCTGTGGCGCGTTTTAAGTTGGGGGATTAAGTCCCCTTGAATCCTGAGGGTCCCTGAGTCCAACTAGCCCACCATATACCTCCAAAAGCGCCACAGAGCTGCGTTGCAGAGAGGTGTAAAAGGGCGTGGCCTATGTACACGTCTCTGCAAGGCAGCCCCTGGCGCATACTGGAGGTTCCTGGTGGGCTAGTTGGCCCCAGGGACCCCAGTATTCAAGGGGATTCGTCCCCCTCTGCAAACGCGCCAGGGCGCGTTTGCAGAGTACTGAAGGAGGGGCGGGGCCTCCGGCACGATGCCGATCGTTTTTTTTTTCTTTTTTTTTAATGGGAGGGCTGCGTGGCCCCCTTCTCTTGCTCACTTTGGCCCTGGGGACCCCATCCCCGGGGCCTGAGCATTTTTTTTTTTAATTTAAAAAAAAAAAACGGGAAGGGGCCGCGTGGCCCCCTTCCCTGGGCCTGTATTGGCCCTGGGGACCCCATCCCCGGGGCATGGCCTCGATTTTTATTTTTTTCTTTGGAGGGGCTCGTGGCCCCCTCCTCAGGCCATTAAGGCCCGGGGACCCCATCCCCGGGGCGGCCTTCCCTTATTTAAAAAAAAAAATTGAACTTTGGGGAGGGGGCTGCGTGGCCCCCTCCCGGGCCACTTATGGCCCCGGGGACCCCATCTCCCGGGGCCTGGCCTCACGTTGGAGACTGTGGGGGTCCCCAATCCCCCACAGTCCCAGCCGGCTCCCCGCCTCCTGCGGGAGCCGGCATTGCTTTCCACATGGGGAGCAGCTAACATGCTGCTCCCCATGTGGAAAGCAATTAGTTTGCATTTTGAAAGAGAGAGCAGGTTTCCTGCTCTCTCTTTCAAAATGCAAACCAAGTTTGCTATGACAGGACGGGAGCCGCGAGGCTCCGTCCTGTCATAGCAAACAGCAGTGTCCTGAGGGTAGGCACCCGGGACACTGCAGGAGCCGGCCCTGGGGGTGGTGGTCCCCAGGGCCATCAAGGGCTCCAGGAGGGGGCGCGCGGCCCCCTCCCATTCAGTGCACAGCCCGGGGAGGTGGTGGTCCCGGGGCTTGGGGTCCATAACGGACCCCCATATTTAAATGTTTAGTGTCCCGGGAGGTGGCGGTCCCGGGGCATGTGGGGGCTGGAGCCCCCACACAGGTTTTTAACAAAAAAAAAAAGAAGCCCCGGGAGGTGGCGGTCCCGGGGCTGCGGGAGGGCTCAGAGCCCTCCGTCATCATTTTAAATAAAGCCCCGGGGGTGGCGGTCCCGGGCTTGGGAGCCTTAGAGGCCCCCTACATAAATTAAAACCCCCCACCATGCCCCCGGGACTTGGGCCACCCGGAGGCCAGATTGCTTCATTTTTCGGCAGGATCCGCGCTCCCTGAGCGCATCCTGCCGATTTTTAAAAAAATAATAATAATTTTTGCCCAGGGGGTCCATGTGGGACCCCCTGAGCAGACCTAGGGGTCAGGGTGTTTCTACCCTGCCCCCTTTGTGCGTTTTGCGCACTTGTTTCTGTCCCTCGGTTCTACCGAGGGACAAAATGGCTGCCAACACTTCCTGATTTGGAGTGTTGACAGCCACAGATTAGCATGCAGCTCGTGATCGGGAGGGTGCGCGAGGATCCGACTGCGGCCATAGATATATATGTACTTTTACTTTTGATTTTCTCAGCAACTACTGAACGGATTTACACCATTTAACAAAAGGGTTCTTTCTGAACCAAGAACTACCTCTTTGCCAAATTTGGTGTAATTCCGTTCAGCAGTTCGAGGCTGTAGCCGTGTCTAAAGTTTCCTATGGAAAAATGAATGGGGAAAACGCGTTTTGGGACCCCCTTTTTCTCGGCCCCCGCTTGACGAATCACCCGAGACTTTCAGGGTAGGAGCGGACCGGAGCGCCCCACAAAGTTTGAAAATTTTGCGAAGATACGTCAACCGGCAAGAGAGTTATTTCAAATAGAATGTCGCGGATTTCCTATGGAAAATAGGTTCTAACTATAACTATCTACTGGCGACCGCCAGTAGATAATATATATATATATATATATATATATATATATATATATATTTATATATATATATATATGCACTGCTGATGACGTCACATATTACAACACTCATGACATGATCAGTGACATCATTGATGACATCACTGACGATATCTCAAATGCGAAATGCGATCCACGCGTTTCGGCTCGTCCGAACCTTGATAACGATGCAAGCCGTCATTGTAGCTTCCTTATTTAAATGTACAAATGCCTCCAGTTGCCAACATTAACAAAGGACTACATATTACTTTACTCCAAAAAGCTGGCGGCCATATTGGCCTGGTCACGATGTCAAAATTCAGGAATTGATACAAAAAAGAAAAGAAAACAAGTGTTAATATGCACACAATGTCATTTCAGCATATCGTGCCCCGTGACCGCCGTACCTGTATGTTCCTCAACGTGACTTGTTCATAATAAACATACTTAGGATTGCAAACATCAACATAAACAATGGACTACACATTACTTTAAAGTGAAAGGCTGTCGGCCATATTGATCTGGGCACGTTGCGTATTATAATGGTTCTTACACAAAAGAAAAGAAAAAAAAGGGGTGTTAATATACACACACTATCCATAAATAAAGTTCTAGCGATTATAGTTCCATTCCATTCACAGCTCATTTGAGATGTCATGAGTGATGTCATGAGTGATCTCACTGACCATGTCATGAATGATGTAATGTCTGAGGTAATAAGCAGTGCATTGCGGGGGTGTAAGTTATAGTTAGCTCAGGCAACTATAACTGCTGAACTTCACTGGTTTTGTACGAGTGAAATCTGAGTCTAACTAGAACGTCCCTGTAATCTTTGTTTTTTTCAGCGAATTTCTAGGTTTTTTTTAACGTTAAGTAAGATGCCTATCACAATGGATGGTGGGGGTTGGAAGCAGGGCCTGGCATTGTGCTGCCCCCACCCAAGCTTGCTGCTCCTGCCTCCCCTCCTCCTTGCCATCCATTGTCCAAGTCCATACCCCTGCTCCCTTATTACAGCACTGTGTGGCCGTTGTTCTGCCACTGGCCTTCCCGCCTTCTCTGAACAGTTAGCTTGCTGCCCCATCCACCTCCTCCCTATCCTCTGTTGTCTGAATCCATGCACTAGCCTTCTCCCTCCTGCCATGCATGGTCTGATGTGCTGCCACTGCCCTCCATTTAGCATGCTGTCCCAGTCCACTCCTCCTGCCCAATTCTATGCCCCATCATTGACCTCCTGCTTAGCCTCTGTGCTTAGCTTGCTGCCCCTACTCTCCTTCCCCCTGCCCTCCGATGTCTGTGTGCATGCCCCTGCTCCATCCTTTTTGCCCACCATGTGCCATGGACCTGCCCCTCCTATCTACTCTGGGTGTTCTGTTGAGCTGCCACTCCCCTCCCACCTGCCTAGCATTGTCAGATGACTGTAACCTGTCCCTGCCACCTCCACCCTGCCTGTCCACGTTCCATGCCCCTATCCCCTTCCTCCTGTACTCTATGGTCCATTTTACTGCCACACCCTTCTGCCCTCCCTGGTCTGTTGTGCTGCAACTGCTCCTCCTGCCTGCCCCGCATGGTCTGTTGTGAGGCCCCTTCCCCTGAACTCTCTTGCCTGTGCCCAGCTCCTACCCCTCCCTTCTATCCTCCATGGTCCTTTCTGCATGCACCTGCCCCCTCCTTCTCGCCCATCATGGCCATTTTGCTGCCACTAACCCTCCCGCTTGCTATGCATGGTCTTCTGTGCTGCCATGGCCCCTCCCACCTTCACTGTGTGGTCAGCTAGCTGCCCCTGACCCCCTCCCACCTTCCCTCCATGGTCTGTGTGTATACCATTATAGTCTCACTGTTGCTCTCCATTGTGTGTCTTGGTTCTAGTGCCCATCCTGCCTGACCTCCATTGTCAGCTTGCTGCTCCTGCCCTGCTCCCTTACCCCCTGCCCTCTGTTTTCCATGTGCAGACCCCTATTCCCTCCCTCCTGGCTTGTCTGTTCCATTGTAATGCCCCTGATCCCTACCTCCTGCCCTTTATGGTCCATTATGCTGCAGCTTTCTCTCCTGTCTGTCCATTATGGTCAGCTAGCTGCCATTGCCTCTTTACCCTCTGTTCTCTGTTGTCCATGTGCATGGTCCTGTCCCCTCCCTATTGCTTTCCATGGATTGTTGTGCTGCACTCCCGTCCCGCATGCCCTGTGTGGTGTATTGTGCTACTGCAAACCCTGATGCCTGCCCTGTAAGGTCAGTTTGGTGCACCTGTCCATGTCCCTCCTGTCCTCTGTTATCCGAGCCCATGTCCCTACCCCAATTCCTCCTGCCTTCCATGATCCAATGTACCATAGTTGCTAACATTTTGAACTTGGTAAGAGGGAGATTTTGAAAAAACAACTGGGGTATTGATTTTCCCCATTGACTTACATCGAAAAAGAGGAGATTGTAGACAGGAGACAGATCAAATAAAGCCCATTTGGGCTTAAAAACATTGGGTGTTTCCTGGCTGAATTGGGTCTGTTGTCACGTATGGTTGTACTACCACTGCCTCTTCCTTCTGCCCACAATGGTATACTATATTGCCACAGCCTCTCTTGCCTGTCCTGCATTGTTGGTTTGTTGCCCCTGCCCCCCTTTCCACTGCCCTCCATAGTCTGTTGTGCTGCCACTGCCCTTCCTACCTGCCCAGTGTGGTCAAATTGTTGCCTCTGCACCCTCCTACCTGCCTTCAATTTTCTGAGTCCGTGCCCCTGGCCTCTGCTTCTCAACAGTATCCTAATGAACAACTAGATTGCTAACATTCTATATTTATTACAAAAGTGTGGCACGCCTGATGTCATCTTGATGTAATCAAAACTGTAATACCTAGAGCATTTCCTTTAGAAATGAGAGGGTCTTATTTGCATCGAAATTATGGTTAGTGATCTAAAAACTAAAATGAGGACATATTTTCTGAGTTTTCAAATAGCGACAAAGCACTTTTAAATTATTTGTTATCTTTATGTTTTTTATCCAGTTGACCACTTGATTAAATGTTGCACTTAGGGGAGAGGATGTGGTATTACTTCCAGAGCTGCAGACTTTGCAACTGGGGAACCAGTTTGGAGTTTCTGCTTCAGCTCGACATTCTGTGATTCTGGTCAAATCACTTAATCTCCCCATGTCTACAGCCAACATGAATTTGTCCTTGTGTGATGTAACCAATGCTCATTTAAAGCACTCCAATACCTGACCAGTCTGCACTATATAAAACTGCAAAAAACCAAAAAATAAAAAGTGTTTTGCACACTTCTGTCATTGGGCTATACGTGGGCTACATCTGGGTGATATTTGTGCTACATTTGGGCTCATTTGTCTCTGGTGGCCATCTTGGGAGATTTATTTGTTATGAAGTTTCCTAATTTCCTCATTTACTGCAGTCTCCTCAGTAGGAAATGCTTCCAGTTTTTTACTTTGATTCCATTAAGAAGGCATTCAGATGTGTCACACATTCGCCATAAATTCTGAATGTTAGCACTCTAGTTGCTCATTAGATCACTGTAGTAAAGCTACTGCTCACTAGGGAAGTCTGCTGCTGGTATTGAAAGTGCATGTTTCAGTCTGCATGTCAGAATTTTTTAATGAAATAGAAGAGGATTTGAGAAGTCACTCAAAATGTGCCCTAATTTTTCTTTCTTCAGCACTAATGATAATTTTTATGGCAAAATGAACGCCCTCAGTTTGTTCCTTTTTAATTAAATGTTTTAAGTGTTACCAGTTTATTCCAATCAAGATGGCTTCAGGTGTGCCATACTTTTGTCATAAGTAAGACTGTTAGCGCTCTAGTTGTTCTTTAGAACACTGTGGGACATTCTGTCATTGGGCTATACGTGGGCTATATCTGGGTGATATGTGTGCTACATTTGGGCTCTTTTGTCTCTGGTGGCCATCTTGGGAGAATTATTTGTTATGAAGTTTCTTAATTTCCTCATTTACTAAAGTCTCCTCAGTAGGAAATACTTTCAGTTTTTTACTTTGATTCCATCAAGAAGGCATTCAGATGTGTCACACATTTGCCATAAATTCAGAATGTTAGCACTCTAGTTGCTCATTAGATCACTGTAGTAAAGCTACTGCTCATCAGGGAAGTCTGCTGCTAGTATTGAAAGTGCATGTTTCAGTCTGCATGTCAGAATTTTGTAATGAAATAGAAGAGGATTTGAGAAGTCACTCAAAATGTGCCCTAATTTTTCTTTCTACAGCACTAATCATAATTTCTATGGCAAAATGAACCCCTCATTTTGTTCCTTTTTAAATTAAATGTTTTAAGTGTTACCACTTTAATCCAATCAAGATGGCTTCAGGTGTGCCATACTTTTGTCATAAGTAAGACTGTTAGCGCTCTAGTTGTTCTTTAGAACACTCTGGGACATTCTGTCATTGGGCTATACGTGGGCTACATCTGGGTGATATTTGTGCTACATGTGGGCTCTTTTGTCTCTGGTGGCCATCTTGGGAGACTTATTTGTTATGAAATTTCCTAATTTCCTCATTTACTACAGTCTCCTCAGTAGGAAATACTTTCAGTTTTTTACTTTGATTCCATCAAGAAGGCATTCAGATGTGTCACACATTTGCCATAAATTCAGAATGCTAGCACTCTAGTTGCTCATTAGATCACTGTAGTAAAGCTACTGCTCACCAGGGAAGTCTGCTGCTGGTATTGAAAGTGCATGTTTCAGTCTGCATGTCAGAATTTGTTAATGAAATAGTAGAGGATTTGAGAAGTCACTCAAAATGTGCCCTAATTTTTCTTTCTGCAGCACTAATCATAATTTCTATGGCAAAATGAACCCCCTCATTTTGTTCCTTTTTAAATTAAATGTTTTAAGTGTTACCACTTTATTCCAATCAAGATGGCTTCAGGTGTGCCATACTTTTGTCATAAGTTAGACTATTAGCGCTCTAGTTGTTCTTTAGAACACTCTGAGAAGCTGCAGTAGAACACAAAGGAATCAACTGACAGTCTCTGCCCTTGTTGGATGTACATGTTTTACTGAGAATGTCAGACTTCATTCTCACATGACTGAGAAAGATAATGTGAATTTACATAAAATATGCTCTCATTTTAGCTTCTAGATCACCTTCCAAACCTCTATGGGAAAAGTATGAGAAAATAGTTTTCTCTCAAACATGATTCATGTTATCCCAGCAGAAGGCTTTTTCACAGGGTAAAATCACCTTAGAACACACCACAATTCCTAAAATTAGTATGGTACCATCAACAAATGATTTATAATGTAACTAAAGTCTTATCACCCTTTATACGTTCTCCTTTTGGTGACCCTCAAAACCTTCCATTCACTACAATGCATTTTAATGGGGTGCTATCATGTATATTGGTCCAAAGATGGCTGCTAACACTTCTTGGATGAAGTGCTGACAGCCAATCAGATCTCACGATGAGATGTGTGGTTAGGCTCCGCCCAGATATATAAATGTCTTTTTCCTTTAATATTTAAAAAACTACTGAACGGATTTACACCATTTAAAAACAAGGGCGCTTTCTGAACCAAGAGCTACCTTTTTGCCAAATTTGGTGTAATTCCGTTCAGCAGTTCGGGCTGTAGCCTTGTCTAAAGTTTCCTATGGAAATTAACATGTGGAAAACGCGTTTTGGGACCCCCCTTTTTTCTCGGCCCCTGCTTGACGAATCACCCCGAAACGTTCAAGACAGGAGCTGACCGGAGCGCCCCATTAGTTTTGAAAATTTTGCGAAGATTCGTCAAACGGCACCAAAGATATTTCCAAAAGAAAAAACGCTTTTTGAATAGAAACAAGGTCCTAACTATAACTATGTATATATATCCACACAAACCGGTTACCCCAAGGAAGAGCCACACAGGTAGGCGATACTTCACTTCTTTAATGGAGGCTGCAGTCAGGTTTAGCGGAAAACCGGTCATCTGTATCTCATCGCCAGACGCGTTTCGGACTCCCTGCCCTTAATCATTGGCATTTCCACATGTAAAACAAGACATGATTGTGCGTCTAATTTATACTGATGAAACCCGCCCCAGTGGACGTAGCCACTCGCATAGCCTTACGGTTATCGTAGTTGCACATTAATATTCTCAAGTGAGTCTGTCTTGTGATCTGCCAATAAAGGTTAAATAAATACCCCAGTGGGTTGATGCTCAGTTCTGCATATACACAGCTGTCCTCTTGTGCCATCCACTACGAACTACCTCCCACTGCACTGGTAACACCAGTTGGCGATACTACGGGTCCGCACACACGCGGCGGGGCTCTTCCGCGGCTGGGCCAGCCGCTAACCTCCACACAAACAGGTTACCCCAAGGAAGAGCCACACAGGTAGGTGATACTTCACTTCTTTAATGGAGGCTGCAGTCAGGTTTAGCGGAAAACCGGTCATCCGTATCTCATCGCCATACGCGTTTCGGGCTCCCTGCCCTTAATCATTGGCATTTCCATACATAAAACAAGACATTATTGTGCGTCTAATTTATACTGATGAAACGCAGCCCCCTGACGCATACTGGAGGTTCCTGGTGGGCTAGTTGGCCCCTAGGGACCCTCATGATTCAAGGGGACTTAATCCCCCAACTTAAAACGCGCCACGGGGCGCGTTTGCACAGATGTCACCTCAGGCCCCGCCCCCTCCCTTCACCATTGTGCAAATATTCCTCTAAAATCTGCAGAACTACGAATTCTGATTTACTCACCTGTTATCAGGAGAGACCTCAGTGCTGTATCTTTCAGCCCAGTACTGGTCCTGAAAAGTTATTTTAACCGTACTTACCAGTAACTTGAATTTCCTTCCATAGGCTAACATTGACTGGTTTCACTTGGAAATTCTTCTAAGTGTGGAGTTTTGGAACTTTAAAATATTCCTCTAAAATCAGCCGAAATACGAATTCCGATTTACTCACCTGTTATCAGGAGAGACCTCAGTGCTGCATCTTTCAGCCCAGTACTGATCCTGAAAAGTAATTTTAACCGTACTTACCAGTAACTTGAATTTCCTTCCATAGGATATCATTGCCTGCTTTTTGCTGAAAAAGTTTCTAAGTGTTGATTTTTGAAACATACAAATATTCCTCTAAAATCAGCCGAAATACGAATTCCGATTTACTCACCTGTTATCAGGAGAGACCTCAGTGCTGCATCTTTCAGCCCAGTACTGATCCTGAAAAGTAATTTTAACCGTACTTACCAGTAACTTGAATTTCCTTCCATAGGATATCATTGCCTGCTTTTTGCTGAAAAAGTTTCTAAGTGTTGATTTTTGAAACATACAAATATTCCTCTAAAATCAGCCGAAATACGAATTCCGATTTACTCACCTGTTATCAGGAGAGACCTCAGTGCTGTATCTTTCAGCCCAGTACTGGTCCTGAAAAGTAATTTTAACCGTACTTACCAGTAACTTGAATTTCCTTCCATAGGCTAACATTGACTGGTTTTCAGCAGAAAAGTTTTTCAGTGTCGATTTTCACAAACTACAAATATTCCTTAAAAATCGCCTGTATGACTTAAACGCATTCTTTCAACTGTTTACAGGAGATGCACCAGTGCTGGATCCAGGATCCAACACTGAGTAAGAAAAAGTAACGATAACAGTTTTTACCTGCTAAGTGAATTTCCTTCCATAGGATAACATTGGTGATTCTATGAGAAAAAGTTTCTAAGTGTCAACTTTTAAAATACAATAATATTCCTTAAAAATCACTACTGTAACCAAAACGCTTTTACTCAACTGTTTACAGGAGATGTCCCAGGACTGAATCTAGGATCCAGTCCTGTGGTTAGAAAAGTAATCCATAAAGTAACTAATTGCATTTAACTAGAAATTCACATTGAGCTGAATGTTGCATTGTGTTTGAAAATGTGTTGCCCATTGCAACAACTGTAACTACTGTACTTAAAAGTCTATTGCCTATGTGCAAAGTATTTAAACTAAAGTAATTCATTCTGAGAAAGTATTTTTTGTAATGTATAATGTAATTACAATGTAATTTAAAAAATAAAATATGTAAAAAAAAATTGTTTCTAAAAATGTAGTAAATCAGTATGAAAAAAATAAATATAACAATTAATACATTTAAAAATTGTCATTTACAAAACCTTTGAAATTCACTGAAAAAACCGTAGGTTTCAGACATGTTATAGTTAGGAATTAGCATTTAAAAAACCTTTGAAATTCACTGAAAAAACCATAGGTTTCAGACACGTTATAGTTAGAAATTAGCATTTAAAAAACCTTTGAAATTCACTGAAAAAACCATAGGTTTCAGGCACGTTATAGTTAGAAATTAGCATTTAAAAAACCTTAGAAATTCACTGAAAAAACCATAAGGTTTTAGGGACAGTTATAGTTAGTTGGACATTGCACTCGTACAAAACCCATGAAATTCCCCCGTTATAGTTACTTCAGGCAACTATAACTCGCGCCCCCGCAATGCACCGCTGATGACGTCACATATTACATCACTCATGACATGGTCAGTGACATCACTGATGACATCACTGATGACATCTCAAATGACATCACTGATGACATCACTGATGACATCATCCATGTGAGAATTTAATGCATCTTCTCACACCCTAATATAAGTTTTGATACACCCACTCTAAATTACAGACTGCCATTCTCAAAACCATACACACTCCAATACCAATAAGTACATACCCACTCACTGATTCTTAGGTCTACACACACACATCTACTCACTCACCCGTACAGTCACTCATACTTACAGTCACTCAGTACAGGACTATCATATGCACTCATACACCTATATAAACACTCACACAACGCAACTCATCCATAGAGGTACTCACACACCTAGTCAGTCATGCAAATAATTAATCACACTCCAATTTACTCACCTATACAGTTATACACACCAGCTCACTTACTCATAAAAATACTAGCACACTCTTACGCTCCTATGCAATCACTGATGCAAGCACACACTCATCCATATAGCCACTCTCACAATAACACACTCTCACTTATAGCCATTTATATACTCCAACACACATATATACTGCCTTTCACATATGTAGTTACTCACACATGTACCACTGAGATATACATTCAATCACTAACACACCCATACACACACTCACCCACCCATACAGTCCATCACAGACGCACTCTTGAAACCATGCACCCAGTGAATCACCCACTCACACATCTATGTACAGAGTCACACACACCCCACCCACACAAACACTCAGGCACCCATACAGATACTCAGACAATCAATCAATAACCCATGTAGACATTCATGTAGCTATTCAGAAAGCCATGCAGCCGCTTACAAACCAACAGACAGACGGATACAGACATTCACACAGTTTAGTCACTAACCCATGCATTCAGTAAGATACATTTAATCACTCACTTGTAGAGTCAGTCACTCACGTACTAAATCATCCATTCAGACACTTATACACCCACTCATTCTTCAATACGCCTTTCCCTATATATATTAAACATATTTAAACTATACAGAAACACACAGTCACTGGATGATGTCATCAGTGATGTCATCAGTGATGTCATCAGTGATGTCACTGACCATGTCATGAGTGATGTAATATGTGAGCGTCATCAGCGGTGCATTGCGGGGCGCGAGTTATAGTTACCTGAACTAACTATAACGGGGGAATTTCACGGGTTTTGTACGAGTGCAATGTCCAACTAACTATAACTGTCCCTAAAACCTTATGGTTTTTTCAGTGAATTTCTAAGGTTTTTTAAATGCTAATTTCTAACTATAACGTGCCTGAAACCTATGGTTTTTTCAGTGAATTTCAAAGGTTTTTAAATGCTAATTTCTAACTATAACGTGTCTGAAACCTATGGTTTTTTCAGTGAATATATATATATATATATATATATATATATATATATATATATATATATATAATCCTCGTTAGTTACCAATCTCCTCCTGGAGAAAAAACGAACGTGGACCCGACTTGCATGCAGATTCGTTTTATTAATCTCACATTCAGTCCGCCATGACGCGTTTCAGCTGATGACCGGGCTTGATCACAAGACATCGCTAAGACTGTGCTTCACCAATTTAAAGTGCCAATGCTCGCAACCAGAATAATAGGCATAGACAACATACTTATTCATGGTTCCAATTAACTGCATCAATGCATTATAATATGAAATAAATCCATACACATAATGTGATAATAATAAAATAATTTTTGCCATGGTTAGCATGTTTGTAACAATATCAAAATGCCAGGATATACCACTACGGTTCTCATATCCATATGCCTTAGGTTGATTACATCTTATTGTGCCCACCCCTACAATTGAAATATCCTCACTGTTTGCATAAGTGCTCCACATTTATGCCCATGAGTAAAGCTATTTACCCTGTTCATTTGGTTCTGTCCCCTAAGGGGTGTTCAAAGTATGAATACTGTTGCCATCAATAATCTTATCAGGACATGTTCATTATGGAAACTATACTTATCCATGTGCAAATTTAGCAAATGCTAACAAAGTGACAAAGTGCTAATAAATAATTCCCTAAAGTGTGCAAAATAATCCTAAAGTGCAATGTGCTGAGTGCTACTTGTTGCCGGCAGCATTATATGTAGAACTAAATGTTACCAAATGCTCAGCCGGTAATAAGACCTAAAAGTGCAAATGACCAGTGACTAAAAAGGCTCTACATACTGTCGGCAGCAACCTTATTGACATAATGTACTGATGCCGCCCAATTAAGTATGATTAAAGTGCAGATGATGTGGGTCAGATTCCAGGATCAATCCATCAACATATCATAAATATTACATTTGCAGTTGATTCCTTTCCATATACATAAATACATAAATATATAAATATCCATATAAATATGATATATAAAACAACTGTCTAAAATTAATAAATATGTGCATGATTAAAATCCCACATTGAATTTACATATTAAGTACATGCTGAAAAGACACACGAAGTTATAAATTATAGATGCATTAGAAGACGGTGTATATTATATATTGTACGGTCAGACAGATCATTTACTTCCCTGAAACCATTAATACAACTATTAATATAATAGCGTGGTGCCATAATTAATTGATGCATATATTGGCTCTCTGTATCATAGGTAGGTGTGCAAGTCCTCGCTTGTATTTAGGCCCCCTGGTTGTTTTGAATCAAATTCTAAAATATAGCTGGTCTCTAGGCGCCTTAGTTTAGCTTCCCGGTTGCCACCTCTTTTCTGAGGTGGTATTACATCTATGGCATAGTATTTGAGATGCTTAAGGTCACTATTGTGACATTCCTTAAAATGCCTTGCCACCCGGTAGCTTGTATCATTATTGACAATGGCCCTTGTATGCTGGAGTATTCTCTTGTGCACGGCTAACTTCGTACTACCAATGTATTTAAGGTTGCAGCTGCATTCAAGAATATATACAACATACTCAGATTTACAGTTATGGTGTTGTTTAATAGCCTGTATTCTGGTATTAATATATATATATATATATATATATATATATATATATATATATACATACATATATATACGTACATACATACATATACACATATCAAGGTGTATTGGTGAATCAGTAAGCGCATGAGTGCCTGTATGGATGATTCAGTGGGTTTGTGACTCACTGTATAAATGAGTGATTAGGTGTCTCACTAAATGTATGGGTGAGTGTCTGGTTGTGTGAATGTCTGTATCATTCTGTCAGTTAGTGTCTAAGTTGCTGTATTGGTGTGTGAGTCGGTATGTGACTGGCTGTATGGGTGAGTGATTGGTTGTCTGAGTGCCTGTATGGTTGTCTGAGTATCTGTGTGGGTGAGTGAGGGGGTATATGAATGCCTGTATGTATGATTGAGTGGGTGAGTCAGTGGCTATATGGGTTAGTTAGTGTGTGTATGGCTATGTGGTTGAGTGAGTGGATTTGTCAGTGGTATATGGGTGAGTAACTGAGTATGTGAAAGGCAGTATAGGTGAGTGATGGGGTATACATATTGGTGACTGTATTGGTGAGTGAATGAATGCGAGAGTGGCTATATGGGTGAGTGTGTACTTGTGTCAGTAACTGTATAGGTGAGTATGTGTTAGTATCTGTATGAGTGAGTGAGTAGGTGTGTGTGTATCTCTGTGGGTAAGTAAGTGGCTGTGTAATTGACTGTATGGGTGAGTGGCGTGGTGTGAGGGTAGCTCTATGGGTGACTGACTCGGTCTGTGAGTGGCTGTATGGGTGTGTGAGTGGATATGTCAATGGCTGTATTCGTGAGTGAGTGGGTGTATGAGTGGCTGTATGGGTCAGTGAGTGGATGTTAGTGAAGATCTATGAGTCAGTGAGGGTGTGTGTAAGTACTGGTATGGGTATGTGAATGGTTGTGTGGGAGTGGGTATATAAAAGGTTCTATGGGGGGTGCATCAGTGATTCTGTAGATGATGTCATCAGTGATGTCATCAGTGATGTAATTTGAGATGTCATCAGTGATGTCACTGACCATGTAATGAGTGATGTAATATGGGAGGCCATAAGCATTGCATTGCTGGGCACAAGTTATAGTTAGCTCAGCTAACTATAACTGCTAAATTTCACTGGTTTAATATGAGTGAAACCTGAGCCTAACTATAACGTCCCTGTAACCTTTGTTTTTTTTCAGTGAATTTCTAAGTTTTGTTTATTTCATTTCCTAACTATAACGCCCTTGTAACCTTTATTATTTTCAGTGAATTTCTAAGGTTTTTTAAATACTAATTCCTAAGAATAACGTCCCTGTAACCTTTGTTTTTGTGAATTTCTATGGTTTTTTAACTTGTAGTTGCGTTTGCATAGTGGTGGGGGAAGTGGGCGGGCATCTGACCAGCTCTCACCAATCCTGCTGTCTGGGACTTACTGGCGGTAACAGAAGGGATTCCTAGCCCCCAAGGACCCTCAGTACCCAAGAGAACTTTATCCCCTAACTAGCAGTGTGCCAGAAGACGCGTTTCCAGAGTGGTGGAGCAAGGGGTCTTGGTTCCTGAAGACCTCTCAGCAATCCTGCAGTGTGGGAATTACTGGAGGTAACAGGAGAGGTAGTTGGCCCCCAAGGACCCTCTGGAGGCAAGGGGACTTCATTCCACAACCAGCAGTGCCCCAGGTGGCGCGTTTGCAGAGTGGTGGAGAAAGGGGGCGTGGACTCAGAAGTCCTCTCAGCAATCCCGCTGTGTGGGACTTACTGGAGCTAGCAGGAGGGCCTGTGGCCCCCACTGACCCTCAGTATTCAAGGGGACTTCATCCCCCAACAAACAGTGCGCCAGGAGGCGCATTTGTAGAGTGGTGGAAAAAGAGGGCATGGCCTCCGACCACCTCTGAGCATTCCTGCTGTGTGTGACTTACTGGAGGTACTAGGAAGGGTTTTTGGCCCCTAAGGACCCTCAGCACATTTGCAGAGTGGTGAAGAAATGGGGCGGGACTCCGGCGACTTGCCATTTCTTTCTTAACTTTTTATGTATTTGGGGAGGGGGGCCATGAGACCCCCCTTCCCTGGGCCAATTTTGGCCCACGGGACCCCATTCCCCAGGGCCGGGCCATTTTATTTTTTTAAACTTAAAGCGAAGGGGGGGCCAAGCAGCCCCACTGCTGGGCCGATTTCAGCCCCGGTGTCCCATCCCCCAGGGCCTGGCCTCTTTTTTTTATTAAGAAAAGTAAAAATAAATCAGGGGGGTGTGCGAACCTCCTTCCGGACCGATTTTAGCCCCGGGGACCCCATCTCCTGCGGCCCGGCCTCTGTTGTGGGTACCCAGTTTCTAGTGTTGGGAAACATGGGGGAGTCTCAATGCCCCAGTGGTCCCTGCCGGCTCATCGTGTCCTGCAGAAGCCTGCATTGCATTTGGACAGAGGGAGCTGCTGAACATGCAGCTCCCTCTGTCCAAAAGCGATTCTTCTCCACTTTCAGCAAGGAAGAGCATTTTTAATGCTCTTGCTTGCTGAAAGCGGATCAGCGTTTGCTATGGCTTGGTGGGAGCGGTAATGATACCGCCAAGCCATAGCAAACTACAATGCCCCAGGGGTTGGCACCCCGGGACATTGCAGGAGCCGGCCTTGGGAGGTGGCGTGATGGTCCCCAGGGCCATCTTTGGCTCCAGGAAAGGGGTAGTGTGGCCCCTCTCCATTGATGGTTACATCAAACAGGGGTAAGCCTATTCCCCAAACCTGGGGTAGATAAACAATATTACAGCTGCAATGGTTAGAGAAAATTGTTAACAGTAAGCTATTAAAAATTCATATGCATGAAAACAGAAAGAAATATCTAGACAAGAAATCTTAAAGAGGTATCCAACACAAAAACAATAATTTATACAAAAACATATTTTTTATGAATAATAGCAGATATAGAAAAGCTATTTCAAAACAGTTGAAGAATACATAAAAGGTTCTCACATAGTTACAGAAGGGACATCACTAAAAACATGATTTACAGTGTAAACAAGAGAACAATGGCAGAGGGAGACAAAACTTTAAAACAAAATAAGTCCAACAAATAACAAGAACAAAAAATGCAATCAATGCTTCCTCATAAATATACGCCAAAGGCAGGCGTCAATGGCGTTTCGACCTATAATGTTTTCAAGGTCATCATCAGGACAGGGGAAATGTTTCTAGAGCATCCAATCGAAATAATCTGAAAAAAAATAAACAGGCTACTTTTGGACAGGTACCGCAAATAAGAATACTAATTCAATAATTAGCAGCAAAGCACAAAACAAGACAAAATAACATGCATCAGATACTAATAAAGACCAACCTAAAAGGTATATTAATAGTTCAGCCACCGTGAGACACTTCCAAGTGTCAAATGAATAAGATGGACTATAAATAACTAAAATATATCCATCAGCTAGGAGCAATCACCAACCGTGAGCAAATGAAATAGATTCCACAGTCACCAAACACCAGAAAAATTACCAAATTACCAACTTGTGTCATCCGAGTCAAACTTGCTCAGAAAAAATGCAAAGGCACCTCATAGAAACAGCATCAGAAGTCCTAAACACCAATAGATAAATAATTTCAGTATGACAACTAATTTCAATAGATAATTCATTTCAGTATGATAACTAATTTCAATCCGTTAAAGCCATCTATTGACTGAAAAAGTTAATAAATGACTTGCCAACAAAAGAAATGAATCATAAATCAGCACATTTCTCAATTATAGTGCAAATATAGGGTCCGGTACAACTTTCAAAACCGACCCACTCATAATTCAGAGCACAAAGCACCTGAACGCTATAAAGAAAATAATAATGGATTTACTTACAGGAAAAACTGAAAGAATTCAAGATAGTAAAGCTTGCTAAAGAAGTAACATAGTGCGTCTTACCGGCTGGACTAGTCAGACCAGTCTGCATATCGCTCCCCGTCAATGCAGTGGAAGCGCGACACTCCCGGCGTCTGAAGTAGCACTGCTCACTTCCGTAGAACTGAGCAAAAGACTACATACAAAACTTAGCTGTTATACATCATAGAGAGAAATACCACTCCAAAATCATTTTGATTCGTAATTATAATCTCTAAAAAAAAAAGGACCAGGGGGCCCCCTCCTAAGGCTTATTGAGCCCAAGGGCCACCACCTCCATGGGGCTTTGTTACAAACAATGGAGAGGGGCCGAGCGGACCCCCCTCCTGGGCTTCTAAGAAGCCCCAGGGACCACCACCGCCACAGGCCTTTGTTTTGCAACATAGAGGGGGCCACACGGACCCGCCTCCTGGGCTTTTAAGAAGCCCCAGGGACCACCACCTCCCCAGAGCAATGAAACAAATTTGCAGGGGCCGCACGCACCCCGTACCCTGGGCCCCACATTGTCCCCGAGATCAGTCTGTGCTCAGAGAAGGAGGTGGGCCCACCTCCTGGAGCCAGTTATAGCTCTGTGGACCCAAGGCTCCTGGTATGTCCCAGGATGCCCACCCCAGGACATAGGACATAACTGTTTGCTCTGATTTGGCAGGCGCTTTAACAGCTCCCACCAAGTCAAAGCAAACATGAACTCAGCTCTCAGCTAGAGTGATCTGTGAAACCACTCCCACTTGCTGAGAGATTTTGTTTCTTTCCCTGCCCGCTTTGAAATGGGCAGGGAAACAGACAAAAGGATTGCTCTCACAGACAGGGAGCTGCATGTTTAGCAGCTACCTGTCTGTGGGAGCAATGCCAGTTCCTGCTGGAGGCAAGGAGCTGGCAGGGCCAGCAAGGGCCTTAAGGCTCCCCCCATGGTCCCCAACGGGGGTGATAGGGTGCCCTGGTTGGGCTCCAGGGCATCCACAATAAAGGGGCTGGGCCCCTGGGGGATGGGGTCTCCAGGGCCAAATTAAGCCTGGGAGGCCCCCTCCCACTTTAAAGAAAGTATTTGGCCCCTGGGAGGTGGTGGTCACTGGGGCCTAGGGGGTCCACCACACCCTGCATAATTTTTTAAGTTAGCCCCGGGGAGGTGGTGATCCCCGGGGCATATGAAAGCCTCAGGAAGGGGGGTCTGTGCGGTCCCCCCTCCTTTGGTACAAATAAAACCCCGGTGAGGTGGCGGTCCCTGGGACTCTTGCAGCTAAATGGAGGGGGGTCCTCTCTGCCCCCATCCTTAATGTCAGTAAAGCCTTGGGGAGGTGGTGGTCCCTGGGTTTTTTATGTGGGAAAACAGAGGTTAGAAAAACAAGCAGGAAAGGCAAAACAGAGAGTAGGAAAATGAGCAAGAAAGGCGAAACAGAGGGCAAAAAACTAGCAAGAAAGGCAAAACAGAGGGGAGAAAAACAAGCAACAAAAATGCAAAACAGAGCAGAAGAGGATAAACAGAGGGGAGAAAGCTGAGCAGAAAAAGCAAAACAGAAGGCAGAAAACAATCAAAAAAAGCAAAAAAGAGCAAAAGAGGGCAGAACAGAGCACTCAGACACTCACGCACCCACTCACAGACCCTCTCACAGACTCACACACCCACTCACAGACCCAATGAGCCACTCATACACCTACTTACAAACCTACTCAAAGACTCATGCACCCATTCACAGACCCACTTAGACACTCACATACCCACTCACAGACCCACTCAGACTCTCACAGATCCATTCAGACACTCACACATGTACTCACAGACCCATTCAGACTCACGCACCCACTCACAGACTGTTTTAGAGACTCATGCAACCACTTACAGACCTACTCAGACACTCATGGACTTGCTCACGGACTGACTCACACACTTGTGGAGGCAGTCATAAACCTTCTCAGACCCTCTAGCATTCACTCACAGACCCACTCAGACACTCACACACCCACTGAGACACTTGCACACCCACTCCCAGACCCACTCAGGGATTCACACACCTACTCACAGACCCACTCAGACACTCAGGCGCTCACTCACAGACTGACTCACAGACTCATGGAGGTACTCACAAACCTACTCAAACACTCTCACATCTACTCACAGACCCACTGAGACACTCACTAAGACACTCATGCACCCACTCAGACACCCACTCAGAGAATCATGCACTCACTCACAGACAGACTCACACACATGGAGGTACTCATTTCAATCAGCTTTATTCGGTTAAAATACAAACCATAAAAGCATTCTAAAATAAATCAGCCATAAATATACGTTATACACTGGTTTGTCAATACCACATTTTAAAGTTTAAAACCAGATACAAATTGATATAAAATTCCCTACAAGGGTTTAACTATCGAACAATAAATAAGTAATACAATACATGTAATTAATGATTTATAGTGTAATTCATCTTTTCAATAAATAATTTAAAACATAGAAACCTAAAAGTTACCCTGAGGTTATATAACCTACACAGTTTCATCAACTAAGTCCTCAAGATGTGAATTGACCTTCCTTCTTTTGATAGCCAATTGAACATAAGAGGCCACAGCGTAACATACTCTTTCATTTTCCAGGCTGCAAATAAAGTTAAATGCAACCGTATAAGAATATAGTTTCTCGCAATAAAAAGGGGTGAAAATTCTCTTCCTAATATCCTTATAAAAGTTGCAGAAGAGAATAAAAATGTAATGTTGACTGATGCGGCTTACTGTCAGAAGGGCAACTTGGTAATTTTTGATTCCATTTGCCTATGTCAGGAAAGGCTAATAAAAAAAGGGAGAGTACCCAATCTTAGTCTGGTAAGGTAAAATCTGTGTTGTAAATTTAATACCCAAAGCAGATATTTTTGTGTGCCTTTCTCAGATGGTCCTTCACAATAAGTCTTGATTGTTGGTTTTGCGTATTCAACAATTTCTCTTAGGGATTCTCTAGCCCCTATAAATCCCATTTTCAATTCCTTCCTACTGAAACTTAAGACTTTCATGGGGTTGTTATTATCAGTATCCTCATCAAGCTCCTTTAGGAGATTGTTGACATGTGCCAGCCATGGGATTTTTCTACTACAATCAAGGGCCAAACAATCGGTTACAAAATCCTGATTGAATTTAGTTCCACTTTTACTCCAGATCCCATGCCAGACAATAAGTGGGGTAACACTGATGTAGTCCTCAATATAGGGAACTGCTAACTCCTAATGTACTATGTAGGAAGGAGTTAAGTTTGGAACTGCTAGTAATCTCTTTAGGAAGATGTTCTCTTGAATCGGAAGTGAGGCACAATTAGCCATTCACCATAGTGCAGTGCCCTACTAAGTTCCAGTTAAGCAATTGCTCTTGTAAAGGGTTAAAATCTCTCTGATTGGCTTGTTCCCTATCTTGGAAGAAAATCTTAAAATGGCCTCTATTGTCTTTAATTTATATAATTCTATCTGCGCCCCCAGTGACCTTTAGATGTGGAATGTATGCCCAAGTACGTTAATGTGTGGGTTTCAGCTATTGACCTCCATGACATGATGTATTCTAGTTTTTAGTTTCCCTTTCCCACATACCATTGTAAATGTTTTTAAAGATTTAACTTGAAATCCTTTTCTTCCATGTACGCACTGAAGCCCATTTGTGTTTCTGGACAGCAGAACTGCATTGTCTGCGTACAGTAATACAGGGGTTATGCCTTTGCTGACTTTAGTGGCATCAGCATTCAGCTTTTGTATGACTTTATCATCCCTGTTAACATAAAGGGAAAACAGCAACGGAGCAAGGACACAGCTTTGTCTAATCCCACGTGTTACCCTAAAACATGGTGTACACTCGCCTCTCATCCAACAACGTACTCTGGCAGATAGATGTTTATATATTTGTGATAGATAAGTAATAATCTCCCTAGGGGTGCCTATCTTGTCCAATGTCTGCAATAATTTTTGCGTGATTAATCAAGTCGACCGCACTTGTTACATCTACAAAGCATAAATGCAGGCGGCCATTCTTGGAGAGGGTGTATTTGCTGATAATGAGATGGAGGTTTATACACTGCTCTATGGTCCCTACCTCTCTTCTAAACCCATACTTGGATTCTGTAAGCACTGAATTATCATTTACCAAATTTTCTAGTCTTTCCAAATGGACTCTTCCCATCAATTTGGAAGTTGAGTCAAGAAGGGACATGGGGCGATAGCATCTTCCATCCTCACTGACTCCCTTCTTGAAAATCAGCACAATAACACTTTCTGTCCAGGTTACAGGCAAAAACTCGGCTGCTGATGCATTACATACTCTTTGCAAAATTGGGGCCCAAAAGTAGATATCAGATTTTAAGCATGTCTATGGGTACCATATTGGGACCAGGTGCCTTTCTGTTAGCATAAGGCAACTGTTATCTCATCCAGAGTAATGGGCATCAAATTTGGACATCCTATCATTACAATTTTTTATCATGAACTGTCATAGTTCGGGTTAAATATCTCACCAAAATGACTCATCCAGTCTGAAGATTGCACTAAGGTCTCTATCTTAACAGAAGTTTGATATTTAAAAATGGGATGATTGATTGTATTCGAAAATAGTGTTACATCCCATGTGTCTGCTGCCTGTACTAACTTTCCCCAGGCCTCCTCCTGTATCGATACTCTTCTTTTGTGTAAGTCCTGTTTATAAGACTTCCTCAAGGTTTTAATACTTTTGCTATTTCTGGGAGAGTCTTTCAAAGCCTATTTAATATACTAGTTTGCTTTTGTACATTGGTGGTCCAGCCAACTAGTGCTTATCTTAAAATTCTTCTTATTGCTAATTTTTTGTTGTCCTGCTATTGCAGCTGTAATGTTGCAAAAGGTCATAATAATGTGTAAATCAGTGGAATTCACCTACATGCAAGTTTTAATGTCTTGATGATTTTCATGCACTATTTTATCTAGAAACTAGGATGGGTTAACACCCGACCATTTACTACTTATGCTATTTTCTCTTTGAATTTCGATATCTGTAGCTAAACTAACCCTCTTCTGATGAGTTGTCATAAGTCTAAGGGTCAAAAATAGCAGATGGTGATCGCTAAAAGTGCTTTCTGCAACCTGAAATTTTTCTATCAATTCTCAGTCACTTTCTAAGACCAAGATATGGTCAATAGTTGAAGAATGACTATGGCCGTCATATGTTGGAGCAGCGACTTTTCCATCTGCACTTAAGTGCTCCAAAAGCTCTAAGTTATACTTATACATTATTCCATAAATTTTTCTCACCATGGAGATTATGAGGAAAATGAGCGTGGACTTCACCATATTCATCCCTGTTACCACAATTTTCCCCTTCTAGGATGTTACATTTTCTACAACTAAAATCAACGGCCCAGATATATACACAATCACTTTTAATGCATTTTCTGAATAGATCTAACTTTCTAGGGCCATGACAACCTGGTTTGTGGTATGATCAAAACATTATTATAGAAATTAATTAGCAGTATGGATATTTTCAGGGGTCCTCCATAAAAATTGAAAAACAGCAACTTGGTATAAGTTTTTTAAGATGTAACAGAGATCAAGGTGGCTAGTCCTCCTTCTGCCCTCCAATTTTGGGAAGGGATTGCTGGTATTGTAACAGAAGAGTACCCCTCAATATAAAAACCCTCTGTATGCCAAGTTACTTGTAAAGTAATGAAATGACAATTTTTAACTATATCATGCCAGGCTTCATCCTTCATCTTATTTCTAATCCAACTATATTCCTTGTTGTAATAACCAAGTTTGTGTGCATCTGGGTCTTTTTTATGGTGATCTCGGAGATATTTAAGGGCACTGGAGACATTTGTATACTCAGATTTGTGTTAATTTCTTGTGTTGAATTCTTATGCAGTCAATCAAGTTCACTGCATCTTCTAAGTGGTGCAAATCTATTTGTTGTTTATAATGATGTATACCAATCTGTATATGTATGGCTTTTGCTAGTATTGATGGGTTGTTCAACATCTGGTTTGTAGAAAAACCCAAGTGGTACTGCTACAATAGCACCTGGTCATTTCTCCATCGACATTTGCCTATGAATACATTCTCTAAGCAATGATTCAACCATTTGGGGGGAACGAAAATTTACAACAACACAATCCCATTGGCACAATTTCCTTGAGGAGCCAACCCAGTCAGTCAGTCAGTCAAAATCACTTTAATCAGTTATTCAAAACCATAAAAGCATGTTAAAATACCCATCACATAAAACCAAATATTACACAAATCCATCATATATAAAATACATATTAAGAAAGGAGTCAATTATACATTAAAAGTGAAATGCCAGAACTAACTAATATTATAAAATACATATAGTATAAAAAGACTCATTACAGAATTTTAAAATAATAAAAAGTCGAAACCCATAAGCCCGCACTCATATTATTTCCTTCTTTTCCTTACTCTAACTGCAGCAGGTAAAAAGCTAGCGATATTAAAAATTTCCCAGGGGCTATTCAACATCTGCAGATAGGTTAGGGCCGGCCTGACCTGCAGGAAGCCTTTGTCCTTTAAAATCGGAAAAATATAGAGCTTGCGAATCTGCAGATAGTAGTCGCAGAACATGACAAAGTGCAAAGTATCTTGCCTTGAAAAATTGTCGCAAGAGCATGGTCCCAGATCCTCTATCTTACTCCAGCCCAGAGGTTCAGCTAATAAAAAGTGTAAGAGGTTAAACCTCATTCTCGTCAGGAGAAAGCAGTGTTGAGGCTTATTGACTACAGCCAAATAGGGCTCCATAGAGTAAGAGGTTTTTAAAATCTGGTGAGCACGGACAGTGGGTTTCAATAATTCAGTGGCCTCCCTAATGCTAAGCGGAGAAATGAGGTCTTGGCCCACACCAGCTCTTTTTTGCATATTCTTTCTGGGTTATCAAAAACCTCTGGTCGGCCAAGCATCCAAGCTATGCTTTCCACATATCTCAGCCATGGAATATTACTAGCCCTATCTAGTGCCATACAATCTCGAATGATCTCTTGGTTTAATACTAACTCCGGATTGCACCAGATTGAAATCCATTTGAGAAAAGGGGACATTTTAGTTAAATCAGCCACATAACCAATACCCAGTTCTTCATGAATGATGTACGAAGATATAGATTGGGGGCTGAGAGCAGACTTCTTAAAAAAAAAAAAATTACAATTTGAAGCTCAGTGAAATTTTTATAACCCCAAATTTCGGAACCATAGTTCGCAATTGCGATACACTTAGATTTATATATTTTTAACCTTGCCTGCACAGGTTTGGCACCCAACCTTCGAGCAAAATCGAGTACCGCACCAGTGGATCGTGCCATAGCATTTCTCTTCGCCCTCCTTTGCGGGGCCCATGAACATCTATCATCAAATAGAACACCTAAATATGGGAAAGAGGTGACACTGGTTATTTCGTTACCGTCACAACTAAACGTTTTGATTTTACTTGGCTTTACTCCCATACTCATGGTGTGTGATTTGGAAAAATTTACATTTAAGTCCAAAGAGCCCATAAAATCAGCAAAGGAGGACAGCAAGTGTTGGAGCCCCACCGCTGTGCGCGCCAGTAGGGCCGCATCATCAGCATACAACAAAGCAGGGATCAATCATTTCCCCATCCGGGGGATGTCCTTAGCTGCTCCACACAAAACCGAATATAAATAATTAATATAAAGAGTAAATAGCAACGGGGCCAGGATACAGCCCTGTCTGACCCCTCTTATAATATCTATCTTCTGTGTTAGATTACCCTTTTGGACGAACCTTACTGCTGCCGAGAGATCCCTGTGCAGATCGGCTAAAAAGTGCACAATATTTTTATCCATACCCATCGCTAACAACAGGTCCCAGAGCTTGGATCTATTCACTCGGTCAAACGCCGAGGATAGATCCATGAACGCAAGGTGAAGTGTCCCTTTCTTGGCTATCGTATATTTTCCAATTAAAAGATAGAGATTAAGGCACTGATCCAAGGTGCCTCTGCCCTTCCTAAAGCCGTATTGAAGGTTTGACAGGACACCATATTCATCGATCCATCCGGTCAGTTTGCTGAGAACCAGTCTCCCCAGCACCTTGACCGTGGAATCAATCAATGAGATTGGTCTGTAGCACCTTGAGTCCCCTTTCTCTCCTTTTTCAAAAACGGGGACAATAATTGATGTGGCCCAGGACTTAGGCATTCCCTGTATGCATGCTATGTTTAAAACATTGGCCAATAGGGGGGCGTGGCCAAGACCCGAAGCGTAATAGCCGCCTGACCGTATCGCTCCGTAACCCCCTATCCCCCTCCCGTCTATCCGGCACCAATATCCGATGTCCTGAAGCGGACTACTGCATCGGAAGCCTAGCGGAGCACCCTCGGCCGACTCCTGCTGCCAGAGACCGCCGCAGTCTGGAGATCTGTGGCTCGGAGGCGGTGGGCCTACGCATGTATTAAAGCCGGGGGCTCGAGTGGATGAGCCCACCGAGAACCCGTGAACGAGACGGACGCCTGCACACGCCAAGGAGCTGCCGCGAGAGCTCTGCGCCCGGCGACGACACTTGTGGCACTCCAGACCCGGGTGCGGAGCTGCAGACGGCACCCGGGCATACAGTTACCCTGCAGGCAGAAGCGGCACTACGGGCAGCCACCACGGCGGCGGTGAAGATGGCTTGAGAAGCGCAAGGCGGGAGGCGCTGGAGGCAATCGTGAGTGTGCGAGGCAGGGGGCGAGAAGGTGAGGAAGCCCTGGTGTTACAGGAGTTGGAATATAGTCCCTTTGGGCCCCGCCTACCCCCCACGTATGCCCCATATCAGCCTCTTGGACCACTGGAGATCACGGGCGAGCGCCGGCCGGCCCTCCCCCCGGCCCCGTTAAACAGCAGCAGCGCTGGAGGTTAAAAGGAGACACCATTTACAGAAGAACTCTCTGGTACAGCCGGGGGCCGCATTTGTGACTGGGCCTACACCCTGTTTATATATACAACACTGCGAGGGCCGCAGAAGGCATTGACCACCATTTCATCCTTGGTAGTGGGGAACAGTCTAGGCACTCATGTACTACCTCCCCCCCCATCAGCCAGTGGACTTGAAGGATTGAGAAGCAGCCAGTGCGGTGGGAGTGGCGGTGAGAGCCCCTGAGACTCGCTACCTCAATACTACCCCAGCGGCTACTTGTTTACCTGAGAGGCAGGTGGCAAGCCACCCAGAGGAACACCGGGGAGGACCGGACCCGCCCACGCGACGCCTAACGAAACGGTTCGCGCCAGGAGCCCACGTGTGTCCCACCGAGATACCAATGGAGAAGAATAAAGTAACCGGTACGAGGGCCCCGAAACCCAGGCAATCGAATAGACTTGACCGCTACACTATCCCCAAAGACATGCTCCAGGGCCGACAGTCAGAAGGGGGCACAGCTACCGACCAGGGAAAGGAAGAACAAGAACTCACGCTGAAAGATGTCATGAAGGCGATCACGACTGTCCACACCTCCCTAGACCACAAAATGGATACCATTGCGATTGAGGTCAATCTGATCAGAGCGGACCTTACCAAACTTAATGAAAAGGTCAAACAAGTGGAACTCACCGCCTATAGCCTTATAGGAGACGTCACCCAGCTCCAAGGTGAAATCCAAGAACTACAAGTTTTTCGCAAGACCACTGAGCTCAAACTGGATGACTATGAGGGACGTCTGCGTCGCAATAATCTACGCATCTTAGGGGTCCCTGAAAAGGTGGAGGGGCAGGCCCCAGATCTCTTCGTGGAGGATCTAATCCTGCAGCATCTGCAACCGAAAGGCCTCAGCAAATTGTTCGTTGTTGAGAGAGCCCACAGAATCCCTGGGGGTCGACCCAAGCCGGGGGCCCCCCCGCGCCCGATCCTGGCTAAAGTATTGAACTTCCGGGACAGAGACGTCATCCTTCAAAATGCTCGATTGGGGGCCACCCTCCGATACGAGAACGCTGACATTTCCTTTTTCCCGGACTTTACGCAGAGAGTTCAGAAGCAGAGGCGGTCATTCACTACGGTGAAGCAGCAGTTCAGGGAAAAAGGATTGAAATACTCAATGCTATTTCCGGCGCGACTCCGAGTAGAGGCGGAGGGGAAAACCTGTTTTTTTTAACAACCGGAGGAAGCGGCGGACTGGCTCGAAACTCGGGCTGGGCAGGCCTCCAGGGACAGCAGGACTGGTGGAGGAGCGGCCTCTCCGACTAAGGACTAAGGACTGACAATGCCACAGCAATCACGATGGCCCTCCAATCGAGACAGCTGCCTGCACAGACTGGGACAGGTATCGGGCCACATGACGGCCGAGCCACAGGGGGACTTCTCCCCCCCTGATGACTTATGTATAAGAATTGTAGTATGGGCCTCGCCTTGGGACCGTTGTAACTGTTAGTTTTTGGTGGGGGGGTGAAATAGGGGAACGGGAAGCCACGTCCTTAACCCTTCTGCAATTAGTTTTCTTTTTTTTTTGTTTTCTTAGGGCGACAGGCACTCTGTAAATTTCACATGGGCAGTTTCAAACTCAGAGCACAGGGCAGCAGGGAGGGGGGTTGTTGGGTGGGGGAATTGTATTGTTTCATTGTTATGTTTCTACCATCGGTATTCGAATCTGATTTTATTACAGAGGATAGCAAAATTGAAGGCAAATGCGATGGGTGCAGTGGGGGACAGAAATGTTAAAATATTGAGCTGGAATGTGAACGGACTTGGGGACAAAATTAAGCGTAGTGTAGTTCTCCAATATATCAAGAGACAGGCTCCAGATATTGTCATGCTACAGGAGACACACCTGGTTGGAAACCTGTGTAAAGCAATGCATAGAGGGGGGTATAAGATGGTTGCACACCCAGGATTTACCTCCGGCTGTCGGGCGTGGGCATCATGGCAAAAAACACATTCCCTCTCGCCATCAGTTCTAAGTGGGTGGACGCCAGGGGCAGATATGTGGGGATTTCGGGCATGTGGGAGGGCCGCTTTATTACGTTTATGTCAGTGTATGTCCCTCCAGGCCTGCAGGGAACCACCTTCGCAGACCTGGGCTCGGTCTTGCTCACTATCCCGGACGGCCTTTTAATCCTCGGGGGCGACTTTAATGCAGTAGTCTCGGGCACCCTGGACCGGTATCCCCCGAGGGAAGTGGGATCCTCTTCTAGATGGCTGCCTGACTTTCTCGAAACCATGGGACTGGTGGATGGGTGGAGAACATTTCATCCAACTCAGATACAGCACACATTTCACTCTGGGGCACACCATAGTCTTTCCCGGTTGGTCTACTGCTTAATACCCGCGGCACAAGCCACATATATCATTGAAATCAAACACCTAGCAAGGGGTATCTCCGATCATTCACCG
Organism: Calotriton arnoldi; assembly: GCA_963921515.1. NCBI lineage: Eukaryota > Metazoa > Chordata > Amphibia > Caudata > Salamandridae > Calotriton > Calotriton arnoldi. The sequence goes on from CAWUFW010011275.1 coordinate 498,008, forward strand.
GTATGGATAAACATAGTTCTGAATCAGGCCAAAGTGGGAAGAATAGCGCCTATTAACCCATGGTACCTACGTGACCCGGCAATCCGTAAATCCATCATTAAGGCCACAAACGACTACTTTTCAGAGAACATGGGGTCGGTGTCCTCCTCCCAGTCCCTATGGGAAGCATTCAAAACGGTCATTCGGGGTCAGGCGTTATCGTTAATTTCTGGAATGAAGAAAGACAAGCAAAAAGAGGTCCTGGATCTTGAGGATGAAGTTTATAAACTGGAGGGGGAGCTGGAAGCCGGTATCACGGCCGAGAAGCTCCACTTACTGAGCCTGAAACAGCATGAATATAAATCCCTAGTTACAGATAGAGCTAAGGCACTAGGCAAGGAGCGGCAGAGCAGGATCTATGAGCTGGGGGATAAAGCAGGAAAGCTTATTGCGTGGCTAGATAGGAGGGAATGGGCAAGTAGACTGGTCCCGGAGCTCAGGACTGACGGAGACGTCATTCTCACTGACCCACAGGATATAGAGGACAAGTTCGCTGACCACTTCCAGAATAGTGACTTTCTGGATAGTGACTTAACAACAGACGAGATAGCCCAAGCAATCCGTTCCTTAAACTCCGGGAAGGTCCTCGTTCCAATGGTCTCCCCATTGAGTTATATAAGCTGAGACCCGATAAACTGGCACCCCACCTAAAGGCTATGTTTGAGGAATCCAGGGAACTCGGAACGCTGCCCAAGGAGCAGAGAACAGCAACCGTAGTCACCATACACAAAGAGGGAAACCTAGGGCTGACTGTGCCTCATATAGGCCAATCTCTCTTTTAAACGCCGAACCTAAAATCCTAGCCAAACTCCTAGCCACACGTCTCATCAAAATAATTAGCAAGTTGGTCCACCCCGACCAATCTGGCTTTATGCCACACAGGAACACAGCGTTAAACTTACGCAGGGTCCATGGGGTTTTAGATAGGGCACACACGATTCAAGAACCAGCAATGATTGTGTCCTTAGACGCAACCATGGCATTTGACACCATCGAGTGGCCGTACCTGTGGGCGGTCCTGGCCAAGCTGGGATTTGGCCGGAGTTACATTCAATGGATACAACTCTTATACCACGAGCCCCTAGCCCAAGTGGTAGTCAATAATAAAGTATCAGCGCCCTTCCTACTTGGACGGGGCACCCGTCAGGGGTGTCCACTCTCACCGCTCCTTTTTGCCTTGGCCCTGGAACCCCTGGCAGCCTGGATCCGACAGGATCCTCGGTTGCGTGGTCTGCGATGGTCCCCAGAATTGGAAGACCGCATCTCACTTTATGCGGATGACATATTGCTCTATTTGGCTTCCCCCAAGATGTCCCTTACTGTAACATTGGATATCCTGGCAGTGTTTGGTAGCTTCTCTGGCTTTACAGTAAACTGGAGTAAGTCCCTGATGTTTTCCCTTCGGGGAGAGCTGCCTCACCCCCCCGAGGAACTGTCCATTACAGATCAATGAAGCCGGCTTCCAAAATTTGGGAATCTTTATTTCACTGGATCCTGCAGTCCGTTATGCCCGGAACCTTCTTCCGCCGTTGTGTAGGCTTAAGGCGGATATTGCCCACTGGAAAGCACTTCCCCTCTCGCTCCTGGGCAGAGCCGCCGTATTCAAAATGATGGCTTTGCCCAGGTTCCTTTACGTATTGCAGAACACGCTAGACCCGGTGCGATATTTTAAAGAAGTTGAAAGTCTTCAGAGGGACCTGTTGTGGGATGGCAAACCTCGCATGCCCTAAATAAACTGACACTAAATTGGTACGACGGGGGCATCAGCCTCCCAGACGTTAAAAAATACTACTGGGCTGCCCAATTAGCGGCTATAAACCATGGGACATATGGTCGTATTGATGATCCCGGCTATGCCATGGACCGATGGCTTCTTCCCGGGGGCACATATAGTAGGGCATTATATTCACGACCCACCCAAAAAAATAATACCTTGACGGGCCCCACCAACCATGCGGTCCGCGTTTGGCATGACGCCACTAACTCTCTCGGATGGGACAGAGGTTCACTATGTCCACTCCACTGTGGGATTCAGAGAAACTGGGGAATTTATGGAGGTCAAAAGGGTTTGATAAATGGGACCTCATAAGTATTTCCTGCATTAAAGACATTTGGGGAGAGGGAGGGGTCAAATCCTTCCCCACATTACAGGCTGAATACAAGTTGGCAGACACCGAATATTTCCGGTATACACAGGTCCGGCATTTGCTGCAGTCTCATCTTCCCAGGGAACTCGCACTTCCTGAAGCCTCACCATTGGAGGACAGAATCTTAGATGGCCACCTACCTGAAAAAACGATCTCTTTGATATATAAGAAATTAATTAATAATATGGTGGATCCCCTACAATCACTACGGGAGAAATGGGGAAGGGATGGCTTTGAGATAGACGACGAGGATTGGCAGGAAGCAGTGTCCTCTCCTAGAGTAGTTGCCATTCCAGCACGCCTGCCACTAGTGCAACTTAAGATCCTCCACAGAGTATACATTACTGGGCCCCGCCAGATGCACATGGGAAGATCCGATAATGGAGACTGTAGGAGGCACTGTGGGCATGAGGGGACATTCATGCATATCATTTGGGAATGCCACTATATCAGCTCCTACTGGAGCAAGGTTCATGATACAATCAACAACGTATTACATGTACAAATCAGTCTAGAGGCACGCATGTGCCTTTTAAATATATGGGAACCCTCGGATCTTAACACTCATCAGACACAGTGGGCTACATTGGGGTTCATGCTTGCTAAGTACGACTATGGGGAGCGGCCCAGCCACCTACACTTGAAGCCTGGGAAAGAGATGTTGATTGGTGTATGTTCAGAGAGAAGACGGTGTATCTGGCCAGGGGATGTCCCAAAAAATGGGCCCGTATTTGGAACCCCTGGAACGCATACCGTGGAGAAATCTGTGTGCCACCTCGCTGTGCTGAATACGAAGACCCCTTGTTCCCGCAACACTCCTCTCTTGTATATTGTGATGCTACTGTGCTTCTCCTTTGTACCCCCTTACGACGTACTACTGTATTGCTACCTCTGTGCTTTTTATTGAAACCGATGTATGTTAATAAAAAGATATATAATTAAAAAAAAACATTGGCCAATAGCTTTGCCCATAGAGGGATGTCTGCTTTAAAAAGGTCAACAGGAACCCCATCTGGGCCCGGGGCTTTATTGCTGGTCATTTGGGCTATAGCCATGGCCATTTCTTATTCAGAAAAGTTCAAACTATATACGGCGGTTGAACAAGTGGGCCCTATGATTACCTGATCAGACTGGCCGCCATAGATAAGTTTGAAATGGTTGAACCAGAGCTCTTCGGGGATATTACACTCAACAGAGTTGCCCTCAAGACCAGAAAAGAAAGGCCTATTTATGATGTCCCAAAATTTTGCACTGTTCTTTATCACGTCGACAGACAGCAAATCGTCCCACGCTTCTTGTTTAATTTCCGATTTGCGTATATGTCGAACGCGATTATACTCTAGCCTTGCCGCCGCTATTAAATTTCTGTCCTGGGGTTTTTGTTTCAGGGCAGATAATAATTTCTGATGGGCAACTGTGCAATTGTGGTCAAACCACCTCTCTTCTTTATGAGTGCCTACTTTATTAGGTTGGGAGAGAGCGCTGGCTACCTGCTTACAAATCCTTTCAAAGGCTGCGACAATCTCCACTCCCCTCTGTGTACTTTCTTGACAGATGGCGATCTTGTTCCCTACGGTAATTAACAAATCGTTTAGAAAAAGATCTGGTACCACCTTAGCCCATTTCAATCTGCGCCCTTGATCCCTAGTTTTTAATGTAGGAGCTAAGGCCCCAGACTCTTTCACATCTGGGGACTTTAAACACCCTCTTAAACTAATGAGAGTAGGGTTATGGTCGCTAAAATGTGACCATTTCGCAGCATAAACCAAGACAAGAGGAATTAAAGACGTGTTAACAAATATATAGTCAATAGTGGAAAACAATCCCCTACCCTTAAACGAGGGGATACCCATGCCAACTACTGCCGTAGTTGGGAGGGCCAATCCAAAATCGGCTAGAACATCCTCTAGAAATTCACCTTGAGGGGAATGTTCGAAATGAGTCTCAAAATTTTCTCCAGGCCCAAGTTCCTCGAACACCTGACATTTTTTGTTACACAAATGAATGTTAAAATCGCCAAGTAAAATAATCGAAAACTGGATAACTTGCTTCTCCCTATATGAAACTAAAAAGTGATTTAGGCTGCATAAGTGCTCATTTATGGATACCTTATCAAATGAGTTATAGAAATTAAGAACAAGTATTTTCTGAGCCAGTGGGGGGTTAACCTCGACCGCTAAACAATTAGCGGACCCTGTATCTAATTTACAATGACTACCCCTCACTTTTAAGGAAATTAGTGTTAGTAGGCCGCCCCTGGAGCGGCCAGCAACCAATGGTCGCGCGGCCTCCGTGTAAGTTGTGTACCCGTCCAGCCAGAATACATTTTCGGGCTCCCAGGTTTCTTGAAATCCCAGTATATCATGCTCCCCACCAGATCCAGCCACACTGGGTCGTCACACTTATTCTTTAGGCCGGCTAAGTTCCAACTTACAATTTTCAAAATTTCTGGCCCTCTTTCTACAACCCTTATAGGGGTGCTCAGACTAAGAGTGGTCTTACTCGGATGGGTCTGTGCCAGTATGGGCGTATGACCAAATAGTCAGTCATTGGCGTCCAATTGGGACAAGGGGGAGAATCAATTGACCAGTTCTAACGTGTTCCCCATTGGACTAGGCCCTGGGACACTCCCAGATGTTAACAGACTTGTGGGTTGTAGGTTTGGGATCTGATTAGGCAGGTGAATCTGTCTTGGCAAATGTGTAGTGCCTTGCCCTGTGTGTGTCCTTTCTGTGGGATAACCACGCAGAGACATAAAATTCTCAGCTAGGTTTCTCACAGGTGGGCCATAGAAAAAACCCCTAAGGTAATGCTCTAATCTCTCCCGTCCCAGGATTCCCAGACTCTCTAAACAATAGGCAAGCTATGTTAGCCTGATTGAAATTGACAACAAAGCAATCTCCATCAACCGTCTTCACCCCCTGTCCGACCCAACCCACACTCCTGGCCATAATAATGTGTGATGCTGTTTTAACCCCTCCATCCGGCAGTCTTGAACACCAAAACTTAACTTTGCGAATCAGTTCATCCGGGGACTCGTTTATGTTGTCTTTCAGAGAAGGAACCCCTACTAACACTGCTGAAAAGGGTGTGGCCTCCGGGGGTAAGTGGAGCCTACATTTGCTTCCCTGTACACCTGAGGACTGATTCTGCCGTGCTCTACAGGCAGAAGTTAGTGTCTGTTCAGACTGAGGTTGGGGCCCTATGGGGCTAGACTGGGCACCCAACCCTAATTTGTCACTATTAAGAGCTAAATTATTAAGATCAGATATGGGGATCCCTTGATGGAGGGCAAAGTGTTGAACCCCATTGAACGGTCCTGCGTATGTATGGCCAGGAGCAACTTGGTCGTCCGGAGCCACTTTACGGGGACCGTTATCCTTATTCTTATTCTTGGCATCTTTATGCTCCCTCAGTTTACTCAAATGTAAATCTATGGAAGTCAGTTTAGTTAACGATGGGGCCGATTCACAGAACTAATCTGAGATAAAATCCTAAACTAACTACTTTTGGCATTCACAGAAGGCATTTAGTAGTAGTAAAGTTAGGACTCCTAACTTTACTACTACTAAACTGAGATAAAATCCTAAACTTACTACTTTTGGTATTCACAGAAGGCATTTAGTAGTAGTAAAGTTAGGACTTCTAACTTTACTACTACTAAATGCCTTCTGTGAATACCAAAAGTAATAAGTTTAGAATTTTATCTCAGATTAGATCTGTGAATCGGCCCCATTGCCTCTAATGCATTTTTAATACAATTAGATAGGTCCTCTTTGAGTGTCCCAAGGAAAGTCACAAGATGCGTTTGGATAGAGTTCTCCACATCAATAGCGTAGTGGGCTTTAGTCCGGGATTCTGTGTCCAAAGGTCCTCTGAGCCCCGCCCCATGCATAGAGGCAGTAACAGACTACAGGAGGTAGCACATAAACCCTAAAGAGACCAGGGCAATAATCTGTAACAAACAACAATGTCTCAAGGGTATCGTTTCAAAGGACAAATATACAAATATGTGAAATGACAGTTAATTATACAGGATTGAATCCATAGGGGAAAGAAACCAGGAAAACATTTCATGTAAGCGTAGAATATATTTAATGTAGTATACATGTTGGACATATTAACTTCATATGTTCAAGCACATGGGTCAGTAGCACTGCGTTACATTCAATGGCATGTAACCAACAAAATACTGTGCACAAGTGCTCGTGAAGTGTAGTGAAGGCGCAAGTGACACATGACGTGGTATAAACAGTGAGAATGATGGGCGCAACAGCAAGTGAGATAAAAAACCATGATTTACATGTTCAGGATACCACGACAATAAATGACAAGAGAAATCAATTTTAAATGTGTAGGGTGTCCGTGGGTAGGGGCGCCAAGAGTTCCACTGTGGGAGTCGACGGCGTTTCGGCCTGCAAAAGTCTTAGGCCATCATCAGGACCAGGTTACATTAGTTCAATTGCAGTGCTGGGGATAGAAGAATAAATATGGAGGGCTCCGTATGCTCAGTGGACCAAGAGGGACAGATAGAGTTAATTAAGGATAGAGGGGTAGAGGTGGAGCCCTGATAGAATCAAGGATTAAAAAGAACGCTGCTAGAAAAATCGCGTGTCTAGGCTCCTGAAGAGAGAGAAGGAGAGTGGGGAAAGCGCTTAGGAGGTCATGAGTTAAACTCACTCTTAACGTTCAAGAGGGATTAGTCCCAGAAATGGTTATCGGTGGGCTTGGGACGGTGAGAATGCTGCTGGAGAGCTTCAATTGCAAGGATATCTGCGGACAAGAAATGACGCTCAGTTTGGCAGACGAAGAGTAGGCGTGCGTGTAAGGAATCGGCCATGAGGTGACTGGATCCAAGGGGCGACTACGTGTGGAGTTGGGTGTAAAACTAGTAAGCGATAGGCATTGCGGCAGTGTCGTGTGGCTAGTATTGGACTAAAGGCCGGCCGATGTCATGTGAGGAAATGAGATGGAACTGGTAGTGGTTGCGGAGGGAGGGAGGGGAAGCCTTGCGTGTGCGGGACCGGGGGGTACCCTGAGGCTAGAGGGCACATGAGATGCCTGTCGGTAAGGAAAAATTTCAGGGTAGAGGAACCATGCAGTCACAATAAGATCGCTGGGGCAAAACAACGGGAAAGCGGGAAGCGTGTAGAAGGTCTGATGCTAGAAACCGGTCAAAGGGGGGGGGCACATAAGTACGGGGGCCCTGGGGCTGCCAAGGCCGTGAGCGGGCAAAAAAGGGAAGAAACAGGCAGCGGAGTACTTACTAAATATCCGGACGTGTGACAGCGATCAGCCTATGAGTCTGTCCGTCTGTCAGGAATGAATCACAGATAGCCAGCAGGAGTCAGGCTGTGTTTACGCGGAAGTGGAGGGGAGCGTGATAAGACCGCCTAGCCAACCACGTGATGGGGGCGTCGTAGAACCGCTAGAGAGCGCGCTGGTATAGTTTAGGGGAAAAGTGAAGACAGACTAAATGAGAAGTGAAACATTAGTTGAAACGTAGGTAAGTGCTACATGAGTCGCAAAGAGTTATGAAAAAACAGTTGTAAATAGGTAATTTGGAAGTACAGTTATTAACAGTCGCTATGGGTGACGGATAGTAATATACATTTAATTTGCCAACAAATAGCAATAGACATCATCGTGAAACAGTCGCTATGGGTGATGGATAGTAATATACATTTAGTTTGTCAACAAATAGCAATAGACATCATCGTGAAACATTCATAGATCGAGATGAATTTCTTCGGTTGGTGTTGGGGTACCTGAGCTAGGAGTAGGAACATGAAGTGCAAATAAAAGTAATAACAAATTACAAGAGAAGTAATAACAAATTATGCAGGAATTTATACGGATAGACAATTGGTGGTAATAACCGTCCGGGGTGGAAGGTCAGAGAGAGTATATACCCGGAATGCGTGTATTTTCTCGGGTTGTAGTAAAGGAGTTCAGTCAGACGAAAAGACATGAATGGTGTGAACGAGTCATCAAGAGTGTTCAAGCCCTGTTCAATTGTGTTAAGACGGGCTATCCAACGGCATTCGCATCGGTTTAGAAGTCTCTGGATGTCACCACCTCTTCTGGGGATAGATGGTTGGTCGATCACCATCCAAATGATGTCATTCTCATTGTGGTTGTATTCCTGATAGTGTGAAACCAATGGTGCAGTAGTCGTCCTGCACCGGATGAGGCTGCGGTGCTGTAGAACTTGGTCTTTGACCATCTGGGTGGTCTGTCCAATATATAAGAGATTGCCTGGACAGCGTATTGAGTAAATGACACTCTGTGATCTATAGTTGGTAAATGATTTCAGGTCATATTTTTGTCCGTTATGTTCGAAGTATTTCGTGTTCAATGTTAGTGGACATACAGAACACCTTTGGCATTTATTGTGTCCAATAAGTGGTGGAAGATCCCATAGTCCTCTGACAGTTGTCTGTTTAGTAGTTGTTTCAGGCCATGTAATGGCATGCACTAGATGATCAGAGAGGTTTTTCCCTCTCCGGTATGAGAACAATGGTGGTTCATTGAATATATTGAGGGGAGTCAGTATATTCCAGTTGGCTCTGATGACTTTTGAAACTTTATTGCTGGAAGGTGAAAAAGTGGAGACAAAGGGGATGCGGGAATTAGTTCTTTTCTCCCTTGGTGTTAGTAAGTTTTCACGGTGATTGTACCATGCGCGTTTTCTCGCTCTTGTTACCAGTTTTTTCGGGTAGCCGCGTGTGATGAGTTTTTCTGTTAGGACCTTTGCCTCCCTGAAGAAGTCCTTTCTCCACTTGCAATTGTGGCGAATCCGTAAAAATTGTCCAAACGGTAGACCATCCCGTAAACCTCGAGGATGGTAGCTGGAATAATGCAATAGGGTGTTTCGCTCAGTTGGTTTTCTGAACAATGCTGTCCCAATCTTGTTGTCTTCTACTTGGAGAGTCAGGTCAAGGAATGGCAAGTTATTTTCCTTGGGGTCAACAGTGAATCTCAGGTGTTGTTGTTGGACATGTAGCCAATCCACGAATTGGAGGAGGGTCGTCTTATTTCCTGACCAGAAGAGTAATATCGTCTATGTAGCGACGCCAAAAAGTTATATTGTTTCTGAATGGGTTAAGGTTAGTGAGAATGATGGTGTTTTCCAAATGGTGGACATAGAGAATGGCAAAATGTGGGGCGAAACAGGCGCCCATCGATACACCTTTAATCTGGAGATAGTATGTATCTTTGTAGAGAAAGTAGTTGTTCCCCAAGGCGATTTCTAAGAGGGACATCACAAAGTCAGTGGGGATTCTAGTCGGTTGTGGTCTTGCGTCCAGAATTTCCTTTAGTCCAAAACTAGCCACACGACACTGCTGCGATGCCTATCGCTTACTAGTTTTACACCCAACTCCACACGTCGTCGCCCCTTGGATCCAGTCACTGCATGGCCGATTCCTTACATGCACGCCTACTCCTCGTCTGCCAAACTGAGCGTCATTTCTTTTCCGCAGATATCCTTGCAATTGAAGCTCTCCAGCAGCATTCTCACTGTCCCAAGCCCACCGATAACCATTTCTGGGACTAATCCCTCTTGGACGTTAAGAGTGAGTTTAACTCATTACCTCCTAAGCGCTTTCCCCACTCTCCTTCTCTCTCTTCAGGAGCCTAGACACGCAATTTTTCTAGCAGCGTTCTTTTTAATCCTTGATTCTATCAGGGCTCCACCTCTACCCCTCTATCCTTAATTGAATCTATCTGTCCCTCTTGGTCCACTGAGCATACGGAGCCCTCCATATTTATTCTTCTATCCCCAGCACTGCAATTGAACTAATGTAACCTGGTCCTGATGATGGCCTAAGACTTTTGCAGGCCGAAACGCCGTCGACTCCCACAGTGGAACTCTTGGCGCCCCTACCCACGGATACCCTACACATTTAAAATTGATTTGTCTTGTCATTTATTGTCGCGGTATCCTGAACATGTAAATCGTGGTTTTTTATCTCACTTGCTGTTGTGCCCATCATTCTCACTGTTTATACCACGTCATGTGTCACTTGCGCCGTCACTATACTTCACGAGCACTTGTGCACAGTATTTTGTTGGTTACATGCCATTGAATGTAACGCAGTGCTACTGACCCATGTGCTTGAACATATGAAGTTAATATGTCCAACATGTATACTACATGAAATATATTCTAAGCTTACATGAAATGTTTCCCTGGTTTCTTTCCCCTATGGATTCAATCCTGTATAATTAACTGAGTCATTACATATATTTGTATATTTGTCCTTTGAAACGATACCCGTGAGACATTGTTGTTTGTTACAGATTATTGCCCTGGTCTCTTTAGGGTTTATGGGCTACCTCCTGTAGTCTGTTACTGCTTACTTTGAGCAACTGCCTGTTGCGAGAGGTTGTCCCATTGGGGACTTATCCAATTGATTAATTCCCTTACCATCTGTGTAGTGCCAACACAGCATGGTCTTTAGGGATACCCCTAACTACTCGGACGAGTACATCCAAAGAATCCTCAGTGGACCCTCCCTCCTTTCTACATCCACTACCCGGACCCACCACGGGGGAGAGCTCTTCTAAAATTCTACTTGATAGACTTGAAAGACTTAAGAAAAAACAGATCCGTACTGATCTGCATGTCTGCATGCTCACGGAATATTTGAAATCAGACGTTATCCCTCTGGGACTACAAATCAGCAACGTCCCCGCCATCTTTACCCAAGATCCCAAATTCAGATCAGGATTCAGCCAGCTGGCAACAACATGCTCTAGACACTGGATGGTCTTGGGTATAGACACAGCCCTGGAACATAGCCGTAAGGAACTGGCAGATATCGCCGAATTGGAAAAACTTATCCTGGAGGACAATACTATCACGGATGCCAAATCCCTCCTGGACAAAATAAACATAACAATTTCCAATTTTGATACCTTTGAACATAACAAAAAAAAAAAAAATCCAAAAAGACATCCGTAATTAAAGCAACGAACAGACCTACCCATACCTGAGGGACGAGTTCTATGATACACCATACCAACCACCTAGACAACAAAGAAATTGGGGAAGGTTTCGCAACAAGTATCTTTCTCCGACTCCTCCAATACCTCAGCTGAAGATTCCAGCCCCGGTGAGGGCCCAAGTACCTCTAGACAACAAAGAGTCCAACAACCAAGACCCCAACCGCTGTTACCAGCCGTTTTTTTAGACGCAAACCGGGGCAGAGGCAGAGGACGACCGAGAGGGAACTACCAGTACCAACACTCCGGGGAGCGACAAACCAGATGCAAATTCTATCAATGGGGCCCGAATTACCAACAGAACTAACAGACAACGGCAACATGGATGTAAGCAAAACGCTTCCCATATTTAACTTGTCCCAACATGATCTCTCCTCCTACGAAATTAGTCTTCTAAGCAAAGGACTATCCTTTGTCCCAACGGACAAAAGTAATTTTTTTGAGATTCAGGAAAATCTATTGAAATTGTTCAAGAGGATCAGACTTAAACAGTTCTTCTCAGATAGACCATCACGAGAACAAAGAGACTATTCACCTTTCCATCCCCCCTCTACCTTCAACCCACCCTCTATACTAATGCCAACCGAGATACTGACTTTTGAAAGAAGGGTTCTCCATGAGATGATCATCCAAAACCAACATGAATATTTCCCTTACAACCTCTCAATACAAGAGAAACAAGCCCTAAATAACCTCAGAATCAACCAGGCGATAATCATCAAGCCCACAGACAAGGGCGGAGGAATCGTCATTCAGGACCAAACTAAATACGATATTGAAATCCTGCGCCAACTGGGCAACAACGAACATTACCGTACTTTATCTGGCGATCCTTTACCCGGGATCAGGGCCAAGATCTTACAGATAACTGAATCAGCTAAAGATAACAACATCATAACGAACAAGGAAGCTTTATATCTGAACAATAGCCATCAACGCACACCTGTACTGTATGTCCTGCCTAAGATCCACAAGGACTAACAGAATCCGCCAGGCAGACCGATCGTGTCAGGATGTGGCTCAATCCTTGAGCCAATCGGGAAATATATTGATAACATTATCAAAGAGTTTGTGCCCCTGACTGATACCTATGTCCGCGACAGTATGGATCTCATCAATCTTATCGAGGATACCCCCTTCATACCTGGCACAGAATTGATGGTCGGTATGGACATCGAGTCACTGTACACCAATATCTCGCACCGAGAGGGCCTGGTGGTTATAAAGGAAATTCTGGACGCAAGACCACAACCGACTAGAATCCCCACTGACTTTGTGATGTCCCTCTTAGAAATCGCCTTGGGGAACAACTACTTTCTCTACAAAGATACATACTATCTCCAGATTAAAGGTGTATCGATGGGCACCTGTTTCGCCCCAAATTTTGCCATTCTCTATGTCCACCATTTGGAAAACACCATCATTCTCACTAACCTTAACCCATTCAGAAACAATATAACTTTTTGGCGTCGCTACATAGACGATATTACTCTTCTGGTCAGGAAATAAGACGACCCTCCTCCAATTCGTGGATTGGCTACATACCCAACAACAACACCTGAGATTCACTGTTGACCCCAAGGAAAATAACTTGCCATTCCTTGACCTGTCTCTCCAAGTAGAAGACAACAAGATTGGGACAGCATTGTTCAGAAAACCAACTGAGCGAAACACCCTATTGCATTATTCCAGCTACCATCCTTGAGGTTTACGGGATGGTCTACCGTTTGGACAATTTTTACGGATTCACCGCAATTGCAAGTGGAGAAAGGACTTCTTCAGGGAGGCAAAGGTCCTAACAGAAAAACTCATCACACGCGGCTAGCCGAAAAAACTGGTAACAAGAGCGAGAAAACGCGCATGGTACAATCACCGTGAAAACTTACTAACACCAAGGGAGAAAAGAACTAATTCCTGCATCCCCTTTGTCTCCACTTTTTCACCTTCCAGCAATAAACTTTCAAAAGTCATCAGAGCCAACTGGAATATACTGACTCCCCTCAATATACTCAACGAACCACCATTGTTCACATACCGGAGAGGGAAAAACCTCTCTGATCATCTAGTGCATGCCATTACATAGCCTGAAACAACTACCAAACAGACAACCGTCAGAGGACTATGGGATCTTCCACCACTTATTGGGCACAATAAATGCCAAAGGTGTTCTGTATGCCCACTAACATTTAACACGAAATACTTCGAACATAACGGACAAAAATATGACCTGAAATCATTCACCAACTGTAGATCACAGAATGTCATTTACTCAATACGCTGTCCATGCAATCTCATATATTGGACAGACCACCCAGATGGTCAAAGACCGAGTTCTACAGCACCGCAGGTGCATCCGGTGCGGGACGACTACTGCACCATTGGTTGCACACTATCAGGAATACAACCACAATGCGAATGACATCATTTGGATGGTGATCGACCAACCATCTATCCCCAGAAGAGGTGGTGACATCCAGAGACTTCTAAACCGATGCGAATGCCGTTGGATAGCCCATCTTAACACAATTGAACAGGGCTTGAACACTCTTGATGAATGGAATACCACACTTTCCTAACCTCATTCACACCATTCATGTCTTTTCGTCTGACTGAACTCCTTTACTACAACCCGAGAAAATACACGCATTCCGGGTATATACTCTCTCTGACCTTCCACCCCGGACGGTTATTACCACCAATTGTCTATCTGTATAAATTCCTGCATAATTTGTTATTACTTCTCTTGTAATTTGTTATTACTTTTATTTGCACTTCATGTTCCTACTCCTAGCTCAGGTACCCCAACACCAACCGAAGAAATTCATCTCGATCTATGAATGATTCACGATGATGTCTATTGCTATTTGTTGACAAACTAAATGTATATTAGTATCCGTCACCCATAGCGACTGTTTCACGATGATGTCTATTGCTATTTGTTGGCAAATTAAATGTATATTGCTATCCGTCACCCATAGCGACTGTTAATAACTGTACTTCCAAATTACCTATTTACAACTGTTTTTTCATAACTCTTTGCGTCTCGTGTAGCACCTACCTACGCTTCAACTAATGTTTCACTTCTCGTTTAGTCTGTCTTCACTTTTCCCCTAAACTATACCAGCGCGCTCTCTAGCGGTTCTACTCCGCCCCCATCACGTGGTTGGATAGGTGGTCTTATCACGCTCCCCTCCACTCCCGCGTAAACACAGCCTGACTCCTGCCGGCTATCTGTGATTCATTCCTGACAGATGGACAGACTCATAGGCTGATCGCTGTCACACGTCTGGATATTTAGTAAGTACTCCGCTGCCTGTTTCTTCCCTTTTTTGCCCGCTCACGGCCTTGGCAGCCCCAGGGCCCCCGTACTTATGCGCCCCCCTCCCCTCCCTTTGACTGGTTTCTAGCGGCAGACCTTCTACACGCTTCCCGCTTTCCCGTTGTTTTGCCCCAGCGATCTTATTGTGACTGCACGGTTCCTCTACCCTGAAACTTTTCCTTACCGACAGGCATCTCATGTGCCCTCTAGCCTCAGGGTACCCCCCGGTCCCGCACATGCAAGGCTTTCCCCTCCCTCCCTCCGCAACCACTACCAGTTCTGTCTCATTTCCTCACATGACATCAGCTGGCCTTTAGTCCAAAACTAGCCACACGACACTGCCGCGATGCCTATCGCTTACTAGTTTTACACCCAACTCCACACGTCGTCGCCCTTGGATCCAGTCACCGCATGGCCGATTCCTTACACGCACGCCTACTCCTCGTCTGCCAAACTGAGCGTCATTTCTTTTCCGCAGATATCCTTGCAATTGAAGCTCTCCAGCAGCATTCTCACCATCCCAAGCCCACCGATAACCATTTCTGGGACTAATCCCACTTGGACGTTAAGAGTGAGTTTAACTCATTACCTCCTAAGCGCTTTCCCCACTCTCCTTCTCTCTCTTCAGGAGCCTAGACACGCGATTTTTCTAGCAGCATTCTTTTTAATCCTTGATTCTTTCAGGGCTCCACCTCTACCCATCTATCCTTAATTGAATCTATCTGTCCCTCTTGGTCCACTGAGCATACGGAGCCCTCCATATTTATTCTTCTATCCCCAGCACTGCAATTGAACTAATGTAACCTGGTCCTGATGATGGCCTAAGACTTTTGCAGGCCGAAACGCCGTCGACTACCACAGTGGAACTCTTGGCGCCCCTACCCACGGATACCCTACACATTTAAAATTGATTTCTCTTGTCATTTATTGTCGCGGTATCCTGAACATGTAAATCGTGGTTTTTTATCTCACTTGCTGTTGCACCCATCATTCTCACTGTTTATACCACGTCATGTGTCACTTGCGCCGCCACTACACTTCACGAGCACTTGTGCACAGTATTTTGTTGGTTACATGCCATTGAATGTAACGCAGTGCTACTGACCCATGTGCTTGAACATATGAAGTTAATATGTCCAACATGTATACTACATGAAATATATTCTACGCTTACATGAAATGTTTCCCTGGTTTCTTTCCCCTATGGATTCAATCCTGTATAATTAACTGTGTCATTACACATATTTGTATATTTGTCCTTTGAAACGATACCCTTGAGACATTGTTGTTTGTTACACACCATGCATGGAGTCAACAGTATTTCCCCCCAACTTCAAACCCTTTCTCCGTTTCCTCTTGTTTAGACCCCGTCGAGGAGGCAGATAGAACTCCCCTCAACTTTCCACGGAATCCTGGGCACTCAACAAAATAACTTGTGACGCCTCAGTAGGGGCTAACTTATCCTCCTCAGGATCTGGATCAGTGTTAATACCATTTAAATTGGGTTGTGTTCTTTCACTCATTGACTCCCGAGGACTGGTCTGTAAGTTTTTATCCGGACCAAGACCCCCCCCTAGACACAACTGCTCTTCCACAACATGGATTTCCTCATTTAACACCCCAACAGCAGTCGTCAGATATGAAATAATGGAAGCACAGTTTCTGGGTATCTTAGCTTTTACTTTCCACCCATCAGAATTAGCGGGCAATTTTCGCTTACCCATGACGATTTGTAGACGAAAGAGACCTGGCCCAGTCCACAATTTCCTTGAGGAGCCAACCCAGTTTACACTTATCATGATAATTCCCTGATAAAGAAGATTCATACTGCAATTGCTATTCTTCGCAAACCAATTAACAACCTTGTTCTTCAGGTCCCTCTATGTTTCTTTGGCCTTGGATGCCAACTTTGGAACTTATTTCAAAATAATCATGTGAGCGTTGCCTGGGGTAGTAGATGCAAAGTATCCTGGGTGTTCCTCATAGATCTAAAATTTGTGTCTTTTATGGCGCCATTAATATTATTGGTGATGGTATTTATGTGTGCGGGCTCGAGTGTTCTTGTACATGTAGATACATTCTCCCTTGTTTGGTGCAGCACGGCTAGACCAGATGAAGTATAGCTGACCACTCCACTTGAAGAATGTCCCGTGGGCTCCTTTGTAACCAATTTGATAGGATGGATTGCACCAGGCACCTTGTCCCCCGGGCAGCTATTTGTTCTGCTTTCTAGACTCACTATTTCGGTCCTGGCTACTTCTATGGCTGCATTCAAAGCTGACTTCTACATTCACTATTTCACTATTAGTTAAAACCATAGCGTTAGTTAAGTAGCTTGTTATTGGTGTGCTTGCTCCTGCAATTTTTTTCCCTTTTCTACAGAGCTTAATGGTAATTTCCATTTGTCCATAGTTACAGAAAATGTCACTATTAGAGGTGTATTAAAAGAGGTGGTAAAATGCCTCTTACCGTTTTCTCTTTTACGAAAACCAAGAGGGGGTCCCAGCCCAGCCTCGTCTGGCCGCGGACAAGCGCACACTGGCACGCTTTTGGCCCGGTCTTGGCCCAGTCTTAGCCCGGGCACTCGCCCGCGTGCGTCCCGCGCTGTGGGGGTAGCTGCTGCGCTTTGTAGTACGATGTCAGGTAGCCTCCCGCTATCAGCAGCTGTAGCTGGGATAAAGAGAATCAGGTGAGCCCTGGGACAGCGAGTCCCACCAGAGCAGGGCACAACTTCAGCAAAAGTCAGTGCAAGACAAGAGTACACCAAGTTACAGAACCCTGGGCTAAAGCGCCTAGTTCAATAGCACTGTTACTTTGACGATCCAGTCCTGTCCTGGTTGGGGGGGGTGCATGCAGAGCCTGGAAGCAACCAATTGCTGCACCCACTGCGATCTATTTAATTTTCGTATTAGTTTGTATGAGCCAAGGCCTTGCCCCACTAGTGTGCAATTGTACTGTTATAGTGCCCAATAGTATGCTCAGCAGCGCCTGACACTCAGCTCGTCCAGTTAAATGTTCAAGTTAGAACTTCAAGATGAGGGAGGAAAGGGGGAGTCATGGTGTGGTGTGTGCGGCTGTGGTGCTGTGATAAAGCAACAATGGAGGATCACGGTATGGTAGCGGGCCCTCCGCAAGAGCAAGCCGAGTGACAAGTAAAGCCGAACTGAGTCAGAAGTAAAAACGTAAATAAAAGAAAAGGGGGCAGGGTAGAAACACCCAGACCCCCTCAGCCTGTTCAGGGGGTCCGACAGGTACCCCCAGGGCAAAAAAAAGCATTTTTTTAAAAAAATTTAGTGGGATTTGCGGTGGATCTGTGAATCTAACCGAAACGTTTGTGAAAAACGAAGTGTGGGCTCCTGCCCTTCGTTTACTTTAGGACCCCGGTTGGGCCAAGTCCCGGAGGAAATTAAAAATAAGGATGCGGGGGCCCATGCAGGTCCCCGCAGCCCCAGGGACCGCCACACCCCGGGCTATATTGTATTATTATGCGTGGGTGGGCTTCAGCCCCCCACGCAGCGCTGGGGGCTGCCATATTCTGGGGTGAATTTTGTGAAAGGCAGGGAGCGACACGGCCCCCTGCAGCCCTGGGGACCGCCACCTCCCCGGGGATAATATACAAAAATGCAGAGGGGCCACGCGCCCCTGGGCCCCCGCAGCCCCGGGGACCACCACCTCCCTGGGGCTATTTTCCAAATGGCAGGGGGGCCCCATGGCCCCCCTCCTGGAGCCGTAAATGGCCCTGGGGTCCACTATCCTCCAGGGCCGGCTCCAGCAATATCCTTCTGTGAGTGTTGAGGTCTCTAGCCAATCAAGGCACGACTTCCCAACACTATAGGATGTCACTACCCCTGGGTGTTGTCTTTGTACATAGCGTGTATCTGGCCTACTGATACTAAACCCATCGGTTATACCTAGGAATCTCTGTTGACATGTGTTTGTGTCAATGGGCCAAATCAGTCATTCTGTCCAATTGGGATCTGACCTGTTGTATTGGAGAATGTCATCTAATCCTACCCCATGTGTAGTTGAATTCTGCCCCCCACCCATCTGTGATGGTGCTGGAAACCCAGGTGTATTCATTTCCTTGTTCTTGGCCAGTCCAAGACAGGATGTCTGTTGCACAGTGTCATTTAGAAATATCATCTGCTGTGGAATGAAGCATGCTCTAAAAAGCGCTTCTGTTCCCTGGACCTGCCAGTCCCTAGAACCCCAGATTGATTTTAAATCTATAGTGTCCTTCCATAGGTCGAAACCCTGTGTAGACAACTGGGCCATAAAGGAAGCAGAGTAAATCTGTTTGGTGTTAGTCAACATTATTTTCTGTTCTGATGTTGTTGCCACTTTGTAATAAAATGACTTCGGGTCAGATGTATTAAACTCTGAAAAGTATGTGAATTTCTGTGCAAAAGTTTGCGAACTACCTTTTGGAGGTGTTGGGCAGTGTTCCCACTGGTGGTATTCAAATACATTTCTAGGTGTTATTGATTTGTGCAAGAAATGATGCTCATAGTGTGGGTAACAGTACAATGTATCATAGTCTGAAGTACCTTCTAACATTTCATTGTTTGGAAATGCGGCAGTTTTTCTAAATCAGACATCATATTATTTACAGTTTCAGTGTCCCAATCATCAGAAAATGTACTGGAGGTAATTATATCACTTAAAGAAATTTTAAATACATGTTTAAGCTTTAAAAGTTCAGTCGGACCGAATATATCGAAATCAATCTTGTCCCATACTATACCGTCCAGTATAGGAACTGCTGTGATGTTCACTGAAGACAAGTCTCTTGGTTCACGATGTGAAGACTGGTGTGGCTTCAAAATTAAATTGACTCTTTGGGCTGTAGAGCTCTGCTGGAGATATCGTCCATTAATAAACATACTAAAAGTTATAGTTAAACCTAGCCAGAAAAGAAAAAATAGAATCCCAGTGATATACCATAGTTCTATCCAAGGTGACACAGGTAAGTTTTTCTAAAAAAGTTCAAAAAGTCAATGAGTTTCTGTTTATGTGATTTTTTGGCTGGCGTCGTTTCCGGCTCGCTTGGATCCAGTGAAAACGTATCAAAGTTCATGAAATAGCCAGAAGCAGTTCGAGAAATTGTTGGAATTGCATCAGGATTTGTTGAAATCGGATTTTGCTTGTGACGAGGAATGTTGACGTAGACGTCTGTAGTCGGTCTGATTGCAACTTAGTTGTTAATTTGATTTTCTTCTTGAAGTTGAACTTCTTGTTGAAGTGGAACGAGTTCCATAGCATTGTTGCTTAGTCCTTCATTCCGTACAGGTGGCTCTTCAAACATGATGAGTCTTTCTGTTTGAACTTCTTGGATTGTAGCGAGAGGAGGGCGTCTGCTACAGTGGAGTCCACGAGGCCTACTGTTTAGTATCAGCCATATAGTGTGGTTTGAATAAGTCGATTGAGACAAATCTTTTCTCCTTTTTCCCGGCAAGAGGCGGCAGAAGTACAGTTCTTGTGCCTTGGATTGCTAGGACCGGTACAGCTGTTCTGTAGGATGGTCCGAATTATTTCTTGTCTGCAATATTTTCTATGACCAGATCCCCAACTTTTGGGATCCAGACAGGTCTTGCCGTTACTGCCTTGACTTCCTCAGTAAATGACACACAAATGATGGACGGAATGCAGAACAAATCAAAACATTCACCCCCAGTCAAGAGATCTGGGTTAAATCCATCATTCTTTTGCTCACCATGCCACCCCAGTTTAGACCTGGCCATATGAAAATCAGTCTTGACCCTGTGCCTCATGGGAACAGTCCAGTCCGAACTGCCAAGCCAGGTCCTCCCTGGACCGGAAACAAGCATCCTAGGACCGGTTTCGGGGTTTCACCCCTCTTCAGCCAGGATAGCTTGATTCCAGTGGCACAGTGAGCCCGGGACCCACGTCTGGGCATACCCGGCGCACTTAGGGCGAGAAAGCAAAAGACACACAAATGATGGACGGAATGCAGAACAAATCAAAACATTCACCCCCAGTCAAGAGATCTGGGTTAAATCCATCATTCTTTTGCTCACCATGCCACCCCAGTTTAGACCTGGCCATATGCAAATCAGTCTTGACCCTGTGCCTCATGGGAACAGTCCAGCCCGAACTGCCAAGCCAGGTCCTCCCTGGACCGGAAACAAGCATCCTAGGACCGGTTTCGGGTTTCACCCCTCTTCAGCCAGGATAGCTTGATTCCAGTGGCACAGTGAGCTCGGGACCACGTCTGGGCATACCCGGCGCACTTAGGGCGAGAAAGCAAAAGAGACACAAATGATGGACGGAATGCAGAACAAATCAAAACATTCACCCCAGTCAAGAGATCTGGGTTAAATCCATCATTCTTTTGCTCACCATGCCACCCCAGTTTAGACCTGGCCATATGCAAATCAGTCTTGACCCTGTGCCTCATGGGAACAGTCCAGCCCGAACTGCCAAGCCAGGTCCTCCCTGGACCGGAAACAAGCATCCTAGGACCGGTTTCGGGGTTTCACCCCTCTTCAGCCAGGATAGCTTGATTCCAGTGGCACAGTGAGCCCGGGACCCACGTCTGGGCATACCCGGCGCACTTAGGGCGAGAAAGCAAAAGACACACAAATGATGGACGGAATGCAGAACAAATCAAAACATTCACCCCCAGTCAAGAGATCTGGGTTAAATCCATCATTCTTTTGCTCACCATGCCACCCCAGTTTAGACCTGGCTATGTGAAAATCAGTCTTGACCCTGTGCCTCATGGGAACAGTCCAGCCCGAACTGCCAAGCCAGGTCCTCCCTGGACCGGAAACAAGCATCCTAGGACCGGTTTCGTGGTTTCACCACTCTTCAGCCAGGATAGCTTGATTCCAGTGGCACAGTGAGCCCGGGACCCACGTCTGGACATACCCGGCGCACTTAGGGCGAGAAAGCAAAAGACCATTTCTGAACTGGGGTGGTGGAGTGAGCTAAAGAATGATGATGGATTAAACCCAGATCAGTTGACTGGGGGTGAATGTTTGATTAGCTCAAACGCTCCGTCCATCATCCCCTTTGATATCGCTTTGTTCGCAGGGTATGCCCAGACGTGGATCCCTTGCTCACTTTGCCACTGGATTCAAGCTAGCCTGGCTGATGATGGCTGAATAGCCTGAAACCGGTCCCAGGATGCTTGTTTCCGGTCCAGGGAAGACATGGCTTGGCAGTTCGAGCTGGTCTGTTCCCATGAGGCACAGGATCAGACTGATTTGCATATGGCCATGTCTGAACTGGGGTGGTGGAGTGAGCTAAAAAATGATGATGGATTAAACCCAGATCAGTTGACTGGGGGTGAATGTTTGATTAGCTCAAACGCTCCGTCCATCATCCCCTTTGGTATCGCTTTGTTCGCCCCTAAGTTGGCAGGGTATGCCCAGGCGTGGGTCCCTTGCTCACTTTGCCACTGGATTCAAGCTAGCCTGGCTGATGACGGCTGAATAGCCAGAAACCGGTCCCAGGATGCTTGTTTCCGGTCCAGGGAAGACATGGCTTGGCAGTTCGGGCTGGACTGTTCCCATGAGGCACAGGGTCAGACTGATTTGCATATGGCCATGTCTGAACTGGGGTGGTGGAGTGAGCTAAAGAATGATGATGGATTAAACCCAGATCAGTTGACTGGGGGTGAATGTTTTATTAGCTCAAACGCTCCGTCCATCATCCCCTTTGGTATCGCTTTGTTCGCCCTAAGTTGGCAGGGTATGCCCAGACGTGGGTCCCTTGCTCACTTTGCCAACTGGATTCAATCTAGCCTGGCTGATGACGGCTGAATAGCCTGAAACCGATCCCAGGATGCTTGTTTCCGGTCCAGGGAAGACATGGCTTGGCAGTTCGAGCTGGACTGTTCCCATGAGGCACAGGGTCAGACTGATTTGCATATGGCCATGTCTGAACTGGGGTGGTGGAGTGAGCTAAAGAATGATGATGGATTAAACCCAGATCAGTTGACTGGGGGTGAATGTTTGATTAGCTCAAACGCTCCGTCCATCATCCCCTTTGGTATCGCTTTGTTCGCCCTAAGTTGGCAGGGTATGCCCAGACGTGGGTCCCTTGCTCACTTTGCCACTGGATTCAAGCTAGCCTGGCTGATGACGGCTGAATAGCCAGAAACTGGTCCCAGGATGCTTGTTTCCGGTCCAGGGAAGACATGGCTTGGCAGTTCGGGCTGGACTGTTCCCATGAGGCACAGGGTCAGACTGATTTGCATATGGCCATGTCTGAACTGGGGTGGTGGAGTGAGCTAAAGAATGATGATGGATTAAACCCAGATCAGTTGACTGGGGGTGAATGTTTGATTAGCTCAAATGCTCCGTCCATCATCCCCTTTGGTATCGCTTTGTTCGCCCTAAGTTGGCAGGATATGCCCGGACGTGGGTCCCTTGCTCACTTTGCCACTGGATTCAAGCTAGCCTGGCTGATGACGGCTGAATAGCCAGAAACCGGTCCCAGGATGCTTGTTCCCGGCCAGGGAAGACATGGCTTGGCAGTTCGGGCTGGACTGTTCCCATGAGGCACAGGGTCAGACTGATTTGCATATGGCCATGTCTGAACTGAGGTGGTGGAGTGAGCTAAAGAATGATGATGGATTAAACCCAGATCAGTTGACTGGGGGTGAATGTTTGATTAGCTCAAACGCTCCGTCCATCATCCCCTTTGGTATCGCGTTGACTTCCTCAGTGGCGGTCTGTTTTAAGTGGACGTTGCTTTGTAGTGTTCTGGATTCATTTAGTTCCTGTAAAACAGCCAAACGACCATGGATATCAAATGGTTTTTCATCCGCCACTGTGCCTCCACAATCAAAATCAGGTACCCACATTCTTGTCCCAAATAGGACCTCGTAAGGAGTGACACCCCCTAGAGAGCTTCTTGGCTGGTTGTTTATTGCTCTTTGGACCCCATAAAGGTGGCTGACCCAACTACCACCCTTGCCTAATACCCTAGCTGTTAAAGATTGCTTTAAGTCATGGTTTTTCCTCTCCACAACAGAATTTCCCTCAGGATGGTACGGAGAGGAGTACCGCAATGATACGCCCATTCCTTCCATGGCCTCTTTGTAAGCCCGAGAGCTAAACGCCGGGCCACGGTCAGAATGTAACGTGCCAACTGCGTATGTGCCGATAAAGACTTGCAAATCTTTTATAACAGTTTGAGCGTCAGCCGAGCGCTGAGGCCAGACCTATAGGAATCTAGGGCAGGATTCCACTGCAACCATGATATATTTCTTGGCTCCATCAGATTGTAGGGATCCGCAGTGGTCCAAATACACACATGCGAGAGGTTTGTCTGATTTTAACGATGGTGTCTGCGCTGGGCGTGCTACGGTGAAGCCTTTTATCTGCTGGCAGATGTCGCACTTTAAGGCGTAGTCTTTCGTCTGCTTTGTTAACCCTGGCCACCAGTAGCGCTGTAACGCCTGTATGCGCAGAACCCAAACCCTCGTGTGCTGCTAGAATTAAGCCTTGCCTACGATCCATATTTGGTATTACTCTATCCCCCACTTCAGGAATCTGAGCATATGGAATGTTTTGTGCATCTAACTTGTAGGAGTACTTGAGTGGAAATTTTTTAGGTACTGCTGTGCTGCCTTTGCGTGAAGCATTAACAGCTACCAAAATCTCGCCGTCTATTCTCGTTTTTGAACGAGTGATTACAGCTACGGACGCTGTGCGTACAGCCCCCTTTGCGGCTTCATCAGCCAATGAATTCCCTTCAACGTGAACGCCATCATGCTAATGACTCAGTGTATGTATCACGTGAGCCCTTGGTAGTTCGTTTCTCAACTCCACTACCTGTTCCCATAGCATTTTTTGCTTAATTGTGCCACCTTTTGCGTCTTTAAACCCGTTTTGTTCCCAATGATGTAAATATTCATTGTACGACTGTACACAGTAAAAGGAATCACACACAATTAGTGTGGGGAATTCGTGTTCCATATTTACGAGTGCCAGTATTAGTGCTTTTAATACTGCCAACTGAGACGTGCAGTCTCCTAGAGATTGCGTTTTAGTGCAACTTGGATGGAACTTTCCATCGCGCATGATACCTTTAACGATTGCACACGCTGCGCTGTAAGCTTGCTTACTCCCTATGGCCGGTTGAGCAGATCTGTCAGTGTAAATAATGTATTCATACTGATCTAGAGGCAAAATCTCATTTGCTAGAGGATATTCTTGTTCGTATTGCAGAAATGCTTGTGTTTTTAAACTTGGATCAAATCTGTATTCAACATCCGTTGCAGTAAGAGATTTAGCCCATTGTATCCATCTGGGATGTAAGGCTTTCGCATTTGGAATGCTAGCTTTTGTAACAGCTTCTAAAGCTGGTACTGGGGTCACGACAATTATGCGTTTTCCCTGAGCCAGTGCTCTTTCTCTTGCTACAGCGGTCTGCACTGCTGTCAGGATTTTTTCTGTTGAAGTGAAACGCATCTCTGCGTTTGTGTACAGGTGTGATTTGTATTCGATTGGTACCGTTTCGTCTTCATTGAAAGTTAAATAAGTGTACCCGCATTGACCCGCTATTACTCGGATCACTAAGTTGCGTGCTTTTACGCGTGTCTGTAAATGTTTAGAAGCTATCATGTCTTCCTGTAGGGAACGCAGGATATTTGTTTGTTCCTGTGTCCATTGTCTGACTGAAAAATCAGGTTTTATTAAGTCGTAGAAAGGTTTTACTCTTTCTGCGTAATCCAAAATATATGTTCGACCAAAATTTAGGAATCCCAGAATTTATTGTAAATTCTTTAATGATTTTGGAGGTTGGAGCAGCGCACACTTTTCTAAAAAGTTAGCTGCTAGGCTTTTCCTTCACTTGACAGCTCATATTCTAAAAATAGGACATTGAGATAGGCAATTTTTGATTTTTTTAAATTAAATTTATAGCCCTCAGAGGCGAATACCATAATAATGGTGCTCACCCTGGTCAAGTGCCTCGGTAAGTCATCGTCCGTCAGATAAATATCATCCACATAGGACAATGCTTCTTCATCCAAATTTTGGAGTAACTCTGTTACCCTTGCTGAAAACAACCCCGGGATATTCTTATACCCTTGGGGGAGTCGACAAAATTGCCGGTGTGACCCTAGCGCTGAGAATGCGGTCAAATACCTGCTTTCAGGCGCTATATTTTGGCAGAAAAATCCATTTGAGATATCAAGTGTAGTTTTGTATTTTTTCCGTACAATGTTATTCATTAATGCGGCACTGTGTGCATTTTGAACTGCAAATGTCTTTGTGCAAGTGTTTAAATGTCTGTAATCTAAAACGAAACGATATGTGTTGTCAGGTTTTGATACGGGGAACAAAGGATTGTTCATAGGTGAAGTGCAATTTTCTATCACCCCCTGGTATTCAAGTTGATCTAGGATCTCCCTGACTTGTTTTTTAGATTCCTGCTTTATAGGGTATTGCCTTTGAGCATTTGGGGAAACTTTTAACGGGATCACGTGGTGGGTTGAATCCTCATCCCAACCAGCATGATTTTTGTACAATGCTGGAGCTAGGGAAACCGCCCACTCCTGCTCATATGCATGTTTTAAATGTATGGGAACGAGGTCGGAAAATGCTGGAAAAATTACCTTTTCTCCCTTAGGGCACTCCTTGACAAATGCTGGCGGCCAGTCTTGTTCTGCTAATAGAATGTCATAACCTGATGACAGATTTTTCCAAAATAGACCTTTAACTTTCCTGGGCTTGTCCCCCTCCATCCGGAGGGTTATCTCATGTAACTTATGTGGGACACTTACCCGAGTATCAGGTGTTTCCACCGTAATATACTCACTCAACTCCCCTGTCACCAGAAATTCCTTCAGGTTCTGGCGAGCTATTGTTACTTCTGCCGCGCTGTTTAGCATCGTCAGAGCCCATTCCCCGTTCAGAAGCTGTGTCCTCAGAATTCTGGGCATGTCTGATCTTGAAACCTGCTACCTTCTTTTTGAACTGAGGTTTTTGTTTTTGTTTATCTTCTTTTTTAGGTGCCTAGTCCACAGCGCGTTGCGTGTCTCTGGACTTTGTACGCTCCTCTTGTCTGTGTTCTGACCGTCCTTCCCTCTCCGAGTTTTTTGATGAACCCTGAAAGGAACGAGAGGAACGTGTATCAGTATCCTGATACCTGTCAGGTATTTTAATAATATCCCTATTCCTGAGGTTATACCTCCTTTCAGAGGGCTCCTGTTGAGGAGACATACCTCTGGATTGAGATCTGCTGTCTTTAGACTTTTGTTGTTTTTTATTTTCCCACTTCTTTTTAGAAGAAGTAGGTGTCTGTTTTGTAGTGTCCTTTTCAGGACTGCCCACCAGTTGTGGTTTTAATGCTTTCCCACCTAGACTGTCTCTGCCTAGTTCTGCATATGCAGTTACAATTATTTTGGGTAGTTCGTGTGGTTGATTTACTGGACTGAACTCCCTTAGGCATTGGCGGATCGCCACTGAAGCTGCTTCCCCCTTAATGTTAGCTAGTATTATGGCTGATACCTGTTCGTAGTTACCTAGTAACTTCATCCCTAAGTTAAGGGCAGGCTCTGCTCCGTACTCATTTTGTATCTGTCTCAATACATCAGGTACTACTGCTAATGACGGGATACCATGTGTTCTCGTATATATGGCAGCAAAGACTGTACCCCAAGAGGTGCAGTACTCTATTTGTGGTGTGATCCCCATGGGCAAGCAGATTGTTAGTATTCTGTGTTTATCATAGGTGGTAGTATTCGGGAATACCGCCTCAAGCTGAGTTATTTTCTGAGCTATCCAGAATGGTATTTGTTCGCGTTTTGCGGGCATTTTGCCCATTACTGCGTGTAATGTTTGAGGAGTAATTTTATTTCCTGTACCCTGAGTTGGAGTACTATTTGCTGCACCTGGTGCAGGTTGGATTGTTAAAGTCCTCATAACAAATTGTGTTAGGTTTCTGTAGATTTTAATTAAATCTGTGTGTTGTATGAGTAAGTCTGGCTGTGGCATTGTGCCAATGTCAGGATGTGGTGTGTAAGCCGCTAGTATTGGCCATGTGGCTCCTTCTCCTCCGAGTGGGCCTAACCTTACTCTTTCTCTTACGTGGGGTAGGGCGCCATTAAACAAGTAATAATGTTCCTGGTAAGTGAGTGGAATCTCTATGTCCTCAAATGTACAATATTCCCGTGGTGCATCTCCTTCTATATAGTAGTGAAATGTCTTTGTTATTGCATTTGCTGCTGGGAGTGTAACCCATGAATAGAATACCTCTGTTTTATTTGATTCGTGTGCCTCATTCACGAAAACTACAATGCCACCCTTAGCTTGTAAACCATTTTCTAATAGTCTTATGGTGACTGTCCTTCTGAATTTTGGTGCAATCTGTATTGCATCCTCAGGATCTTCGTCCTCTGACGTGGGCAGTGGCATTCGTAGTGGATCTAAGACCGCGGTAGTCATCGTGTATAGAACACAGACTAATGTTTCAAAGAAACTATGATAAGGTTTTAGGCACAATTGGAGGAACACTATGTCCTTTCAAGCTTGGATAACCAACAGCCAATAAATAGTATTTTTGTACTACTCAGCTGCGGCAGATTTTTGTGCCCACCCACTCCAGACGTCTCTGGGGTTTTGTGAGTAGGACGACTGAACTACTCAGATTCTACTGTTAAATAAGTACCCACAAAGTACGAACACAAAAGGTGAGAGGCATTATTGTAATGACAACACTCATAGGGTTTAATCCCAAGAACACAAAAACAAGGCGATGACAGAAATAATCGTTTTCTCTCTAGATGGTGTTGCAGATCCTTTTATTCATTATTTTATACATAACAGCCAACGCGTTTCACCCTTGCGGGCTTCTTCAGGGCTGCAAATAACAATACAAACATAATCAAAAATCCTATATAAAAGTTATTTACACAAATATACACCAATATACACTTAAACAATTACAATAATGCCTCTCTCACCTTTTGTGTTCAAGTACCCAACCAACGTTGGTGGCGCCATGTCGTGTAGTTCCTATAGTACCCATGCAGGACCTGCGTGTTTGGATAACATAAACTGCAGGTTTGGTGGCAGACTGGCTCTGTGCACCCCCACCGCGTATGCTAGCCTGTTTTGCATTAGCTAGCTCATAGTGCCACTAGAATCTCCTCTTATCGGGGAGAGATTAGTTTCTGGCAACCTTAGATCATGACAACCCTGATCCCTCAGAATCGTGGAAACAATTGAAAATGTACTGTACGAGTGGGTTGGGATTAGCGCCATCACTAACTGTGAGTAGGGTGAGTGGTGTGCTTCCGTATAGCTGAGCGGGACACTCGAAGCACGCCATCTTGGTTGGCAGTCTAGTTTTCCTGAGGACGCTCCCCCCTCTGCATAAGGCAGGGAAATGCCGGAGGCGCGCCAGAGGCAAGCCCGTCTGCGCCCGTCCGCGCACCGACCACGCACAGCGCCAGCCACGCTGCCGGTCATGTTGCCGGTTACGAACCCCTTGTACCCGATAACAATTCCAGACTCCTCTACTCAAGGGCACGACTATTACAAACAGGTAAGCTAGACACAGAGAAATTTTCAGCATCTAATCATGCTTCGGTAATCACTCCTGGGAGAAAACAACACGTAGACAGCCTAAAATGTGGGCTTATAAATGCTAGATCCTTAGTCAAACACCATCATGAGATTTTTACTATGCTGGAATGTTATGCTTTTGATGCCCTGTTCATCTCAGAAACCTGGACTCGGGATGACTCTACAGTAGAACTAGGATTAGCCTGCCCCCCAGGATATAAAGCCTTCCATAAACCACGAACATATGGAAGAGGAGGGGGGGTTGGAGTGATATTCAAAGAGGAATGGAATTTCTCACCATTACAAATGGATGAGGTTGATGGTATAGAACTCCTAGGGTTCTCCCTTAAGGAGGCTAAGGGGCAGGTGCTCACTGGCATTGTGTGCTACAGACCGCCTACAGGACAGGGCTTTCAATGTCAGGCACTGATTGATTCTATATACAACATGTCACTCTCTCACTCAAGGTTGATTTTATTAGGTGACTTCAACCTCTGGGACAAGGGAGAATCCAATACACCTCTAAGGGAATTAATGCAAGCCTTTGAGAGTCTTAATATGAAACAACTGATTTGTAGAACCCACACACCAAAAAGGCCACATTTTGGACTTAATATTCGCTAACCCTTCAGAAGCCAGAATGGTTGAAACCCTTCCACTATGCTGGACTGATCACTCGCTTGTACATTTTTCACTAACACTACCCAGAGCAACTAGCAAAAGGACCCATACTGAGAATTATCGACAGGGTAGGGAATGGCCCAAATTGCTAAAAAACAAACAACTCCCACTAATAACGGGGCCAAATTTATTTGATCATAAAAAATCGGTGGGAGAGAACTACCTCACTCTCCATGATCAAATAGTGGAAACGTTGAACCAAAGAATTCCAGTAAAGAGGCTGAAAAATAGAGATAAGCCATCTGCCCCCTGGTATAAAGAGGATTTGAGGCTTCAGCGTAAGGAATGTAAACT
Source organism: Calotriton arnoldi (assembly GCA_963921515.1). NCBI lineage: Eukaryota > Metazoa > Chordata > Amphibia > Caudata > Salamandridae > Calotriton > Calotriton arnoldi. The sequence goes on from CAWUFW010011275.1 coordinate 528,043, forward strand.
GGCCGAAAGGAAATGGAGGCGGCTATACGCTGAAATAGACAGAAAAAGCTATAAAACGCAACTGAATAAATATAAGAAGGCAATTGCTAGTTCAAAAGCAGATTACTTTGCTGAAACCATCCTGCTAGCACCAAACAAGGCCAGAGCTATCTTCAGCATAGCTAAGGGCCTCTCCAAGCCTACGTGTGCAGGTAATAAGATCACAGCTACACAAAAGCTATGTGATGATCTAGCAACCTATTTCAATGAAAAGATCGATAAAATCGTCAACGGCCTCAGCTTGAAGAATCAGACTGGAGCGGAAGATGACCATAACCTACCCCTGAAGGTGGGGAATGAATTAACTGTGCGAAAGATGCAAGATGAGCATCTAGATAGAACTAGCCAGCCTACCTTGGAACGCTTCCAAGCACCCTCAGAGGAGGTGTTTCATAATATAGCTATGACAGTCTCCTCCGGGTCTCCACTGGACCCCCTCCCTCAGAGGATGTGGAAGGAATATAAGACGGAACTCTTTCCCCGGCTGCGTCAGATATGCTGTCAATCAGTAACTATCGGAGAAGTCCCAGACTGTTGGAAACAGGCAATAGTTACCCCACTACTTAAAAAACCAACGCTTGACCCAGCTCAGATGTCCAGCTATAGACCTATTTCACTGTTGCCCTACCCAGTAAAAATTCTCGAACGAATAGTGAGTAAATCTCTGTCCCAATATCTAGAGGAAAACCGGCTATTGGACGAGCTGCAATTCGGATTCTGCCCTGAACACGGTACCGAAACAGCCCTAATAACTATGTTCGATGATCTAAGAATGCGCGCTGACAATGGCCAAGCAGCTGTGCTGGTGCTGCTGGACATGTCAGCGGCATTCGACACGGTTAACCATAGTATTCTGCTGGAGAGACTAGAAAGCATCGGAGTTAAGGGTCAGGCCTTAAAATGGCTTCAGTCTTATCTAACGGATAGATCACAGTTAGTAAGCATTCGACCTTTTACATCTCCGAAGACAGTTATTCAACATGGGGTCCCGCAGGGCTCAGCGATCAGCCCAATTTTATTTAATATATACCTACGCCCACTTATCCCCATCATTAAATCTTTTGGAGTGGACTTGGTCAACTATGCTGATGACACACAGCTCCTTGTTTTCTCTGGAGGGAGATCAAAAAATTTCTATGGATAGATTTCATGAATGTATGACTACCACCTCACACTGGCTTAGGCACAACTTCCTCCAATTCAACGGAGAAAAAACTGAAGTTGTATACTGCATGACAAGCAAAGTTGGCCGTCCCCTCCCTGTTGACTTCCGGCTCACCCCTACAGATAGCGTGCTAATACCTACCAAAACAGTGCGCAATCTGGGAGTGATGATGGATAATAATCTCCAAGTGGATTCACAAATAAATAAAACAGTGGGTACCTGTTTCTCGCTGATCAGAGCCCTTAGAAAGATTCTTCCACTACTACCAGCTTCTGCTAGAATACAGGTAGTGAGGAGCACTATTTTGAGCAGGCTGGACTACTGCAACTCCTTGTGTCTTGGAGCTCCCAGCTCCTCGATAATGAACCTGCAGAGGATCCAGACAATTGCAGCAAAATTGGCCTTAAATCGGCAGCGCAGATCCTCAGCATCTCAGGCTCTACGGGATCTTCACTGGCTACCGATTCAGCAGAGAATATTTTTAAAATCTCTCTGCATAGTATTTAAGGCAGCAAATGGTCTGGGTCCTAGGCCTTTACAGAGAAAGTTCACGTGGTATACGCCCACAAGAAACCTTCGCTCGGCCACAGCAAATCTGGTCAATGTCCCTAAATTTAAGAGAGTTAGAACAGGCGGGAGAGCTTTTAGCTCTACAGCCTCGCGATTATGGAATGAACTTCCATCTGACATCAGGAAGAGCAGAGACATAATGCAATTCAGGAAGAAACTAAAGACATGGTTATTCCCAAGGGAAAAGAACACTCAGACGTAATACCTGGATTCTCCAGTGCTCCTCCTGCTGTCCCTCCCTCCCCTTAGGTTTCTAATTATCTGTAACTCTCATTTTTTCAAATATAGTATGACACATTACATCTATGTACATTTTCAGCGCCAGGATACCCGTTGGGTGATAGTGCGCTGTATAAATGCTGTTTACATTACATTACAATGTACTACTTTTCGATCAGTCACTCGTGCTTACTTATTCAGTTTGTCTCAGAGAGTTACACAGAATAAACAGTCTGGGCGTTTCAATAAGTATTTATTGAACAGTTGTTATTCTAGTGTAGAATATATGTGCTGCAGCAACCAGAAGACAATAGCAGAGATATATTATCAGCAGTACGATAAAAGTGAAAGGGTAGTACAGTTCTACCATATTGCAATAATAATGGTTACATACATGAATATATGAAATGCATTATAAAAAGTGCGCGTACTCCTACGATGCCTAACTAGATGTACCTAAGTGCACTTGGCTTGTGTGTAGGTTTAAAAGCCTAAGAGCAAAGAATCACTCTAGGATTTAGTCGAACCCCATTACCTGAATAGAGAGAGTGTGGGACCCCGTCCTGGTCTCGAGTTGGACACCCCGCAAGGGCTGTGTTAGACAGCTGTCAGCTGGAGCGACTGCATGCAGGACCCTCAGCGTCTCTGGTCAGTGTGTCGGCATGGAAGTCTCGGTTCCCTCTATCTTACAGTGGCAAGATGTGGTGTATTTATACCCTAAAGTGTCTCGTCCCTCAGTATGGTATGTTTTATTCTTTGTTAGACATGAGGAAGATGCCAGGGGTGAACTTTGTACATGCATATTATGCGGGAGATGTAGCTGGTGAATGCTTATGCATAATTTATGAGTACATTGTAGGCCTGTGTTCGGGAAAAACCCTGCGGTGTTCTAACCACAGACTAGATCACGTTCAACCCTCAGAGTTCGTTGTGTACTGTAGGGAACTAATGTAGGTGAAAGATCATGCCTATATTAGGGCATATATGATTATGACCATAATAGGGCATAGACGATCATGACCAAAATAGGGCATATACGATTATGACCATCATAGGGCATATACGATTATAACCATATACGGCATATATGAACGTGTCTATATTAGGGCCTCTATACGAAACATAACAACACATTCATATACCCACTTAGACATCAACTGAAAGGCAGATACACACATTCATACAAGCAGTCACTCACCCATACATTCAGTGAGACACCTAATTACTGACTTATACAATCAGTCATGCACCCACTCAGTGATCCATACAGTCACTCATACACCCACTGATTGACCAATACACCTTGGTATATATATTTAACACTCATAACCTTTTTAAAAACACTCACAGTCACTGGATGATGTCATTTGAGATGTTATCAGTAATGTCATTTGATATGTCATCAGTGATTTCATCAGTGATGTCACCATTGATGTTATTGACCATGTCATGAGTGATGTAATATGTGAGGACAGAAGCAGTGCATTGCGGGGGCGCAAGTTATAGTTAAATCAGGTAACTATACCGGCTGAATTTCTCTGGCTTTGTATGAGTAAAATCTGGCCCTAACTATAACGTCCCTGTAACCTTTGTTTTTTTTTAGTGAATATATTTATGTATTGTAGCAGCCGAAACGGGTCGGAGTAAGAGAGCAGGTTGGCAGCAATAATTTTGAATAAAGCGCCCTTTCTGGATCTGGTGCTTCAGTGCATTTTGTTGTTGCGGATGCTTTTGCAGGATGCTCCGTTCCCGTATTTCACTGAAGCTGCCTTGCTAAGGTCAGAGGCTCCATCAACGGAGAGTGGATGTGTAGTTTGAATTGGGGAGCATGGCCCGCTTGCCTCAATGGGATTTGCCCGAGCCATTTGGAAACAGCGGCAGGAAAGGGATGAAGGAGGAGTATTAACTGTCTCTTTCAATATCCAGGATATCTGCGCAGTAAGGACACAGTTTACATTTTGGCAATTTGCACTGCAGTTCCGACTTATTTTGTGAATTACTTTAAAGTGCATTGTGGGACTTATATGACCCAAATGACTACTGAGCCACTTAGGCACTATCACTTTAAAAGCACGTGGTCACCATCAAGGTCGGAACTGCTCACCTGTGAAAAAGGCTGACTGTAGCAGCCGAAACGTGTCAGAGTAAGAGAGCAGGTTGCCAGCTATAATTTTGAATAAAGCGCCATTTCTGGATCTGGTGCTTCATTGCATTTTGTTGTTGTGGATGCTTTTGCAGGACACTCCGATACCGTATTTCACTGAAGCTGCCCTGCTAGGTTCGGAGGCTCCCTCAACGGAGAGTGGATGTGTAGTTTGAATTGGGGAGCATGGCCGGCTTGCTGCAATGGGATTTGCCCAAGCCATTTGGAAACAGCGGCAGGAAAGGGATGAAGGAGGAGTATTAACTGTCTCTTTCAATATCCAGGATATGTGCGCAGAAAGGACACAGTTTACATTTTGGCAATTTGCACTGCAGTTCTGACTTATTTTGTGAATTACTTTAAAGTGCATAGTGGGACTTATATGACTCAAATGACTACTGAGCCACTTAGGCACTATCACTTTTAAAGCACGTGGTCACCCTCAATGTCGGTACTGCTCACCTGTGAAAAAGGCTGACTGTAGCAGCCGAAACGTGTCGGAGTAAGAGAGCAGGTTGCCAGCAATAATTTTAAATAAAGTGCCCTTTCTGGATCTGGTGCTACAGTGCATTTTGTTCTTGCGGATGCTTTTGCAGGATGCTCCGTTCCCGTATTTCACTGAAGCTGCCTTGCTAAGGTCGGAAGCTCCCTCAACGGAGAGTGGATGTGTAGTTTGAATTGGGGAGCATGGCCCGCTTGCCGCAATGTGATTTAGCCGAGCCATTTGGAAACAGCGGCAGGAAAGGAATGAAGGAGGAGTATTAACTGTCTCTTTCAATATCCAGGATATGTGCGCAGTAAAGACACAGTTTACATTTTGGCAATTTGCACTGCAGATCTGACTTATTTTGTGAATTACTTTCAAGTGCATTGTGGGATTTATATGATCCAAATGACTACTGAGCCACTTAGGCACTATCGCTTTAAAAGCACATGGTCACCCTCAAAGTCGGTACTGCTCACCTGTGAAAAAGGCTGACTGTAGCAGCTGAAACGTGTCGGAGTAAGAGAGCAGGTTGCCAGCAATAATTTTAAATAAAGTGCCCTTTCTGGATCTGGTGCTACAGTGCATTTTGTTCTTGCGGATGCTTTTGCAGGATGCTCCGTTCCCGTATTTCACTGAAGCTGCCTTGCTAAGGTCGGAAGCTCCCTCAACGGAGAGTGGATGTGTAGTTTGAATTGGGGAGCATGGCCCGCTTGCCGCAATGGGATTTAGCCGAGCCATTTGGAAACAGCGGCAGGAAAGGAATGAAGGAGGAGTATTAACTGTCTCTTTCAATATCCAGGATATGTGCGCAGTAAAGACACAGTTTACATTTTGGCAATTTGCACTGCAGATCTGACTTATTTTGTGAATTACTTTCAAGTGCATTGTGGGATTTATATGATCCAAATGACTACTGAGCCACTTAGGCACTATCGTTTTAAAAGCACATGGTCACCCTCAATGTCGGAACTGCTCACCTGTGAAAAAGGCTGACTGTAGCAGCCGAAACGTGTCGGAGTAAGAGAGCAGGTTGCCAGCAATAATTTTGAATAAAGCACCCTTTCTGGATCTGGTGCTTCAGTGCATTTTGTTGTTGCGAATGCTTTTGCAGGACGATCCGTTCCCGTATTTCACTGAAGCTGCCCTGCTAGGGTCGGAGGCTTCCTCAACTAGGGGATGGATGTGTAGTTTGAATTGGGGAGCATGGTCCGCTTGCAGCAATGGGATTTGCCCGAGCCATTTGGAAACAGCGGCAGGAAAGGGATGAAGGAGGAGTATTAACTGTCTCTTTCAATATCCAGGATATGAGCGCAGTAAGGACACAGTTTACATTTTGACAATTTGCACTGCAGTTCTGACTTATTTTGTGAATTACTTTAAAGTGCATTGTGGGAATTATATGATCCAAATGACTAAAGAGCCACTTAGGCACTATCACTTTAAAAGGACGTGGTCACCCTCAATGTCGGAACTGCTCACCTGTGAAAAAGGCTGATTGTAGCAGCCGAAACGTGTCGGAGTAAGAGAGCAGGTTGCCAGCAATAATTTTGAATAAAGCGCCTTTCTGGATCTGTTGCTTTAGTGCATTTTGTTGTTGCGGATGCTTTTGCAGGACGCTCCGTTCCCGTATTTCACTGAAGCTGCCTTGCTAAGGTTGGAGGCTCCCTCAACGGAGAGTAGATGTGTAGTTTGAATTGGGGAGCATGGCCCGCTTGACACAATGGGATTTACCCGAGCCATTTGGAAACAACGGCATGAAAGGAATGAAGGATGAGTATTAACTGTCTCTTTCAATATCCAGGATATGTGCGCAGTAAAGACACAGTTTACATTTTGGCAATTTGCACTGCAGATCTGACTTATTTTGTGAATTACTTTCAAGTGCATTGTGGGATTTATATGATCCAAATGACTTCTGAGCCACTTAGGCACTATCGCTTTAAAAGCACATGGTCACCCTCAATGTCGGAACTGCTCACCTGTGAAAAAGGCTGATTGTAGCAGCCGAAACGTATCAGAGTAAGAGAGCAGGCTGCCAGCAATAATTTTGAATAAAGCGCCCTTTCTGGATCTGGTGCTTCAGTGCATTTTGTTGTTGCGGATGCTTTTGCGGGACGCTCCGTTCCTGTATTTCACTGAATCTGACCTGCTAGGGTTAGAGGCTCCCTCAACGGAGAGTGGATGTGTAGTTTGACTTGGGGAGCATGGCCCGCTTGCCACAATGGGTTTTGCCCGAGCCATTTGGAAACAGCGGCAGGAAAGTGATGAAGGAGGAGTATTAACTGTCTCTTTCAATATCCAGGATATGTGCGCAGTAAGGACACAGTTTACATTTTGGCAATTTGCACCGCAGTTCTGACTTATTTTGTGAATTACTGTAAAGTGCATTGTGGGACTTATATGATCCAAATGACTATTAAGCCACTTAGGCACTATCACTTTAAAAGCACGTGGTCACCCTCAATGTCGCAACTGTTCACGCGTGAAAAAGGGGGATTGTAGCAGCCAAAACACGTCGGAGTAAGAGAGCAGGTTGCCAGCAATAATTTTGTATAATGCGCCCTTACTGGATCTGGTGCTTCAATGCATTTTGTTGTTGCGGATGCTTTTGCGGGACACTCCGTTCCCGTATTTTACTGAAACTGCCCTGCTAGGGTTGGAGGCTCCCTCAATGGAGAGTGGATGTGTAGTTTGAATTGGGGAGCATGGCCTGCTTGCCGCAATGGGATTTAACCGAGCCATTTGAAGACAGCTGCAGGAAAGAAATGAAGGAGGAGTATTAACTGTCTCTTTCAATATCCAGGTTATGTGCACAGTAAGGACACAGTTTACATTTTGGCAATTTGCACTGCAGTTCCGACTTATTTTGTGAATTACTGTAATGTGCATTGTGGGACTTATATGATCCAAATGACTACTGAGCCACTTAGGCACTATCACTTTAAAAGCACGTGGTCACCATCAATGTCGGAACTGCTCACCTGTGAAAAAGGCTGATTGTAGCAGACGAAACGCGTCGGATTAAGAGTAGGTTGCCAGCAATAATTTTGAATAAAGCGCTCTTTCTGGATCTGGTGCTTCAGTGCATTTTGTTGTTGCGGATGCTTTTGCGGGACGCTCCATTCCCGTATTTCACTGAATCAGCCCTGCTAGGGTTGGAGGCTCCCTCAACAGAGAGTGGATGTGTAGTTTGAATTAGGGGGCATAGCCAACTTGCCACAATGGGATTTACCCGAGCCATTTGGAAACAGCTGCAGGAAAGAAATGAAGGAGGAGTATTAACTGATCCTTTCAATATCCAGGATATGTGCGAAGTAAGGACACAGTTTACATTTTGGCAATTTGCACTGCAGTTCTGACTTATTTTGTGAATTACTTCAAAGTGCATTGTGGGACTTATATGATCCACATGACTACTGAGCCTCTTAGGCTCTATCACTTTAAAAGCAAGGAGTCACCCTTAATATCAGAACTGCTCACCTGTGAAAAAGGCTGATTGTAACAGCCGAAACGCGTCGGAGTAAGAGAGCAGGTTGCCAGCAATAATTGTGAATAAAGCGCCCTTTCTGGATCTGGGGCTTCAGTGCCTTTGGTTGTTGCGGATGCTTTTGTAGGTCGCTCCGTTCCCGTATTTCACTGAAGCTGCCTTGCTGAGGTTGGAGGCTCCCTCAACGGAGAGTAGATGTGTAGTTTGAATTGGGGAGCATGGCCCGCTTGACACAATAGGATTTACCCGAGCCATTTGGAAACAGCGGCAGGAAAGGAATGAAGGATGAGTATTAACTGTCTCTTTCAATATCCAGGATATGTGAGCAGTAAGGACACAGTTTACATTTTGGCAAATTGCACTGCAGTTCTGACTTATTTTGTGAATTACTGTAATGTGCATTGTGGGACTTATATGATCCAAATGACTACTGAGCCACTTAGGAACTATCACTTTAAAATCGCGTGGTCACCATCAATGTCGGAACTGCTCACCTGTGAAAAAGGCCGATTGTAGCAGCCGAAACGCATCGGAGTAAGAGAGCAGGATGCCAGCAATAATTTTGAATAAAGCGCCCTTTTTGGATCTGGTGCTTCAGTGCATTTTCTTGTTACGGATGCTTTTGCGGGACGCTCCGTTCCTGTATTTCACTGAATCTGCCCTGCTAGGGTTAGAGGCTCCCTCAACAGAGAGTGGATGTGTAGTTTGACTTGGGGAGCATGGCCCGCTTGCCGCAATGGTTTTTGCCCGAGCCATTTGGAAACAGCGGCAGGAAAGTGATGAAGGAGGAGTATTAACTGTTTATTTCAATATCCAGGATATGTGCGCAGTAAGGACACAGTTTACATTTTGGCAATTTGCACTGCAGTTCTGACTTATTTTGTGAATTACTGTAAAGTGCATTGTGTGACTTATATGATCCAAATGACTATTAAGCCACTTAGGCTCTATCACTTTAAAAGCACGTGTTCAACTTCAATGTCGGAACCGCTCACCTGTGAAAAAGGGTGATTGTAGCAGCCGAAACACGTCGGAGTAAGAGAGCAGGTTGCCAGCAATAATTTTGTATAATGCGCCCTTACTGGACCTGGTGCTTCAGATCATTTTGTTGTTGCGGATGCTTTTGCAGGACGCTCCGTTCCCGTATTTTACTGAAACTGCCCTGCTAGGGTTGGAGGCTCCCTCAATGGAGAGTGGATGTGTAGTTTGAATTGGGGAGCATGGCCTGCTTGCCGCAATGGGATTTACCCGAGCCATTTGAAAACAGCTGCAGGAAAGAAATGAAGGAGGAGTATTAACTGTCTCTTTCAATATCCAGGATATGTGCGCAGTAAGGACACAGTTTACATTTTGGCAATTTGCACTGCAGTTCCGACTTATTTTGTGAATTACTGTAAAGTGCATTGTGGGACTTATATGATCCAAATGACTACTGAGCCACTTAGGCACTATCACTTTAAAAGCACGTGGTCACCCTCAATGTCGGAACTGCTCACCTGTGAAAAAGGCTGATTTTAGCAGCCGAAACGCGTCGGATTAAGAGAGTAGGTTGCCAGCAATAATTTTGAATAAAGCGCTCTTTCTGGATCTGGTGCTTCAGTGCATTTTGTTGTTGCAGATGCTTTTGTGGGACGCTCCGTTCCCGTAATTCACTGAGTCTGCGCTGCTAGGGTTGGAGGCTCCCTCAACGGAGAGTGGATGTGTAGTTTGAATTAGGGCGCATAGCCCATTTGCCGCAATGGTATTTACCCGAGCCATTTGGAAACAGCTGCAGGAAAGAAATGAAGGAGGAGTATTAACTGTCTCTTTCAATATCCAGGATATGTGCGAAGTAAGGACACAGTTTACATTTTGTCAATTTCCACTGCAGTTCTGACTTATTTTGTGAATTACTTCAAAGTGCATTGTGGGACTTATATGATCCAAATGACTACTGAGCCTCTTAGGCACTATCACTTTAAAAGCAAGGGGTCACCCTTAATGTCAGAACTGCTCACCTTTGAAAAAGGCTGATTGTAGCTGTGGAAACGCGTCGGAGTAAGAGAGCAGGTTGCCAGCAATAATTGTGAATAAAGCGTCCTTTCTGGATCTGGTGCTTCAGTGCATTTTGTTGTTGTGGATGCTTTTGCGGGACGCTCCGTTCCTGTATTTCACTGAATCTGCCCTGCTAGGGTTAGAGGCTCCCTCAACGGAGAGTGGATGTGTAGTTTGACTTGGGGAGCATGGCCCGCTTTCCGCAATGGGTTTTGCCCGAGCCATTTGGAAACAGCGTCAGGAAAGTGATGAAGGAGGAGTATTAACTGTTTATTTCAATATCCAGGATATGTGCGCAGTAAGGACACAGTTTACATTTTGGCAATTTGCACTGCAGTTCTGACTTATTTTGTGATCTACTGTAAAGTGCATTGTGGGACTTATATGATCCAAATGACTATTAAGCCACTTAGGCACTGTCACTTTAAAAGCACGTGGTCACCCTCAATGTCGGAACTGATCACCTGTGAAAAAGGGTGATTGTAGCAGCCGAAACACGTCGGAGTAAGAGAGCAATTTGCCAGAAATAATTTTGTATAATGCGCCCTTACTGGATCTGGTGCTTCATTGCATTTTGTTGTTGCGCATGCTTTTGCGGGATGCTCCGATCCCATATTTTACTGAATCTGCCCTGCTAGGGTTGGAGGCTCCCTCAATGGAGAGTGGATGTGTAGTTTGAATTGGGGAGCATGGACTGCTTGCCGCAATGGGATTTACCTGAGCCATTTGAAAACAGCTGCAGGAAAGAAATGAAGGAGGAGTATTAACTGTCTCTTTCAATATCCAGGATATGTGCGAAGTAAGGACACAGTTTACATTTTGGCAATTTGCACTGCAGTTCTGACTTATTTTGTGAATTACTTTAAAGTGCATTGTGGTACTTATATGATCCACATGACTACTGAGCCTCTTAGGCACTATCACTTTAAAAGCAAGGGGTCACCCTTAATGTCAGAACTGCTCACCTGTGAAAAAGGCTGTTTGTAGCAGCTGAAACGCGTCAGAGTAAGAGAGCAGGTTGTCAGCAATAAGTGTGAATAAAGCGCCCTTTCTGGATCTTGTGCTTCAGTGCATTTTGTTGTTGCGGATGCTTTTGCGGGACGCTCCGTTCCCGTATTTCACTGAATCTGCCCTGCTAGGGTTGGAGGCTCCCTCAACGGAGAGTGGATGTGTAGTTTGAATTAGGAGGCATAGCCCGCTTTCCGCAATGGTATTTACCCGAGCCATTTGGAAACATCTGCAGGAAAGAAATGAAGGAGGAGTATTAACTGTCTCTTTCAATATCCAGGATATGTGCGAAGTAAGGAAACAGTTTACATTTTGGCAATTTGCAGTGCAGTTATGACTTATTTTGTGAATTACTTCAAAGTGCATTGTGGGACTTATATGATCCAAATGACTACTGAGCCTCTTAGGCACTATCACTTCAAAAGCAAGGGGTCACCCTTAATGTCAGAACTGCTCACCTGTGAAAAAGGCTGATTGTAGCAGCCGAAACGCGTCGGAGTAAGAGAGCAGGTTGCCAGCAATAATTGTGAATAAAGCGCCCTTTCTGGATCTGGTGCTTCAGTGCCTTTTGTTGTTGTGGATGCTTTTGCAGACTGCTCCGTTCCTGTATTTCACTGTAGCTGCCCTGCTAGAGTCGGAGGCTCCCTCAAGAGTGGATGTGTAGTTTGAATTAGGGAGCATGGCCTGCTTGCCGCAATGGGATTTGCCTGAGCCATTCGGAAACAGCGGCAGGAAAGTGATGAAGGAGACGTATTAACTGTCTCTTTCAATATCCAGGATATGTGCGCAGTAAGGACACAGTTTACATTTTGGCAATTTGCAGTGCAGTTATGACTTATTTTGTGAATTACTTCAAAGTGCATTGTGGGACTTATATGATCCAAATGACTACTGAGCCACTTAGGCACTATCACTTTAAAAGGACGTGGTCACCCTCAATGTCGGAACTGCTCACCTGTGAAAAAGGCTGATTGTAGCAGCCGAAACGTGTCGGAGTAAGAGAGCAGGTTGCCAGCAATAATTTTGAATAAAGCGTCCTTTCTGGATCTGGTGCTTCATTGTATTTTGTTGTTGCGGATGCTTTTGCAGGACGCTCCGATACCGTATTTCACTGAAGCTGCCCTGCTAGGGTCGGAGGCTTCCTCAACGGAGAGTGGATGTGTAGTTTGAATTGGGGAGCATGGTCCGCTTGCCGCAATGGGATTTGCCCGAGCCATTTGGAAACAGCATCAGGAAAGTGATGAAGGAGGAGTATTAACTGTTTTTTCAATATCCAGGATATGTGTGCAGTAAGGACACAGTTTACATTTTGACAAATTGCACTGCAGTTCTGACTTATTTTGTGAATTACTTTAATGTGCATTGTGGGACTTATATGATCCAAATGACTATTGAGCCACTTAGGCACTATCACTTTAAAAGCACGTGGTCAACCTCAATGTCTGAACTGCTCACCTGTGAAAAAGGCTGATTGTAGCAGCCGAAACGCGTCGGATTAAGAGAGTAGGTTGCCAGCAATATTTTGATTAAAGCGCTCTTTCTGGATCTGGTGCTTCAGTGCATTTTGTTGTTGCGGATGCTTTTGCGGGACGCTCCGTTCCCGTATTTCACTGAATCTGCCCTGCTAGGGTTGGAGGCTCCCTCAACGGAGAGTGGATGTGTAGTTTGAATTAGGGGGCATAGCCCATTTGCCGCAATGGTATTTACCCGAGCCATTTGGAAACAGCTGCAGGAAAGAAATGAAGGAGGAGTATTAACTGTCTCTTTCAATATCCAGGATATGTGCGCAGTAAGGACACAGTTTACATTTTGGCAATTTGCACTGCAGTTCCGACTTATTTTGTGAATTACTTTAAAGTGCATTGTGGGAATTATATGATCCAAATGACTACTGAGCCACTTAGGCACTATCACTTTTAAAGCACGTGGTCACCCTGAATGTCAGAACTGCTCGCCTGTGAAAAAGTCTGACTGTAGCAGGCGAAACGTGTCAGAGTAAGAGAGTAGGTTGCCAGCAATAATTTTGAATAAAGCGCCCTTTCTGGATCTGGTGCTTTAGTGCATTTTGTTGTTGCGGATGCTTTAGCAGGATGCTCCGTTCCCGTATTTTACTGAAACAGCCCTGCTAGGGTTGGAGGCTCCCTCAATGGAGAGTGGATGTGTAGTTTGAATTGGGGAGCATGGCCTGCATGCCGCAATGGGATTTACCCAAGCCATTTGAAAACAGCTGCAGGAAAGAAATGAAGGAGGAGTATTAACTGTCTCTTTCAATATCCAGGATATGTGCGCAGTAAGGACACAGTTTACATTTGGGCAATTTGCACTGCAGTTCTGACTTATTTTGTGAATTACTTCAAAGTGCATTGTGGGACTTATATGATCCAAATGACTACTGAGCCTCTTAGGCACTATCACTTTAAAAGCAAGGGGTCACCCTTAATGTCAGAACTGCTCACCTGTGAAAAAGGCTGATTGTAGCAGCCGAAACGCGACGGAGTAAGAGAGCAGGTTGCCAGCAATAATTGTGAATAAAGCGCCCTTTCTGGATCTGGTGCTTCAGTGCCTTTTCTTGTTGCGGATGCTTTTGCAGGATGCTCCGTTCCTGTATTTCACTGAAGCTGCCTTGCTAGAGTCGGAGGCTCCCTTAACGGAGAGTGGATGTGTAGTTTGAATTAGGGAGCATGGCCTGCTTGCCGCAATGGGATTTGCCTGAGCCATTCGGAAACAGCGGCAGGAAAGGGTTGAAGGAGACGTATTAACTGTCTCTTTCAATATCCAGGATATGTGCGCAGTAAGGACACAGTTTACATTTTGGCAATTTGCACTGCAGTTCTGACTTATTTTGTGATTTACTTTAAAGTGCATTGTGGGACTTATATGACTCAAATGACTACTGAGCCACTTAGGCACTATCACTTTAAAAGCACGTGGTCACCCTCAATGTCGGAACTGCTCACCTGTGAAAAAGGCTGATTGTAGCAGCCGAAACGTGTCGGAGTAAGAGAGCAGGTTGCCAGCAATAATTGTGAATAAAGCGCCCTTTCTGGATCTGGTGCTTCAGTGCATTTTGTTGTTGCGGATGCTTTTGCAGGACGCTCCGTTCCCGTATTTCACTGAAGCTGCCCTGCTAGGGTCGGAGGCTTCCTCAACGGAGAGTGGATGTATAGTTAGAATTGAGGAGCATGGTCCGCTTGCCGCAATGGGATTTGCCCGAGCAATTTGGAAACAGCGGCAGAAAAGGGATGAAGGAGGAGTATTAACTGTCTCTTTCAATATCCAGGATATGTGCGCAGTAAGGACACAGTTTACATTTTGACAATTTGCACTGCAGTTCTGACTTATTTTGTGAATTACTTTAAAGTGCATTGTGGGAATTATATGATCCAAATGACTACTGTGCCACTTAGGCACTATCACTTTAAAAGCACGTGGTCACCCACAATGTCGGAACTGCTCACCTGTGAAAAAGGCTGACTGTAGCAGGCGAAACGTGTCGGAGTAAGAGAGCAGGTTGCCAGCAATAATTTTGAATAAAGCGCCTTTCTGGATCTGTTGCTTTAGTGCATTTTGTTGTTTCGGATGCTTTTGCAGGATTCTCCGTTCCCGTATTTCACTGAAGCTGCCTTGCTAAGGTTGGAGGCTCCCTCAACGGAGAGTAGATGTGTAGTTTGAATTGGGGAGCATGGCCCGCTTGACACAATAGGATTTACCCGAGCCATTTGGAAACAGCGGCAGGAAAGGAATGAAGGATGAGTATTAACTGTCTCTTTCAATAACCAGGATATGTGAGCAGTAAGGACACAGTTTACATTTTGGCAAATTGCACTGCAGTTCTGACTTATTTTGTGAATTACTTTAAAGTGCATTGTGGGACTTATATGATCCAAATGACTACTGAGCCACTTAGGCACTATCACTTTAAAAGCACGTGGTCACCCTCAATGTCGGAACTGCTCACCTGTGAAAAAGGGTGATTGTAGCAGCCGAAACACGTCGGATTAAGAGAGTAGGTTGCCAGCAATAATGTTGTATAATGCGCCCTTACTAGATCTGGTGCTTCAGTGCATTTTGTTGTTGCGGATGCTTTTGCAGGACGCTCCGTTCCCGTATTTTACTGAAACTGCCCTGCTAGGGTTGGAGGCTCCCTCAATGGAGAGTGGGTGTGTAGTTTGAATTGGGGAGCATGGCCTGCTTGCCGCAATGGTATTTACCCGAGCCATTTGAAAACAGCTGCAGGAAAGAAATGAAGGAGGAGTATTAACTGTCCCTTTCAATATCCAGGATATGTGCGCAGTAAGGACACAGTTTACATTTTGGCAATTTGCACTGCAGTTCCGACTTATTTTGTGAATTACTGTAAAGTGCATTGTGGGACTTATATGATCCAAATGACTACTGAGCCACTTAGGCACTATCACTTTAAAAGCACGTGGTCACCCTCAATGTTGGAACTGCTCACCTGTGAAAAAGGCTGACTGTAGCAGCCGAAACGTGTCGGAGTAAGAGTGCAGGTTGCCAGCAATAATTTTGAATAAAGCGCCCTTTCCGGATCTGGTGCTTTAGTGCATTTTGTTGTTGCCGATGCTTTTGCAGGACGCTCTGTTCCCGTATTTCACTGAAGATGCCTTGCTAAGGTCGGAGGCTCCCTCAACGGAGAGTGGATGTGTAGTTTGAATTGTGGAGCATGGCCCGCTTGCTGCAATGGGATTTACCCGAGCCATTTGGAAACAGCGGCAGGAAAGGAATGAAGGAGGAGTATAAACTGTCTCTTTCAATATCCAGGAAATGTGCGCAGTAAGGACACAGTTTACATTTTGGCAATTTGCACTGCAGTTCTGACTTATTTTGTGAATTACTTTAAAGTGCATTGTGGGAATTATATGATCCAAATGACTACTGAGCCACTTAGGCACTATCACTTTAAAAGCACGTGGTCACCTTCAATGTTGGAACTGCTCGCCTGTGAAAAAGGCTGACTGTAGCAGGCGAAACCTGTCGGAGTAAGAGAGCAGGTTGCCAGCAATAATTTTGATAAAGCGCCCTTTCTGGATCTGGTGCTTCAGTGCATTTTGTTGTTGCGGATGCTTTTGCAGGACGCTCTGATGCCGTATTTGAAGCTGCTCTGCTAGGGTCGGAGGCTCCGTCAACGGAGAATGGATGTGTACTTTGACTTGATGAGCATGGCCCGCTTGCCGCAATGGGATTTGCCCGAGCCATTTGGAAACAGCGGCAGGAAAGTGATGAAGGAGGAGTATTAACTGTTTATTTCAATATCCAGGATATGTGCGCAGTAAGGACACAGTTTACATTTTGGCAATTTGCACTGCAGTACTGACTTATTTTGTGAATTACTTTAAAGTGCATTGTGGGACTTATATGATCCAAATGACTACTGAGCCACTTAGGCACTATCACTTTAAAAGCACGTGGTCACCCTCAATGTTGGAACTGCTCACCTGTGAAAAAGGCTGACTGTAGCAGCCAAAACGAGTCGGAGTAAGAGTGCAGGTTGCCAGCAATAATTTTGAATAAAGCGCCCTTTCTGGATCTGATGCTTCAGTGCATTTTGATGTTGCGGAAGCTTTTGCAGGACGCTCCGTTCCCGTATTTCACTGTAGCTGCCTTGCTAAGGTCCGAGGCTCCCTCAGCGGAGAGTGGATATGTAGTTTGAATTGGGGAGCATGGCCCGCTTGCCGCAGTGGGATTTACCCAATACATTTAGAAAAAGCGGCAGGAAAGGAATGAAGGAGGAATATTAACTGTCTCTTTCAATATCCAGGATATGTGCGCAGTAAGGGAACAGTTTACATTTTGTTAATTTGCACTGCAGTTCCGACTTATTTTGTGAATTACTGTAAAGTGCATTGTGGGACTTATATGATCCAAATGACTATTGAGCCACTTAGGCACTATCACTTTAAAAGCACGTGGTCACCCTCAATGTCGGAACTGCTCACCTGTGAAAAAAGGTGATTGTAGCAGCCGAAACACGTCAGAGTAAGAGAGCAGGTTGCCAGCAATAATTTTGTATAATGCGCCCTTACTGGATCAGGGGCTTCAGTGCATTTTGTTGTTGCGGATGCTTTTGCGGGACGCTCCGTTCCTGTATTTTACTGAATCTGCCCTGCTAGGGTTGGAGGCTCCCTCAACGGAGAGTGGATGTGTACTTTGAATTGGGGAGCATGGCCCGCTTGCCACAATGGGATTTACCTGAGCCATTTGGAAACAGCTGCAGGAAAGGAACGAAGGAGGAGTATTAACTGTCTTTCAATATCCAGGATATGTGCGCAGTGAGTGCACAGTTTACATTTTGGCAATTTGCACTGCAGTTCAGACTTATTGTGTGAATTACTTTAAAGTGCATTGTGGGACTCAAATGATCCAAATGACTACTGAGCCACTTAGGCACTATCAGTTTAAAAGCACATGGTCACCCTCAATGTCGGTACTGCTCACCTGTGAAAAAGGACGATTGTTGCAGCCAAAACGCATCAGAGTAAGAGAGCTGGTTGCCATCAATAATTTTGAATAAAGCGCCCTTTCTGGATCTGGTGCTTCAGTGCATTTTGTTGTTGCAGAAGCTTTTGCAGGACGTTCTGTTCCCGTATTTCACTGAAGATGCCTTGCTAAGGTTGGAAGCTCCCTCAACGGAGAGTAGATGTGTAGTTTGAATTGGGGAGCATGGCCCGCTTGACGCAATGGGATTTACCAGAGCCATTTGGAAACAGCGGTAGGAAAGGGTTGAAGGAGGAGTATTAACTGTCTCTTTCAATATCCAGGATATGTGCGCAGTAAGGACACAGTTTACATTTTGGCAATTTGCACTGCAGTTCTGACTTATTGTGTGAATTACTTTAAAGTGCATTGTGGGACTTAAATGATCCAAATGACTACTGAGCCACTTAGGCACTATCACTTTAAAAGCACGTGGTCACCCTCAATGTCCGAACTGCTCACCTGTGAAAAAGGCTGACTGTAGCAGCCGAAACGTGTCGGAGTAAGAGAGCAGGTTGCCAGCAATAATTTTGAATAAAGCGCCCTTTCTGGATCTGGTGCTTCAGTGCATTTTGTTGTTGCGAATGCTTTTGCAGGACGCTCCGTTCCCGTATTTCACTGAATCTGCCCTGATAGGATTAGAGGCTCCCTCAACTGAGAGTGGATGTGTAGTTTGAATTGGGGTGCATGGCACATTTGCCGCAATGGGATTTACCCGAGCCATTTGGAAACAGCGGCAGGAAAGGAATGACGGAGGAGTACTAACTGTCTCTTTCAATATCCAGGATATGTGTGCATTAAGGACACAGTTTACATTTTGGCAATTTGCACTGCAGTTCTGACTTATTTTGTGAATTACTTTAAAGTGCATTGTGGGATTTATATGATCCAAATGATTACTGAGGCACTAAGGCACTATCACTTTAAAAGCACGTAGTAACCCTCAATGTCGGTACTGCTCACCTGTGAAAAAGGATGATTGTTGCAGCCGAAACGCATCTGAGTAAGAGAGCAGGTTGCCAGCAATAATTTTGAATAAAGCGCCCTTTCCGGATCTGGTGCTTTAGTGCATTTTGTTGTTGCCGATGCTTTTGCAGGACGCTCTGTTCCCGTATTTCACTGAAGATGCCTTGCTAAGGTCGGAGGCTCCCTCAACGGAGAGTGGATGTGTAGTTTGAATTGTGGAGCATGGCCCGCTTGCTGCAATGGGATTTACCCGAGCCATTTGGAAACAGCGGCAGGAAAGGAATGAAGGAGGAGTATAAACTGTCTCTTTCAATATCCAGGAAATGTGCGCAGTAAGGACACAGTTTACATTTTGGCAATTTGCACTACAGTTCTGACTTATTTTGTGAATTACTTTAAAGTGCATTGTGGGAATTATATGATCCAAATGACTACTGAGCTACTTAGGCACTATCACTTTTAAAGCACGTGGTCACCCTGAATGTCGGAACTGCTCGCCTGTGAAAAAGGCTGACTGTAGCAGGCGAAACGTGTCGGAGTAAGAGAGTAGGTTGCCAGCAATAATTTTGAATAAAGCGCCCTTTCTGGATCTGGTACTTTATTGCATTTTGTTGTTGCCGATGCTTTTGCAGGACGCTCTGTTCCCGTATTTCACTGAAGATGCCTTGCTAAGGTTGGAGGCTCCCTCAACGGAGAGTGGATGTGTAGTTTGAATTGGGGAGCATTGCCCGCTTGCCACAATGGGATTTACCTGAGCCATTTGGAAACAGCGGTAGGAAAGGAATGAAGGAGGAGTATTAACTGTTTATTTCAATATCCAGGATATGTGCGCAGTAAGGACACAGTTTACATTTTGGCGATTTGCACTGCAGTTTTGACTTATTGTGTGAATTACTTTAAAGTGCATTGTGGGACTTAAATGATCCAAATGACTACTGAGCCACTTAGGCACTATCACTTTAAAAGCACGTGGTCACCTTCAATGTCGGAACTGCTCGCCTGTGAAAAAGGCTGACTGTAGCAGGCGAAACCTGTCGGAGTAAGAGAGCAGGTTGCCAGCAATAATTTTGATAAAGCGCCCTTTCTGGATCTGGTGCTTCAGTGCATTTTGTTGTTGTGGATGCTTTTGCAGGACGCTCTGATACCATATTTCACTGAAGCTGCTCTGCTAGGGTTGGAGGCTCCGTCAACGGAGAATGGATGTGTACTTTGACTTGATGAGCATGGCCCGCTTGCCGCAATGGGATTTGCCCGAGCCATTTGGAAACAGCGGCAGGAAAGTGATGAAGGAGGAGTATTAACTGTTTATTTCAATATCCAGGATATGTGCGCAGTAAGGACACAGTTTACATTTTGGCAATTTGCACTGCAGTACTGACTTATTTTGTGAATTACTTTAAAGTGCATTGTGGGAATTATATGATCCAAATGACTACTGAGCCACTTAGGCACTATCACTTTTAAAGCACGTGGTCACCCTGAATGTCGGAACTGCTCGCCTGTGAAAAAGGCTGACTGTAGCAGGCGAAACGTGTCGGAGTAAGAGAGTAGGTTGCCAGCAATAATTTTGAATAAAGCGCCCTTTCTGGATCTGGTACTTTAGTGCATTTTGTTGTTGCCGATGCTTTTGCAGGACGCTCTGTTCCCGTATTTCACTGAAGATGCCTTGCTAAGGTTGGAGGCTCCCTCAACGGAGAGTAGATGTGTAGTTTGAATTGGGGAGCATGGCCCGCTTGACGCAATGGGATTTACCAGAGCCATTTGGAAAGAGCGGTAGGAAAGGGATGAAGGAGGAGTATTAACGGTCTCTTTCAATATCCAGGATATGTGCGCAGTAAGGACACAGTTTACATTTTGGCAATTTGCACTGCAGTTCTGACTTATTGGGTGAATTACTTTAAAGTGCATTGTGGGTCTTAAATGATCCAAATGACTACTGAGCCACTTAGGCACTATCACTTTAAAAGCACGTGGTCACCCTCAATGTCGGTACTGCTCACCTGTGAAAAAGGATGATTGTTGCAGCCGAAACACTTCAGAGTAAGAGAGCAGGTTGCCAGCAATAATTTTGAATAAAGCGCCCTTTCTGGATCTGGTGCTTCAGTGCATTTTGATGTTGCGGATGCTTTTGCGGGACGGTCCGTTCCCGTATTTCACTGAATCTGCCCTGCTAGGTTCGGAGGCTCCCTCAACGGAGAGTGGATGTGTAGTTTGAATTGGGGAGCATGGCACGCTTGCCACAATGGGATTTACCTGAGCCATTTGGAAACAGCGGTAGGAAAGGAATGAAGGAGGAGTATTAACTGTTTATTTCAATATCCAGGATATGTGCGCAGTAAGGACACAGTTTACATTTTGGCGATTTGCACTGCAGTTCTGACTTATTGTGTGAATTACTTTAAAGTGCATTGTGGGACTTAAATGATCCAAATGACTACTGAGCCACTTAGGCACTATCACTTTAAAAGCACGTGGTCACCTTCAATGTTGGAACTGCTCGCCTGTGAAAAAGGCTGACTGTAGCAGGCGAAACCTGTCGGAGTAAGAGAGCAGGTTGCCAGCAATAATTTTGATTAAGCGCCCTTTCTGGATCTGGTGCTTCAGTGCATTTTGTTGTTGCGGATGCTTTTGCAGGACGCTCTGATGCCGTATTTCACTGAAGCTGCTCTGCTAGGGTCGGAGGCTCCGTCAACGGAGAATGGATGTGTACTTTGACTTGATGAGCATGGCCCGCTTGCCGCAATGGGATTTGCCCGAGCCATTTGGAAACAGCGGCAGGAAAGTGATGAAGGAGGAGTATTAACTGTTTATTTCAATATCCAGGATATGTGCGCAGTAAGGACACAGTTTACATTTTGGCAATTTGCACTGCAGTACTGACTTATTTTGTGAATTACTTTAAAGTGCATTGTGGGACTTATATGATCCAAATGACTACTGAGCCACTTAGGCACTATCACTTTAAAAGCACGTGGTCACCCTCAATGTTGGAACTGCTCACCTGTGAAAAAGGCTGACTGTAGCAGCCAAAACGTGTCGGAGTAAGAGTGCAGGTTGCCAGCAATAATTTTGAATAAAGCGCCCTTTCTGGATCTGGTGCTTCAGTGCATTTTGATGTTGCGGAAGCTTTTGCAGGACGCTCCGTTCCCGTATTTCACTGTAGCTGCCTTGCTAAGGTCCGAGGCTCCCTCAGCGGAGAGTGGATGTGTAGTTTGAATTGGGGAGCATGGCCCGCTTGCCACAATGGGATTTACCTGAGCCATTTGGAAACAGCGGTAGGAAAGGAATGAAGGAGGAGTATTAACTGTTTATTTCAATATCCAGGATATGTGCGCAGTAAGGACACAGTTTACATTTTGGCGATTTGCACTGCAGTTCTGACTTATTGTGTGAATTACTTTAAAGTGCATTGTGGGACTTAAATGATCCAAATGACTACTGAGCCACTTAGGCACTATCACTTTAAAAGCACGTGGTCACCTTCAATGTTGGAACTGCTCGCCTGTGAAAAAGGCTGACTGTAGCAGGCGAAACCTGTCGGAGTAAGAGAGCAGGTTGCCAGCAATAATTTTGAATAAAGCGCCCTTTCCGGATCTGGTGCTTCAGTGCATTTTGATGTTGCGGAAGCTTTTGCAGGACGCTCCGTTCCCGTATTTCACTGTAGCTGCCTTGCTAAGGTCCGAGGCTCCCTCAGCGTAGAGTGGATATGTAGTTTGAATTGGGGAGCATGGCCCGCTTGCCGCAGTGGGATTTACCCAATACATTTAGAAAAAGCGGCAGGAAAGGAATGAAGGAGGAGTATTAACTGTCTCTTTCAATATCCAGGATATGTGCGCAGTAAGGGAACAGTTTACATTTTGTTAATTTGCACTGCAGTTCCGACTTATTTTGTGAATTACTGTAAAGTGCATTGTGGGACTTATATGATCCAAATGACTATTGAGCCACTTAGGCACTATCACTTTAAAAGCACGTGGTCACCCTCAATGTCGGAACTGCTCGCCTGTGAAAAAGGCTGACTGTAGCAGGCGAAACGTGTTGGAGTAAGAGAGCAGGTAGCCAGCAATAATTTTGATAAAGCGCCCTTTCTGGATCTGGCGCTTCAGTGCATTTTGTTGTTGCGGATGCTTTTGCGGGACGCTCCGTTCCTGTATTTTACTGAATCTGCCCTGCTAGGGTTGGAGGCTCCCTCAACGGAGAGTGGATGTGTAGTTTGAATTGGGGAGCATGTCCCGCTTGCCACAATGGGATTTACCTGAGCCATTTGGAAACAGCGGCAGGAAAGGAAAGAAGGAGAAGTATTAACTGTCTTTCAATATCCAGGATATGTGCGCAGTGAGGGCACAGTTTACATTTTGGCAATTTGCACTGCAGTTCAGACTTATTGTGTGAATTACTTTAAAGTGCATTGTGGGGGGCGTGGCCAAGATGGCGGAGGGATAGGATGCTCGATTTACGGCTCCTGCTCGCCGTCCGCCCGTAACAGCACAGCACGGCCCCCAAGGGGCCCCAGCAGCGTGAGCCGACCCGGTAGCACCACCTACACCCTCTGGACCCGGTTTGGTCCCGGGGCCTGCATTGCAGCACTGGCCGTGAGGCCGACATTGGCGGCGCGGGGGAGACGGACCCAGCCGCCCTTCGCCAGGGCGGCCTCGACAACGCGGTGGCCCAGGTCCGGACCACCGAGGCAGGCTTCTCTTCTCCCGGTGCCCCTTCTCCGCCCACCAGACTGCAATATTGCAGACAGCGGAGTGGCGGACGGCCGGTCCGCTTGCCCGAGGAGGCCGCACTCAGCGCTGCCGGAGGGGGTCGCCCGCTGCCCTGCAGGGTTTGGAGGGCCCCCCCTGCTCTGATGATACCCTCGGGCGCCCGCAGCAGCAAAAGGAGAGGCCCGCGGGGCATATACACATGGCCACCAGCAGCGAGAGAGGAGGGACCCGGGCCTAACAGAGGCTCTAGGCCGCAGTGATCCCCGGTCTGGGGTGGATTCGGGCCCGCGGAGGATGAGGGGTGCCCGGGCAGAGACGACGCAACACCATGGGCTCCGGGATCGGCCCCGTCGCTGCCCTGGCCCGGTCGTCTCTGGATCGAGATCTACAGGGACCCCCTCTGGTGCGCGGACATGGCCGTCTGCCCTTTGTGGGGGCCGCTGGCCCACCGATGGAGAAGCGCTAGAGGCGAAGCCACGCATTGCCCTGAAGAAACCGCCGAGGTCGCTGAGCTGCGCGGCCTGCACTAGCGGTAAGGAGAGGGCTTCGCGAGATCCGGGACGGAAGCAGGGTTGAGGTGACCCTCGGACACCGCTGCGGTGCCTGGCCTGAACGGCGCGGTGGAGGGGCGGCCGGGGGCTGGGCCCCGTGTCGATGGAGGGGGGCCTCTCCACCAGCATTATTGCTCACATTGACTATGCCATTGCTCACGCCTGACGCCTGCCCTGTCTGAGACCCTGCACACATCGCTGGGCCCGCGGCCTTCCTAGCCTAGGTCAGGGGACACGGATACACCGGCAACCTCCACCACATTAACCCCCACCATTGGGATACAGCACTAGCACAACCACGTGAGAGGGCGGTCAGCGCGGACGTGACTTGGCAGGGGACACCGCCACGGGACCGGCACTGCGGGGCTGCTCTCACCTCGGAGAAGACAGCGAGGAGCTCCCGCTTGCCCAGAGGGGACAGCCGCCCCGCAAGAGACCCCTCCTGGGCCCCGTCCCCAGACGGGCGACTGCTGGCTCGGGATTGACAGAATGTCCAAGACCAGGAACAACAAAGTGAAACCCCTCAAAGACATTTTTGGCCGCTCGCAATCCATACCCGATATGGCGTCCGCGACCCCCGGGGCGGAGGCTGGGAGATGCCCTGCGCCTACTGGAGAGGAGCCCATCACAAAAGCCTTCCTTGAATTGCTATTCCTCACTCTCAGAGAGGACATTCAATCGGTGAAGGCTGAATTCGCCACAGAACTTCGGGAGGTACGCCGGGACGTGGATAGCGTTGGGGAACGGGTTGCCTCCCTCGAGGAGAAAAGCGACGCCACAGTATCGGACCTGACCACACTCCAGCAGGAGGTTATCCAACTTCAGCACCAAAACGTCGACCTGCAGACCCAGATGGAGGACTTGGAAAACCGATCCCGAAGGCACAACATCAGGATCCGTGGGGTCAAGCCTTCAGAGGACACCCACGACCTCTTTGCTTTCACTCAGAGACTCTTCCGCCACATCTTGGGGGAAGTGCAGGAGTCTGATGTGGTTTTGGACAGGGCACATAGAGTGGGGCCACCCCGGGCCGGCGGCGCCCCGCCGGCGGACATCCTGGTTTGTGTTCAGGATTTCAAGACTAAGGAGGCTATACTGGCTAAAGCACGATCACTCCATCCCATATCATTTCAAGGTCACTCTCCGGTGCTCTACCAGGACCTTGCCCTGATCACACTACAGAGGCACCGCCAGTTCCGTCCGGTTACTGAACACCTCCGTCAACAGGGGACATCATACTCTTGGGGGCACCCCTTCCGCCTCATCTTTCGTCATAACGGGAAGCTGCACCAGCTTCGCTCTCTCACAGAGGCATGTCGCACGCTGGGCCTGGCGGAGCCGAGTGGAGAAGACGATGATCGCAGCACCGCCTTGGGGCCCGAGGTCTCCCCATCAGGGTGGCAAAGGCGGGGAGGGAGGCGGCGTCCCAGGCGGCTGCCCAGGGCTGAGATAGCCAGGGGTCAGCGGGCGGCCCTCGATGCGGCCACTGAGGCCCTGGCCGGAGGGGACCTAGCTACCAAATGACCTTCTCTGAAATACCGGACCTTTCACTTGCATCTTTGCTGGCTGCGGGGGAGTGGCGGGTGGGCCGATCCCTCTACCCGGGCCACACGATGATAGGTTCAGTGTATGCCCCTAATGAAGGCCAGGACAAATTCTTCCACGACGCACTCACTGAGGCCACAGCCAACTCGGAAAGGCGCCTTGAACCTTGTCTTCGACAATATCACCGACCACTCCTGTCAGCGCACTAGCCAAGCTGGGGCTCTCTCCCGGGCGGGGTTAGCCCGCATCCAGGAACTTGGGCTGGTCGACCTATGGCGTCATTTTCACCCTCATAGTCGAGCGTATACCTATTACTCAGGAACCCACAAGACCTATGCTAGACTCGACTATTTCCTATTCTCCACTCCATTACAAGCGCTAGCCACTGACGCCGATATTCTCACTGCGTCCCTGTCGGACCACTCTCCGATCATGGCCTCCTTCTCACTACCACACACGCAGCTACCTCAGCGACACTGGCGCCTGCGAGACTCCCTATTATACCAGGCCTCCATAACTGCCCAGATTAAATCCTCCATCTCGAATTACCTAGCCCTTAATTCTAATTCAGATACCTCACTCGCGACACAATGGACCGCTCTCAAAGCTGTCTTACGGGGAGAATTCATAGCTATCTCCACAGCTATCAACAAAGAGCGCAGTCAAAAAAGAGCTGAGCTTACTCAGAGAGTCGCTGAATTGGAGCAGATGCACCAACATACTGGGGCAGCCAGGGCCTGGCGCCAACTTTGCACGGAACGAAAGCAACTCGCGGCGCTGGACCAGGACAGGGCCGAATATGCGGCCCTTCGCCTGCGACACTCCTACTACACCGGAGGGGATAGGGGAGGCCGGCTTCTGGCCGATAAACTGCGGGAAGCGAGACAGCGACAGGGGGTGCAAACCATCCACCCTGCTGGGGGGGACCTCACATCGGACGATGTAGCCATCGCAGAGGCCTTTCGAGCCTTCTATGCTAAGCTTTATTCGGGTGACTCCCTAGACATACTTCGCAGCCTTGATTACCTGGAGGCTGCGCAAGTTCCCACTCTTGACCAAGAGCAGGCCGCCCACCTAGACAGAGACATCGGGACGGAAGAAATCATTGCGGCGATCGCTCGCCTCCGACTCGGCAAATCACCTGGCCCGGATGGGTACTCCGCAGCCTTCTATAAAACCTTCTGTAATCAGGTGGCCCCTTTATTGCGGGATCTCTTTAACGCGTTCGCACATACAGGCGCCATCCCGGAGGAAATGCTAGAAGCCTTGATTGTCGTTATCCCGAAGCCCGGAAAGGATGCGACTCTCTGCAGCGCGTACAGGCCGATCTCCCTCTTAAACATAGATATCAAACTATATACAAGCATCCTCAAGACGCGTCTGGCCACCTACATGCCCCAACTAGTGGACCCGGATCAAGCGGGCTTTATATCCCAGAGGCAAACGAGTGACAATACGAAAAGAATATTGCACCTCATAGAAAAAGCATCTCGCACACAGGGGGAATACATGCTACTAGCAATCGACGCGGAGAAGGCCTTTGACAGGGTCCACTGGCCTTATTTAGAACAAGTACTACAGAGATTTGGTCTCGGAGACAAGATGCGCACCCGCATTCTGAACTGCTACCGTTCACCGCAGGCCACAGTTCGAGTTAATGGGCAGACATCCTCCCGCTTCCCCATAGGCAGGGGTACACGACAGGGTTGCCCCCTCTCCCCCCTCCTTTTTGCGCTATACATGGAGCCCCTAGCGCTAAGAGTCAGACGCCATCCCCTAATCACTGGGATTAAATTTGGCGGAGACACACATAAGATAAGCCTCTACGCGGATGACATTCTGCTCTCTCTCACTGACCCTATTCAGACACTGCGAGCACTATTTATTGAACTGCACAGCTTTGCGCAGGTCTCTGGGTTTAAAATTAATATGGACACATCCACTGCCCTTAATATCTCGCTATCGGCAAATACGCTGGCTTGCACACAGGAAGAGCATCCTATCCAGTGGTCCATCACCGCGGTCCCTTACCTAGGGGTGCAGCTAGGCTCCACCATTCCAGCCACTGTAACTGCTAACTATGATAGGCTCCGCAACCACATTCGAAGGGAACTGGGCAAATGGAAACACTACCCCCTCTCCTGGCTCGGTAGAATAGCTGCTATCAAAATGACAATTCTTCCCCAGATCCTTTACTTATTTCAGACCCTTCCCTTACGCCCTCCCGCCGGCTGGATCCTTCAGACCCAGTCCGACCTGGCACAATTCATATGGCAGGGCCGCAAAGCACGGTTCAAGCACGCGATCGCAGTTCTGCCCCCCGAACGGGGAGGGGTTGGAATACCCGATCTACAGCGTTATTTTTATGCTGTACAGCTTCACTACCTGGTGGAATGGAATCGCCTGGAATCCGGGAAACACTGGCTGTTCCAGGACCAGGCAGTTGCAGCCATGCCCCTGCAGGGTGTCCCATTCCTTCGGAAGAAGCATAGACCACCTAATCTCTATGCTTCGTACATCATGAGCACGGTTATGGAGGCATGGGACCGCACCGCTATCACACACAAGCTGACATCATTCCCCTCCCCCCTGACTCCACTGTTTAATAACCCTGATTTTCACCCGGGGTAGACCCTAAAGCGTTCACGAACTGGCGCTCCACCCCATGCAGATCTCTGGGTCATCTGTTCGATCTAGAGGGCATCATTCCATTCCCACAGCTTAGAGCGCACTATGGTGTCCCGGAGACGGAGCGCCTACCATATCTACAGCTCAGACACTGGGCACTCCAGCCACAGGTCAAACCTGGCGCTCAACGCTTGTTAACCCCGTATGAGAAGTAGCTGATCACCCGAACTTCCGATAAAAAAACATCTCTGACCTCTATCAACACTTACTAGCAACCACCGCCCTTACATATAATGCTGGACGGGCACGATGGGAGCGGGAGCTGGGTAGGACTTTATCTCACAAGGAATGGGACGGCATATACTACAGGGCCCGACACTCAGCCTATCACACGGGTCTTACGGAAACGCTGACCAAGGTCGCCACTTATTGGTATTATACACCAGAACGCCTGCATCAATTTGACTCCCACCTTAGCGCACTGTGCTGGAGGGGCTGTGGGGAGGTGGGAACCCTGGAGCACCTGTTGTGGAGCTGTGCCCGCATTCAACCATACTGGACACCAATCCTTGATGACATAGATTCTCATCTTGATACTCAGCTCCCGCGCTTCCCAGCATACATTCTCCTCGGACTGCCCAACCCGTTAGCATATCCCTTGAAATCCCAGAGGGGCCGACTAATCGCCATTGCCCTAGGGGCAGCCACCCAGAACATACTAGCACATTGGCGCTCACCCCAGACTCCCCCCCCATTCAGGCTGGATACAGAGGCTTTGGACGATAATGGGAATGGAGAAACTATCCCTCACTCTGGCAGGCAGGGGGGATGAGTTTCCGGAGTTGTGGAGGCCCTTTTTGACCTTGCTTACAACCGAATTCCGGGAATTGACATGCCCTCGCTACCTTCGGCTTCTCCGGTTAGCGGATACACAGATTCCACCAAAGCGCAACCCCAAAACGCTACGATAAACTGCCTTATGCTTAGCACCCTTCCCCTTCCCTGGAGCTTTATCGATTTGTGGACAGGAGGTGGGGGGGGGGGAGGGATGGGGGTGGAGGGAGACAACTGTTGTTCTGTTTCTTTTATTCCCACTGAAGGCCTTCTTTTTTAGACCCGCTCCCAGCATATTACTTGGTAACACTCTCATTATTGACATATGTTGTCTGTATTGCACTGTCCTTAAGGAGCAGGGGGTCTGTCCTTCTTTTGATGTTTGAAAAATCAATAAAAGATTTAAACCATAAAGTGCATTGTGGGACTCAAATGATCCAAATGACTACTGAGCCACTTAGGCACTATCAGTTTAAAAGCACATGGTCACCCTCAATGTCGGTACTGCTCACCTGTGAAAAAGGATGATTGTTGCAGCTGAAACGCATCGGAGTAAGGGAGCAAGTTGCCATCAATAATTTTAAATAAAGCGCCCTTTCTGGATCTGGTGCTTCAGGGCATTTTGTTGTTGCGGATGCTTTTGCGGGACGCTCCCTTCCCGTATTTCACTGAATCTGCCCTGCTAGGGTTTGAGGCTCCCTCAACGGAGAGTGGATGTGTAGTTTGAATTGGGGAGCATGGCCCGCTTGCCACAATGGGATTTACCTCACCCATTTGGAAACAGCGGCAGGAAAGGAACGAAGGAGGAGTATTAACTGTCTCTTTCAATGTCCAGGATATGTGAGCAGTAAGGACACAGTTTACATTTTGGCAAATTGCACTGCAGTTCTGACTTATTTTGTGAATTACTTTAAAGTGCATTGTGGGACTTATATGATCCAAATGACTACTGAGCCACTAAGGCGCTAGCACTTTAAAAGCACGTGGTCATCATCAATGTTGGAACTGCTCACCTGTGAAAAAGGCTGATTGTAGCATCCGAAACGCATCGGAATAAGAGAGCAGGCTGCCAGCAATAATTTTTAATAAAGCGCCCTTTCTGGATCTGTGCTTCAGTGTATTTTGTTGTTGCGGATGCTTTTGCGGGATGCTTCGTTCCTGTATTTCACTGAATCTGCCCTGCTAGGATTAGAGGCTCCCTCAACTGAGAGTGGATGTGTAGTTTGAATTGGGGCGCATGGCACATTTGCCGCAATGGGATTTACCCGAGCCATTTGGAAACAGCGGCAGGAAAGGAATGAAGGAGGAGTATTAACTGTCTCTTTCAATATCCAGGAAATGTGCTCAGTAAGGACACAGTTTACATTTTGGCAATTTGCACTGCAGTTCTGACTTATTTTGTGAATTACTTTAAAGTGCATTGTGGGAATTATATGATCCAAATGACTACTGAGCCACTTAGGCACTATCACTTTTAAAGCACGTGGTCACACTGAATGTCGGAACTGCTCGCCTGTGAAAAAGGCCCTGCTAGGTTCAGAGGCTCCCTCAGCGGAGAGTGGATGTGTAGTTTGAATTGGGGACCATGGCCCGCTTGCCACAATGGGATTTACCTGAGCCATTTGGAAACAGCGGTAGGAAAGGAATGAAGGAGGAGTATTAACTGTGTATTTCAATATCCAGGATATGTGCGCAGTAAGGACACAGTTTACATTTTGGCGATTTGCACTGCAGTTCTGACTTATTTTGTGAATACTTTAAAGTGCATTGTGGGACTTATATGATCCAAATGACTACTGAGCCACTTAGGCACTATCACTTTAAAAGCACGTGGTCACCTTCAATGTCAGAACTGCTCGCCTGTGAAAAAGGCTGACTGTAGCAGGCGAAACGTGTCGGAGTAAGAGAGCAGGTTGCCAGCAATAATTTTGATAAAGCGCCTGTGAGAAGTTGGCCTGGCATATGCTGTCCACTAATTATAGTGGGCACCTTGCACCAGTCCAAACAACCCCTTATTGGAGATAGGTTAAAGACAACCTTTATTGAAAGCTATCCTAATGGTAGCTATGGAGAGCAGCCTTCAGGCTAAGTCTTGAAGGAATGTAAAGCAGCTTGTTTTACCAGTCTATAATCTCTTGAGTGACCAAATGAAAGAGGACCACACCAGGTATATATTCAAAATATATGTATTTATTACTAAACACACCCCTCTAGTCTCTTTAGGAGGCTAGAGTTCGAAGTACATACGTTACAAGTTAGTTATCTACAGTAATAGCACAAATACACGTTTGAGCCCCAGGGGCGTACCAAACCATATACCAATAAAGTGGTATAAGAACCACGACTGAGCTAGACACAAGGCCTAGAGCCTGTAGAAGTGCTTGGACCACAAGGAACCACCCAAGGCAGTGACACAGGGGACCCACGGGGGACGCGTGCAGTGTATGAACACAACCGCGAACCACCGTTAACTTCTATGGGGAAAGTCGCGATTAGAATTTAAAAGAAAAGGGACACTTAGAGGAGGACTTGGAGCAAACCCTTTGAGAACTAGGCTGTTCTAGTGTCAATACCCACGGGAGCACCGGAGTACTCGAGTTACCTCACCCAGGGGAGCCGGGTGCATAGGTGTCTTTCGGGGTCGGGTTTACGTCGTCGCTTTCTATGGCGATCTGCTGCAAAGTGCTGCTGGCGACCAAGTCGAAAGTGTTCGGGTGGATCCAAAGGTGGATCGAAGATCTGAAGAACCTGAAAGCAGAGGGGACAGAGTCTGGGTCACTAGCCAGTGACCAGGAAGGCGATTAGCAGATGCCCACCGATGTCGAGTGCTTCAGGTCGGTTGACGGTCGTCTTGACTCTTCAGCCACGAGGTCCAGGAGGCGTCGACGACAACCAGGAGCTGGATTCGAGCTGTCCCATGACGTCTGTCGATTGCAGGGGTGTCGGCGACCGGATTGGACCCAACAAGCCTTGGCAACAGCAAGTCTCGTGGAAATCGAAGAAGGACGATGTTGCAGACCAGCAAGGTCTGGGGGACTCACCCAGCGAGGATAAGTCAGGGCACACCTGGAGCAACCAGGGAGCCCAAGCAGAAAAAGATTGGCCTTCGGGAGGGCCTACTAGCCAATGGACTAGCGACTGCGAAGGAGCCTCGAGACGGTGCACGTGGAGCTGGCTCACAGGACACTCGTAGAGTGGAGGCTAGTGATCTTCGATGCAGTTGGTGCTGGAGGCTGGGGCTACTCGCAGCCCAAAGCACGACTTC
This sequence comes from Calotriton arnoldi, assembly GCA_963921515.1. Lineage (NCBI taxonomy): Eukaryota > Metazoa > Chordata > Amphibia > Caudata > Salamandridae > Calotriton > Calotriton arnoldi. The sequence goes on from CAWUFW010011275.1 coordinate 560,188, forward strand.
GTGGGAGACCCAGAAGAGGATGCACTTGCAAATGCGTTCGGTGTCCAGGGGTCACGGTTCCACGTTACCCACGACAGCTACGGGCCTCAGCTTTGCTGGGAACTCAGGGCAGCCTCAGGGAAGTCTGGAAATCCACCTCTGGGGATGCAAAGACTTCGGCGTCCGACGGGAGCTTCAGCGATGCAGACCAGACAATTGCTTCTTTGGTGCCTGCCAAGCAGGGGAGTCACTCCTTGACCCCAAGGGAGATTCTTCAGTCCTCTAATCTTAAAGTAGAGCGTCGAAGGTCCAGGATTCTGTATCAGAGTTTCGTCCAGGTAAATCTAAAGTCCTAAGGACTGGGTTCCCCTACTTATACTAAGGTAGGGGGTTGGACATACTCTGTGGCCCCACCTATGGGAGGGCCAGGGCAGAGGGGTGGTTACACCCCTTTCCCTTTGTCCAGTTTCGCGCCAGAGCAGGGGCTGGAAGCCCCTGAGCCGGTTTGAACTGGGGAATGCACAGGGACACCAAATGTGCCCCCAGTGCAGGACTTCAAAGCACCAGAGAGTGCTCCCGCCAGCCCCAATACACACTATCCTGTCTGGGGAGGTGGTCACACCTCCCTGGGACAGGAAACCTATTGTCCAGGCCTCCCCTGCCAGAGTTTCGGTCAGCAGCAGGAGGCCAGACTCGTGTCTGTGGCAGCGGCATCCATTTTGTGATGCCAGGGCTCTGGAAAGTCAGTACCGGGTATACCGGTGTGTGTAGGAAGGTGGAATCTGACTATATGGTTGCCCCCACTTTTTTTATGGTGTTTTGCTGGTTTATGACTTAGTTGGACTGGGATCCTGCTATTCAGGGCCCCAGTCTATCTGCTTTCTCTGTAAAATGGTTTCCATGTGCCTTAGGCACATCACTGATTGGGATCTGGAGTGCCCTTATAAGTCCCTAGTATATGGTATACTATGTACCAAGGGCATAGGTACCTCAGAGGCCTGCCAGGGGCTGCAGCATGTATTATGCCACCCCTGGAAGGCCATCCAAACTGACACCACAGGTCTGCTACTGCAGCCTGGGTAAGGTGGTGCATGCACTCCTTACTGTGATATAGGTTACCTATATCACGAGATACATACACACATATAAACCTATAAGTCACTCCTAAGGCAGGCCTTATCAATCCTAAAGGCAGAGTGCGTGGTTCCTATGTGAGAGGGTGCCCCTGCATGAGCAGGGCCCCTCTGCAGCATTCGGAGACCCTCCCTGATGCTGTTTGTAGTGCAGCCTGACCATATACTCTTAAGCGCATTATATCCTCGCGGTAAAATGCTAACTTTGGAATGGCTGCACCTAAACATGTCGTGTTTGGTGTCAAACATCTTGGAATACTACCCCCCCGCCAATCCTGGCGGCGGGGGTAGCATTCCACCCTTCTAGAGGGAAAGACATGTTAACTCTGACTAGTCCGGTAACTTCTTTCCAGAGCCCTGGCATCACAAAATGGATGCTGCTGCCACAGACACGAGTCTGGCCTCCTGCTGCTGGACGAAACTCCGGTAGGGGAGGCCTGGACAATAGGTTTCCTGTCCCAGGGAGGTGTGACCACCTCCCCAGACAGGATAATGTGTATTGGGGTTGGGCGGGAGCACTTTCGGGTGCTTTGAAGTCCTGCACTGGGGGCACATTTGGTGTCCCTGTGCATACCCCAGTTCAAACCGGATCAGGGGCTTGCAGCCCCTGCTTTGGCGCGAACTGGACAAAGGGAAAGGGGTGTAGCCACCCCTCTGCCCTGACCCACCCATAGGTGGGGCCACAGAGTAGTCCAACCCCTATTTTTAGAATAAAGGTAGGAACCCAGTCCTTAGGACTTTAGATTATACCTGGACAAAACTCTGAAACTGAATCCTGGACCTTCGACGCTCTACGACAAGATTAGAGGACTGAAGAATCTCCCTTGGGGTCAAGGAGTGACTCCCCTGCTTGGCAGGCACCAAAGAAGCATCTGTCCGGTTCGCATTTCTGAAGCTCCCGTCGGACGCCGAAGTCATCGCATCACCAGAGGTGGATTCTCAGACTTCCCGAGGCTACCCTGAGTCCCCAGCAAAGCTGAGGCCCGTGGCTATCGTGGGTGACTTGAGACCGTGACCCCTGGACACCGAGCACATTTGCAAGTGCATCATCTTCTGGGTCTTCCAAGAAGTCGTGCTTTGGGCTCCGAGTAGCCCTAGCCTCCAGCACCACCTGCACCGAAAATCACTGGCCCCCACTCCACGAGTGTCCTGTAAGCCAGCTCCACGTGCGGCGTCACGAGGCTCCTTCGCGGTCGCTAGCCCGTTGGCTAGTAGCCCTTAACGAAGGCCAATCCTTTTCTTACTTGGCATCCTGGTTGCTCCAGGCCTGCCCTCACTTACCGTCGCTGGGTGAGTTCCACAGACCTTGCTGGTCTGCACCATCGACGATCTACATCTTACTCAAGACTTGCCGTTGCCAAGGCTTGTTGGGTCCAATCCGGTCGCCGACACCTCAGCACTTGACAGACATCGTGTACCAGCCCGAATCCTGCTCCTGGTCACCGACAACGCCTCCCGGACCTCGTGGCTGAAGAGTCAAGACGACCGTCAACGCACCTGAAGCACTCGACATCGGTGGGCATCTGTCCATCGCCTTCCTGGTCACTGGCTAGTGACCCAGACTCTGTCCCCTCTGCTTTCAGGTTCACCAGAACTCCGATCCACTCTTGGATCCACCCGGACACTTTTCTCTTGGCCGCCAGCAGCACTTTGCAGCAGATCGCCATTCGAATCGACGACGAAACCCGACCCCGAAAGGCACCTATGCACCCGGCTTCCCTGGGTGAGGTAACACGAGTACTCCGGTGCTCCCGTGGGTAGAGACTCTTCAAAGTCCTAGATCTCAAAGGGTTTTGTCCTAGTCCTCTTTTAAGTGTCCCTTTCCTCTATTTTCCCGATCCCGACTTTCTCCATAGAAGTCAACGGCGTATCGCGGTTGTGTATTTACACTGCACGCGTCTCCCGTGGGTCCCCTGTGTCACTACCTTGGGTGGTTCCTTGTGGTCCAAGCACTTCTAGAGGCTCTAGGCCTAGTGTCTAGTTCAGTCGTGGTTCGCATACCACTTTATTGGTATATGGTTTGGTACGCCCGTAGGGTCCAAACGTGTATTTGTGCTATTACTGTGAATTAATAACTTATAACTTATGTACTTCGAACTCTAGCCTCATAAAGAGACTAGAGGGGTGTGTTTAGCAATAAATACATATATTTTGAATATATACCTGGTGTGGTGCTCTTTCATTTGGTCACTCAAGAGATTATAGACTGGTAAAACAAGCTGCTTTACATTCCTTCAAGACTTAGCCTGAAGGCTGCTCTCCATAGCTACCACTAGGATAGCTTTCAATAAGGTTGTCTTTAACCTATCTCCAATAAGGGGTTGTTTGGACTGGTGCAAGGTGCCCACTATAATTAGTGGACAGCATATGCCAGGCCAACTTCTCACAGTGTGTACATGTCTCTCCCTCTAGAAGGGTGGAATGCTACCCCCGCCGCCAGAACTGGCGGGGGGGTAGTATTGCAAGATGTTTGACACCAAACACGACATGTTTCCGTGCAGCCATCCCAAAGTTAGCATTTAACGCGAGGTTATAATGCGCTTAAGAGTATATGGTCAGGCTGCACTACAAACAGCATCAGAGAAGGGTCTCCGAACGCTGCAGAGGGGCCCAGCTCATGCAGGGGCACCCTCTCACATAGGAACCACGCACTCTGCCTTCAGGATTGATAAGGCCTGCCATAGGAGTGACTTATAGGTTTATATGTGTGTATGTATGTAGTGATATTGGTAGCCTATATCACAGTAAGGGGTGCATGCACCACCTTACCCAGGCTGCAGTAGCAGACCTGTGGTGTCCTTTTGGCTGGCCTTCCAGGGGTGGCACAATACATGCTGCAGCCCCTGGTAGGCCTCTGAGGTACCTATGCCCTGGGTACATAGTATACCATATACTAGGGACTTATAAGGGCACTCCAGATTCCAATCAGAGATGTGCCTAAGGCACATGGAAACCATTTTATAGAGGAAGCAGATAGACTGGGGCCCTGAATAGCAGGATCCCAGTCCAACTAAGTCATAAACCAGCAAAACAACAGGAAAAAAGTGGGGGAAACCATATAGTCAGATTCCACCTTCCTACAGCGCCCTTTCTGGATCTGGTGCTTCAGTGCATTTTGTTGTTGCCGATGCTTTTGCAGGACGCTCTGTTCCCGTATTTCACTGAAGATGCCTTGCTAAGGTCGGAGGCTCCCTCAACGGAGAGTGGGTGTGTAGTTTGAATTGTGGAGCATGGCCCGCTTGCTGCATTGGGATTTACCCGAGCCATTTGGAAACAGCGGCAGGAAAGGAATGAAGGAGGAGTATAAACTGTCTCTGTCAATATCCTTGAAATGTGCGCAGTAAGGACACAGTTTACATTTTGGCAATTTGCACTGCGGTTCTGACTTATTGTGTGAATTACTTTAAAGTGCATTGTGGGACTTATATGATCCAAATGATTACTGAGGCACTAAGGCACTATCACTTTAAAAGCACGTGGTCACCCTCAATGTCGGTACTGCTCACCTGTGAAAAAGGATGATTGTTGCAGCCGAGATGCATCTGAGTAAGAGAGCAGGTTGCCAACAATAATTTTGAATAAAGCGCCCTTTCCGGATCTGGTGCTTTAGTGCATTTTGTTCTTGCCGATGCTTTTGCAGGACGCTCTGTTCCCGTATTTCACTGAAGATGCCTTGCTAAGGTCGGAGGCTCCCTCAACGGAGAGTGGATGTGTAGTTTGAATTGTGGAGCATGGCCCGCTTGCTGCAATGGGATTTACCCGAGCCATTTGGAAACAGCGGCAGGAAAGGAATGAAGGAGGAGTATTAACTGTCTCTTTCAATATCAAGGATATGTGCGCAGTAAGGACACAGTTTACATTTTGGCAATTTGCACTGCAGTTCTGACTTATTGTGTGAATTACTTTAAAGTGCATTGTGGGAATTATATGATCCAAATGACTACTGAGCCACTTAGGCACTATCACTTTAAAAGCACGTGGTCACCCTCAATGTCGGTACTGCTCACCTGTGAAAAAGGATGATTGTTGCAGCCGAAACGCTTCGGAGTAAGAGAGCAGGTTGCCAGCAATAATTTTGAATAAAGCGCCCTTTCTGGATCTGGTGCTTCAGTGCATTTTGTTGTTGCCGATGCTTTTGCAGGACGCTCTGTTCCCGTATTTCACTGAAGATGCCTTGCTAAGGTCGGAGGCTCCCTCAACGGAGAGTAGATGTGTAGTTTGAATTGGGGAGCATGGCCCGCTTGACGCAATGGGATTTACCAGAGCCATTTGGAAACAGCGGTAGGAAAGGGATGAAGGAGGAGTATTAACTGTCTCTTTCAATATCCAAGATATGTGCGCAGTAAGGACACAGTTTACATTTTGGCAATTTGCACTGCAGTTCTGACTTATTGTGTGAATTACTTTAAAGTGCATTGTGGGACTTAAATGATCCAAATGACCACTGAGCCACTTAGGCACTATCACTTTAAAAGCACGTGGTCACCCTCAATGTCGGAACTGCTCCCCTGTGAAAAAGGATGATTGTTGCAGCCGAAACGCTTCGGAGTAAGAGCAGGTTGCCAGCAATAATTTTGAATAAAGCGCCCTTTCTGGATCTGGTGCTTCAGTGCATTTTGTTGTTGCAGATGCTTTTGCAGGACGCTCTGATACCGTATTTCACTGAAGCTGCTCTGCTAGGGTCGGAGGCTCCGTCAACGGAGAATGATGTGTACTTTGACTTGATGAGCATGGCCCGCTTGCCGCAATGGGATTTGCCTGAGCCATTTGGAAACAGCGGCAGGAAAGTGATGAAGGAGGAGTATTAACTGTTTATTTCAATATCCAGGATATGTGCGCAGTAAGGACACAGTTTACATTTTGGCAATTTGCACTGCAGTACTGACTTTTTTTGTGAATTACTTTAAAGTGCATTGTGGGACTTATATGATCCAAATGACTACTGAGCCACTTAGGCACTATCAGTTTAAAAGCACGTGGTCACCCTCAATGTTGGAACTGCTCACCTGTGAAAAAGGCTGACTGTAGCAGCCGAAACGTGTTGGAGTAAGAGTGCAGGTTGCCAGCAATAATTTTGAATAAAGCGCCCTTTCTGGATCTGGTGCTTCAGTGCATTTTGTTGTTGCGGAAGCTTTTGCAGGACGCTCCGTTCCCGTATTTCACTGTAGCTGCCTTGCTAAGGTCCGAGGCTCCCTCAACGGTGAGTGGATGTGTAGTTTGAATTGGGGAGCATGGCCCGCTTGCCACAATGGGATTTACCTGACCCATTTGGAAACAGCGGCAGGAAAGGAATGAAGGAGGAGTATTAACTGTCTCTTTCAATATCCAGGATATGTGCGCAGTAAGGGCACAGTTTACATTTTGGCAATTTGCACTGCACTTCAGACTTATTGTGTGAATTACTTTAAAGTGCATTGTGGGACTCAAATGATCCAAATGACTACTGAGCCACTTAGGCACTATCAGTTTAAAAGCACATGGTCACCCTCAATGTCGGTACTGCTCACCTGTGAAAAAGGATGATTGTTGCAGCCGAAACGCATCGGAGTAAGAGAGCAGGTTGCCAGCAATAATTTTTAATAAAGCGCCCTTTCTGGATCTGGTGCTTCAGTGCATTTTGTAGTTGCGGATGCTTTTGCGGGACGCATCGTTCCTGTATTTCACTGAATCTGCCCTGATAGGATTAGAGGCTCCCTCAACTGAGAGTGGATGTGTAGTTTGAATTGGGGAGCATGGCACATTTGCCGCAATGGGATTTACCCGAGCCATTTGGAAACAGCGGCAGGAATGGAATGAAGGAGGAGTATTAACTGTCTCTTTCAATATCCAGGATATGTGTGCAGTAAGGACACAGTTTACATTTTGGCAATTTGCACTGCGGTTCTGACTTATTTTGTGAATTACTTTAAAGTGCATTGTGGGACTTATATGATCCAAATGATTACTGAGGCACTAAGGCACTATCACTTTAAAAGCACGTGGTCACCCTCAATGTCGGTACTGCTCACCTGTGAAAAAGGATGATTGTTGCAGCCGAGATGCATCTGAGTAAGAGCAGGTTGCCAACAATAATTTTGAATAAAGCGCCCTTTCCGGATCTGGTGCTTTAGTGCATTTTGTTGTTGCCGATGCTTTTGCAGGACGCTCTGTTCCCGTATTTCACTGAAGATACCTTGCTAAGGTCGGAGGCTCCCTCAACGGAGAGTAGATGTGTAGTTTCAATTGGGGAGCATGGCCCGCTTGACGCAATGGGATTTACCAGAGGCATTTGGAAACAGCGGTAGGAAAGGAATGAAGGAGGAGTATTAACTGTCTCTTTCAATATCCAGGATATGTGCGCAGTAAGGACACAGTTTACATTTTGGCAATTTGCACTGCAGTTCTGACTTATTGTGTGAATTACTTTAAAGTGCATTGTGGGACTTAAATGATCCAAATGACCACTGAGCCACTTAGGCACTATCACTTTAAAAGCACGTGGTCACCCTCAAAGTCGGTACTGCTCACCTGTGAAAAAGGATGATTGTTGCAGCCGAAACGCTTTGGAGTAAGAGAGCAGGTTGCCAGCAATAATTTTGAATAAAGCGCCCTTTCTGGATCTGGTGCTTCAGTGCATTTTGATGTTGCGGATGCTTTTGCGGGACGGTCCGTTCCCATATTTCACTGAATCTGCCCTGCTAGGGCCGGAGGCTCCCTCAACGGATAGTGGATGTGCAGTTTGAACTGGGGAGCATGGCCCGCTTGCCACAATGGGATTTACCTGAGCCATTTGGAAACAGCGGTAGGAAAGGAATGAAGGAGGAGTATTAACTGTCTCTTTCAATATCCAGGATATGTGCGCAGTAAGGACACAGTTTACATTTTGGCGATTTGCACTGCAGTTCTGACTTATTGTGTGAATTACTTTAAAGTGCATTGTGGGACTTATATGATCCAAATGACTACTGAGCCACTTAGGCACTCTCAGTTTAAAAGCACGTGGTCACCCTCAATGTTGGAACTGCTCACCTGTGAAAAAGGCTGACTGTAGCAGCCGAAACGTGTTGGAGTAAGAGTGCAGGTTGCCAGCAATAATTTTGAATAAAGCGCCCTTTCTGGATCTGGTGCTTCAGTGCATTTTGTTGTTGCGGAAGCTTTTGCAGGACGCTCCGTTCCCGTATTTCACTGTAGCTGCCTTGCTAAGGTCCGAGGCTCCCTCAACGGTGAGTGGATGTGTAGTTTGAATTGGGGAGCATGGCCCGCTTGCCACAATGGGATTTACCTGACCCATTTGGAAACAGCGGCAGGAAAGGAACGAAGGAGGAGTATTAACTGTCTCTTTCAATATCCAGGATATGTGCGCAGTAAGGACACAGTTTACATTTTGGCGATTTGCACTGCAGTTCTGACTTATTGTGTGAATTACTTTAAAGTGCATTGTGGGACTTAAATGATCCAAATGACCACTGAGCCACTTAGGCACTATCACTTTAAAAGCACGTGGTCACCCTCAAAGTCGGTACTGCTCGCCTGTGAAAAAGGCTGACTGTAGCAGGCGAAACGTGTCGGAGTAAGAGAGCAGGTTGCCAGCAATAATATTGATAAAGCGCCCTTTCTGGATCTGGTGCTTCAGTGCATTTTGTTGTTGCGGATGCTTTTGCAGGACGCTCTGATACCGTATTTCACTGAATCTGCTCTGCTAGGGTCGGAGGATCCGTCAACGGAGAATGGATGTGTACTTTGACTTGATGAGCATGGCCCGCTTGCCGCAATGGGATTTACACAATCCATTTAGAAAAAGCGGCAGGAAAGGAATGAAGGAGGATTATTAACTGTCTCTTTCAATTTCCAGGATATGTGCGCAGTAAGGGCACAGTTTACATTTTGGCAATTTGCACTGCAGTTCTGACTTATTTTGTGAATTACTTCAAAGTGCATTGTGGGACTTATATGATTCAAATGACTACTGAGCCACTTAGGCACTATCACTTTAAAAGCACGTGGTCACCCTCAATGTCGGAACTGCTCACCTGTGAAAAAAGCTGATTGTAGCAGCTGAAACGCGTCGGAGTAAGAGAGCAGGTTGCCAGCAATAATTTTGAATAAAGAGCCCTTTCTGGATCTGGTGCTTCCGTGCATGTTGTTGTTGCGGATGCTTTTGCCGGACGCTCCGTTCCTGTATTTCACTGCATCTGCCCTGCTAGGGTCGGAGGCTCCCTCAACGGAGAGTGGATATGTAATATATATATTTTACTTTTGCTACACAATTTGACACAGCTAAGCGACAATTATTAGCTAGGAAGGTTACAGCTTTTCAAGCAACGTCACAGACAGCACTATCAGCGTTGAACCTTTCATCAGATACAAGTTCTTTCACTAGCAATAGCGACTCTGAAGATAGTGCGGCCTCGGTTTCGAGCCTGCAGGGCGCAATCAATGCAAGCCTGACTCCGGCGGAAGAGCTGCATTTTTTGCACCAGGACCGACGCCAAACCGTCCGGCCTCGGAACACACAAGTGAAAACAAACGAAGAAGGAACCAGCGGAGGAGGCAGAGGCGCAAACAACAACACCTCAAACAGAGGAAATCGAGCAAGGAAATGGCAGCGCTAAATAATAAAACGGACAACACTGTCATCAACCTTTCCGCAACCGTTCTTACATCTGCGGAATCTCAATAGCTTGCTTTAGGGCTCACCTATTGCCCTGAAAGCAACTTCAGTTACAATCAATCAAGGGTTGACATCTACAAATGTTTTCGTAAATTAAAGCTGATCAAATTTAATCCATTAAAAGATCACACAACAAGTATACGATCAGATTAATCCCCTGGTGAAACCACTACTAATTTGCTTGCCAAAGACATCACCTTGTTAAGAACTTTGCACACTTTAGCTACAGATTAAGAATTTTCAGATTCCACACAAGCTGATCTGGTGGGGCCGGGGTGACTATCAATAAACCAGCTATGAGCCCTTTTCGTCCACCCTCAAGGTTTGTACCAATCATGCCTAAGGATGCCATTGACGTCTACTGTGATATCATGATCGAAGATCTTAAAAACTTAACCATCACCACCAATCACAGTGAAAAACGGATTAAATATATTCAACATCAATATATTAAACTGATGAAAAAACTGAGTGATAACCATGAGATCATTATCAACAAGGCCGATAAAGGAGGCAACATTGTCCTTTGGCCTAGAGAGTAATACTTGGAAGAAGCTAACAGGCATTTGGGGGCAACTTTGTTATCGGAAAGCTGTTACATCAGAGTTACGCAAAGTAAAAGACACAGTGAAGAAACAACTTAATCACTGGAGAAGATCTGGTCTTTTAACCAAAAATGAAGTGAACTTTCTACAAAATGACCATCCCATTACTCCTGTGTTATACTGTCTCCCCAAAGTTCACAAAGAGACTACCCCTAATCCAGGTAGGCCGATTATATCGGCAAGAAAAAGTCTGTTAGAGTCAATGTCCAAGTATGTTGATTTCTTTTTACAGGACTTTGTTTTTGGTCTTCCTTCCTTTGTAAAAGACACTAGCGACTTTATCAGGAAATTAGATGTGGTCACATGGCATGAAAATTATCTCTTCCTAGTGATGGATATTTCTTCATTGTACACGAGTATCAAACATAGTGATGGCATACTAGCAGTTCAATCTTTTCTTGATTCTAGACCGATCTGTATCTACGAACACAACCGCATGTTGTTGTCCATGATCAATCTTTGTTTAAATAACAATTTTTTTCTATTCAACAAGGATTTGTATCCCCAACAGAGGGGATTGGCTATGGGGGCATGCTTCTCCCCCAGTTACGCGTGTCTTCATGTGAGCTGGTGGGAGGAGCATGTCCTCAGAACACAGCACAAAACTATGTGGGATTCACATATTGTTCATTGGTGGAGATACATCGATGATGTGTTCGCAATTTGGAATGGCACAAAAGAGGAGGCAGAAGAATTCATAAACTCCATTAATTGCAATAATTTGAATCTGAATTTCACAGCATCCATTAGTGCCCAATGTGTGGAATTTCTAGATGTGCAAGTGTACATTGACCAGGCTGTTATTCACACTAGATTACATCGTAAAAGCACTGCTGGAAATTCTGTATTGCATGCGAGTAGCGCACACCCTCGGCATCTTATACGCAGTATTCCCAGGGCGAATTTTTAAGAATCCGGCGTATATGCAGCTCTGAAATTGATCTTGAGCAATGCCAGATTAAAGCAGTAAGTCGCTTCATCGCTAGGGGGTATGGCTACTCTCTAGTCACTAGTGCCCTCCAGAAAGCCAACTCACACACAAGAGAACAGTGTCTGTCTTCCAATAAAGAGGTCACATCTACAGTCAGCACACTAGAAGTCAGACTTATCACCACGTTCAGTAAGCAGAAACGACAGATAAGGAGGATTATGAATGTTCACTGGCCCATTATTTTAACGGACATTACTCTAGGCCAAGTCCTCCCCAAACGTCCCTTGATCACTTTCAGGCGAGCCAAATCTATGAGGGATTCACTAGTGAAGACTAGTCCTGAGTTGTTCCCCATACATAACTGGTTGGCATATCAGACAGGCTTCTTCAAGTGTAAAACTTGTTGTGCATGCAAATTTGGTATAAATACCTCCGAATACATAACCGCATTTGATTCTAGACATATCAAGAACAAAGCGCATTATACATGCCGCACTGAATTTGCAGTGTATGTTTTAGAATGTGCATGCAGTTTAAAATACATAGGCAGCACAAAGCTCCAAGTTTTTAATCGAATCTTGCAACACTTGAGAGCAATTGTAAACTCTGATTCTAACTATCCAGTGGCCCGACATTTTAAAGCGGTACATGACAATAATTTAAATGATCTTAAATATTTTGCAATTGGGGCAATTCCTGCATCGCGACGTGGTGGCAATCGTGAAAAGTGCCTCAGACAATTAGAGTCCCATTTTATATTGGCCCTCGATACAAAGATGCCCAATGGACTCAATAGGAGTGAGGATTTACACAATTTTTTATGAAGACAACTTTTTTAGACATTGTGGTTTATTACCCGCTCTTATACGTTTTACTCTGTTGTGCTTATGTATAACCTATGTGTCATCTTGTTCCCCTTCTTGTTTTATATGGGATATGGTCGGGATTATGTTTTGGCAATATCAGCATTTTTGCACAACATTTAAGGTTCATATAAGACCCATGTACATCAGTATCTTTGCACATTTACCATGAGTTGGCTGGTGCACCTTTGAGATTTTTCATGATGAACTTTGTAGGCATGCCTCTGGGCCGTTTTCGTGCCGATTTGTTTACAGATTTTTAGCACTTTTAACTTTTATGCACTTTGGGGAATTTTCTGCAACAGCACTTTATGTACATAGTGAGCGACTATTTATGTAGGGGATATTTCTAATGCTGCTATCTTTGCAATGTATACCACTTTTAAGTCTTTTAAGGTTTTATCATATTTTTAAATGTATTTATCTCAGAGTATAGTTCTTAGACTACTGTTCTGCTTAATGAATTGACTTGGGTCACTGTACCTTTGGCATTCATGATTCTTTTTGCACTTGCAGTGTAGAGAATCTTGCACTAGCACTTTAGTGTATCAACTACTGATGTTGGGACGATTTTTACAAATCTATGGGAGTACCATTTCAGTAGTCTCGTTTTTGCAATTATATTCTCTGATTTAGATTTATGATGCCTGCTATTATTCATAGACATCAATTGTGATATTATTTGTAATGTGATTAACGCATTTTTTGGCTTTATATTTTCCCCGCAGTCTTTTCACTATGTTCATTTTTCCTTTACTGTTGCAATTTTGGGTGGAGTTACGTTATACTATTTAACTGGTGATTGAGGGCAGTGTGTCATGTGATCAAGACCGTGTTTTCTAACGGTCGAAACGCGTCATCGGAACGTCTTGTGGTCCGTACCTCGTGTGCCCTGCTGCAGGAATGTTGGGCTGAGGATTGTTTGTTTATATATATATATATATATATATATATATATATATATATATATATAAATATAAACAAAGAACGGAGTTCCAACGAGCACTCAGGTCTACAAAAACAACAACACGGTCCGTTCTTAAGCCAAGATGAGAGGTTTATTACTGCATAAACCAGTCGTCGACCTGAGTGCTCGTTGGAACTCCGTTCTTTGTTTATATTAATTCACCGGCTGCTCCGCCGGCACCGAGCCACCCCGAGAAAGACGAGGGATCTCCGGAAGGAGCCGCTTTCTGTTTTGGATATATATATATAGATATATATATATATATATATATATATATATATATATATATATATATAGATATATATATATATATATCTATATATATATCTATATATATATATAGCTATATATAGATATATATTCACTGAATAAACCAGAGGTTTCAGGGACGTTATAGTTAGGAATTAGCATTTCAAAAACCTTAGAAATTCACTGAAAAAACCACAGGTTTCAGGGACGTTATAGTTAGGCTGACATTTCACTTGTACAAAACCATAGAAATTGAGCCATTATAGTTAGCTGAGCTAACTATAACTCGTGCCCCCGCAATGCACTGCTGATGATGTCACATATTACATCACTCATGACATGGTCAGTGACATCACTGATGACATCACTGATGACATCTCTAATGACATCACTGATGACATCATCCACTTAATATGTGATGCACCTCCTCACACCCTAATACAACCTTTCATACACCCACTCTAAAATACAGACTACCATTGTCGAAACCATACACACACACCAATACAAGTTAGTACATACCCCCTCATTGATTCATGTGTCTACACACATATCTACTCACTCACGCATACAGTCACTCATTCACGCAGTCACTAATCAATACAGCCACTGATATATGTACTCATATACCCAAACAGACACACACACACCACCACTCACCCATAAAGTTACTCACACACCTAGTCAGTCACCCAAAGAATCAATAACACTGCCATTTACTCACCTATGCAGTTTTACACACACCACCTTATTCATACAGATACTAACACATACTTACTGTCTTATACAATCACTGACAAGCACACACTCATCCATACAGCCACTCTCACAATCACTCACTCTCACATATAGTCACTTATATACTGCAACACTCACATATACTGCCTTTCAAATATGTAGTCACTAACACATATACCACTGAGACATCCATTCACTCACCAACACAGCCATATGCACACTCACTGAACCATACAGCCCCTCTCAGATGCACTCATGAACCCATACACCCAGTGAATCACCTACTGACACATCCATGCTGGGAGTCAAACACCCCTCCACCCACCCACACAGACACTCAGGCACCCATACAGGTACTCAGACACCCAATCAATAGCCCATATACATACTCATGTAGCTACTCACCAACCCATGCAGCCACTTACACACCAACTGACAGACTGAAACAGACATACACACAGATTAGTCATTCACCCATGCATTCACTAAGATACGTTTAATTACTCACTATACCGTCAGTCACGCACCCACTAAATCATCCATTCAGACACTCATACACCCATTTATTCATATGCAGTTCACGCAAGACGTAAAACGTAGGGGAGGACGATGGCGGCAAGGAGGAGACACCACGGCAAGGAGGAGGGCGGCCCGCAGACGGCAGAGAGAAGGTAAGTGGTTTTTTTTCCCTTTTTCTGCAAGGGCTGAGGGGCGTACTCCGCTCCACCACAGAGTCGAAGTTTTACCTCAACTTTGCGCTCCCAGCGGAGCACAGAGTTGGTAAAACACCACAAACTCTGCTGGCGGAGCAGAGTACGCCACCCGGGGTTAATGATAACTATCTTTTTTATATATATATATATATATATATTTTTTTTTTTTTTAATTTACAAAAAAGGGTTGCACACCGTACGCGACCCTTCACGATGGGTGCGCAGATCCATTATACGAATATCACTCTAAAAAACACTTTTAGAACGAATTCATATATGTTGTTGACATAGAGGTTTATTACTGAGTACATAAAAATAGTAATAAAGGTGTTATAAATCTGTTTTCAAATGGTTTTAACAGATTTTTGTGGACACAATGGTATTGCGTACGGGACGCGGATCTACGCGTTGGGCGTGCGAATCTGTTACGCGAATGTAACCCTAAAATACATGCTTACACTCAAATAATATATTTTTTAAACAAAGAGGTTTATTAATCAATGCTATAATTTACTATTAGTGTTCTTGTGCAATATGTTTAAGATGTTTAAAGCATATTTTGGCGTACGCAGTACCATCGCGCACCGGATGCGTATGGGTCGCGAATCCTGCCGTCACGTATTTCCGGGTTCGCGTAGGGGACGCGACTCCGGCATAATTTCAAAAGTATGAAATATGAATTTTTCTAGTTTAAATATCTGTTTTGCATAAAGAATTTTCATTGAAATACTTTGAAACACAATATCCTGATAGTAATTTACAGTTTTATATGACATTAAGTACATTTCATGGGTGAGCGACAGATACGCGTAGGTTGTGCGACCCCTATGCTACTCCATGTGACATAGAAAGAAAGATGTCATTGGTTGAACAAATTTTCATTCTCTTGGTGGATGGAACCAAGACCTCTTACAGTCCTTTCTTTTTGGGTGTGTCTGATTGAAGACTACCTATTTTATAGGCTCTGGCAATTTAGATTTTTTTTATGTTTTTCATTTTTCAACACTGAAAATGGCATCAGCATTCCCTGAGGACCAGGAGGAGGAGATAGAGGAGGTGCAGGAGCCAGTGAGGAAGTGGAAAGAGAGTGTTGTATGGGCCTTCTTCACTGTGCCGGGAGGCAAAAAAAAAGGCAACGCGCAAAAGGTGACATGCATTATCTGTCACAAAGTGTTGTCAAGAGCCTCAGAGAAGAAGAACTCTTGTGGTACTTCTTCTATGAAGAAACATCTAGAGACCATTCATCCTATTCACCTGGCATGTGAGGTGGAGCGTCGAAAACAGGAGGAAGCAGCCAACAAGGATGGACAACAACCGTCAACATCTGCATGGGTTGTTTTTACCACTCCACAACCCCTGATAGTTCCGGAGATGGCGGATGCTGCCATCCACTGCCGCCACTGCCTTACAACACTGTGTGTGGAAGAGCTGTCTATTGATGCCATCAAGACGCTCCTCAGAGGTCACAAATGTTAATTTTAAAAAAAAATGTTGCTTATGTTTCTACGTTAAACAGAAACAGCAGAGTTGGACTCTTTTACTTTTATTTTTTGTTTTAAAAAAATGAAAAACACCCAAAAAAATATCTGAAAATACAAAAAAATATAAAATTGTTCTATAAAAAAAGGTTCTAATGGACCCACCTAAACTGGTGAAAATAGAAAAATTGTACGTAATGAAAGTGGTTGCTTGTATGAATGTGTGTATGATTAATGTTAGAATTGTGTATAAGTAGTGTCTCAGTGAGTAAATGAGTGTATGGGTAGTGTTTGAGGGAATGGATGAGTTCAACAGTAGTGCCTGAGTGATTGCATGAGTGCATGGATAGTGCTTGGGTGATTGCATGAGTGGAGGGGTACTCCCTGGGTGATTGGAGGAGTGTATGGGTACTGCCTGAGTGAAAGGTGAGTGCAAGGGTAATCCCTAGGTCATTGCATGAGTGCATAGGTACGGCCCGGAAGAATGGATGAGTGTATGGGTAGTGTCTGAGTGAATGGTTGAATGCAAGTGTAGTGCCTTTGCGTGAGTGTATGGGTAGTGCTTTAGTGAATGGATGAGTCCATGGGTAGTGTGTGAGTGAATGGATTAATCCAACTCTAGTGCCTGGGTCATTGGATGAGTGCATGGGTAGTGCCTTGGAGAATGGATGAGTGCATGGGTAGTGCCTGAGTGAATGGTTTAGTGCAAGAGTAGTGCCTGAGTGATTGCATGAGTGCCTGGGCAGTGCCTGGGTGATTGCAAAAGTGCAGGGGTAGTGCCTGAGTGATTGCATGAGTGCATGGGTAGTGCCTGAGTGACTTCATTAGTGCAAGAGTAACGTCTGGGTGTTTAAATCAGTGCATGGGTACTGTGTGAGTAAAAGGATGACTGCAAGAGTAATGCCTGGGTCATTTGAAGAGTGCATGGGTAGTGTCTGAGGGAATGGATGGGTGCATGGGTAGTGCCTGAGTGAATGGTTGAGTGCAAGAGTAGTGGCTGAGTGATTGCATGAGTACATGGGTAGTGCCTGGGTGATTGCATGAGTGGAAGGGTAGTGTGTGAGTGAATGGATGGATGCAAGGGTAATGCCTGGTTAATTGGATGAGTGCATAGGTAGGGCCTGAGTGATTGCATGAGTGCAGGGGTAGTGTGTGAGTGAATGGATGAGTGCATGGGTACTGCCTGAGTGTATGGTTGAATGCAGAAATAGTTCCTGGGTGATTGGATGACTGCGTGTGTAGTGCCTGAGTGATTGCATGAGTGCAGGGGTATTGTCTGGGTGATTGAATGACTCAATGGGTAGTGCCTGTGTGAAAGAAAGAATACAATGGTAATGACTGTCTTCCTATTAGCGCAAGACTTGTGCTTCAGAGAATGGATAAGTACATGGGTAGTGCCTGGGTGACTGCATAACTGGAGAAGTAGTGCCTGTGTGATTCGATGACTGCATGGTTAGTGACTAAGTGAATAGATGAGTGCATGTGTAGTACCTGAGTGAATGGATGAGTGCATAGGTAGTGTTTGAGGGAATGGATGATTGCAACAGTAGTGCCTGAGTGATTGCATGAGTGCATGGATAGTGCCTGGGTGATTGCATGAGTGCAGTGGTGTTGCCTGGGTGATTGGATGAGTGTATGGTTACTGCCTGAGTGGAAGGATGAATACAAGGGTAATGCCTGGGTAATTGGATGAGTGCATAGGTAGTGCCTGGGTGATTGCATGAGTGCAGGGGTAGTGTGTGAGTGAATGATGAGTGCATGGGTACTGCCTGAGTGAATGGTTGAATGCAAAAATAGTGCCTGGGTGATTGGATGACTGCGTGGGTAGTGCCTGAATGATTGCATGAGTGAAGGGGTACTGCCTGGGTAATTGGATGACTCGATGGGTAGTGTCTGTGTGAAAGAAACAATGCAAGGGTAATGACTGTGTCTTCCTATTAGTGTAAGACTTCAGAGAATGGATAAGTACATGGGTAGTGCCTGGGTGATTGCATAACTGGAGAAGTAGTGCCTGGGTGATTCTATGACTGCATGGTTAGTGCCTGAGTGAATAGATGAGTGCATGTGTAGTGCCAGAGTGAATGGATAAGTGCATAGGTAGTGTTTGAGGGAATGGGTGAGTGCAACAGTAGTGCCTGAGTGATTGCATGAGTGCATGGATAGTGCCTAGATGATTGCATGAGTGCAGGGGTAGTGCCTAGGTGATTGGATGTGTGCATGAGTAGTGCCTGAGTGAAAGGACAAATACAAGGGTAATGCCTGGGCCATTGGATGAGTGCATGGGTAGTGCCTGAGTGAATGGTTGAGTGGAAGAGTAGTGCGTGAGTGATTGCATGAGTGCAGGGATACTGCCTGGTTATTGGATCAGTGCTTGGGTAGTGCCTGAGTGAAAGGATGAGTGCAAGGGTAATGCCTGGGTCATTGGATGACTGCATGGGTAGTGCCTGAGTCAATGGTTGAGTGCAAGAGTAGTGCCTGAGGGGCCGATTCACAGAACTAATCTGAGATAAAATCCTAAACTTACTACTTTTGGTATTCACAGAAGGCATTTAGTAGTAGTAAAGTTAGGACTCCTGACTTTACTACTACTAAACTGAGACTAAATCCTAACTTTACGACTTTCGGTATTCACAAAAGGCATTTAGTAGTAGTAAAGTTAGGAGTCCTAACTTGACTACTACTAAATGCCTTCTGTGAATACCAAAAGTAGTAAGTTTAGGATTTTATCTCAGATTAGTTCTGTGAATCGGCCCTCACGGGATTGCATGAGTGCATGGGTAGTGCCTGGGTAATTGCATGAGTGCAAAAATACTGCCTGGCTGATTGCATGAATGCAGGGGTACTGCCTGGGTTATTGCATGAGTGCATAGGTAGTGCCTCAGTGAATGGATGAGTGCATGGGTAGTGCCTGAGAGAATGGATGAGTGCATGGGTAGTGCCTGAGTCAATGGTTGAATTCAGGAATTGTGCTTGAGTGATTGCATAAGTGCATGGGTAGTGCCTGGGTGATTGGATGAGTGTATGGGTGCTGCCTGAGTGAAAGGTGAGTGCAAGGGTAATGTCTGGGTCATTGGATGAGTTTATGGGTAGTGCCTGAGAGAAAGGATGAGTCAATGGTTAGTGCCTGAGTGAATGGTTGAGTGCAAGAGTAGTGCGTGAGTGATTTCATGACTGCAGTGGTACTGCCTGGGCGATTTGATCAGTGCATGGGTAGTGCCTGAGTGAAAGGATGAGTGCAAGGGTAATCCCTGGGTCATTGCATGAGTGCATAGGTACTGCCCTGAAGAATGGATGGGTGAATGGGTAGTGTCTGAGTGAATGGTTGAATGCAAGAGTAGTGCCTTTGCATGAGTGTATGGGTAGTGCTTTAGTGAATGGAGTCCATGGGTAGTATGTGATTGAATGGATTAATCCAACTCTAGTGCCTGGGTCATTGGATAAGTACATGGGTAGTGCCTTGGAGAATGGATGAGTGCATGGGCAGTACCTGAGTGAATAGTTTAGTGCAAGAGTAGTGCCTGAGTGATTGCATGAGTGCATGGGCAGTGCCTGGGTGATTGCAAAAGTGCAGGGGCAGTGCCAGAGTGATTGCATGAGTGCATGGGTAGTGTCTGAGTGACTTCATTAGTGCAAGAGTAACGTCTGGGCAATTAGATCAGTGCATGGGTACTGTGTGAGTAAAAGGATGAATGCAAGAGTAATGCCTGGGTCATTTGAAGAATGCATGGGTAGTGCCTGAGGTAATGGATGGGTACATGGGTAGTGCCTGAGTGAATGGTTGAGTGCAAGAGAAGTGGCTGAGTGATTGCATAACTGCATGGGCAGTGCCTAAGTGATTGCATGAGTGCATGGGTAGTGCCTGGGTGATTGCATGAGTGGAGGGGTAGTGTGTGAGTGAATGGATGAGTACATGGGTACTGCCTGAGTGAATGGTTGAATGCAGAAATAGTGCCTGGGTGATTGGATGACTGTGTGGGTAGTGCCTGAGTGATTGCATACGTGCAGGGGTACTGCCTGGGTGATTGGATGGGTGCATGAGTAGTGCCTATGTGAAAGATAGAATGCAAGGGTAATGACTGTGTCTTCCTATTAGTGCAAGATTCATGGTTCAGAGAATGGATAAGTGCATGGGTAGTGCCTGGGTGATTGCATAACTGGATAAGTAGTGCCTGGGTGATTCAATGAGTGTAAGAGTAGTGCCTGAGTGGAAGGATGGGTGCAACGCTAATGCCTGGGTCATTGGATGAGTGTATAGGTAGTGCCTGAGTGAATGGATTAGTGCATGGATAGTGCCTGAGTGAATGGTTGAGTAGTGCAAGAGTACTGCCTGAGTGATTTCATGAGTGCATGGGCAGTGCCTGAGTGATTACATAGGTGAAGGGGTACTGCCTGGGTGATTGGAAGAGTGCATCGGTAGTGCCTGAGTGCAAAGGTAATAACTGGGTACTTAGATCAGTGCGTGAGTAGTGCCTGAGTAAAAGAATGACTGCAAGAGTAATCCCTGGGTCATTGGATGACTGCATGGTTAGTGTCTGAGTGAATAGATGAGTGCATGTGTAGTGCCTGAGTGATTGCATGAGTGCATCAGTAGTGCCTGGGTGATTTCATGAGTGCAGGGGTAGTGTCTGGGTGATTTGATGAGTGTATGAAAAGTACCTGAGTGAAAGTATGAGTGCAAGGGTAATGCCTGGGTCATTGGATGAGTGCATGGGTAGTGCCTGAGTGAACTGATGAGTGCATGGGTAGTGCCTGAGTGAATGGTTGAGTGGAAGAGTAGTGCTTGGGTGATTGCACAAGTTTATCAGTAATGCCTGGGTGATTGCATAAGTGCAGCAGTACTGCCTGGGTAATTGGATGACTGCATGGGTAGTGCCTGTGTAAAAGAAAGAATGCAAGGGTAATGACTGTTTTGCTATTAGTGCAAAACTTATGCTACAGAGAATGGACAAGTGCATGGGTAGTGTCTACATGAAAGGATGACTGCCTGCCTGATTACATGAGCAACATAATGATAATTATCAAGTAGTCTAAAGGATAAACATTATTTATATTAGAAACAAATAACATAATTAAACTTTAAACATTTTTTCACGTTATCATGCATATTATATTATGTATTCTTACCTTTTTAATAATTTAGATACATTACTCAGTACAAGTATTTTAGAGTAGTATTGTCCTAAACAGCATTAAAACTCTTCAAGCTTCAACAGTACCTACTATAAAGAAGAAGAAAAACTGTTATTTAACGATAATATATTACTGAAATTATAAGATTATATTTTTAGCAACTCAACATAAATTTATAATTACATAACATTTTCAGATTCCCTTTTTTGTTGTTCTCAGATTCCACTTAAGTTCACCAGACACAGTGATTTCAATGTGGTATCATCATTGAACAGCGGGGAAAAAAATAATCAAATTGATTGTAGAAAAAAAAACAAATCAGCCTAAAGCATCATTTTCCATATGTGTAGCTATGTGCTTTTCTATCTACACTTTGTTAATTCCTTTCTTCATCTACATAAGCTCTATTATTTATCTCAAATACATTTGCCAAAATATAGACTCTCATTTACATCTGGTACAAAATAGACAACAAATATATAAACTATTTCCTTTTAAAGAGAATTGTCCAAATGCAATATCAATTACCGCAAATAATAATCCAAACCCTAATTATAAATACTAATAGTTTGCATTCCTGTTTTCTTTCTATTCACATCTTCCCAATTGGCCGAATGATGTACTCAAACCTTTGGCTTCAAAAATAACAAATATGAATTTGGTAATCTAAGTTTGAATTCCAAGTGGGCATCATTGCAATGTGTCCATCCTTTATTACACTTCAAATACACAGTATAGTTTCCAGATGTTGTAGTAGGTCCATCATGGAAAATAATAGCCACTGCAATAAAAGTTCTTCATGAAAAAGATTTGACTTGCATTAAACATTTTTATTTTCATTTCCAATTTTCTTCCATTTGCTCTACAACGTTGTAGCATTACAATTAGTTATTTTCCAAATCTTTCTATATGTAATGTAGACAACCTCTCTGATCTACAATGCGAACATCTCATATCCTGATTGGCTGTTTTTATCAGTTTATTAAAAGGTACTGATATGCAGTCTGGTATTGTCAAGTATATGAATTGTTCTGTTTGTATTTCCGTGGTGGTAGTAAATGAACACTCTTCACATTTGTGATCCCATTTGTAACTTAGTCCAAATAAGAATCCAATCTGTATTCCTTCATGTTCTAATACTCCAAGCATAAGGATTAGAAATTCTTGTGCATCTTGTTGTATATTGAGTAAATGTCAAAGAACCAGTACATATATCCAAAAGATGCCGAATGCCAGAAGCAGTATGGATTTTACTTTTGTCAGTTACCAACTGTTGAAATACATGATGTAGTAAAGAACAGAATCTTTTTTCACAATTTCACATGATTTCATGATGAAGATCTTGTAGATAAAATACAACATTCAGAATCATATTAGCATAACAGTTGATACCTGAACAATTTTCCTACTGGTATCCTACAATGTCATCAACAGTTTCCATTTTCTTTTTCTTTACACCTTCAAGTTTCTCTTCAATTGTTTTCTTTTTTTGAACTTCAGTTGAATGTTTGACATATTTCCGTTTTGGACACGCTACACGTTTCTCATATATGGGATATTCACCTAAATCAGGTGTATAAAGTCTTCCTAAACAATTATACTCTCTTACATATTTTGCATCAGCACTAACCTTTTTCTCATTGAAATCTATCAAATACAAACCAGACAATGTTCTTACTCGAGATAATGCAATGTATGCCATTTCCGCTTTGAACACTGTACTTCCGATATTTACAGAAGCACTGTCTATACTTAAACCTTGAGATTTATGAATAGTTACTGCATATGCTGAAGACAGAGGAAACTGTTTTCTGCGAACATACAAATCTTTTACAAGCAAAAAACATACAACATAACACCCAATCTGTTTTACCTCTTTAATCTGATCAAATTTTATAATCAAAAATTCTATTCCATCTCTGTTCTGAAATTTTACAAAATCAACAACTGTTCCCATTGCTCCATTTACTAAACCGTCTTCTACATTCAAATTACGCCGTAAAATTACCCGACAGTTTATACATACATGTAAAATCTATTCTAAGCCTGCAGTTATAGATACAAATGTTTCCAAAGAATGCAATTTAGCCTGTAGTTTCTCTGTGAAGAAGAATAGTCACTCCCTGGTGTTCAATTTTATCAATAGCTTCAATTTCCACTAGTTGCTGTTTTTCCAGTTTCAAAGGTTCTTGATTAAATGTAGAACACTCTTGCAGTGTAGGCATTAGGCAATCTATAGACTTCTTTTCTCCAAGATTATTGTACATTATTTCAGCCGCTGTGTTTCCAGTTGTAAACAAGTTCCTTAGTAGCTGACTTTCTAAAGCTTGTTTACCATGTTTCGTCAAGACACCAATTCTTATATCTTGAAGAATATTTCCGTAATCTTCATCACTTGCTTGTCGCATATTCTTAATAAGTTCTTTATATTCAAAATGTAACCAAATGTTCACATTTCCAATACTTCCCAATGATTTCCTAGTGTCTTCATGGACAAGTGTTTTAAAAACTGGTTGTCCTTTTACAGGAGTAAGTTGTAGTAGATCTCTGAATACAATTTAAAGTTTTCCTTCAAACAGAACATCATAATCTGTTTTTAAAAACTGTTGCATTCTTAAATGTGCAAAGGCAAGCATTAAGTTTGAGACCATGCTCACCTCAATGATTAAAAGTTTCATTTTCTTCAGTACTCTTGAGACTTCTATAACAAGCTTCTCCAGATAGCTTCTGATATTCCAATTTATTATCATGTTCAACAGGTAGCATAAGTAATCGATGAAAAGTAATCCCTTTAATGTTGTGTGCTGCTAATCCAGTTGGAGCTGTAAGACAACATAAAATAAATGTGATTCTGTCGTTTTGTGTAGATAACTGCTCAAAACTTTAATTAAGAAACTTTTTCCTGTTCCAGCTTGATCGCTGATGTGCATTAGAATAGGTTTAAATGATGAACATTGGCATTCTTTTTTTCATGCAGCAAACCATGTTGTATCTGTTCTTTCACTTGTAGATATATTTCTTTCTGTTCAATATTTAGTTGTTCTTCTAACTTTTCCAACGGAATAATATCCTGTTGTGCTTGTTGCATTGCAGTTTTTACCTCATTCATGGCTATTGCTGCTTCATTTTCGATAATTGTTTGTCCCAGTGGACCTTGACTTAGTGGAGCAGAACTTTGACTATCTTGAGAACTGTCTCAAGCTATTTCAGCTGCAATAGTACTTTCTTGTTCAATCTCTTCATTTAACATTTGTAGATATGTAGGGGAAATTGTGCATTGAATGTTACCTTTACATGTGTTAAAAGAATCTTCATAGCAGTCAAAATCTCCAAGTAATTCAGTTTCACTACGCCAAGGCTTGAACAGTTGCAGAAGTGCTAAATAGAAAACTTCCCTCCTATCTGGACTTTCGCAACTGAGTTTTCTGTGGTTAATAAGATTTCCTATGGCATGTTTTACCAAACATCAATCACATCCAATTACTGCATATTTTTCTTCTTTTATATTTTCTGTAACATATTTTTTACAGCTGTAATGTTGAAGTATTTCATACAGACATAGGTTTTCCAGATGTGAACTCCTTTTGGGATAGTATGTATCCAACATATTAGTTTTAACAATATCTGCACTTTCTGTTTCATTCAGTGCTAAGTATTTGATTTCTTGTAATGTTTTCAATACTCTATTTCGTGTGGAACGCAAGACCTAAAGTTACCCAAATGATTCCTCTTGACTTTGAATATAAACTGGCAGAGCTCAAGCGATCCGAACATTCATAGGATCCAATCTCTTGATGGGAAAGCATCTTCAAGCTAAAGCTGTACAATTTCTTGCTAAGACTCTTTTCTTTTGAAATTTCTTCCCACATTTCTTTCATCTCGGTCTTTTCAGATTTGGTTACATAGGATGTAACATAGCAAGCAACAGCAACTGAATTATCTGCAATATATTGAATATCCATGTTTGCATTCCATATTTTCAAAAACACTGGATTGCAGTCCTTAATATACTTTGAATCTTAGGTTCTTTTTAAGTTGTATGCATTCTTCGGAGATTTCCAAGTTATTGTATGCCTTACTGCTGACATAAAACTATTTACTCTTCCTTTAGAAATTATTGGATGTGGGAACCAAAAACGACATTTTGTATAAAATTTCCCTAAAACTTGTTGTCTCAAGCTGTTTTCTCCTCCTTCTCTTGGAATGGCACAGGTAACATACTGTTCGATGAAAGACAAAACACTTTCATCAGTATCAGTTCCAAATTGTGGAGCATTCTTGATTCATAATAGCATGTGTATGAGGAGCACATCTGGCTTGGCACTCTTTTCGCCAAAAGAAATCAGTAACTTCTCCAAGAGGAGGAATATTTTTATTGCAGATAAATTACATCATACTTTGAAACCTATGGTTAAAATACCTGCAGACATTTACAGGATCCAAGGAACAGAGTTCTCCCGGTGTCTTCAATTCAACATTTTTTACATTTGAATTTGTTTCTCGTAGAAATTCAAGTAAATCGTCCCACGCATATTCAGCACAGCTGAATGTTACAAACCATGTAGGGGTACCTAAGTTTCTTAACATATATTTAAGTTCACTGTGACGATGAAACCAATATTCATTGGTACCACGTTGACATACCATCAAATTAATCAACTGTGATTCTAAATTTTCATCTCTTTTTTTAACTTTGTCCATGAATTCTTTTGCCCGAAACATGTTGAAGATGAACTCCTGTTTTTAATATGTGGTTCACTGCATATGAAAGTGCAGACAAATCACTTTCAAACAAAAGATGAAATATAGATGCATTGTACTGTCGAAATCTTGGATCTTCAGAGTACAATCTTGTTGGGCGGTATTCTGAAGCTGGAATCTGTACAGCTCGCTCATCAAATCGTCCACCTTTTCCAGTGGGGAACAGCTGTGGAAAACAATTAGCTTCTAAACTTTTTTCCCATATACTCATGGGAGTTCCCTTTGCTTCCTTCATTTGAAATAATTCAATACTGTTTCCTATCACTTCTTTTGAATGTAGAGGATTTATAGTGTAATTTCTTAGATCTCTTCAGTTCTAGACTTGTCCACTTTTTCTATTTGGCCACTTGAAATTTCTGTTTCATCTTCTAAGCATATTTCCTGTTCATCAACATTTACATTCTTATAATAAATATTATTCTGTACCAGATATAATGTAGCCTTTTGAAGTTTATTAACATCTACAAACTCTTGCCATATTTTTCGACTCTTTGTTGGTACACCATTAACTAGAATAACTACTGGCTCATTTTCCTTCCCGTCTAAACCAACAGTTTCAATATTTTTCTTAAAATCTAAAGGTAAGTACACAACTCTTCCTTTCAGACCTCTTTGTAAATCTGTTGGAGGCAGCTTACCTGTTTTAGGCTCCATACGAACTATAGCCTGAAATGGGTGCACAGATTGAATAAGAATGGACTCAAGCATTGAAATCTGCTAGTTCCGGAGGAATAGCTACCAACTCTAAGTTGTTATGCACTGCTCTAGCTGGCATTTTGTTCTCTTCTAATTTGTTGTAACAATATTTACAAATATGTTGATGAGTAACCAACTCAAACTGCCCTTCTACCAACAAATAAGCACCAAATTGCTTTCACTTATCACTGCTTTCCTTTTCACTTTTTAAATATAAATCAACATTCCTAGTTTGACTTCTATAGTGAATACGCCGACAACAAATACAAACTTAGTTTGGTTTTTCAGATGAAACTATCTTAAACTTTGTAATTTCTTCTTCAAACTCGTCAATACTAATATCTTCCACCTCTTCTTCAACACCTACACTTATCAAGCTCTCACTTTCTCAATATTCCTCTTGTGAACAAAAAAACGAAACTGTATATCACAAACTTTTTTTACATCTGATACTGAACCGTGTAAAAGAGCTATGTTCATTTCACTTAAGGATAATGTAGGACTTTTTACATAGTAGAGCCTCCTTACTAACTTCCGCATTTATGAGTGGTGTACTCCTAACATTCTTAAATGATGGAAAGTACTTTGATGCACTTTTCTTGAAAGACAAGCCAGAGAATGACCCTGCAAGTTAGTATATTTTCCTACTTTACATGGATCTAGTCCTTGTAACATCTTAAGACTTTTTTGACATATTCTCGTAAAAGAATTCGTAATATGTCAATAGAATCCTGTTGAATACTGCAAATACTACTACAATCCCACTTATATACCGGAGCTTGTGTACGCCTCCCTTGAACTTTTTCAGCTATTACTTCTTCCACATTCCTAGGAACCACCTTTTCTTTTGGAATGGGATAACCATCTTTCATCTCATAGCATAGACCACTGGTATCAACTGCATGAACTAATGTGTTCTGTTGAAAATAGGTTTCTTCATTAAAGAAAGGCTCAGTACTAGAAGTGTGCTTCCATTCACCAGTGAAAGATTTACAAAAGTTACTTCTATTAATCAGTCTTTTTCTTTCGCTTTTATCCTTCATAAACAGCATTGTTTTATCCAATGTTTTCATTTGCTTTAATACTAATATAAATAATTTTCGTTTCAATTCAAAAGCAGTATCTACTACACTTTTAATGTGTTGCTTCTTCTTCTACGCTGCTGATCTTCTTTTATACTTTTTGCAATCGTTTAATACATTTTGAATTACTCTACTTCGAAACATTTGTACATGTATCTGTATAAATTGTTTTTGTCTTTTAGTGACGTGTTCTTTTTCCAAAAATGAATGTTTTTTTCCATTACATCTCTTTATTTGCTTGTGCTTTGTTGTAAAAATTTCCTTTTTGCTTTCATTACTATTGCCTTTCTTTAATCTCTCTACAAGTGTTTCAATAAATTGTTTAGTACTCTTACCAGAACAGACTTTATCCTCCATAAGATTTTGGTCTTTCTAGTGCACTCTTTTTAGTTTTCTTTAAGTATTTCTGTTTCCTGTGTTCTTTTCCCTTTTCATGTTTTCTTGCCATCTTCAATTTATAATCCCCCAAAAAATAATTTTCTAAAAAACAAAGAATAGTTTGAATTGTTTGTTACATCAATTAACAATTTTAAATGAGGAACATCTCAATATTGAAAATAACTAGTAAGCAAATAAATACAATTGCATTGCTATTGCATTTATAACAAATAAAAAAAGAAAAGTGTAAAAACAAGCAACACAACTGCAGAAAGAAACAAAAAGGTGCTGACAGAGAAAGAAAGAGACAGAAAAAAGAAAGGTTTAGAAACAGCTAAATGAATTACACAAACAACAACACAGCTACTGAAAATTGTGAGAAATGCAGAAAGAGGCAACAGAGGTACAAAAAGAGACAAAAGAAAAAGAGAAACAAGCAAGAAAAGTACAGAAAGAAGCAAGAAAATTACAAAAACACGCAACACAAGTGCAGAAAGACAAAAGAACAGTTAAAAAAGACAGGAGAGGTGCAAAAAATGAGTAAACAGGTGCAAAAAGGGGGCAAAAGGAATGCAGAAAGAGGCAAGAAAGGTGCACAAAAAAGCAACATAGGTGCATAAAGAGGAAAGAATAGTGAAAGAGACAAGAGGAATGCTAAAAGAAGAAACAGCAGTGCAGAAAAAGGCAAGACAGGTGGACATAGAGGCAAAGAGGAACAGAAAAAAGTAAAAGAAGTGCAGAAAAAAACAGAACATATACAGAAAGAAGCAAGAGAGCTGCTCAAATTGATAAGAGAGGTACCAAAAGAGGTAAAAGAAGATAAAAAAGACTTAAGAGACGTGCAAAAAGAGGCAAGGAAGCTACAAAAACAGATAAGAGAGGTAGAGAAAGAAGAAAGACCGGTGCAGATAGACATTAGAGGGTTGCACAAAGAAGCCAAAGAGGTGCTAAAAGAAACAAGAGAAGTGCAGAACGAATCAGCAGAACTACAAAAAGAGATGACAGGTGCAGAAGGAGACAAAATAATGAAGAAAAAAGCAAAAGAGTTACAGAAACAGAAAAGAGAAGTCCAGAAAGAACCAAGAGAACTCTAGAAATGCAAAACAGCAATCTTTGCAATGTTACTGTTATAAGTCTCACCATATTATAGAAAACATGCAAACATGCGTCTCTACCTTTTGCTGGTGCCATCACACATAATAGAAATATACATACATGTACCATCTTCACATGCATAACACGTATGAGAATATATGTGCAAGTAGAGACATACCTCACTCACAAGATCATGAAGTCCTTTAAACATGTCAGACTGCACTTCCCATTTCAAAGACACACCTAAATTTATGCGATGTACTTCAAGTGTACCATTTCTCAGACTCATACGAGGTAGCCTAATCACTAATCACTCTGCCTACATATCTAAAACCTCACTTTTGTGCAACAGCATCACTATTCAGCGACTACTGAGACTGTTGGGCCTAGCCAAATATAAAGCAGCAACCCTTTGCATGTGTGTATAGTAACTCACTATATTCCAGAAAGCATGCATGCATGTGTCTGTACCTTTTCCTAGTGGCATCATATATAAAAGAAACATACAAATAGATGTATACCTGTGTTTTATACCTCTACCATCTTCTTAGGCATAACACGTGTGAGAGTACATGTGCAAGTAGAGACATACCTCACTCATAATACTATAAAGTCCCTTAAACTTGACAGACTGCACTTCCCATTTCAAGGAGTCACCTGAATTTATGTGGCGTATTTGAAGTGTACATTTCTACACACTGATATCAGTTAACCTAATCACTAATCCCTCTACCAACATATCTTAAACCTCACTTTTGTGCTGCTGCTTCGTTATTCAACAACTACTGAGAGTGTTGGACCTAGCCAAATACAAAGGACCAACTTTTTCAATGTGTCTGTTAAAAGTCTCACTATATTCCTAAAAGCATGCATGCATGTGTCTGTACCTTTTACGAGTGGCATCATATATAAAAGAAACATACAAATACATGTATACCTGTGTTTTATACCTCTACCATCTTCATAGGCATAACATGTGTGAGAATACATGTGCAAGTAGACACATATCTCAGTTATAAGACCATAAAGTACCTTAAACCTGACAAACTGCACTTCCTATTTCAAAAAACACACCTGGATGTTTAAGGCGTAGTTGCAATGTTCCTTTACATAGACTGATACGAGGTAACCTAATCGCTAATCCTTCTACCAACACGTCTTAAACCTCACTTTTGTGCTGCAGCTTTACTATTGAGCAACTACTAAGAGTGTTGGGCCTAACCAAAAACAAAGCAGCAAGTTTTTCAATGTGTCTGTTAGAAGTCTCACTATATTCCACAAAGCAAGCATGCATGTACCTTTTCCTAGTGGCATCATATATAAAAGAAACATACAAATAGATGTATACATGAGTACTGCCTGAGTGAGTTTATGACTCTAAGGGTAATGTCTGGGTGATTACATCAGTGCATGGGTAGTGCCTGAGTAAAAGGATGACTGTAAGAGTAATGCCTGAGTCATTGGATGAGTGCATGGGCACTGCCTAAGAGAATGGTTTAGTGCAAGAGTAGTGCTTGAGTGATTATATGAGTATATGGGTAGTATGTTGGTGATTGCATGAGTACAGGAGTAGTGCCTGAATGAATGGATGAGCACAAGACTAGTTTTCTGTGTGATTCCATGAGTGCATAGGTACTGCCTGAGTGATTCTATGACTGCAGGGGTAGTGCCTGGGTGATTGTATGAGTGTATGGGAAACACATGAGAGAA
The DNA here is from genome assembly GCA_963921515.1 of Calotriton arnoldi. Taxonomy (NCBI): domain Eukaryota; kingdom Metazoa; phylum Chordata; class Amphibia; order Caudata; family Salamandridae; genus Calotriton; species Calotriton arnoldi. Next base: position 591,346 of record CAWUFW010011275.1, read on the forward strand.
AGTATGAATGCAAGGCTAATGCCTGGGCCATTGCATGAGTGTATGGGTAGTGCTTGTGTTGATGGATGAGTCCATAAGTAGTGTCTGAGTGAATGGATTAGTCCAACTCTAGTGCCTGGGTCAATGGATGAGTGCATGGGTACTGCCTGAGAGAATGGATGAGTGCATGAGTAGTGCCTGAGTGAATGGTTGAGTGCAAGAGTAGTTTTCTCTGTGATTCCTTTTTTTTTTTAAATATCTTTATTTGGACATTGTACAAAAGAGACAAAGCATATCCTACTTTACATAAAACAAATATAATCGATGTCCAAGTTTCTTTTCCCCCTCCTACGCTACCCCACCCCCTCCCTCTTGATCCAGAAGACATTAAATTATACATTACTTTACTGCAGTTACCCTTTAACCTTTAACAGAATATATATATACACATTGCCACCAGGCTGTATGACTAACATGTCTACTCATAATTCATTGAATCAACATCCTCATTAATCCATATAGTTATAGGCTCCCAGATTTCAAGACCTCTTTTTTTGCTCTGTTTTCCCTTCTTTTATATATCCCAGACTCCCACCTATATGTAGCTAACAATTTCCCTTACCAACAGTGTATTGAGGGAGGATCGCGATCTAACCAAGCACTGGCCAAACATAGCCTAAACACCGCCATAGCTGTGAATAGCAAAATCCGGTTTAGTTCACCCATTTCCTGATTACTTACCCCCAGAATTATTACCTGGGGGGTGAGCTCCACCATATATCCCAGAATTTTACTAAGACGTTGACAGAGAGGCAAGCGTAGGACATGTGGCAAACATATGTACACTATCAGCGGCTAATGCTCATCGAGAGCAGTGTATACCTGAAGTCCCACCCCATCTAAAAATCAGTGCAGGTGTGATATATAGATTGAGCCACGTTTTAAAACACTGTACTTGAAGACTTGCCGAGATAAATGCTGTCTGACTTAACAGAAGGGAATTTTCACATTCTCCTGCCCCTGCTTGTAAAAGCTCCTGCCACCGGTTTGTGTGTTTAACTAAATCATCCCCCATTTCTTTGTTTATTAATGTATATATTGGGGACAATGTTGGACAAGCCCCAAACACCATGTCTAATAAAGGGATTTTACTACAGCAAACTGTCTTTTTAGTCAAGAAATCCCTTAACTGTAAATATTTGAAAAAGTGATTATTCCCTATCCCAAATTTCTCCTTGATTGTGTCAAACTAATTTTTTTTTCTTATCTTCCATTAAATCACCCAAATGCCGTACACCTTTTTCGGCCCAAGTTTTCATATATCCATCATGAAATATGGCTGGGAGTAAATCATTATTAACTAGGGGAGTATATCTGTGAATTCTACCGATATTCAATTTTTTCCGAACTGCCGTCCAGACTTTGAATGCACCCAGTAATACCTTAAATCTAACCCTATTAAAATAAGCAAAATTAATATGTCGCATGAGACATCCTTTAGCCTCCGCCCCATATATTAGCTCATAAATGGAGTCATTAGATGCTTCCCTAGTGTCACCCCAGTCACTTTTCAACAAATCGGCCATCTGTTTCATAGCTGCTGCCCAATAGTATACTTGAAGATTTGGTACTGACCAGCCCCCGCGATCTCTGGGTAGAGTCATATACTTTAAAGCTCTTCGGGGACGCTGTCCGGCCCACAGAAACCTAGAGATCAATTGATTCATCGCTAGAAACCAAGATTTACTTATTTCCAGTGGGATAGCTCTTAAAAAATATAAAATTTTGGGGAGAAATAGCATTTTAATTACGTTACACCTACCAACCAATGTAAGATGCAAATTATTCATCCTGTTAAAATCTAACTTAGATTTCTGCATCAATGGCTCCAGATTAATATCAACAATTTCATCCACATTAGCACTAATCTCTACCCCTAAATATCTAGCATTCCGAACTACTCGAGAGTCATCCAGATTTATTCTATCATTCTTAACAATTAACGTTTTACTTTCATTGAGGTGATAGCCAGAAAATTTGCCAAAATGGCTAGCTACTTTCTCTATCTCCGTGAGGGCATCCCGAGGGTTGGGCGTGACTATTGCCAGGTCATCAGCATAGGCTAAGATCTTGGTGTTTCCTCCTCTGGTATTAATATCTTGAATCTTTTGGTTCTCCTCTATTTTCCTGATTAAGGGATCAATGTAGATAGCAAACAATAAAGGATAACAGGAGCACCCTTGTCGCGTACCTCTTGTGATCTTGATTATATCAGCTGTAGAGCCCATCAAGAGTGCATGGCTACTGCCTGAGAGAATGGATGAATGCATGAGTAGTGCCTGAGTGAATGGTTGAGTGCAAGAGTAGTTTTCTCTGTGATTCCATGAGTGCAGGGTACTGCCTGGGTGATTCTGTGAGTGCAGGGGTAGTGCCTGAGTGATTGGATGAGTGTATGAGTAGTACCTGATTGAAAGTATGAGTGTAAGGGTTAATGGCAGGGTCATTGCATGAGTGCATAGGAAATACCTGAGTGAATAGATGAGTGCATGGGTAGTGCCTGAGTGAATCTTTGAGTGGAATAGTAGTGCCTGGGTGATTACATGAGTGTATGGTTAATGCCTGAGTGATAAGATGTGTCTATAGGTAGTGCCTCCTTGATTGCATAACTGCATGGGAGCGCCTGAGTGAATTCATGAGTCCAAGAGTAATATCTGCCTCCTTAGATCAGTGCATGGCTAGGGCTTCAGTACAGAGATGTAACACTCACTATATTCCAGAAAGGAAGCATGCATGTGTCTGTAGCTTTACTAGTGGCATTATATATAAAAGAAACATGCAAATACATGTATACCTGTGTTCTATACCTCTACCATCTTCATAGACATAACACGTGTGAGAATACATGTGCAAGTAGAGACATACCTCAGTCATAAGACCATAAAGTCCTTTAAACTTGACAAACTGCACTTCCCATTTCAAGGACACACCAAAATTGATAAGGCGTACTTGGAGTGTTCCTTTACGTAGACTGATACGAGGTAACCTAATCACTAATCCCTCTACCAACATGTCTTAAACCACAATTTTGTGCTGCATCTTCACTATTCAGCAACTACTGAGAGTGTTGGGCCTAGCCAAATACAAAGCTGCAACTTTTTCAATGTGTGTGTTGTAAGTCTCTCAATATTCATAAAAGCATGCATGCATGTGTCTGTACTTTTTCCTAGTGGCATCATGTATAAAAGAAACATACAAATAGATGTATACCTGAGTACTGCCTGAGTGAGTTTATGACTCCAAGGGTAATGTTTGGGTGATTACATCAGTGCATGGGTAGTACCTCAGTAAAAGGATAACTGTAACAGTAATGCCTGGGTCATTGGATGAGTGCATGGGTACTGCCTAAGAGAATGGTTTAGTGCAAGAGTAGTGCTTGAGTGATTGTATGAGTATATGGGTAGTATGTCGGTTATTGCATGAGTACAGGAGTGGTGTCTGAGTGATTATATGAGTGCAGGGGTACTGCGTGGCTGATTGGGTAAGTGCACTGGTAGTGCCTGAGTGAATTCATGAGTGCAAGACTAATATCTGCCTCCTTAGATCAGTGCATGGCTAGTGTTTGAGGCAAAGGATGACTGCAAGAGTAATCCATGGGTCATTGCATGAGTGCATCAGTAGTACCTGAGGGAATGGATGAGTGCATGGGTATTGTCTGAGTGAATCATTGAGTGCAAAAGTAGTGCCTGGGTGATTGCAAAATTGCGTAGGTAATGCCTGATTGATTGGATTTGTGTATAGGTAGTTCCTCCTTAACTGTATGAGTGCATGAGTACTGTCTGAGTAAAAGGATCACTGTAAGATTAATGGCTGGGTCATTTGATGAGTGCATGGGTAGTGCCTGAGAGAATAGTTCAGTGCAAGAATAGTGCCTGTGTGATTCCATGAGTGCAGGGGTAGTGCCTGGGTGATTGTATGAGTGTATGGGAAATACCTGAGAGAAACTGAGTGCAAGGCTAATCCGTGGGTCATTGCATGAGTGTATGGGTAGTGCTTGAGAGAATGGATGAGTGCATGGGTAGTACCTGAGTGAATGAATTAGTCCAACTCTAGTGCCTGAGTCATTGCATGAGTGCATGGCTACTGCCTGAGTGAATGGTTGAGTACAAGAGTAGTTTTCTCTGTGATTCCATGAGTGCAGGGTACTGCCTGGGTGATTCTATGAGTGCAGGGGTAGTGCCTGAGTGATTGGATGAGAGTATGAGTAGTACCTGATTGAAGGTATGAGTGTGAGAGTAATGCCTGGGTCATTGCATGAGTGCATGGGTAGTGCCTGAGTGAATAGATGAGTACATGGGTAGAGCCTGAGTGAATTTTTGACTGGAATAGTACTGCCTGGGTGATTGCATGAATGTATGGTTAATGCCTGAGTGATGAGATGTGTGTATAGGTAGTGCCTCCTTGATGGCATAACTGCATGGGAGCGCCTGAGTTAATTCATGAGTCCAAGAGTAAAGTCTGTCTCCTTAGATCAGTGCATGGCTAGTGCTTGAGAACAGAGTAACTGTCGCTATATTCCAGAAAGCAAGCATGCATGTGTCTGTACCTTTTCCTAGTGGCATCATATATAAAAGAAACATACAAATAGATGTATACCAGTGTTTTATACCTCTACCATCTTTATAGGCATAACACGCGTGACAATACATGTGCAAGTAGAGACGCACCTCAATCATAAGACCATAAAGTCCCTTAAACTTGACAGACTAAGCTTCCCATTTCAAGGAGACACCTAAATGTATGTGGCGTATTTGAAGTGTACATTTCTATACACTGATATAAGTTAACCTAATCACTAATCCCTCTACCAACATATCTTAAACCTCACTTTTGTGGTGCCGCTTCACTATTCAGCAACTACTGAGAGTGTTGGGCCTATCCAAATACAAAGCATCAATTTTTTCAATGTGTCTGTTGTAAGTCTCTCTATATTCATAAAAGCATGCATGCATGTGTCTGTACCTTTTACTAGTGACATCATATATAACAGAAACATACAAATACATGTATACCTGTGTTTTATACCTCTACCATCTTCATAGTCATAACACGTGTGAGAATACATGTGCAAGTAGAGATATACCTCAGTCAAAAGACCATAAAGGCATTTAAACTTGTCAGACTCCACTTCCCATTTGAAAGAGACACCTAAATTTAAGCGGCGTTTTTCAAGTGTACTTTTTCACAGACTCATACAAGGTTGCCTAATCACTAATCCCTCTGCCAATAGATCTTAAACCTCACTTGTGTGCTGCAGCATCACTATTCAGCAACTACTGAGAGTGTTGGGCCCAGTGAAATATAAAGCAGCAACCCTTTGCATATGTGTATTGTAACTCTCACTATATTCCAGAAAGCAACCACGCATGTGTCAAAACCTTTTCCTACTGGCATGATATATAAAGAAACATACAAATAGATGTATACCTGAGTACTGCCTGAGTGAGTTTATGACTCCAAGGGTAATGTCTGGGTGATTACATCTGTGCATGGGTAGTGCCTGAGTGAAAGGATCACTGTAAGAGTATTGCCTGAGTCATTGGATGAGTGCATGTGTACTAGTGCAAGAATAGTGCTTGAGTGATTATATGAGTATATGGGTAGTATGGCGGTGATTGCATGAGTGCAGGAGTAGTGCCTGAATGAATAGATGAGTACAAGACTAGTTTTCTGCGTGATTCCATGAGTGCATGGGTACTGCCTGAGTGATTCGATGACTGCAGGGGTAGTGCCTGGGTCATTGCATGAGTGTATGGGTAGTGCTTGTGTGAATGGATGAGTCCATGGGTAGTGTCTGAGTGAATGGATTAGTCCATCTCTAGTGCCTGGGTCATTGGATGAGTGCATGGGTACTACCTGAGGGAATGGATGAGTGCATGAGTAGTGCCTGAGTGAATAGTTGAGTGCAAGAGTAGTTTTCTGTGTGATTTCATGAGTGCAGGGTACTGCCTGGGTGATTCCATGAGTGCAGGGGTAGTGCCTGAGTGATTGGATGGGTGTATGAGAAGTACCTCAGTGAAAGTATGAGTGTAAGAGTATTGCGTGGGTCATTGCATGAGTGCATGGGTAGTGCCTGAGTGAATAAATGAGTACATGGGTAGTGCCTGAGTGAATGTTTGACTGGAATGGTAGTGCCTGGGTCTCACCATATTATCGAAAGTATGCATGCTTGTGTCAGTTCCTTTTGCTACTGTTATTATATGTAAAAGAAACATACAAATAGATGTATACCTCGTTTTTAAACATCTAACATGTTCAGATGCATAACACATATGACAAATACATGTGCAAGTAGAGACATACCTCAGTCACAAGACCATGCAGACCTTGAAACTTGACAGACTGCACGTCCCATTTCAAAGAGGCACCTAAAATTATGCGGCGTACTTCACCTGCACTTTTCCACAGACACATACAAACTACCATAATAACTAATCCATCTACCAATGTACACATGTTACTATGTACAAACTATTTCGATTGTCATGTCATTACAAGAAAACAAACTACAATACACATCTCCACCTTTCATAACATATTTCAAACATCACACTACCCTAATAATTTCCAAACTTTGAAAATAATTATTTTCAAATTTAAAAATATCACTACAAAGACTAAAGCACTACTGCATAATACATAACACACCTTACAAATTTGTAACTCACCTTTCAAATAGTATTGCAGAATATCAAATGTCAGAAACTCATTAAAGATTTTCTTTTGCACACAACAAATGTAATGCAGCACTCTCAACAAGGTAAAACCAGTAATGGCAAACTTTCCCTCTCTTTCTGCACACAAATAAATGTAAGTAACAAATCGCATTGCTTCCTACATTATTTCAAATTGTGAAACACATTTCTATTGGTAACACATATTAACCCTTTCTAACTGCCTTCAAATAGTGCCCAAACTGGTTCTGTAATTTTCTGGAGTCGCTACTCCACCGCGGTGCCTCAGTAAAGCGTTGCGATGGAACCGTGAACCCTTACAGGAGTTTAAAAAACCTATTTCTAATAATATTAGTATTTTGTTTAACAACACACTACTTCTATACATACTACTGACTTAGAAAAACTTAATTTAGTAACATATCACTTATATTTAAGTTTCCATTTCACATTTTAAATCCACAGTTAAATTTCAACCCTTCCCCCATTCTCCTTTATCCCAGTTTCCATAGTAACAGTTACTGCAACATTCAACTGTACTGGCAGGTCACAAGTTCATCACATTTTCAAGTTCAGCATACTAGCTAACAAATGCAAATAGCAGTTGTGGTTGACTTTTGCATAATGTTACCTTATCCTATCTACTGTACTTTTCAAACATTTTTTAATAACCTGTCAGAAACATGATTCCTCAGCAAAGTAACATGCATCTTATTTTTGAGTGCACAATGTTGATGAACAGCCAATCACTTATTGGCTTTTTCAAAAACAGCATCTTCTGCACCATTTTAGATAACTGTCATTCTACCAACTGACTACCTCAGCTACAGACATCTTGTCATTCCTTCCAGACATCCCTTCAAGATGCTTACAGTGTGGATTGTAGGGCACAGCTATGTTTGTGGGTGCAAAAATTATGCTGAACACAGAGGTATTGACAAAGACCTAGGTTTGCAAAATGTGGATATTAAATGGATTGCACAGAGAAGATTAAAGTGGCACCAATTGTTGCCTTTGGTTAAAACTTTTTTGCATCTCCAACCCCCTGACCTCATGATTGTGCACTGTGGTGGCAATGACCTAGGCACATTGACTGGTGTAGGTCTGGAAATGCTAATGAATGATACCTTTGCACAATTGATGTTGCTTTTGCCTCAAACGGTCTTTGTATACTCTATATATATGCCAAAGACAGAAATGGAAGTGCTCAAATCAATTCTGTCCACAGTTTGAGAAAGCTAGGAAGAATGTCAGTAAAGCTGTTTCTGCGTACCTCAGAGATCCTAGGATGGGCTCCATCTATAACAACAATGTACGTTTTGATTTGGATGACATCTACAGAAGTGATGGAGTTCACTTCACAGATGAAGTAAACAGAGCATTTCTCAACAACCTTAAGCTGTGCGTCCGCACGTACATGTAGCTCCGACAAAGTCATAATGAAAACAAGGGCTCTTTTTAGAGCCACCCTATAACCCAACAATTAATATTTTAAACAAAAAAACATACATACTCCTTTTATATTTTTAGGGGATTCGCGAACCCGTCACGGCTTCACAAAACAAAAGCACGAATTCAATGTACTACAACATTATACACTTTTCAAGTTTAACTTTTAATTTGTATTTTTTTATATTATTACTAACTCTATCAAATTTAATGTGATTATTAACTTCAATCTCACTAAGTCTATAAAACAAGTTCACAAATGCAACACTACCTTCTAAATTATATACTATTAAATCATTTTTTTGAGGTGGATCCGCAAATCCACCGTGACGTTACACGGGGGGCCGCGCTGAGAGCCGCAATAGAAAAGAGAAAAAATATGCCCACCAGTCCCATTACTCGTGTCCGCCCCGGGGACCCCATCCCCCAGGGCATGCCTTCACGTTGGGGACTGTGGGGGGAGCCCCAATGCCCCCGTGGTCCCTGCCGGCTCCCCACCTCCTGCAGGAGCCGGCACTGCTTTTGGGCAAAGGGAGCTGCTGACATGCAGCTCCCTTTGCCCAGAGGCAACTCTGCTTCTGTCAGGGTCCAGGTCCCGAGAACGAATCCAAATTGCTCCGCAGTTATTGCCCCCGCTAAAATTAGACAAAGACGCTTACCGGCTCTGGGGAAGTGCAGAGTGATAGTCACCAGCTGTCGGGCATTAGGAAGAGCTTGTCGGAAGTGGTGGAACGCAACCGAGGTTGCCGGTCTAGTCTTTCGCGGCTGGCAGAAGGCGCGAGGACTAGGTCGGCTGTGAAGTGCGCTGGCAGAGTGAGGAGCCGCGCACTTCACCAACGATTTCTTCATGAGCACATCTCCCATGCAGGCGCTAGTTAGTCAGAAGTTAGTGTAGGGTTTTGGAGTCTTTCAAGCATGCGCAGAGTCTTAGAGTAGGGTAGTGTTCGTTACGTTTTCGGGGGATAGCTAGTTAGTTTTTACTGAGAAAAAATAAATTCAATTTGAATCCTCAAAAGAAGAGCAGGGAGAAGAGTTACCAAGAAGGAGTCTTGGCATTATTAATGTAACAAGGGTCCTTACCTGACGCTTGGAAGAGTGTTGGCATTCCTATTGTCTTCAGCTACACAACCGCAAGTATTTTTTCTAGAGAAAAGGAAAGAAAGTTGTTTTATTAGCTTACAGTAAAAAAGGTCTGTACCTACTGAGCAAGTTCAATTAATTATGTAGCAGACGTTTTCATCTAAACCGCTAGGTTAATTGCGTAACCTCATATGTAAGAAGAGAAGCTAAGGCCAATAGCTTACTGGTTCACACGAGAATGAGTGAGAGAAAGTGAGAAGCTACCAGAAGAGGGTAGAAGAAAAGACGAAAGAGAGTTGAACCAGGAATAGCCAAGGCAGTCTCCTCTCTGTCCCATTCCCCTTTCCCCCGATGGGGCTCACGCGACCGCTAGTTCCAAAGCGTCGTGGGAGGGTCCATCTAGGGAATTGGGAAATTATCAGCATTTGCTCCTGAGAGTATAAGAAAGAGAAGTGAGTACTTAGTTGGGTTCTTGACAGAGTGAAGTGCCCACGATCGGCTACTCTCCCGAGCAAAATGGCTGAGGGTTTCGACCTAAAGAATTTTGGAAAGGTTCTAGAAGTTATTCAGCTGGAGTTAATGGCGTGAGGGAGGAGAATAAGGCTCTCAAGTCTGAGATGGAGGCTTCGAGAAGAGAAACCATAGAATTAGCAGCTCAGATTAAAGGAGAAGGTTCTGGGGTTAAGTTTAATTCTCCCCCTTCAGGAGCAACAATTTTTAATTCAAATTCAACTCCCAGTTTAGGGTCTACCACCCAAGTAGTGCACTCTTTGGCACCACCAGAACAATTCAGTGGCGATCCCCAAAAGGCCCAAATTTTCTTGACCCAATGCTCATTGCATTTCATGTGTCGACTCACCGTCTTTCCTGATGCACAGTATCGGATTGGCTTAATTATTTCGTACCTCAATGGAGACGCCGCCTCGTGGTCCATGCCCTTGGTCACTCAAGACGCACCAATCTTGTATAATTTTGAAGAATTTAAAAAGGAGTTTTTACGAATTTTCAACCAAAGAAAGGTAGCACAAGCAACAGATAACGAACTACTGGAATTGAGGCAAGGGAATCGAGAGCTGCTGACCTATCTTGCACAATTCAATAATTCAATAATTGAAACCGAGTGGCCGGAGTCCAAGAGAGCCGCCTTATTCTATCGCGGATTGACAGACGACCTGAAGGACGCCCTGGCGCAAATCCCAAATCACCCAACCGAGGTATCTGCCTTGATCGATCTGGTCTTAGAAATTGATTACCGACAAACTGAGAGAAGAGGCGAGAGAAGAAGAGAATTTCTGCTGAGTATCCCTAGATTTGATAGGATGAAAACAGATTTTGCAAGATCAGTTGAGAAAGAACAAGGCATAGAACCTATGCAAATTGGAACTATTAGAGGGCCACTTTCCAAGGAAGAGAAGGATAAGCGAAGACTAAATAATCTTTGCCTTTGTGGAACTACCAGACACTTCGTGAAAGGGTGCCCCAAGAAGCCCAAGCTTTTCAAGAAGGATAACTTGCAGCACCACCAGTAGGAGGAGTTGGACTGGTGGATGCAAAAGTGGAAACAACTCCAACAAGTCACCAAGTTGCTAACACAATGCAGTCTTCGGCTCCGCATCTTATCTTGACAATGACTCTGAAGTTCCGAGAACACACTCTCCAAGGTGTTGCAGTTATGCTGGACTCAGGCGCAACAGGAAATTTCTGCGACCTAAAATTTGCATCCAAGGTGGGCCTGAAGGCAATTCCTAAGGAAAAAAGTGAAGCTGTAAGGGCCGTGGATGGAACCAACTTATCGTCCGGTCCAATCATCAGTCACACAGAAGTTGTGGAACTCATTTCCACAGAAGGTCATCGGGAAGAGATTCAGTTTAATCTGATTGATGCTCCACAGTTCCAAACTATTTTGGGACTCCCTGGTTAATGGAACATAACCCAACTATTAACTGGAGTGAGAGAACAGTGGTGTTAAATTCCAGCTACTGTATGGAACATTGCTATCACGAGAATTTTGAAATGGAGAAAAGAAATCCAGCAACCATGCTGTGTGAAAATAAGATGATGTTGTGTACAGTGCAAACCGAGAGTCTGCCAACAGAATACCAGGAGTTTGCTGAAGTGTTCAGTGAATCGGAATCAAAGAAACTCCCACCCCATCGATCGTATGATTGCAAAATCGACTTAGAGCCAGGGGCAAACCTTCCCTGTAGCCGAATCTATGCGCTTACAGAGGCAGAGAATCAACATTTGAAAGACTACTTACAGAAATACTTGGATAATGGGTTAATTCGACCTTCCCAGTCCCTGGTCTCCTCTCCACTGTTTTTCGTCCCTCAGCACGATGGTGAGTTGAGAACATGTATCGACTACCGCACTTTGAATAACATAACCACAAAAAACCATTACCCGCTACCATTGATCTCCGTTTTGCTGGATCAACTAAAAGACGCAAGAATTTTCACGAAATTAGACTTGCGGGGTGCATATCATCTCATCAGAATGCGAAAAGGTGATGAGTGGAAAACGGCTTTTAGAACAAAGTATGGGCTGTACGAATATCAAGTCATGCCTTACGGTTTGTGCAACGCCCCAGCGGTCTTTCAATATTTTATCAATGACGTTTTGAAGGAATTCATTGACCGGTGCGCTATCGTCTATATCGACGATATTTTGATCTACTCGTCCACAGAGGAAGAACACCAACAGCAAGTCAAAGGAGTCCTATGATGCCTAAAGGAAAATAATCTGTACGTCAAATTGGAAAAGTGTGCCTTTGGAGTTAAGTAAGTGGATTTCTTAGGGTTCATTATCGCACCTGAAGGCCTTACAATGGATGTCAAGAAAATAGAAGCAGTGCTCAATTGGCCCCTGCCGATTTCAGTGAAGGAAATACAAAGCTTCATTGGATATGCAAATTTTTATCGCAGATTCATCAAAGATTTCTCTCTGAAGGTCGCGCCCATTACCAGACTTTTACGAAAGGGGTTCCTTTTCAATGGACGGCTGAGGCAGAGGATGCCTTTCAATTTTAAAAAAAAAGCTTTACCACAGCTCCCATTCTGCTACACGCCGATCCCACTCAACCCTTTTACCTAGAAACAGATGCTTCAGAGCAGGCCATAGGAGGAGTGTTGTCACAGAGACACAAGGAAACCGGGCAATTGCATTCCGTCGCGTATCACTGCAGGAAACTGCAACCGGCCAAAATCAACTATACCATTTCAGATAAGGAGCTTCTAGCCATAAAAGATGCGTTTCAAGAATGGCGACACTATCTTCTTGGTGCTAGACATGTAGTCACGGTATTCACCGATCACAGAAATCTACAATTTCTGAAATCAGCCAGAACATTGACGCCTCGCCAATTGCGGTGGTCTTTGTACTTCGCCGACTATGACTTCGTCATTACATATCGGCCAGGAAGAAATAATGGAAAAGCGGATGCATTGTCCCGAATCGACACAGATGGCAAAAAGACCCCAATTAATGAACAAAGAATAATTCCGGAGACTAAGATCATAGGAGCCATTGCCAAGGATACCTTGGAAGACAAGATAAGGAAAGAAATGACCCAAGAAGAAATGCAAAATTGGACTAAGGAAAATTCTGTACGAAAAATTCGTGATCAACTGCCATTTCATGCAGAAGCTTTATACCTACCCACACAAGAACGTCAACTACGAGCTTTGTCAGATTGTCACGATAATCCATTGGCCGGTCATCCAGGAAACGATTGTACTGAAGAGTTACTGAGAAGACAATTTTGGTGGCCAGACTTGCTTAAAGATGTTCGGAAGTACGTTGAGGGATACAAGACTTGTGCAAGAGGAAAGTCGGATCGACAAGCCCCTCAGGGCCTTTTGAGACCCTTACCAAATCCTCCAGACCCCTGGCATACAATTACAATGGATTTAATAGTTGAGTTGCCTTCTAGTCAGGGATATAATGCAATCCTGGTTATGGTTGATGCCTTCTCTAAGATGGCACATTTTGTCGCCTTGAAGGGAAATCCCACAGCCAAACAATTGGCTACACAGCTAAATCAGAATTTAATCAAGAGTCATGGAATTAGTAAGATCATCATCTCCTACTGGGGATCTCAATTCTTATCCCATTACTGGAAGGCTTACACAAAGAGGTTAGGGATTGAAACCAGATACTCCACAAGTTTTCACCCACAGACAGATGGGCAGTCCGAGAGAGCCAATCAAGAATTAGAAAAGTACCTTAGGTTGTTTCTCTTGGATCAGGAGGGTGACTGGCCAGATCTCCTCTGGACAGCAGAGTTTGCGCATAATAATGCAAAGAATGCTTCCACAGGGTATTCCCCTTTTTACCTAAACTATGGGAGACATCCAAATTCTGCAGTTTCATTTCAAGAAGTATCTGTACCTGCGGCACAAGATTTAGTCCAACACTTGGGTGAGGTCCATGAGTCAGCCACTAAAAATCTAGCTTTAGCAAAAGAACGCTATAAGTGAAATGCTGATAAGAGAAGGAGGCCAGGGCCAGTTCTGCAGGAAGGAGACAGGGTTTGGCTTAATACAAAAAATCAAAAACTCAAAGGAAATAGGAAATAGGAAGTTCCAACCACGCTTTGTAGGTCCATATTCTGTGGAACAGATGGTTAACCCAGTGACTTATAGATTGAAACTTCCCCCACAAGTAAAAGTACGCCCGGTATTTCATATTTCCCTACTTAAGAAGGTGTCACCTTACTTAAAATAATCTACAGCCCCAAAACCAATCGTAGTAGAAGGAACAGAAGAGTTCGAAGTCAAAAGAATCTTAGACTCAAAATTGGTGCAAGGGATGATATATTACCTGGTAGATAGGAAACGATACGGTCCTGAAGAGAGGTCTTGGGAGGAACAGGCTGATGTTCATGCCCCTAGACTTCTAAGAGCCGTTCATCGACAGTTCCCCCACAGGCCTCAGCTGGGAGGCTTGGCCTTGCGGGGGGTACTGTCAGAGTCCGGGTCCCGAGAACGAATCCAAAATTGCTGCGCAGTTATTGCCCCCGCTAAAATTAGACAAAGACGCTTACCGCCTCTGGGGAAGCACAGAGTGATCGTCACCAGCTGTCAGGCATCAGGAAGAGCCCGTCGGAAGTGGTGGAACGCAACCGAGGTTGCCGGTCTAGTCTTTCGCGGCTGGCAGAAGGCGCGAGGACTAGGTCGGCTGTGAAGTGCGCTGGCAGAGTGAGGAGCCGCGCACTTCACCAACGATTTCTTCATGAGCACATCTCCCATGCAGGCGCTAGTTAGTCAGAAGTTAGTGTAGGGTTTTGGAGTCTTTCAAGCATGCGCAGAGTCTTAGAGTAGGGTAGTGTTCGTTACGTTTTTGGCGGATAGCTAGTTAGTTTTTACTGAGAAAAAATAAATTCAATTTGAATCCTCAAAAGAAAAGCAGGGAGAAGAGTTACCAAGAAGGAGTCTTGGCTTTATTAATGTAACAAGGGTCCTTACCTGACGCTTGGCAGAGTGTTGGCATTCCTATTGTCTTCAGCTACACAACCGCAAGTATTTTTTCAAGAGGCAAGGAAAGAAAGTTGTTTTATTAGCTTACAGTAATAAAGGTCTATACCTACTGAGCAAGTTCAATTAATTATTTAGCTGACGTTTTCATCTAAACCGCTAGGTTAATTGCGTAATCTCATATGTAAGAAGAGAAGCTAAGGCCAATAGCTTACTGGTTCACACGAGAATGAGTGAGAGAAAGTGAGAAGCTACCAGAAGAGGGTAGAAGAAAAGACGAAAGAGAGGTGAACCAGGAATAGCGAAGGCAGTCTCTTCTCTGTCCCATTCCCCTTTCCCCCGATGGGCTCACGCGACCGCTAGTTCCAAGGCATCGAGGGAGGGCCCGTCTAGGGAATTGGGAAATTATCAGCATTTGCTCCTGAGAGTATCGGAAAGAGAAGTGAGAACTCAGTTGGGTTCTTGACAGCTTCACTTCATGGAAGCGAGGGCAGTTTTCCTGCTCTCGCTTCCATGAAGCGAAGCAGATATTTGCTATGGTAAGGCGGGAGCCTGTGCTCTCGCCCTGCCATAGCAAACTGCAATGTCCCAGGGGTGGGCACCCCAGGACATTGCTGGAGCCATGCCTGGGGGGTGGCAGTCCCCAGGGCCAAGGAGGGCTCCTAGAGGGGGGCCGTGCGGCCCCCTCCCATCTGTGTGCTTCCACGGGGAGTGGTGGTCCCCAGGGCTGGGGCTCCACAACAGACCCCTGCACTTAATTGATGTATGCCCTGGGGAGGTGGCAGTCTCTGGTCAGCGTGGGCGGGAAGGTGTCCCCCGTGTGATTTTTTATTAAAAAAAACCCGGGGAGGTGGCGGTCCCTGGGGCTTGGGGGGCCCGCGAGGCCCCCGCCCATTATTTAAAAAGCCCCGGGAGGTTGTGGTCCCCAGGGAAGCGTGGGGCGGCAGGAGCCCCCTACGCTATTTTTTCTAAAAAAGCCCTGGGAAGGTGGTGGTCCCCAGGGCTGCGGAGGGGCCGTGTGCCCTCCGCTCATTATTAACAAAGCCCTGGGGCTGCTGGGGCCCCCACGGGCCCCTGCATATTAATTAGTCATTGCCCCCGGGACCTGGCCCAGACAGGGGCTTAAAAGAAACGAAGCACGGGGGACCGCGCTTCATTTAAAAAAAAAAAAATTCGACGGGATTCACGGATTCTACGCAAATCCAGCCTACATTTTTTTTTTAAATGCTTTTTTTGGCTTGAGCAGACCTAGGGAGTCAGGGTGTTTCTACCCTGCCCCCTTTTTTTTCATCTTTAACCTTTTTTCTTGTGACTTGGTTCAACTGAGTCACAATATGGCTGCCAAAACTTCCTGGTTTGAAGTGTTGGCAGCCAATAAGAGTCAAGCTCGTGATCAGAAGGGTTCGTGGATCCACCGCGGTCACCAGATACTAATATTTTTTAATATATAATTTTCACAGGAACTACTGAACGGATTTACACCATTTAGAGCAAAGAGTACACTCTGGACCAAGAGCTACCTCTCTGCCAAATTTGGTGTAATTTGGCAAAAAGGTAGCTTTTGGTTCTGAAAGCACTCTTTTTGTGCAAAGGTGTAAATCCACTCAGTAGTTCCTGAGAAATGTAAACATTTCTCAGATATACAAGCGGGGACGCGGAGGATCCGCGAACCCTCCCGATCTCGTGCCTGCAATCTGATTGGCTGCCAACACTTAAAACCAGGAAGTGTTGGCAGCCATCTTGTGACTCGGTTGAACTGAGTCACAAGAAAAACGGTTAAAAAACTAGAAAAAAACAAGAAGGGGCTAGGGTAGAAACACCCTGACCCCTAGGCCTGCCCCAGGGCAAAAAAAAGCATTTTTTTAAAAACAATTTGGCGGGAGACATGGTGGATCCGCGATTCCTGCCAAAAAGCAACCTTAGAAATTCACTGAAAAAAACAAAGGTTACATGACGTTATAGTTAGGCTTACATTTCACTCGTACAAAACCAGAGAAATTCAGCAGTTATAGTTCGCTAACCTAACTATAACTCGTGCCCCCCGCAATGCACTGCTCATGACCTCACATATTACATCACTCATGACATGGTCAGTGACATAACTGATGAAATCTCAAATGACATCACTCATGACATAATCTAGTAACTGTGAGTGTTTTTAAAAAGTTTATGAGCATTAAATATATATACACCAAGGTGTATTGGTGAAGCAGTGTGTGTATGAGTGCCTGTAAGGATGATTCCGCGGGTGCGTGACTGACTGTATAAGTGAGTGATTAGGTGTCTCAGGTGTCTCAGCGACTGGTTGTGTGAATGTTTGTATCAGTCTGTTAGTTGGTGTCTAAGTGGCTGAACAGGTGTGTGAGTGGGTACTTGAGTGGCTGTATGGGTGATTCATTGGTTGTGTGAGTACCTGTATGGGTGTCTGAGTGTCTGTGTGGGTGGGTGAGGGGCTGTTTGACTGCCTGTATGGTTGAGTGAGTGGGTGAGTAAATGGCTGTATGGGTTAATGAGTGAGTGTGTGTATTGTTGTGTGGGTGAGTAAGTGAATGTGTCAGTGGTATATGGCCGAGTAACTGGGTATGTGAAAGGCAGTATAGGTGAGTGACTGTGTGGGTAAGTGAGTCAATATGAGGGTAGCTGTATGGGTAAGTGTGTGCTTGTGTCAGTGACTGTATAGGTGATTGGGTGTGTTTTAGTATCTATATGAGTAAATAAGTGTGTGTGTGTGTGTGTGTGTGTGTGTAACTGCATGGGTGACTAAGTGGCTGTGTGATTGACTGTATGCATGAGTGACTAGGTGTGTGAGTAGCTGTAAGGGTGAGTGACTCAGTCTGTGAGTGTTTGTATGGGTTTATGAGTGCATATGTCTATGGCTGCAGTGGCGATTGGGTGGGTTTATGAGTAGCTGTATGGGTGAGTGAGTGGATATGTGTGTATGTCTTTGAATCAGTGAGTGGATGTTTAAGTACAGGTGTGGGTTTATGAATGGGTTTGAGAATGGTAGTGTGGGAGTGGGTGTATAAAAGGTTTTAAAGGAGTGGATGTGTCAGTGAATCTGTGGATGATGTCATAAGTGATGTCATTTGAGATGTTATCAGTGATGTCATCAGTAATGTCACTGACTATGTCATGAGTGATGTAGTATGTGAGGTCATAAGCAGTGCATTGTGGGGGGCACGAGTTATAATTAGCAACTGCTGAATTTCTCTGGTTTTCAACGAGTGAAATGTAAGCCTAACTATAACGTCCCTGTAACCTTTGTTTTTTTCATTGATATATATATATATATACGACAAAGGCTGTTGGCCGAAACGTGTAGGTCGTCTTTTTGTCACTTACTATGCACTGTTTGCACTTCGCATCACAAAACATGGAAAAATAAAAGAACTTTTGCAATAAGCTACCTGACGTGAGTCGCTGTTTCAAGTGCCTCCTTTCTGTGCTCTTCCGTGATGGCGGCGTGATTTGAGTGGAGGTAGCCACAGAATCTTTCTTTCATATATATATATATATATATATTATCTACTGGCGGTCGCCAGTAGATAGTTATAGTTACAACCTATTATCCATAGGAAATCCGCGACATTCTATTTGAAATAACTCTCTTGCCGGTTGACGTATCTTCGCAAAATTTTCAAACTTCGTGGCCAGCTCCGGTCCGCTCCTACCCTGCAAGTCTCGGGGGGATTCGTCAAGCGGGGGCCGAGAAAAAAGGGGGGTCCCAAAACGCGTTTTCCCCATGCAATTTTCCATAGGAAACTTTAGACACGGCTACAGCCCGAACTGCTGAACGGAATTACACCAAATTTGGCAAAGAGGTAGTTCTTGGTTCAGAAAGAACCCTTTTTGTTAAATGGTGTAAATCAGTTCAGTAGTTGCTGAGAAAATCAAAAAGAAAAAAGATAGGTATATCTAGGGCCGCGGATCCTCCCGAGCACGAGCTTTATGTTAATTGGCTGTCAACACTCCAAATCAGGAAATGTTGGCAGCCATTTTGTCCCTCGGTAGAACCGAGGGACAGAAACAAGTGCGCAAAGCGCACAAAGGGGGCAGGGTAGAAACACCCTGACCCCTAGGTCTGCTCAGGGGTCCCACAAGGACCCCCTGGGCAAAAAAATAAAAAAAATTTTTAAAAAAATCGGCAGGATGCGCTCAGGGAGCGCGAACCCTGCCGAAAAGTCCCGGGGGCATGCTGGGGGGGGTTAATTTTATGTGTGGGGGGCCCCCGGGGCTTTATGGATAATGGTGCGGGAGGGCTCTGAGCCCTCCCGCAGCCCCGGGGACCACCACCTCCCCGGGGCTTCTTTTTTATATTTAAAAACCTGTGTGGGGGGCTCCAGCCCCCACACGCCCGAGGACCACCACCTCCCCGGGGCACTAAGAAAAATGAAAATGGGGGTCCGTTTTGGACCCCCAAGCCCCGGGGACCACCACCTCCCCGGGGCTTTCTCGATGTAGGGAGGGGGCCGCGCGGCCCCCTCCTGGAGCCCTTGATGGCCCTGGGGACCGCCACCCCCAGGGCCGGCTCCTGCAGTGTCCCGGGGTGCCTACCCCCGGGACACTGCTGTTTGCAATGACAGGACGGGAGCCTCGCGGCTCCCGTCCTGTCATTGCAAACTTGCTTTGGATATTGGAAGAGAGAGCAGGAAACCTGCTCTCTCTTCCAATATCCAAAGCCGATTGCTTTCCACATGGGGAGCAGCATGTTAGCTGCTCCCCATGTGTAAGCAATGCCGGCTCCCGTAGGACACGGGGAGCCGGCGGGACTGTGGGGGCTGGGGACCCCCACAGTCCCCAACGAGAGGCCAGGCCCCGGGGGATGGGGTCCCCGGGGCCTAAAAATAGGAAAAAGGAAGGGGGCCACACGGCCCCCTTCAGAGGAAAACAAAAAAAACGATCGGGCCCGCAGGCCCCGCCCCTTCCTTCACCACTCTGCAAACGCGCCCCTGGCGCGTTTGCAGAGAGGGACAATTCCCCTTGAATACTGGGGGTCCCTGGGGGCCAACTAGCCCACCAGGAACCTCCAGTATGCGCCAGGGGCTGCCTTGCAGAGAGGTGTACAGAGGCCACGCCCCTTTTACACCTCTCTGCAACGCAGCTCTGTGGCGCTTTGGAGGAACATGGTGGGCTAGTTGGACTCCAGGGACCCTCAGGATTCAAGGGGAGTTAATCCCCCGACTTAAAACGCGCCACGGGCGCGTTTGCACAGTGGTGAAGGGAGGGGCGGGGCTTCAGGTGACATGTGTGCAAACAGGCCCCGTGGCGCGTTTTAAGATGGGGAATTAAATACTCTTCAATCCTGAGGGTCCCTGGGGGCCAACTAGCCCAACAGGTACGTCCAGAAAGCGCCACAGAGCTGGGTTGCAGAGAGGTGTAAAAGGGGTGTGGCCTCTGTACATGTCTCTGCAACGCAGCCCCTGGCGCATACTGGTGGTTCCTGGTGGGCTAGTTGGCCCGTAGGGACCCTCATGATTCAAGGGGACTTAATCCCCCAACTTAAAATGCGCCACGGGGCGCGTTTGCACAGATGCCACCTCAGGCCCCGCCCGCTCCCTTCACCATGGTGCAAATATTCCTCTAAAATCAGCCGAAATACGAATTCCGATTTACTCACCTGTTATCAGGAGAGACCTCAGTGCTGCATCTTTCAGCCCAGTACTGATCCTCAAAAGTAATTTTAACCGTACTTACCAGTAACTTGAATTTCCTTCCATAGGATATCATTGCCTGCTTTTGCTGAAAAAGTTTCTAAGTGTTGATTTTTGAAACATACAAATATTCCTCTAAAATCAGCCGAAATCCGAATTCCGATTTACTCACCTGTTATCAGGAGAGACCTCAGTGCTGCATCTTTCAGCCCAGTACTGATCCTCAAAAGTAATTTTAACCGTACTTACCGGTAACTTGAATTTCCTTCATAGGCTAACATTGACTAGTTTCACTTGGAAATTCTTCTAAGTGTGGAGTTTTGGAACTTTAAAATATTCCTCTAAAATCAGCCGAAATACGAATTCCGATTTACTCACCTGTTATCAGGAGAGACCTCAGTGCTGCATCTTTCAGCCCAGTACTGGTCCTGAAAAGTAATTTTAACCGTACTTACCGGTAACTTGAATTTCCTTCGTAGGCTAACATTGACTGGTTTCACTTGGAAATTCTTCTAAGTGTGGAGTTTTGGAACTTTAAAATATTCCTCTAAAATCAGCCGAAATACGAATTCCGATTTACTCACCTGTTATCAGGAGAGACCTCAGTGCTGCATCTTTCAGCCCAGTACTGATCCTCAAAAGTAATTTTAACCGTACTTACCAGTAACTTGAATTTCCTTCCATAGGATATCATTGCCTGCTTTTTGCTGAAAAAGTTTCTAAGTGTTGATTTTGAAACATACAAATATTCCTCTAAAATCAGCCGAAATCCGAATTCTGATTTACTCACCTGTTATCAGGAGAGACCTCAGTGCTGCATCTTTCAGCCCAGTACTGGTCCTGAAAAGTAATTTTAACCGTACTTACCGGTAACTTGAATTTCCTTCATAGGCTAACATTGACTGGTTTCACTTGGAAATTCTTCTAAGTGTGGAGTTTTGGAACTTTAAAATATTCCTCTAAAATCAGCCGAAATACGAATTCCGATTTACTCACCTGTTATCAGGAGAGACCTCAGTGCTGCATCTTTCAGCCCAGTACTGATCCTCAAAAGTAATTTTAACCGTACTTACCAGTAACTTGAATTTCCTTCCATAGGATATCATTGCCTGCTTTTTGCTGAAAAAGTTTCTAAGTGTTGATTTTGAAACATACAAATATTCCTCTAAAATCAGCCGAAATCCGAATTCTGATTTACTCACCTGTTATCAGGAGAGACCTCAGTGCTGCATCTTTCATCCCAGTACTGGTCCTGAAAAGTAATTTTAACCGTACTTACCAGTAACTTGAATTTTCTTCCATAGGCTAACATTGACTGGTTTCACTTGGAAATTCTTCTAAGTGTGGAGTTTTGGAACTTTAAAATAGTCCTCTAAAATCAGCCGAAATACAAATTCCGATTTACTCACCTGTTATCAGGAGAGACCTCAGTGCTGCATCTTTCAGCCCAGTACTGATCCTCAAAAGTAATTTTAACCGTACTTACCAGTAACTTGAATTTCCTTCCATAGGAATCCATTGTCTGGTTTTCAGCAGAAAAGTTTCAAAGTGTCGATTTTCACAAACTACAAATATTCCTAAAAATCGCCTGTATGACTTAAACGCATTCTTTCAACTGTTTACAGGAGATGCACCAGTGCTGGATCCAGGATCCAACACTGAGTAAGAAAAAGTAACGATAACAGTTTTTAACTTCTAAGTGAATTTCCTTCCATAGGATAACATTGGTGATTCTATGAGAAAAAGTTTCTAAGTGTGAACTTTTAAAGTACAATAATATTCCTTAAAAATCACGACTGTAACCAAAACGCTTTTACTCAACTGTTTACAGGAGATGTCCCAGGACTGAATCTAGGATCCAGTAATGTGGTTAGAAAAGTAATCCATAAAGTAACTAATTGCATTTAACTAGAAATTCACATTGAGCTGAATGTTGCATTGTGTTTGAAAATGTGTTGCCCATTGCAACAACTGTAACTACTGTACTTAAAAGTCTATTGCCTATGTGCAAAGTAATTAAACTAAAGTAATTCATTCTGAGAAAGTATTTTTGTAATGTAATGTATAATGTAATTACAATGTAATTTAAAAAATAAAATATGTAAAAAAAAATTGTTTCTAAAAAATTTGGAAATCAGTATGAAAAATTTTTATATAACAATTAATACTTTTAAAAATTGTCATTTACAAAACCTTTGAAATTCACTGAAAAAACTGTAGGTTTCAGACATGTTATAGTTACAAATTAGCATTTAAAAAACCTTTGAAATTCACTGAAAAAACCATAGGTTTCAGGGACGTTATAGTTACAAATTAGCATTTAAAAAACCTTTGAAATTCACTGAAAAAACCATAGGTTTTAGGGACAGTTATAGTTAGTTGGACATTGCACTCGTACAAAACCCGTGAAATTCCCCGTTATAGTTAGTCCAGCTAACTATAACTCGCGCCCGCAATGCACTGCTGATGACGTCACATATTACATCACTCATGACATGGTCAGTGACATCACTGATGACATCACTGATGACATCTCAAATGACATCACTGATGACATCATCCACGTGATAATCTGATGCACCTCCTCACACTCTAATATAACCTTTGATACACCCACTCTAAATTACAGACTGCCATTCGCAAAACCATAGACACTCCAACACCAATAACTACATACCCACTCACTGATTCTTAGGTCTACGCACACATCCACTCACTCACCCGTACAGTCACTCATACTTACGGTCACTCAGTACAGGACTATCATATGCACTCATACTCCTATATAGACACTCAAACACCGCCACTCATCCATAGAGGTACTCACACACCTAGTCAGTCATGCAAATAATTAAACACACTACCATTTACTCACCTATACAGTTATACACACACCAGCTCACTTACTCATACAAATAGTAGCACATTCTTACGCTCTTATACAATCACTGATACAAGCACACACTCATCCATACAGCCACTATCACAATCACTCACTCTCGCTTATAGCTATTTATATACTCCAACACACATATATACTGCCTTTCACATATGTAGTTACTCACACATGTACCACTGGGACATACATTCACTCACTAACACACTCTTACACACACTTACCCACCCATACAGTCTATCACAGTTGCACTCTTGAAACCATCCACCCAGTGAATCACCCACTCACACATCTATGCACAGAGTTGCACACACCCTCCCACACAAACACTCAGGCACCCATACAGATACTCAGACAAGCATTCAATAACTCATATAGACACTCATGTAGCTATTCACAAACACATGCAGCCACTTACACAGCAACAGACAGACGGATACAGACATTCACCCAGTTTAGTCACTAACCCATGCATTCAGTAAGGTACGTTAAATCACTTATAGAGTCAGTCACGCACCTACTAAATCATCCATACAGACACTTACACACCCACTCATTCTTCAATACGTCTTTTCCTATATATATTAAAAATATTTAAACTTTACAGAAACACACAGTCACTGGATGATGTCATCAGTGATGTCATCAGTGATGTCATTTGAGATGTCATCAGTGATGTCATCAGTGATGTCACTGACCATGTCATGAGTGATGTAATATGTGACGTCATCAGCAGTGCATTGCGGGGGCGCGAGTTATAGTTAGCTGGACTAACTATAACGGGGGAATTTCACGGGTTTTGTACGAGTGCAATGTCCAACTAACTATAACTGTCCCTAAAACCTATGGTTTTTTCAGTGAATATATATATATATATATATATACACCATGCGTTGTAAAGGCATGCGTGTTAAAGACATCGTGAGGTAAAGAATGTGTAGTAAAGGCATGTATTGTAAATGCACGCATTGTAATGTCAAACAATCATCCCAAGGCCTCTGCGGTCCCGCCGGTCCCAATGCCGGCACCCATTATGTTTACCAGCTGAAGTCTGCGTTTCTTGTTTTCAAAATTTAGAGAGTAGAGTGTGTAGCCTCCCCTCCCAAAGCCTTTACAGTCCCCAGAGACCCTATCCCTTGGGCTGTATTGTTTTTGTTAGGGGAGGGAGAGCATGCAGCCCCCCTCCCCAAGACTTTACAATCCCCAAGGAATGGGGGTCCCGGGACTATGTTATTTTTATGCAGTCTTCCTCCCCAAACCTTTAGGGCCTGAGGACCCCATTCTCTGGGGCTTTGTTTTAATGGGAGGGGGTATGTGGCCACACCTCGAGCCTTTAAAGTCCCTGGGGACCCCATCCCGGTGGCTGTTTAATTTGTATTAATGGGAGAGGGCATGCAGCCCCCTCCTTTAGCCTTTAGGGCCTCATGGACCCCATGTTTTTTTCAAAGAGGAGAAGGGTACGTTGCACACTCACCAAGCCAATAGTGGACCTGGGAATCCCATAACCCAGGTCCTCAGTTGGGTGCCCCAGTGCCCCAGGCCATGAGGTCCCCGGGTCATTTGAGGCTCAGGGAGGGGGCAGCATAGGCCCACCCCTTTATTTTGTATTCTGCCCCTGGGAATGGGGTTCTCGGGGCCTTTAGAGACTCAGGGAAGGGGGCCCAACACCACCATCCCCTTTATTATCATGTTGGCCCTAGAGGATGGGGTTCTCAGTCTTCTAGAGGCTCAGGGAGGGGGACTCATGCCCTCCTCTTTATGTCTTTGGGGTCCCTTGAGGCTTTTCAGGCATGGGGAGTTGGGCTTTGTGACCCCCCTCCCCTTTATTAACATTTCAATCCAGAGGCATGGGGTCCCGAGGCCTCCAAGAGGCTTGGGGAGGCAGCCATGTGTTCCCTCCCCTAAATATTTGAATGCTTTACTCCCACCCCCAGGTCTTGGGCCCTTTTGCTAAAGAATCAGGAGGGATTTTATGAATTTGTGGCAAAACTAAAAAAAATAAAAGCTTTTAACTTTTTGTATGTTTTTTTCTGGACTTGGGACTGATTTTCCAAGAGCTAAGATGGCTGATGCCACATCTTGTTGATGTGGTGGCAACCAATCAGATCTTATCTTGAGATCTTTTGGGTTCGCTGAAGTTTTTGAGGCTTAATTACTCAAAAACTACAGAATGGATTTAACTAAATCACAAAAAGACACGCTTTCTGGACCAAGGTATAGCTTTCTGCCAAATTTGCTGTTAATCCGTTGAGCCATTTGCCCTGTAGCTGTGTCTAGATTTCTTAAAGTAAAATGAACGGGGAAAATATTTTTGGGACCCCCCTTTTTCTTGGTCTCCGCTTGACAGTTCACCATAAAACTTTTCAAGTAGGAGCTGAGGCGAAATAACATGTTTTTGGAAAGTTTTTTGAAGATTCATCAAACAGCACCAAAGTTATTGGGAAAACAAAAAATAAATGCTTTTCCTAACTATAACACAGTGGAGGTCATATGATTTAGAATGAAGGTTCAACCAGATTAATATGTTAATTCTTGCAATTTACCTCACTCAGCAGGAGTCTTGCCCTTTTTTCTAAAGCAATTAGAAAAGTGTATGTAATGTTCGTATAGGGCTGTATTAGACAGCGAGGAAACTTCAACTCCCTGGGAGACTTGGTTCATGTGAGTTGAGCACAAACATCCTCAGTGAATGCCATTGATTCTTGAAGCTCACTAGGAAACATTACATCTGAGACATAATGAGACCTTCTTGAAGTACTAAAAACAAAAAACGTGTTATTCAGCTAAGGTATGCGGGTTAGAGGCCACGTTAAGCAACTCAGATGGAGACTTTAAGTTCAAAGATAGTTTTGTTAGGCGCTAGAAGGAAGGGGGTTAGAGAAGAGAGACTGTTCCCACCATACAATGAAATTAACTGAAATACTCTCACAATGTTGCAATTCATTTTAATATGTTGCTTTTAATTTCTTTTATTGTGACTATGCTGTTTGCTTTTATAGTTACTTAAGTACGTTATCTGCAGTAGATAAGGATGTCAATATTAATAAAGTCTTAAAAATATAGTGTGACTTCTTGTCCGTGCCCATTCATGGTATAAAGAGTTGGGAGCTGACTAACAAGCAAATAATCCTGAAATTCTCACAGGACTGATTGCCGCCCACAATGCCCCATCCTCATGTAGTGTGCAGGTGGTCATGGATTATAGTCCACCAGGTTCCTTATCTCAAGATGGTAAGTTGGTACTGAGCCTGCACTTGGCAAGAAAGTTTAGGAAATCTAAAACGTTACAAAAGATTTTTAAAAAAACACATCACAAAGGAAAGGAGCATTTGGAAAATAGGCAGAAATATTTAAAACCAAGAAAAAAGAACAACCTAAATTGGCACACCTATGATAACAGCATCAAGATTCACCACTATGCCAAACACTGCTTGCATATCACCCAGACCTGGATGTTCAGCACCCACTTGAACTTCAAATCAACCAAGACAGAAATAAATGTATTTGCCAAGCACAATAAACAAGATACAGAACTAACCTGGCTCAATAACATCAAACTTGTTAGCTGAGAACCCCAACTTTCACTGAATGCCATGTCACTTAGATTCCCCCTGGACACCTCCCTTATCCTGTTGTGTAGTTCCTATAAACCTATATAGAATCTGCACGTTTAGACAACATAGACTGTGGGATTGGTGTCCAGACTGATTCCAGACACCCCCACCGGGTATGTTTGAGTGTATACCAGCTGGCTAACAGTGCCACTAGAAACCCCTCTTACCAAGGAGAGAATAGTTCTTAGCAACTATCGAACATGACAACTGTGAGTAGTTGGCCTGGTATATGCTGTCCACTAATTAAAGTGGGCACCCTGTACCAGTCCAAACAACCCTCATGGTGATTTAAGAGGTCAAGGATAACCTTAGAAAGCTATCCAAGTGGTAGCTGTGGAGAGCAGCCTTCAGGCTTAGTCTTGAAGGAATGGTAAGCAGCTTGTTTTACCAGAATGCAACCTTATTGTCTTGGTTAAATGAAAGGAGAACCACACAGTAGCTATAAAAATATGTATTTATTATTATAAAACACTCTAAATACCTCACAGTATCTGCTACACGCAGATCAACACAAAGCACACAATACTGTAGCACAGAAACAATTGTAAGTAGCACTAATACACAGTGGGCTCCAGGGGGAGACCAAACCATATACTAAAATAGTGATGTAAGAACTACAACTCGAGTCAAGACAGTGTCTAGAGGATGTAGAATCGCTGGGACCCCAAGTAACCACCCAAAGTGAGTAAGTAGGGACCCCACGGAGGACGTGTGCAGTGTGAGAACATGATCGCGTGCTATGTACAATTCAATAGGAGAGTTGCGGTTGCAGTTTTAAAGTTTAAGGACTCTTCCCAGTGGATTACGAGGAAGCCCTTTGGATCATAGTAGGTTCGAGAGCCACCCCACCCATGGATACCGTAGTACCAGAGTTACCTATCCCAGGGAAGCCAGGTGCATAGGGCTGAAGTGGTGTTGGAAACCGCCATCAATCTCAATGGAGGACTTCAAGGAAATGCCACTGCGGGAAAGAAGAAAAGTGTCCGTTGGAATCCAAAGGTGTATTCTTGGTGAAGAGTACCTGAAAGCAGAGGGACAGAGTCTGGGTCACTCAGGAGTGACCAGGGGCTCGGTAGATGAATACCCACCGATGTCGGGTGCTTCAGGTGTGAGGATGGAGACCTTGACTCTACAGCTGCAGGGACCAGGAGATGTTGAGGATGGCCAGGAGCCAGATACGAGCTGTCCCCTGGCCCAGCAAGGACCAGGGGACTCACCACAGCAAGGGGAGTCAGGGCAGGCCTGGAGCAACCAGGGGAGCCCAGGAATAGCAGTGTTGACTCTCAAGAGGACCCACAGGCCGGAGGCACAGGAGTCGCGAGAGGACCTCGAGCAGATTTACAAAGCCACAGCCCACGGAGCACTCAGTGCGAGGAGGCCAAAGTTCTTTGGTGGAATGTGCCCAGAGGTTGGGGCTATTCATAGCCCAATGCAGTTATTCGGGGAACACCAACAAGCATATGCACTTGCAAAAGTATGCGGTGCACAGGGGTTCAGGTTATGCAGTCCCCATGAAGGATACTGGCCTCAGACTTGGTGAGAGGGCAACTCAACCTCAAGGAACATAGGAATGCACTTCCTGTGTTGCTGGAGCCTTCGGAGTCTGCAGGAGTTCAAGATCAGTCAGACCAGTCAGTTGCGTTACAGTGCCTGTGAATGCAGGGGAGTGACTCCTTCACCCCAAGGGAGATAACTTCAGTTGTCCTTGATGCTCCACAGGTCCTGCATGGAGCCTGTAAGGTGCACAGGCAATGCTTTGGACGGAGAGGGAGATGAAGTCGGGCCCAGTCGAAGTCCAGAGTGTCCAGACGGTCGAAGGTCAGTGGTTTCTTGTTCAGAATCTTGCCCACATCGAATCTAAGGTCCTACAACCAGGTAAGCCCTTTTGTACCCACGGGAGAGGGTTGGACAGATTCAGGGGAGGGTCAGGACAGTGGGGAGGTTACTCCGATGTCGTTTGTCCAGTTTCGTGCCAGAGTAGGAGCCAACGGCTCCCAGGACTGCTTTGAACTGGACTATGCACAGGGACACAAAGTGTGCCCCTCGTGCAGACTTTCAGGCACTTTGGAAGTGCACCCACCCAGCCCCAATACACTAAATCCTGTCTGGGAGGTGGTCACACCTCCCTGTGACAGGATACCTATTGTTCTGCCTTCCCCTGCTCGAGCTTGGCTCAGCAGCAGGAGGGCAGAAATGTGTCTCTGGTTGGCAGCAACCATTTCGAGAAGGCTGGTACCGGGAAGACCAGGGACCCCACGAAGCTCACTTCAGAAGGGTGGAATCATACCTCCCACACCGGTTTCCGGTGTGGAGGTATGATTCCAAGGTGTTTGATACCAAACACGACATGTTTTGTTGCAGCCGTTTTCTAGATGGCATTTTACGAGAGCATATAATGCACCTCTACCTATATGTCTGGCTGCGTCACCGACAACCCGGGAGAATGGTCTCCAAAGGCTGCAGGGGTCCTCTGCTCATGCAGGGGCACCCTCTCACATAAAACCCAGCACCCTGCCTTCAGGATTGTCAAGGCCTGCTAGAGGGGTGACTGATAGGTTTTAAGTGTAGTGACCTATAGATATAGTAAACCTATATCTTTCTTAAGTGGTGCAAGCACCAACTTACACAGGCTGCAATGGCAGACCTGTAGTTCCATTTTGCATGGCCTCTCATGGGTGGCATAATACATGCTGCAGCCCATGGGAGGCCTCTGGGGTACCTATGCCCTGGGTACATGTGTACCATATACTAGGGACTGACAAGGGTACCCCAGTATCCAATCTGGAGTGTACCTAGTACATATAACAGTTTTAAGGGAGAAAGCAGATAGGCTGGGGTCCTGATTAGCAGGATCCCAGCCAGACTAGTCAAAAACAGTGTTACATTCAGCAAAATGTGAGGGTAACCATAAGAAGCAGATCCTACTCTCCTACAACAACCCTGTCCCATCAGGGAACGTGGCAACAGCGCGATACTTTTTGCTCAGTCACTCGTGCTCACTTTGTCTCAGAGAGATACACAGAATAACGATGGGGACATTTTCAATAAGCATTTATTGAACCAGTGCCATTCTAGTGTAAAATAGATGTGCTGAAACAACCATTAGACAGAAACAGATATGAATGATTATAAGCACCAACAGAGTAAAAGGATGGTAGATTTCTATGATAGTGCTAAAACAATGAATACAGGCAGGTATAAAAATACATAACAATAAAATGCGTACTCCTACGATGCAACCCTAACTAGATGTACCTAAGTGTACCTAGCTTATATGTAGGTGTAAAGCCAAGAATCCCTCTAGGATAAAGTCAACCCCATTACCTGAAGTGAGAGGCTGTGGGACCCTGTCTTGGTCTCGAGATGGACACCCCGCGAGGGATGTCAGACCACTGCGAGCTGGAGTGTCTGTGTGCAGGAACCTCCGCGTCTTGCGTCAGTGTATCAACATGGAAGTCCTTTTTCTCCTCTCCCTGCCTCAGCAAAGATATGGTGTTTATATACCCAAAGTGGTATCCTCAGGTGGTCTACCTTGCTATGTCATGTCGGACTTAGGATGACGGAAGGAATGACCCTAATACATAGTTATTATGCAGGAGATGGTAGTCCTGCTGAGTTTCCAATAATCTTCATGCATAATGAATGAGGCTAGTTTTCAGGGAAAACCCCACATCCTGTTAGCCGTACTGTAACTAGGTAAAAGGTCAGTCCCAAGAACCGTTACGTATTGTAATAGCAGGGGAAATATAGGTGAGAGGTTAGGTTGCTACCTGAGCCTATATTTGGGTGCCTATATGGAACATAACAACCCTTAAGGAATACATTGCCAAAAACAAAGATGGCTTTTTTCCAGCTCTCTCTTCAGAAAGAAAGCCAAACTATTTCTTCCAGAAAGTGACTTCAGAACTGTTATTCAAGCCCTTGAATGCTTGCATTTGCATGGTGATAATGTCCTGCTGTATGGCTTCCCAGATGTAGCATTGGCACCCATTAGGGGCACCCTTCAGGCTGTCTCATGTCTCATCTAGGGCCTGAAGAAATATGATGATCTCCCTCCCATCCTGATGGAAACCATTGGTTCCACTTGCCAGCCTACACTATCTTCAAAAACAGCGGTATCATTTACAAAGCTATCACAACCTGCGCTCCATCTTATTTTGCAGACAAGCTCACCATCTCTGGTGGAGATTGGCACACCTGCAGTCAGGACCATCAGACTGCAGACTAAGAAATGTACAAAAGTAAGAACAAGACAGCAGGGGCCATATTATCAAGAACGGGCGATAACATATCGCCGCTTTAGCAGCAGGAAACTGCCGCTAAAGCGGCGATAAAGGGCTTGATAATATGCCCTATAGAATTCCAATAGAAGCCCAGGTTTGATGTCCTTCACACTAGAACCTGGGCTTCTATTGGAATTCTATAGGGCATATTATTAAGCCCCTTATCGCCGCTTTAGCAGCAGTTTCCTGCCGCTAAAGCGGCGATAATGTTATCGCCCGTTCTTGATAATATGGCCCAAGGTCTTTGCCATCTATACACCCAGGATTTGGAACAACATTTCCATAACCATCAGGACCACCCCAACCATGCACCCCTCTTTAAAGAACACTACATCACAATGTATTTATCATCTTCTATCCAGTGCCATCTCCTCTTACTTGTTTACTTTATGCTTGTTTTGACTATGTACAGGCTTTCCGCTATCTTTTGACTAGGTTCCTGCTAAAGAATTCTATATACATATATACAAACATAGCAAAAAATGTTTCAAATTTGAATAGTAAACCTTAAATGTCAAGGGTCTAAACTCTAGTATGAAACAGAAATGGATTGCACAAGAATTGGATAATTTCAAGCCTACTATGGCCTGCTTACAGGAAACAGGGAACAAGAATAGCAAGGAAATATAGACTTCTTTATGTGAGGGTGTTAGGGAAAGCATTTTTGACAGCTTTGCCGCGGATAAAGGAATGGTTATCTTCAGATACAACACCAACTATCAGATTGTGTACAATAAGAAGGATACAGTCAGGAAATGAGTAATAAGAGTTTTGAAAATAGGAGATAACCGTTTATATATGTATGTTTTATATGTAGCCCTAATGAGGACGATCCAGCAATTTATGTAGAAATTTGAGGCGCTCATATTGCAAGTGTACTCAAAGTTTAGTCAAGGATACCACTAATATTTCAGGGTGTGCCCGGATTTTTAAAGTCAGAAAGGCTATGTACTTTCTAAATGATAGTTTAGATCTGATCTATGGGGTGACATAATCTGGATGTCAAAGCTTATACCACGGATTCTCCTGTACATGCACAGTGCATTCCAAAATAGATTACTTTTTGGTCAGCAAAAGACTGGGTCTGAGATTATGCACCCCTCTTATTAACCTTAGAAACTTACAGGCACT
Organism: Calotriton arnoldi; assembly: GCA_963921515.1. NCBI lineage: Eukaryota > Metazoa > Chordata > Amphibia > Caudata > Salamandridae > Calotriton > Calotriton arnoldi. Next base: position 623,634 of record CAWUFW010011275.1, read on the forward strand.
GTACCATGCTTTATATATAGTTTACTTACCAAGCTGCAAGTAAAGATTTATATTTTGTAACTCATTATATTTATGAAGGAATTTATAAGTAATGTTCAAGGCACATCCAGTATCAGAATAATATGGGACACAATGGAGGCAGCTATGTGAGTATTTACAGAAGAATACGTAGTAAGTAGGCGTATAAGATTGCAGCTGAGAAGGAACAACTAAGGATTAGACTGGCAGAAGTAGAGCAAAGCCATGCTCTATTAGAATGTGTTTAAGAAGCAGTAAGTTACTTGCCAACAGGTACACTTAATTGAAACTCAAAGCGCTTTGACTGAGGTTTTTTCCCCACTCGGGCATTCACAACACTAAGTAATGATGACGGTCTCACACACCGTTCTGGCAACTAGAGGCCAAAACGTCTACGGTATGTCCTTTTCAACATTCTTCATTACACCATACGGTGCATCAGTCCACTTCATTTTTTAAACAAAAGGAAAAACTATATGGGACTATGGATTTATAAACCTACATGGTTAAGAGGATATCATGCTTCCCTAAGATTTTTGGATATGATGTATTCAACTAATGTTGCTTTGATCTGGACAGGGACTCCAGTGATACTTTACTAATTCTAGTATCTGTTTACTTTGTACTTTATTTTTTGAACTGCATGTATTGTATTATAAACAGCTTAATATAAATTGTGTGAAAACAGTACGCCTTCTATGTAATATATGTTGTTCACAGCTGGATCGTTTTTTTGACCTACAAACTGTTCATTAGAGTATAAATAATTCCTCTGGGAACACTTTCTTTGTACTTTTAGAAAGTTGGCATTTTCCTGCTTTAGCCATTTGGTAACTGCCGCCTATCTCTGGGTCGCGTGACCGGATGGAGTTGTCAGTTGGGCTTTGTGTATTCCTCCTAGACAGCCACAGACGATAGGGAGCTTAGGAGTGCCTGGATGGGCAAGCACTGGCAGGATGGGAGGGAAGAGCTGGGCACAGCCCCAGTTACACTTGAATAGGCTGTGCGCTGCCTCCTCACAAAGGGCTGCATACCCCCTGTAGTTAGTCAGGAGCCACAGCAAGGACGGCAGGGCACCTATGCACTTCAAAAAAAGACATGCTTCTAGAAGCTTCTCCCCACTTCAAAGGCACGACTGGATATAAATATTGGACCTCAGACACCAAGTATGCAGTACACTTCTGGATCTAAGGATACTCTGCCAGGAAGAAGGACTGCTGTGCTTCTGAAGAGCTGCCACTCTGCTGGACTGCTGCTCTGAAGGACTGTTGCCCTGCTGTACTGACTTGCAGCCTGCTGCCCTCTTGCCTGGGTGAGAAGGACTGGACCTGCATCTGTTGAACCCAGGGCTAGTTTGTTGGCCTCCTTACTTGAACCTCAGAGATAGAAGGCTCCAACGACCTCAACCCCAGCACCTGGACTCTGCCATCTGTGGCTATACCTGGCTTATTGGTGTCACCCCAGTCCTGGACCCTTGGGCCTGAGGTGCTCTGCCAGGATCTGTGGATCCAGCAGAACTGACGCATCTACTCTGCTCCGTTGCGCAACCCGGAACAGAACCAACTCATATCCACTGCTGCGAGGATCGATACCTCCACAACGATCCTTATTGCATCGCAGCCCGTTGCCACTATCAAAATGGCCTCTGTGGGATGCATCCTTGGCACTGGCCCTTGCATCCCTCATTGACGGCAGCCTCAACAATGGCACCGGACTCCTCATCGCAGCCTCACAGCTCCTCAGAACCGATGCATCGCCCCGACTGAGTCGCATCGTCTATGCCGGACTTCGCATCACAAGTCCTCATCAAAAGGATCCTTGACGACGATGCAGAAACTCTCACCGCATCCTCGTTGCATCTTGGAACCAGCACATCGCTTCGGCTGTGTACCGCATCTTCAACGCGGATTCTTGCAATGTTCAGCAAACCCTGATTTAAGGTACTCTGTTCAACCCTTCAGCGGGTTCCTGTAGTCCGGCCCGCACTCGATCCCGGTTGGCCTGACGGTGTGACTTTGTCCTGGTCCGGCGCAACCAGATATCCACAGTTGGTGTTTTATACTATTTGGCACTATTTTCACTTAAATCTTTTAAATTGCATATATCCAGTTGTACTGATTGGAGTTTTGTCATTTTAGTCTTGTTTTATTTATTAAACATTCCTCTATTTTTCTAATCTGGTGCGGTCTCTTTTTTCTGTGGCTTGAAGTGTTGTACTAATAATTTACACATTGCCTCTAAGTTGACTGCTCTGTGCCAAGCTACAATAGGGTTCAGCACAGGTTAATTTAGGGTCAGCTTGTGCCTCACCCTGACAAGAATGTTGGTTGCTGCTTGACCAGGGCTCACATCCCAGTCAACCACAAACTCAATTGCTTACAGAGTGTATACTGAAAGTTTCCAGCAGATCTGAAACTTTTGACATCTCTAAAAATACGTTTTATAGATGCGAACAATCCTAAATAAAAAGATTGATGAAGTAACACCAACTGCTTACTGGAAATAAGTGTATGCCTGGTAGAGAAAGATCTTCCAAGCATTTTACTGATGCAGGAGAAGATCATATATTAACATGTGCAAAAAAGTGATTGAACTGATTGGGCCTTGGGAAATATTTTTCCAATCTTCAAGTCTGACCATTTATCAATCACAATTGTGAAATATTTAATCCAGCACCACAAAAATGTATTTGAAGTTTACATAAAATTGGCTATGATTGTTCAATGGTGTACTCAATAAAGATACCTTTTGTCCCAGATGTAAATTTCAAGAGGCAGACTGGGTACATATCTGCCGGTTGCCTAGTGATACACTCTTATTAACATGTTTTTTATAGATCAGCACATGCTAAATGTTTTTGATAGGCTTTGATTCTGTATTGATTATGTTGGGACTTGTTAGACTTGGCATCTTTTGGCGTGTTTCCCCTGACTTTTTGCTTTCTGACCTCCCGGTTTTGACTCTGTTTTTGCTGGTGTGATGATTCTGCGCACTTTCCTCACTGCGGTCCAGTGGGAAAGTGCAAGTGCTCCTGTATAAAATGTGTTATGGATTGGTGTTTCCATGATTGGCCTATTTGGTTTATGTGTCAGTCCCTTGTAAAGTGCACTGCGAGTGCCAGGGCCTATAGACCAAATGCTGTTGGTGGGCTGCAGCACTGGATTGTGCCACCCACGCAAACAGCCCGTAAAGTGTAACTCGGGCCTGCCATCGCAGAGCCTGTGCGCAGCCTGAGGCTGCCATGTCGACTTGGCAAGTGCACACACTTGCAAGTCCCTAAACCTTCCCTTTGCTACATGTTAGTCACCCCTAAGGTAGGCCCAAGGTACCCCTGTGGGCAGGGTGCGTTGTACGCGAAAGGTAGGACATGCCCGGGTGTGTGCGGCATGTCCTGATAGTGAATTACAGCCTAGTTCGTTTTTCACTATTGCAAGGCTACCTGTTCCCCTAGGCCAGAACGGGCGGTTTTGATTATTACAGCTTATAATCCTAACTGACCCCGGGAACATGGTAGAAATTCGAGTTTAGTATGCCTGGACTCAGAATGATAAAATGCAGCTTTTAGTAA